>CM035153.1:58488536-59213007 GCA_020205615.1 Panax quinquefolius
GTTATTCCAACAAAATAATAAAGAATGGAATAATAGAAGAATTTCACCATGTATGCGGTACTTTGTGTAGACAGGCTATTCCAACATAATAATAAAGAATGGAATAACAACTCTTATGAGTATTTGAAAGAAAATAACTCTCTTCATGAATACGAAAGAATAATGCCCCTTACCTTAGAAAGAAGAGTATTCCGACTGGTAGGGCGAGGATATTCTTGAAGAAAACTTAATACAATTTTCTTCGCTCAAAGCTTCTTAAAACTCTAAAGAAATACAAGATTATAGAAGAAGAATTCTCTAAATTTCTGGTGTGTTTTCAATTCTAACTAAGCATCCTATTTATAGGAGAATGGAAAGGATATTATGCAATAAAATATAATATATTCTATTTATAATATATATATATATATATATATATTATTTAAAATCTAATAAAACAAATAACTTTATACAAGTATTATGTTTTATATAAAAAGATTTTACTATTCAAACACTATGCATGCACTATCTGCAAACACTATGCATAATAGAATATAATATATTCTATTTATAATCTAATAAAACAAATAACTTTATAAAAGTATTTTGTTTTATATAAAAAGATTTTATTATACAAACACTATGCATAATAAAATATATTTTATTCTATTTATAATCAAATAAAATAAAACTTTATAAAAAGTATTCTGTTTTATTACATTTAGAATAATAATAAAACAAACTTTATCATCGTTATTATAATTCACACTATTAATCGACCAGGTCGTTTCCAGAAAAGAGGGGGCTTTCCAATAAGGATTTCTCCCTATTGCCGCACAATTAGGTGACCAAACCTCTCATTGATAGAACTTCTAGATATCGTTAATATTGCAAATAATAATATTAATAACTTTGTTATCTCAATTATTGATTTAATAATATATAAAATATCAAAAATAATTGAATCAAATAACGTGAGATACTATGCAACAATTACTATAGCAATAATTGAACAAAACTGAGTGAGTTCTCACGTAAGCTTCAATAATCAATACCGTGTGCTACTATACAACCACGCATATTACTGTACTTTTAACACCGGGTGTTTCAACAGTTAACAGTAAAACTTCCGTCGTTATTTTCATAAAAAATATTTTTGTCGTTTTCTCAATCCGACAATAATTCTATTGTGGGGTCCACCAATGATTGCGCCATCGTACGAATATTCCCTATTAAAACGAATATTCCCCGACCAATCGAATATTATATAACAACTTGCGTACTTTGCAAAATTTATAAATATTACCCACAACTATAACATTATATCAAGTTCACTCCATAATATAAAAAATTGATATTTATAGAAAATTCATTTTTATTCCTAAAAATTGGGGTCTTACAACCTCCCCTTCTTATGAAATTTCGCCCTCAAAATTAGGTTACGCACCTGGTATGTCGAAGAGGTAAGGATACCATGATTTCATTTCAGATTTTAACTCCCAAGTCATTTCCTCAACATCGTGGTTTCTCCACAAAACTTTTACTTGAGGTATAACCTTGGAGAGTAGAATATGTTCCTTTTTATCCAAGATTTGAACATGAACCTCTTCATACGTTAAATCTTCCGCTATTTCTTTCGGTTCTAACTCAATAATGTGGTTCGGGTCTTCTACATATTTGCGTAACATGGATATGTGAAAAACGTTATGAACACGAGACATACTTGGCGGTAAAGCGAGTCTATGGGCCACAGTTCTTACTCGATCGAGGATTAAAAATGGGCAAATGAATCGAGGATCGAGCTTTCCTCTCTTTCCAAATCTCGTAAATCCTTTCCATGGAGCAACACGTAACAACACATGATCTCCAATATCGAATTCCACTTCCTTCGATGAAGATCAGCATAACTATTTTGTCGATCTTGTGAGGTTTTTATACGTTGCCGGATCATTTGAATCTTTTTCGTAGTCATATGTACCAACTCCGGTCCCAACAACATTGCTTCACCCACCTCATCCCAGCATACTAGAGAACGACACTTTCTTCCATACAACGCTTCGAATGGAGCCATGCCAATACTTGTTTGATAGCTTTTGTTGTAGAAAACTCCACCAACGGTAAGAACTTGTCCCAACTCCCCTTGAAGTCAAGGACACATAGTCTTAATCAATCTTCAAGAGTTTGAATAGTCCTCTCTGATTGTCCATCCGTCTGAGGATGATATGCCGAACTAAATTATAAATCCGTGCCCATAGCTTTTTGCAAACTAACCCAAAATCTTGAAGTGAATCTTGGGTCTCGATCAGAAACTATGGATACTGGCATACCAGGCAATCTTACAACCTCATTTATGTATATACGAGCAAGACATTCAAGTGTATAAGTTTCTCGTACAGCTAAGATGTGAGCAGACTTTGTCAATCTATCAACAATTACCCAAATTGCATCTATGCCTTGAGAAACCTTCGGAAGGCCAGTAACAAAATCTATGGTAATGTGCTCCCATTTTCATTCTGGAATTTCAAGTGGTTGCAATGGACCCTTAGGTACTTGATGCTCCACCTTGACTCGTTGACAAGTTAAACACCTTGAGATGAATTCCGCTATCTCTCTCTTCATATTGCTCCACCAAAATGTATGTCGAAGATCATGATACATTTTGGTACTCCTAGGATGGATTGCAAACGGTGTGTTGTGCGTCTCCATCATGATTTTATACTTTAATTCAGGGTCATTAGGAACACAAAGTCTGGAGTTGACTCTAAGTATTCCTTCTTCATAGATTCTTTCTTCTGGTATAGCACCATCTTGCACTTTCTTCCTCATACGCATCAGCTCCAGGTCTGTAGCTTAAGCAAATTTAACTTTATCGATTAAAGTCAGTTCTACTCGTATATTCGCCATCATCACATGAGTCCTTGGAGTCTTTAACTCTATCTCCATCCTTTGTAAGTCATACAAAATGGGCCTCTGTGTTGACAATATTGCACTCGTACCCGCATATGATCTTCTACTCAATGTGTCAGCTACCACATTCGCTTTTCCAGGGTGGTATTAGATGTTATGATCATAATCTTTTAACAGTTCAAGCCAACGTCGTTGTCGCATGTTGAGTTCCTTTTGAGTGAAGAAACATTTGAGGCTTTTATGATCCGTAAAGATCTCCACTTTCTCCCCATACAAGTAATGCCTCCAAATCTTTAGTGCAAAAATGACTCCTGCCAACTCTAGATCATGAGTGGGATAATTCCTCTCATATTCTTTGAGTTTTCATGAGGCATAGGCTATGACTTTCCCATGTTGCATGAGAACACATCCCAACCCTTCGCACGAAGCATCACTGTAGATGACAAATCCCTCCAAGCCAGACGGTATTGTCAGAACAGGTGCTGAAATGAGTCTCCTCTTGAGTTATTGAAAACTCTTCTCACATTCTTCGCTCCAATAAAACTTTGTATCTTTCTGATTCAGCTGAGTTAATGGAGTAGCTATTCGAGAAAACCCTTCTACGAATCTCTGATAATAACCAGCTAAGCCGAGAAAGCTACGTACTTCGGTCACTGATTAAGGTTGCTCCCAGCTTTGAATAGCTTCAATCTTTGCTGGGACAACAGATATTCCATGACATGATACTACGTGCCAAAGTAATGCTACTTCCTCCAGTCAGAACTCGCATTTCTTCAACTTGGCATAAAGCTTGTTTTCACGAAGCTTTTGGAGTATCAACCTCAAGTGTTTCTCATGATCTTTACGGCTTTTGGAATAAATAAGGATGTCATCAATAAAGACGGCCACAAAGTGATCCAAATATTCCTTGAATACAACGTTCATCATATCCATGAGGGCAGCAAGAGCATTAGTCAATCCAAAGGACATGACTAGGATTTCATAATGTTCGTACCGAGTTTTGAAAGCCGTCTTTGGAATGTCATCGGTTCTAATCTTCAATTGGTGATATCCGGAACGAGGATCAATCTTTGAAAAGAATTTGGCGCCTTGCAACTGGTCAAACAAGTCGTCAATGCGAGGCAATGGATATCTATTTTTGATAGTGACATGGTTTAACTCCCGATAATCAATACAAAGTTGCATACTCCCATCTTTCTTCTTCACGAATAGAATAGGAGCACCCCAAGGAGAAGTACTAGGATGAATAAAGCCAATGTCTAACAATTCTAGCAGTTGGGCCTTTAACTCCTGAAGTTCAATAAGAGTCTTTCGATATGGGGCTTTGGAAATGGGTTTTGTACCAAGTTCAAGGTCGATACAAAATTCAATTTCACTCTCTGGGGTAGGCCAGGAAGTTCTTCAAGGAATACGTTAGGAAATTTATTAACAATAGAAATATCATTCAAAACTGACGTATTTTTGTTTAGATCCGTGACATGAGCTAAGAAAGCTTGACATCCGTTTTTCAATAAACGAATAGCTTTATGGCTTGAGATGACAATGATTGATTTTAATGGTTAGGTTGCTTGCATTCGAATAATAGGTTGGTTAGGAATATGAAAGCTAACAACCTTACGAAAATAATCAAATTTTGCATGATGAGTAGTTAACTAATCAATCCCTAGAATCACATCAAATGCAAGCATTTTCAAAGAAATAAGATCGACAGGTAACGTTCGGGTGCCGATTTGAACTAAACATTACTTATAAATAGTGGATGTAATGAAGGTTTCTCCCAACGAAGTTTCAACAGATAAGTCAAATTCTAATTTCTTCGAAGTCAAATTTAAACGTTGAGCGCAAGTAGGAGAAATAAAAGAATGGGTAGAACCGGTATCAAATAAGGTATAGACTTTGCTAAATTTTATGATAAGCTTACCCGTGATGACCTCGTTCGGGTTCCTTGCTTTCTGGGAGGTCACAACAAACGCTCTCCCTTGAACTACGGGCCTTGACTTTTCTAGGACGGCCTTTGGTGCCTCCATCCCAGCTGAACTTGCCTTCCCTGAACGACAAAATCGAGCTAGGTGACTTTCTCTTCCACAATTGTAACATGTTTTGGACTGCTGCGTACAGTTTGGACTGATATGTCCCTCCCCTCCGCATTTGAAGAATATGATAGGTGGTCGTTCTCCTTCCTTAACAACGGGTGCTGATGCTGACGTCTTTCCATCATTATTGAATCTCCTTTTCTTGAAATTTCCATTCTTATTGTTTTGGCCATGATTCCCACCGAAGTTGTTACCATTTCTGGCATGTTGATTCCCTCTACGCTTATTGTCAACGCTTCGATGACTGCTATCATTGGTATTATCATTTTTTCGGTTACTCTCTTTTGGCTGGGTTGACTAATTATCGCGCTCCAATAACTGAGCCCTATTAACAACATCTGAATACATAAGATATTAACGTATCTCAGGTTTCAAACCTCTTAGAAACATTCGCGTTATTCTTTCCTCATTATTAACCAAATGGGACGCAAATCGGGACAACTCGGCAAACTTGGCTTCGTACTGCGGCACGATCATGTTATTTTTCTCCAGCTTGATGAACTCTAGCTCTTTCATGTGACGAATACTTTTGGGAAAGTACTTGTCATTGAACAATTCTTGGAACTTCTCCGAAGTCATCTTGATGCGGCAAGGCGGAGTTGAGTACGCTTTATAGATTCCCACCGAAGAATGCCTACCTTCGCAACATGAAGGTGGCAAATGGAATCTTTTGCTCCTTGGAGCATCCCAAGACATCAAACATCTTGTATATCTGTTTTATCCACGTCTCCGCCTTAAGTGGTTTTGGCTCTCCAAAAAACTCTGGTGGTCCCAGTTCCTTGAACTGCTTTGCGGTGACTGTCCGAGAGTTGCCAGTGTTTCCTCTTGCATTTTGGACAGGAGTTGCTCTTGCCTGATGTTGCATGAATTGCATAAAGCCTCTGAACATTCCATCATTCATCATTTGGTCAGTGTTGTTGTTTGCATGAGGGTTGTCGCCTTCCTGATGCACATTATCCTGATTATTGATTTGTGTAGACTCAACGGTCTCCTGTGCTCCATTGCCATTCTCAACATTCTCGGATGTCATTTTCAAATACTGCCACAAAGCAAGGGTTAATTAACATATCACATATTCTCCCTATACTCCGACCGACCAATTAAATACCAAATAACTTAGATAGGTCATACTAGTGAAGGAAATCCCCGTCTCTCCCCTCTTAGTTCATGTCTAACATCTCAGCCAGGGATCATATCCCAAAGCTCTGATACCAACTGTGACGCCCCCAAAATAGATATACATCACCTATTCTGAGTCGCCAAAAACATGGTACAGAATACAAATACAACCTTAAATATACAACATGAACTGTGAGTTTTAATACAAATATTATCTTCTAGACAGTATTCAACCTCAAAATAAGTCCTCAATTCATTTATTATCACACTATTTCATAGAATAGAGAAGACTACTAATGCTATCATCTGAACCGTCACTCTGTTCCCCGACTAGTCCCCCTATACGTTCTCTTTTCTTGAAAAGAACAATGAAAGAAAAAGGGTGAGCTCAACTAACCCAGTAAGAAATATTATGACTAAGATAATGCAGAATAATTTATCATTAGTCTTCAACAGTGTTAAACTGATAAAATATAACAAACATTAAGTTTAACTGCAGCGGAATAAGCAATCCATTAGAAGAGTCAAGTAGAGAATAAAATCTACTATCTTCTATGATTTAAAAAGGTTTTTCATCACTTTTATCGCTGAGACTCGGCTTAATATATTATCCACATTATCCCTGCACTACGGCCAAGGATATTCATTAGTATCATGACCACAATTTATACATGCACTACGGGCCAAGGATATTCGTGTTTTCATCAATGGTAATGATCATGCCAACAATTGTCCATCAATGCACTACGAGCCAATGAGGATTTTTACCACATCATTAGTAACTTTACGGTCATGATTATACCGAATAATCCCTGGTCATAATCATACCAAGTCCATCTATGCACTACAGGCCACATATGACTTTCAACATAATATAAACATGAGGATGATGACAATGACATAAAAATTCAATAAAACAAGTTCAAGAATAAATTTTAAAGATTTATAAGTTAATTTATCCTGAACTCAATAATGTCCAAATTGTCAACATGATATTTCTTTGTGGAGTAAAATTCAAGAATGCTCAGAAGAATAATTCCATGAAAAGATACTGGATGAAGCGCAAATATCTAGGATATTCTACTAATTTCATGGAGTATAGAAGACAAAAATTTAACCAACTGAGTATAATAGAATATATAAAACTGCAAATTAATTTTCACCCGCCATACGGTAATCCACGTAGACAGATCATTTCCACAAGTTAATAAGGAATGAATAGAAAGGATCATTCACCATGCATGCGGTAATCCACATAGACAGGTTATTCCAATAGAGTAATACAGAATGGAACTAGGTCATGCGTAATTTGCATAGACAAGATATTCCAACAGAATAATAAAGAATGGAACCAGGTCATGCGTAATTCGCATAGACAGGATGTTCCAACAGAATAATAAAGAATGGAATAACAACAGAATTCACCAGGCATGCGATAGACCGCACAGACAGGTTATTCCAACAGAATAATAAAGAATGGAATAAAAGAATAATTTCACCATGTATGCGGTACTTCGCATAGACAGGTTATTCCAACATAATAATAAAGAATGGATTAACAGTTCTTACGAGTATTTGAAAGAAAATAACTCTCTTCATGAATACGAAAGAATAATACCCCTTACCTTAGAAAGAAGAGTATTCCGACTGGTAGGGCGAGGATATTCTTGAAGAAAACTTATACTATTTTCTACGCTCAAAGCTTCTTAAAACTCTAAAGAAATACGCTCAAGATTATAGAATAAGAATTCTCTAAATTTCTTGTGTATTTTCAATTCTAATTAATCATCCTATTTATAGAAGAATGGAAAGGATACTATGCAATAAAATATAATATATTATATTTATTTATATATATATATATATATATATTATTTAAAATCTAATAAAACAAATAACTTTATAAAAGTATACTATTTTATATAAAAAGATTTTTTACTATGCAAACACTATGCATGCACTATGCAAACATTATGCATAATAGAATATAATATATTCTATTTATAATCTAATAAAAAAATAACTTTACAAAAGTATTCTATTTTATATAAAAAGATTTTACTATCTGAAACACTACTATGCATGCATTATGCAAAAACTGTGCATAATAAATTATATTATATTCTATTCATAATCAAATAAAACAAAACTTTATAAAAAGTATTCTGTTTTATTACATTTATAATAATAATAAAACAAACTTCATCATCATTATTATAATTCACACTATTAATCGACCAGGTCATTCCCAAGAAAGAGGGGGCTTTCCAATAAGGATTTCTCCCTATTGGCGCGCAATTAGGTGACCAACCCTCTCCTTGGCAGAACTTCTAGACATCGTTAATATTGCAAATAATAATATTAATAACTTTGTTATCTCAATTATTGATTTAATAATATATCAACAATAATTGAATCAAATAATGTGAGATACTATGCAACAATTACTATAGCAATAATTGAACAAAACTGAGTGACTTCTCTTGTAAGCATCAATAATCAATACCGTGTACTACTATGCAACCACGGGTATTACTGTACTTTTAACATCGGGTGTTTGAACAATTAACGGTAAAACTTCCGCCGTTATTTTCATAAAAAATATTTTTGTCGTTTTCTCAATCCGACAATAATTCCGTTGTGGGGTCCACCAATGATTGTGCCATCGTACGAATATTCCCTGTTAAAACGAATATTCCCCGACCAATCGAATATTATATAGCAACTTGCGTACTTTGCAAAATTTATAATTATTACCCACAACTATAACATTATATCAAGTTCACTGCATAATATAAAAAATGATATTTATAGAAAATTCATTTTTATTCCTAAAAGTTGGGGTCTTACATGATGTCTGCTCGAATTTGCAGAACTTCAATCCAAGCCTCCGATTGAGGTGTATAAGACCTTTTATGGAGTGTTTTGGTCAAGAGATATGTCATAACATGGGATTAGAGGTTGTCAGAAGTCAGGAAGATGGGACCATGCCCTTGGTCTTCAAGCTTCAAATTATATTTGGTGTGCTCCCTTATGTAGTAGTCACTCGGGATTGGAACTCCTTGGTTCTTGTGGGACATTTCAATGTAGAATGTATGTTGAGATGTTGTTGAGACGGCGTGATGTGGGATCGAGGTGGAAAAATGACGATTTTGCCCCTCACCGTGGTTATCTCTAGTTTGGGCTGATAAAGTAGTCGTTGCTCAAGGTTATGTCTAAGATTGGGCTACTGCAAGTACTGGATGTCCTCAGGGTTGTCCTTGAGGTATACCTGACCTCCCGGGGTTATCTCCGGGTTTGGAGCTGAGTTCCTTGGTGTGAGTCCCGAGTTTGAAGCTGACTGCATTGGTTGAAACAAGCATCTCCGGGATTATCTCCAGAACTGCAACTGCACTCCTTGGGATTATCTCCAAGGTTGATGTTGGGTAAAATCAAATTACGCACAACACGCAAGTATACGTGGTTAACAAGTAATACAATGAAAGTATAGTATCGTTCCCACGAGAAATTATTAATACAAATTACAAAATACTAACTCTTAACCAAACTAATTTTATTTAAACAATCAATTTAATATTATAAAGTAAATTACTTAATTAAACTAATTCAAATTACCACTAATTACAAATCAGATTATGGAGATTTAAGATCAAAACTTCACTTATTATTTCATTTAAGTTAGCACATTTCTCATCAATTATTTTCTATCCTGAATTGTTAATCAAGAACACTAAAGCAGATAAAACCACCTCTCGATGCATAATACCCATACTCACTTAAATCCACAGATGACAGAATTAAGCAAGACACCCTAATTAACTAATCCACTATATTTCTATGTGAATTACAATTAAAAAGGATTTAAAGCACAAGTTCTCTATAAGATTACATATGGCGTAAAGGCATATCTCTATCCCAAACACGAATCATGAATTCCATCTATGCAGGAATCACAGACACATGCTATCATGATCAAATCTAAATCTATACTTCATCTCTCGAGTTCATATAGATTTTCACGGTAATTGTTAGCTAGGAAATTAAGCAATTAAGTCCAAATCACAATAGACAATCATCATAACAGAACATAATAATTGATAGCAAAGCATATTAAAATAAACTACACAATAAGATCCATTGTAATCTTAAACAAAGAATTAATTAATTGAATTAAAACTAAGAATCCACACATGAAATAACATTGAACGACAAAAAAAAAGAGTAGAGTGAAAAATAAATCTGTTGTCAACAAATCCACATCTTCCTCAAGCTCATTCTCTTGATCTTCAAGGGTCTCCAAGTTGCTTCATTCTCCAAAACTACTAATCTACTATAAGATAATCTAAAGGAATCCTCTCCTACTTCTCTACTAATCCTTGTGATTCTCCTCTTTTTATAAGCCTCTTTATATGTCTTCCAGTCCTCTTGGATGTCCTTGAATCAATATGCTCGAACCAATCCTTATCGGACTCAAATTTTGACAAAATTACTTTTTCTACGCGTACCCAAGCCCCGACTTGCTTGTTGCCTTCATAATAGCAAGCCCCGGCTTGCTATGCTGCTGTTATTGAACTCAAGACCCCAGCCCCGGCTTGGGTATTAGGCTTAAAATAGCAAGCCCAGTTTGGGTATGTTTTGCTAGTTGCTCCTTTTTGTTGTAGTGTCCTCTGGTAAAACGACCATAACTTTTGATCCGAGAGGAAATACGGTGCCTGCCACCTAGCAAATCAAAGCTATAGATGAGCTCTACAACTTTCATTTTTGAGAATTGAGAAATAACAAACGGATGAAGGTAAAAATTGTACTAAAAGTGACTGCAATGCAAATGGCCATCCAAAATAGTGAAGTTTAACGACAAATGTTATAACTCTTGCATCTGAACTCCGATTGGAATGATTCAAGATGTTCTGAAAAGCTAAAAAGAAACTTTACAACATAGTCCAAGTTCCAAGACAAGAACATTAAATTAACATGAAAGCCCAAACGATGTCCAAATTGCTTTTCCCTTGCGTTTTCATACCAATAGTCGCTGACACAGTTCCCAAGCATATAATCTACAAAAAGAACACAAAATGCATGAAAAGTAACTAAGAAACAGGAGTTTAAGCAACTAATTCAAGTAACAGATACCAGATAAGTAGGTATAAAACCTACTTATCAAATACCCCCAAACATAAACCTTTGCTTGTCCTCAAGCAAAAAATAATATAATGCAATGCAATGGAATGCAACTAATCTGCATGCTTATAAATCAAGCAGTAATGACAGAAATAATTCTATACACCCGGCCTCAGAGAAATCAAGTAAACATGACAATACTTCATATAAAACCAATCAACAATTTCCTAATCAATCATCAAATCTTAAACTGTTATTACAGGTATAGTGTGTGTGTGTGTGCTCAACTGTAAAAACACAAAACCCTAATAAGACTCGTATGTGTAAAAATGCCATTATATAAATAAAATTTCTCCGTTCTGAATGTGTTATGTGTTAATATATACTTGTTTAACAAATTTGACCAAATAATTTTTTGTCCGAAAAACGTCGTGCTTGACACCTCATGCTTAATTTTTTTTTCTATAATCGGAATTTTCGGTAAAATTATTTTGACAAGTTGCTTTTTCGTGCTTATACTGACAAAACGCTTTGTCGTGCTTGTTAGGATTAGTGAGAAATTAGGTTAAAAACCCTAGATTAACAAACCCTAACCCTAATTAGCAAAACCCGAACCCTAATTTGTTAATTAAACTATAATTAGCTAATTAAACCCTAATTAGATTATCTTAACACTTAATCATGATTAGTAAACTTCAATTATGTACTAATTAACATTACTTAACATTCCTAATCATTAGAAACAAAACCCTAATCAAGATTAGTGAAGATTAAAAGCCTAATTAAGCTACTAAACAAACCTAACTAGCTCACAAGTAGGTTAGGAGTCACCATTGCAAGTTTGTAGGCTGCACATGACATACTTGTAACTCCCAAGCATAACAATAGTCAGATCAGATCTTTGTAGAGGTAAGTTGCTTAAAAATGACCAAAAATCCATGTTGAAGAATTCTATAAATAGGAAACTTAGGGCTAAGCAAACTCATGAAATTTCTATGCCTAGATACACTTATAAACCTACCAAATCAAGCCTGGATGATAGAAGCAACAACATCAGAAGCTAGAATCAAAAATTGTTTAAGAAAAGGTACAAACCCTACTTCTTAATTAGCTCTATGATCTTATGTTAGATTTGTTGTTTAGATGTTTAGAATTATGTATTAGTATGTTAGAAAGTATTTTAGATTGGTAGAACACATTTTCATAACATCTACTTGCCTTAATTAAGTGTTTTAAGAAATCTGGAAATTTTGAAAACTAAGTCTGACAGTCGAATGTCAAGGCATATAGATTCATATGTGTTTATGTTTTGGTCTGTTAATTGTTTGGTATTTGTAGCCTGTTAGTAGGTCTTTAATCTGGAAAAGAAAACAGGTTCATCTGAACCATAGATTTCATGTTATAAGCAGTCAAAGTGGGTTGACCATTCACGGATTGCAGTTTTCTAGGTTACCAAGAAACCTCAGATTCAGAGTAGATTGTCAGTGCTTCAAATAAAAACTTTCTCTGAAATACTAGAGAAGGCCACTATAGCCGAAAGTGAGAATGACAGTCTTGTTAAATTTCATCAGGACAAGAAAAGTCAGAATGAAAAACAAAAAATTAGGACAGAATCCAGTTCAGGTAGGTTTAATAACAAACGTAAATGGGATAATTCTTTTTCTAACAACCCAGGGAAAAAGATAGGAAATACTAACAATAACTTTAGTAATAATAATAATAAACCTTATCCTAATTGTGGTAAGAAACATAGAGGAGAATGCCTTCATAAAAAATGTTTTAATTATGGACAGTCGGGACATTATTATCCACAGTATCCTCTTCTAAGGAAAAATAAATGTTTTAGTTGTGGTTCATTGGACCATTTTTCAAAGAGCTGTCCTAAACCTAGGAATCAGGGAGGAAAAGGGGTTAGAATACCAGAGAATAATCAATCAACAGTAGCTGCAGTTGGGGTTCAGAATTGACCTACCGCAAAAATATTTAATATGTCGGTAAGGGATGTTGTTGCTTTACAGGACGTGGTGACAGGTATCATCCCTATCAACACTTTAAATGCATATGTGTTATTCGATTTGGTGCTACATGTTCTTTTGTGTCTAGTAATTTCTCTACAAACTTGAATACACCTTGTGAAAATCTAGACAAACCATCCTGCGTGGAAATTGCTAATAATAAAAGAATTCCGATTAAGACTATTTACAGAAACTGTAGTGTGGTAATAAAAGGACATAATTTTAAGGTAGATTTGATACCAATTCAGTTGGGAGAATTTGATGTAATTCTAGGAATGGATTGGTTAGTTAATCATAACGCGATGATTGATTGTCATCAAAAATGTATAAACCTTTTGACTGCTTCAAAGTCAAAGGTAGTGTTCAACGGTAGTTGGTCACCTAAGCAATCTCGATGTTTGACTATAGTTCAGGCATAAAGATTACTTAGAAAGGGTTGTTTAGGATATTTGGCCTATATAGTTGATACTCGACATGAAGGAGTAAAACTTGATCAAATACCTATAGTTAAGGATTTTCCCGATGTATTTCCGGATGACTTACCAGGTTTGCCTCCAGATAGGGAAATTGAGTTCGTCATTGATCTTGCACCAGGAACGACACCAATTTCTAAGGCACCGTACAGAATGGCACCTATAGAACTGAAAGAGTTACTTATACAATTACAGGAACTCTTAGATAAAAAGTATATACAACCTAGTGTTTCACCTTGGGGAGCACCAGTTTTGTTTGTAAAGAAGAAGGATGGAACTATGAGACTATGTATAGACTATAGGGAGCTAAATAAGTTAACTATTAAAAATAAATATCCTTTACCAAGGATTGATGATTTGTTTGACCAATTAAAAGGGGCAGAACATTTTTCAAAAATTTACCTTAGAATATGTTATCATCAATTAAAGGTAAGAAAGGAGGATGTGCCGAAAATAGCGTTTAGGGAACGCTATGGACATTATAAGTTTCTTGTAATGTCTTTTGGATTAACAAATGCACCGGCATCATTTATGGATTTAATGAATCGAGTGTTTAAACCATGCATGGACAAATTTGTTGTAGTGTTTATCGTCGATATTCTAGTATACTAGAAAACACGGGAAGAGCATACTGAACACTTGAGAGTCGTATTGGAGATATTATGAAAGGAACAATTTTATGCAAAGTTTTCCAAATGTGAATTCTGGTTAAAGAGAGTTCAATTTTTAGGTCATGTAATTGATAAAAATGGAATATCTGTAGATCCAGCTAATCGAAATGGTTGTAAATTGGGAACAACCAACAACTCCAACAGAAGTATGAAGTTTTCTCAGTTTAGCGGGTTATTATCGACGGTTTATAAAAGATTTTTCAAAAATAGCAACCCCATTTAACTCGAAAGACGGTAAAATACGTCTGGACAAATAAATGTGAGGAAAGCTTCCAAGAGTTGAAGAAGCGACTGAGCATGGCTTCAGTGTTATCCTTACCAGATGATATAGGAGGCCTTGTAGTATATAGTGACGCATCACACAAAAGTTTTGGGAAAGTGATAACTTATGCATCACGAAAACTCAAAGATTATGAGAAGAGGTATCCTACTCATGACCTAGAGTTAGCCACGGTAGTTTTTGCTCTAAAAATTTGGAGACATTACTTGTTCAGGGAGAAGTGCGAGATATATACAGATCATAAAAGTCTGAAATATATTTTTACACAAAAGGAATTAAATTTAAGACAGAGACGATGGTTAGAACTGATAAAGGATTATGACCGTGAAATCTTATATCATCCCGGTAAAGCAAATGTTGTAGCTGATGCGTTAAGTAGAAAGAATCAGGAAAAATTGAATGTATTAACCACCAATGATAGGTTAATAAAAGACTTTGAAAATTTAGAAATTGAGGTGGAATGTCCAACTACCTCTACCCAAAAATTGTATATTTTAGAAGGAGTTTCATCTCTGTTTAATAAAGTTAAATAGATAAAGGAGAAAGATGAAGAATGTCAGAAGTTTAAATCTAATTCAATACGTGATAAGTATAATAAATTTAGAATAGATACGGATGGAATAATAAGATATGAAAATAGAATCTGGGTTCCGTTAGACCATGCTTTAAAAGATGAAATTTTAAACGAAGCTCATAATTCTAAATTTGCCATACATCCTGACAGTAAAAAAATGTATAAGGATTTAAGTTGACACTTTTGGTGGTCGAACATGAAAAGAGAAATAGCTAAATGGGTAAGTAAATGTCTCACGTGTCAAAGGGTTAAGGCTGAGCATCAAAAGCGAAGAGGTTTACTTCAACCCTTACCAATTCTTGAGTGGAAGTGGGAACATATAACTATGGATTTTGTTATTGGTCTTCTAGCTACACAAAAGAGCCATAATGCCATTTGGGTAATAGTTGACCGTTTAACAAAATTAGCTCACTTTTTACCTATTAAGATTACTCATAACCTAGATCACCTTGCCAAACTTTACATCAATAAAATTATCTCTAGGCATGGAGTACCTGTGTCCATAGTATCAGATCGAGATCCAAGATTTACTTCTAATTTTTGGAAAACCCTTCAGAAACACTTAGAAACACAACTAAGATTAAGTAAAGCTTATCATCCTCAGACTGATGGACAGAGTGAGAGAACCATACAAACATCAGAAGATATGCTAAGAACTTGTATTATAGATTTCAAAGGAAGTTGGGAAGATCAGTTACCCTTAGTTAAATGTGCTTATAACAATAGTTATCATGCTAGCATAGGTATGCCACCCTAAAAGCCTTATATGGGCATAAGTGTAGAACACCTTTATGTTGGGATGAAGTCGGGGAAAGACAAATGTTAGGACCTGAGATAATTCAACAAACAACTGAAACTATGAGAATTATTCGTCAACGATTACAATCATCTCAAGATCGACAAAGAAAATACGCCGATCCACATCGTCAATTATGAAATTTTAACGTAGGAAGTCACGTATTCTTGAGAGTAACTCCTTGGAAAGGCAAGATACATTTTGGCAAGAAAGGAAAATTATGTCCGACATTCATTGGACCTTTTGAAATTTTGAGAAGGGTTGGTGAAGTTGCTTATGAAATAGCACTACCTCCTGAGTTGAATCATATTCATAATGTGTTTCATGTGTCCGTATTACGACCATATAAACCTGATTATAAACACGTTATACAATATGAGCCAATCCAAATAGAGGAAGATCTTTTTTATATAGAAGAACCTGTACAAATTGTCGACCGTAAAGAGCAAGTCCTGAGAAAAAAAGTGATAGCATCGATCAAAGTAATTTGGAGGAATCAGAACGTTGAAAAAGCTACATGGGAGCTTGAAGATAAAATGCGCGAGAATTATCCTCAATTATTTACTTAACTTGTACTATAATTTTGAGGATGAAATTCTTATTAGTGCGGATGAATGTAAAAACCCAAAACCTTAATAGGACTCATATGTGTAAAAATCCCATTATATAAATAAAATTTCTTCGTTCTGAATGTGTTATGTGTTAATATATACTTGTTTTGACAAATTTGACCAAATAAACTTTTGTCCGAAAAACGTCGTGTTTGACACCTCGTACTTAAATATTTTTTTTCTATAATCAAACTTTTCGGTAAAATTATTTTGACAAGTTGCTTTGTCGTGCTTACACTGACAAAACACTTTGTCGTGCCTGTTAGGATTAATGAGAAATTAGGTAAAAAACCATAGATTAACAAACTCTAACCCTAATTAGCAAAACCCTAATCCTAATTTGTAAATTAAACGCTAATTAGCTAATTAAACCCTAATTCGATTATCTTAACACCTAATCATGATTAGTAAACTTCAATTAGGTACTAATTAACATTACTTATCATTCCTAATCATTAGAAACAAAACCCTAATCAAGATTAGTGAAGATTAAAGCCTAGTTAAGCGACTAAACAAACCTAACTAGCTCACAAGTACGTTAGGAGTCACCATTGCAAGTTTCTAGGCTGCACATGACATGATTGTAACTCCCAAGTATCACAATAGTCATCAGATCAGATCTTTGTAGAGGCAAGTTGCTCAAAAATGACTAAAAAGCAAAGTTGAAGAATTCTATAAATAGGAACCTTAGGGCTAAGCAAACTCGCGAAATTCCTATGCCTATATACACTTATAAACTTACCAAATCAAGCCTGGGTGATAGCAGCAACAACATCAGAAGCTAGAATCAAAAATTGTTTAAGAAAAGGTACAAACCCTAGTTCTTAATTAGCTCTATGATCTTATGTTAGATTTGTTGTTTAGATGTTTAGAATTATGTATTAGTATGTTAGAAAGTATGTTAGATTGGTAGAACACATTTTCATAACATCTAGATGCCTTAATTAAGTGTTTTAAGAAATCTGGAAATTTTGAAAACTAAGTCTGATAGTCGAATGTCAGGGCCTATAGATTCATATGTGTTTATGTTTTGGTCCAGTAATTGTTTGGTATTTGTAGACTGTTAGTAGGTCTTTAATCTGGAAAAGAAAACAGGTTCATTTGAACCATAGATTTCAAGTTATAAGCAGTCAAAGTGGGTTGACAGTTCACGGATTACAGGTTTTTGGGTTACCAAGAAAGCTCAAAAACAGTTGAACCGGCTACTTTGACCAATCTGTTTAATCGTCTTATGTTTGTGATTTTTATAAGTTTTTGTTATAGATCAATACCCTGTTATATGTACTACATATCTATGATCTTTAATTGAAGAAACAACGTATAGGTTTACTGGAATTAATGGTCAAAAGTCGTTGACCGAGCATGACCAAGTTTTCTGGGTTTTCTAGAAAATTGAACAACACGAAGAACAACATTTGTCTGTACTTTGACCAGCATAATTAGAGACCTTAGATTTATGCTTTGTTCATGTTAATGTTATATATATATACCATGACATATATACTACATGTTACAACAAACATCACACACATCTAATACACAGAATCAAAGATATTTAAGCCACAAAACTGTTGATCGGCCATGACTTCTGTTCTGGGTTACCCAGAAACTAAGGAACAGCTCTGACAGTGACTTTGAGCCTCTATAACTTCTTGTTATATGTAGGTTAAAGCCTAAAATATGTTTCATGTTATACTACTGTATTAGTACTACAACATCAACTCTTGAACAAACCAAAAATCATCATCAGTAGCATTTTAATTAGTGGTTAAACTAGTCACTCGACCATAACCAAACTGTTAACCAAAAACTCAAGAACACCTACAGCGACACTTTCTGTCACTGAAGGGCTTTAGCGACAGACAAAAATTATTTTTCTAAAAATAAATTATAAAAATTAGAAATAATTAATAAATAAATAAAAATAAATAAAAAAACAGTTTTAAAAATTATATTAAATTATTTCAAATAAATTCTAATATTTTTTACATAAATTCAATAATTATTTTAAATTATTTTGATGTTATTAATAATTAACTTATTATTAAAGAAATTAGAATAATTATTTTTAAATGCTAAATAATTATGGAAAAATATTATTAATGATATAAAATTATAATAAATGAATATAAATTATTTTAATAATAATAATCAATGTTTTTGTAAAATTTTAACTAAATATTAATTTCTTATAAATAGAAATAAATGATTTAAAATCAAAATAAATGTTTTAAATAATTTAAAATTTCTAAAAAGTTATTTTAAATTATAATCAAATTTTATAAATAAAATTTAGTCCATTTATCAAAGGTATTAAACACCAAACCCAATTAATCTAACCCGGTATTATATTAATGTTATAATTGAGTATTGTTAGTAATACTAACGTGTTAGATTTATATATATGAACTTCGTAGGTATTTATTAACGATTGAATAGCATAACTTGACTGGTCTACGCTCAGGCAAGTTTTCTAAACCCTACACTTATATCTTGAATTATTTTTGATATTTTATACCAAACATAAACTTGAATTACCAATTATTGTAAAGTTATTAATATAGTTTCATCATAACTCAAAAATGAATTGTTTATTGAGCATAAACTGTTGTGTCAAACCAAATTGTTTTGGTAAGACATACTATATTGAAGTTGGGTATCCCGTAAGGGATCGAGATTTGGTCAATTCATATATTGACATTAATTTTAGTGTATTTTGAGCACTACTATGATGATATGCATACTCCTAAGATGTTGAATAGGCTGATCCCCTATCTCACATCTAAACAAAATTTCTAAGTCTGTGTGACTGACAGAAATGAAGAAAAATTCTAGAAATGGTTGAAATAAATAGAAATCCAGAAATGGTAACAACTATCAGTCGAAATTTGAATTGTTATATTTCTTCAAATCCTATATTGTTATAAATACACAACTTGCTAAGCATGTCATAGCTCACCCTTGCAAATTATTCCCTTTGTAGTTTTAGATGGTAATCCTGGAACATCTAGAGTAGATAAAGGGAAGCGTCCCTACATAGATTAGATTATATTCTTGTTTGTTTGAATACTTTGTAATAAGAACTCATTATGAGAATCATGTAATCGAATTCTAATATTATGATATATATATATATAACATCTTTATTTTCGCAACTGTATTTTCTTACATATATAGATGTAAAATTAGACTTCTTCAAATCTAGTTGAGATCCTTGAGAACTATTTATCTGAGTGAGGGTATTAATAGCATTGACTGTTCATGTTGTTATTGATACTCTAGATTTCGGATAGTTAGTTACTATCGATACTATAATATAAATTCGTTTGGCTTAAACTATACATCTGGGTGAGGGTATTAGTAATATGGACTGCTCATGTTATTACTGTTACTCTGAATTTTGGATAGATAGAATCTAGTCACAGATACAGTTCATATATCCAAGTGAGGGTATCCAAACATTGAAAAAGTTCTCTTGAGAATTGACATCTTTTATGGGATACTGTGAATTTTGGATCTATGGGAATTATATCTACTAGTCCCTCTAATTAATGTATTCTTATAATCAGATACCATGGGTGTATAGATTTAAAAGCATTATGTTGATTTACTGTAAACACCATATCAGATACCGTGGGAGTATAGATATGGGGGCGTTACATCAACAACCATACTTACTGATATAAAATCAAATTCAACACATAATAAATCTCTTCAAACGCATCATACAGTGTAAATTCAAGAAATCCACAAATGAGCTAAATCCAACTAAATTCAAACATCCACCAAGTTCAAGAGTCCAATCCGGGATACTTATGCTTTACTTTTCATTACGGGTGCTTTTTGTCTTTTCCCGTCTTATTGTTTTTTTCTCTTTATTATTATTATTTTTTATTCTCATGGTTGTGCAATGTCTCATTCCATTAGGCTAACAGTGCTACCCCTTAGCGAGCTTTCGACCAACGACTCCCAGACCATAAAAGACCTTAGGGTGCTAGGTGTAAAGACACTCCCTTTGGCGTACTTGCTCAAGTAACAAAGGCCCCGAAACAAAACTAGCCACGTTATTTATTTTTCTTAATTCTTTTTTTTTTATATTTTATATATCCCAAATTGTCCACCAAACTTAAGTTTTTGTCTAAATTTAGCCATCTCCGCCTATTCATGTCTTTCATTCATTCAAACTAGTATTATCCTTAAGAAGTCCATTATGTATCAATTTAGACTAAATCAATCAACATAGTTGTTTTTACTGTGCTATCCTTATTATACTAGTTTCAAATAGAAAAAGATTCGATTCATAACAAGAAATCACATCAAAGCTCTAATAGTCAGTATTATACTTGTCTACTCAATTCAAGTCTCATCATTGGTCAAAATAGACTGTAACTATCTAATAGCTGGACTCGTGCAAGATTAACTAAATGCAACATAAACACAATAAACTAAGTAATATTTTTGCAATTTTATAAATTTTTTTCATTTTGTTTACTATAAACTAAACTAACAAGAAACAAGAAACTAAATATAAAGCTATTCAAACTACACTACTATGCAACTACTTATGTAGTTGTACTACATGAATGCAAACATAATGAACCTAAACTAAATTAACAACATATGCAAAATAACATAACATAAACATGAAACTAAACATGCAATAAAGAACTAAACAAAACTCCCCCAAATAAAACAATTACAATGTCCTCATTGTAAAAATATAGTTGTAAGTAGAAGTGAACTTCCCTGTAATCAGCTAAGCGTGAGGTGATGGTGGAGATGGCGGCGATAGTGGTCATGGCATAAACACTCGGCGCTCCTCCATATGCTATGTTCTGAAAAAAATTTCCTCAATTTTTGTGCAGTTGTTTCCCTTTCCATAATCATTTACCTGTCCATTGAGCCTCCAAAACCTACTATGAAGAGAGACAACATGAATTAGAATAGCACTTTGGATTTATAAGAGAACTTAATAAGCAAAATAATCCGTATCTATTAAATAAACTAGTAAAACATATAAATCTAAAAATTCCTGGGTTGTCTCCCAGTCAGCGCTTAATTTATAGTCCGTTAGCTGGACTCTTTTCTTAACACCACTATGTGATTCCTCTACAATAGGTGAGGAACCCTCCATCCATTAGAACCGTAGTGTGCGTTGGGAGGTTCCCCTTCATTAGAGTCTTCAAATTCAAGCCACCTAGCATATTTCTTGTATATGATGTCCCCATCTCCATTGTATAGCAAGGTGCCTCTTCCGTTGTATTTGTGAATAGATTTTTGCATTGAGGCATGAAAAGTATAATGGGCTTTTCTTCCTTTATTTTCTCTTCCTAAGCCCACCATGGTGTGTAAGAGGCCTCATTATCATACAGATCTTTTCCTTGGATGTGACTACCAAGGGGACATGGGTGTGCAAAATTCACTAGATTTTTTAACTCTGGCTGAGAAAGTACTTGGGGTATAAATAACATCGACTCATCATCATTGGTTTGCACAGTTAGTTCTTCACTGACCGTGTTTTCATTATCCCCACGTGTCTCCTCTTTTTCAACTTCTCGTGTCTCATCCAGTTGTATATTTGGTTTAGGCACTTCGTCAGTCTTGGAATCCTCGTCATAACACCAATTATATTGAGGACGGTTGTTCAAGACTTTAAGCATTTGATCTATCTTATTCTGCAGATTTTAAATTGATATCTCTTGATTAATCCTCCTCTCCTCTTTTGATGCTATGAACTTGGACAACAATTCCTCCAATCTTGAATTATTTATCTCATTTTTAGAATCCATCTATTGAGGACAAAGGGTTGAAGTGGTGTTGAGTTGTTCCATTTATTTCTGAAAATTATGGCTCGATATTTCTTGACTCATCTTCCTTTCCTCTTGGTTTGCTATGAGCTTTGATAATAATTCCTCCAACTTTATCTTTTCTTCTTATAATGGAGGTGGACAAAAGAATTTCGAAGTGTATGTTGGATTTGGAGCAGAGTATTGATCCTGATAGTTATTGCTCCATGGTGCATCTGGGTGATACCCCCAAACTTGATGATAACTAGGATAAGAATAGTTGTTGGGGTGGTTACCACCATACTGTATTGGCTCAAGACTGATGGTGTATTGATTACTCGGGTGATTGCCAGCAAAATAATTGCAAGTAACTGCTATCCTTCGATTACGTTGGGCTGAAACAACGTCCAACCTCCTCGAAAGTGTCTCAAGTTGTGCTGATAATGCAAAAAATACATTGAATCCATCAATCCCCGTGTCCCTTGGTTAAGTCATATTCGAATATGGCGATTGATAATTGCATCCATCCATGGTACCTGAAAAGAAAGAAAAATAGGAAGAGAATTAAATAAAAAAAATGTTTAAATTAAGACTAATTTGATTGAAGCTAATATTGGCAAAAAAATATTAAACTGATTCCCCAGCAACGACACCAAAAACTTGTTGGGTAAAATCTAATTACGCACAACACGCAAGTATACGTGGTCAACAAGTAATACATTGAAAGTAGAGTATCGTTCCCATGAAGAATTATTAATACAAATTACCAAATACTAACTCTTAACCAAACTAATTTTATTTAAACAATCAATTTAATATTTTAAAGTAAATTACTTAATTAAACTAATTCTAATTACCACTAATTAGAAATCAAATTATAGAGATTTAAGATCACAACTTCACTTATTACTTCATTTAAGTTAGCACACTTCTCATCAATTATTTTCTATCCTGAATTGTTAATATAGAACACTAAAGCAGATAAAACCACCTCTCAATGCATAAGACCCATACTCACTTAAATCCACATATGACAAAATTAAGCAAGACGCCCTAATTAACTAATCCACTATATCTCTATGTGAATTACAATTAAAAACGATTTAAAGCACAAGTTCTCTATAAGATTACATATGGCGTAAAGGCATATCTCTATCCTAAACATGAATCATGAATTCCATCTATGTAGAAATCATAAACACATGCTATCATGATCAGATCTAAATCTATACTTCATCTCTCGAGTTCATATTGAATAAACTACATCATAATAGACAATCATCTAGGCAATTAAGAAATTAATTGATAGCGAAGCATACTTCATCTCTCGAGTTAATTGTTATCTAGGCAATTAAGAAATTAAGTCCAAATCAAAATAGACAATCATCATAATAGAACATAATAATTGATAGCGAAGCATATTAAAATAAACTACACAATAAGATCCATTGTAATCTCAAACAAAGAATTAGTTAATTGAATTAAAACTAAGAATTCAAACTTGAAATAACATTGAACAACAAAAATAAGATTAGAGTGAAGAATAAATCTGTTATTAGTAAATCCACATCTTTGTTAAGCTCCTTCTCTTGATCTTCAATGGTCTCCAAGTTGCTTCATTCTCCAAAACTAATAAGAACTAAGATTTTGGCCTAATCTACTATAATCTAATCTAATGGAATCATCTCATCTTTCCCTACCAATCCTTGTGATTCTCCTCTTTTTATAAGCCTCTTTATATGTCTTTAAGTCCTCTTGGAAGTCCTTGAATCAATCAGCTCGAACCAATCCTTATCAGACTCAAATTCTGACAAAATAACTTTTTCTACGCGTACCCAAGCCCCGGCTTGCTTGCTGCCTTAATAATAGCATGCCCGAGTTGTTATGCTGCTGTTATTAAACTCAGGACCCCAACCCTGGCTGGGGTATTAGGCTTAAAATAGCAAGCCACGGCTTTGGTATGTTCTTCTAGTTGCTCCATTTTGTTATAGTGTCCTTTGGTAAAATAGCCATAACTTTTGATCTGGGAGAATTTACGGGGCGTGCCACCTATCAAATCGAAGCTATCGATGAGCTCTACAACTTTCATTCTTTGAGAATTGAGAAATAACGAATGGATCAAGGTCAAAATTGGACTGGACGTGACTGCTATGCAAATGGCCATCCAAAACAGTGAAGTTCAACGACAAATATTATAACTCTTGCATCCGAACTCCGATTGAAATGATTCAAGATGTTCCGGAAAGATAAGAAGAACCTCTACAACATAATCCAAGTTTAAAGCCAAGAACATGAAAGCCCAAATGATGTCTAGATTGCTTTTTCCTTGCATTTTCATACCAGTAGTTTCTCACACAGTTCCCAAGCAAATAATCTACAAAATGAACACAAAATGCATGAAAAGTAACTAAGAAACCTAATTTTAAACAACTAATTCAAGTAACAAATACTGGATAAGTAGGTATAAAACCTATTTATCAGTTGACATTATCTTTCCTGATGTTGTTTCTAGGACTAAGACTGAGTATCTCGGGGTTATCTTCGAGATGAAACAGCCTTCTTCGGTGTGATTTTCGTTATTAGAATTGCATGCCTCGGGTTTATCTTCGAGGTTGAAACTGAAACTTTTTATGTTATTTCCTGGAATGAGTTGAGCTGTCCTCCAGGGTTGTCTCTGAAAGACGATTCTGCCTTCATGCATTGTTAATAACAAGTATGCAGAAAATTTTGAGTGTCTATAGATGCCCCTCATTATCATATTCATTCAATGTAATGGCATGGATAGGATAAAGAATACTAGACACTTGAAATGCAACAAGATCATCATGATGACATGTACAATAACATGATGTGAATGTATGTAGTTTGTTGGATTATTTTCTAATATGGTGGGATGATTGTCGGCTCCCCTTGACTTCTACCGGTGTTGACAGGTATTATTGACAACCCTGATGAATTGTCTTGGACGTGCAATCAAGTGCTCTCAAGAGCTTCTAGGATGTTGATGTTGGGGTTATCACCAAAGTCCTTAATCCTTCAGACAGACTGTGACCCCCAAATCCGATACTTCCATTTCCACAGGATTTGGTGTTCACTGTACAAGCATCATCTATCTATCTACCCATAAATAAATTCAAACCATGCAATAGAAAGAATTAATAATAAAAGATTTCCCCTTATGGGGTTACATAAACTGAATAATAATAAATCCCAGGTTACTCTAACCTTAAAACATTTGTGCAAAAAAACATAAACAAATAAGTCTCAAGTAACATCAAGTCTAACTATCATTACATAATCCCATAAATAAATAGTCTTCATTACTTGCTAAGCTTGCCCTTGCCCTTACTAGTGGAAGGTTCGTCTGCTCTTTCGTTCTTAACTGCAATGTTATTATTACGCAAGAGTGAGCACGATTGCCCACAAGTATAACAATATAACAATGAATAATAACATGCGAGAGAAATAATAACTTCTGATATAAAGCTCAACTTTTGAATCAAGAATGAATAACAAGAATCAATAATGGTTCGCTAGTCTAATAAGGCTTAACAGTAATTGAATTTTTAACTTGAATAACATCTCAAAAGGCATACAATAGAATAATTATTGTATAACAACATCATGCTTGAAGATTAATAAACTTTAATATACAAGATAGGCTTGATCAATAATAATGAGAACTTGCTCAACGAAAGTTTAGGATAAGAAACTTGCTCAACGTAAATGTAGAGTTAGAAAACTTGCCTCGTGCGTAGATTACACTTAAACAAACTCGTTCTTTGAATTAAATCCTACATACCAATTACGCTCACAATACCAATCCATAATAACGTACTAACATCAAAACTTTACTCTTTGTTTAACTCGAATTCATGACTATACTTAGTCAATTATTACACTTAATGTAAAATTAAGACTTCACAAAAAATAAACTAATTACGCATTCGATCATTCAATCCACACGTAATTGTGTTATGGACATGTTAAGAATTTATTTTAACATCTCATTATAGGTCTAACTATTAGAGTTTATGCCCTAGAGGCCAATTATTTGATATAATTACTTAACGTTTTGATATTATATTTGATTGAATAAATGAATGATTTTATTATGGTTTTATTTACTGCGTTATATAAATGTTAACATAATAAAAAAATCCTTAGAATAGTGATACAAATTATATAGTTTCAAGTATGTGACTTGAACATAAGATTATATAATTATAATTAGTATCATTGTTCTTAAATGTCCCTAGTCGAGTATCATTGTTGATGGGACAACAATGATGCATTTAGACTAGTATGTGGATTGACTGATGACCAAATCTCATTGGTCATAAATATATGAGATATTAAGTCAATGCATAGGTACATGTTAGAGAACGATGTACTGGATAGACCCACCATGAGAATTCTATGTGGAGCATTATGCGGAGTGTCATTAGCAATTCTCATAGTGACAATGATGTAATGGTCCTCTGACCTGAAATCACTATATTACTACACGTGAATTTATGTACTTTGATATCATCAAATGTCACCCTTAATAGGGTGGACTATAAAGGTGATTATTGGGTACATCATAAATCGTGTTAGGAATATGAGTGATCTAGATGAAATTTAACCTTCCTATATATTAGGGATGATATCCATAATAGGACTATGAAATGCATGGCCATGCTCAAATAGTGATTTGTTTCATATAGTCTACTCATTGATCAAGAAAAACTTAGATTAAATTATGAAGAGTATGACACATTCCATGACTCGAGTTTAATCTAGGATATTAAGGTTAAAAAGATTAAATTACATTGAAACATTGGTCACAAAAAGATTGCATCGAATCATCGCTCTTATTATTACTTGGGTAGTAGTGATGCATTACTAGATGCCGCTCAATGTTTATAATTTTATAATATGATTTTAAAATTATGGCCAACGTGATAATAACCTATAGGGTCACACACATAGAACGTAATTTAAAAGGGAATAAATTTAAATTTTAAGGATTTAAATATATTAATTTGATTAATAGTATTTAAATCACGAATTTAAATTAAAAGGAAAATTTGTATATATGTATATTAATTAAGTAAGACTTAATTAAGTTATATATATATATATAAATTCAGATTTTATGAAATTAGGTTTTGATTAATTCCTTTTAACTACTATATATAGGATATATAGCAGCTACTTAGGGTTAATTCATAACTTGAAAACCCTAGCCGCTATTAGAGAGAGACTAGAGAGAAAACATACCGTTTCATAAAGGTTCCTTTGGTGGCTAGTACCGCAAGTCCCTCTTATTGCAGAATCGTTCGACGGTTCGTGCGGCATTTGTGTGGATACCATAGAGATGTAGTTTCGTGAGGAATTGTGTTAAGGATTCGAGCGCATCAATTTCAGATTCTCATTTTTCATATTCGGTATAATCTCTAAACAACTTAGTTAATTATTTTTCGCATGGATCCTGTTTTTGGGTTTCGAAAATTGCTTTGAATTTTTATATTTCCACTGCGTTTTATGTGCCGAACCCCTACACTAACAAGTCCTTATAATCATTAGGCTAAGTTGCTAACTCGTTTCTATACTTGAACATTAAAATTTGCATTTTCTGGACATTCTGCTAAGTGGCCACTGTATTTCACTTTTATCTTAACTCTTGGCATCGCTCTTGGCGCTAGTGGCACTCGCGACTTGATACTTGGCATCACTGGCGGTGCGGTGGTATTATGGCATGGCGGAAAAGAACTAGGAGTTGGCGCGTGCACATGAGACTCGATTTTAGTTTCTGCAATTCGCGAAAATTGCAGAACACGACCAAAAATTTGAAATCCACTTATTTTTACACGAATTTAAACATACCCACATGCTAGAATTCATAAATAATCAATACTTAACATCTATGTAGTGATTTTCACCCATTAAAACACATGATCACATAATTAAAGCATGCAATTTATACTGTTCTTGATGTTCTTGAAGTATTGAACATAAATTCCTAAAATTCAACGCCATAGATTCGTTATACAACCAATTCCCACCATTCAAATTTCATTTTGTTCATTTTAACATGCATAATCATATAAAAGTGTGAATTTTGCATAATAATTTATGTTAGACATATAAAAATCACGTATAAGGCCTTATGGCCATATCACGTACTTTGCAAATTTTTGAAATAACAAGCTATCATTATACGATGTAATCTTATGAAATTAATGATATGGAAACACATAATATATATATATATATATATATATATATATATATAAAATATGCCATACAACTCTTAATTATTACATATATTCACATAACGATGAGATTTCCCAAATCTGAGAGAATTACAGAAGTATGAAAGCCATTTTTTTTATGAAACTTAAAAGACGTAAATTATATAAATTGGGTTAAAGAAATTACCCAAGCATAAAGCGTAGATTAGAGAGATGAAATCTTCTGATTCTTCCTGCCTCTCACAAACCTCTTAACAAATTCTCAATTCTCAAACTCTCTCTCTCTCTCTCTCTCTCTCTCTCTCTCTCTCTCTCTCTCTCTCTCTCTCTCTCTTTCCCTTCTTTGTTTCTACTTTTCTAGACTTAGGAAATAATAAGAAAGAAAAGAAAATGTATACTAATAAATAAACTGATGCACATGATGGAGATCAGTTACCTATCATGGTAACTGCTCTCAACCTCTCTTAGTGCCATGTTTGGCTAGCAAGAATGGAATTTAAAATCATTTAATTTAATAAAGCTTTATTATATACTTTTAAATAATGTCACACTCCTTATAAAATAAATCTAATATCTTATTTAATTTATTTTAATTAAAAAATAGTAAATTCTCATTAATACACATAGTCACATAATTCAAATTCTCTTGATTAATAATATCAAATTATTAAATCTCTAATTAATAATTAAATTAATTAAAATAACATAAGCTTATTAAATATTTCTTTTAATTCAATAAGCTCACATAATCACATACTTGAATACTAAAATTCTCCACATTAATTTAATAAATATAACACATATAATTAAATTAATCTATCACAACTTCATCAATTAATTAATTAATCTAATAATTAATTCATCGAAAAAATATTTATTCAATCCAATAAATATTAAAATTAAATTACAAAATTACGGTTGTCACATCTTTCCCCTCTTAAAAGGATTCTGTCCTCAGAATCACAACTCAATAATTAGATCTACATACATTCCCCCCCTTAGAAAGATTTTGTCCCCAGAATCGCTTATAACAATTTAAGTAAACAAATGAGGATAATTCTTTATCATATTCTCTTCGAGTTCCCACGTAGCTTCTTTAGCGTTGTGGTTCCTCCAAATTACCTTAACAGAAGGTATTACTTTATTTCTCAGAACTTGTTCTTTTCGGTCGACAATTTTGAACAGGAATTTCTTTGTAAGACAAGTCTTTGTCGAAATGTAGGGGTTCATATTCAATCACGTGCTTGTAATTAAGTTTGTAGGGTCATAGGACTGAACATGGAAAACATTGTGGACATTCTCTAGTGATGGAGGTAAGGCTACCTCATAAGCAACTTCTCCTACCCTTTTCAGAACTTCAAAGGGTCCGATGAATCTTGGTCTCAATTTTCCTTTCTTTCCGAACCTGATCTTTCCTTTCCAAGGAGAGACCTTTAAGAACACATAACTACCTGGTTCGAACTCAACATTCTTTCGGTGTGGATCGACGTATTTCTTCTGTCTATCTTGAGCTGCTGTCAATATTGCTCGAATCACTTTGACTATCTCCGCTGTTTGTTGTACCAATTTCGGGCCTAGTAGTTATCTTTCGCCAACTTCATCCCAATATAGTGGAGTTCTGCACTTTCTGCCGTATAACGCTTCATAGGGTGGCATGCCAATACTAGCGTGGTAACTGTTGTTGTAACCGAACTCTACAAGTGGTAAATGATCATCCCAATTTCCTTTGAAATCCATTATACAAGCTCTTAGCATATCTTCCAATGTCTGAATTGTTCTCTCACTCTGTCCACCTGTCTGAGGGTGATATTCCGTACTCATTCATAAATGTGTACCCATGCATTCCTGCAGATGTTTCCAGAAGTTCGACGTAAAACGCAGATCTCTATCAGAAACAATTGACACCGGAACTCCGTGCCTTGAAACAATCTCTTTCACATATAACCTTTCCAACTGATCTAGGTTAAATCTGATTTTGATCGGAAGGAAGTGTGCGGATTTTGTCAATCGGTCAACAATAACCCATACTGCGTCGTAGCCTTTCTGAGTCGTCGGTAGGCCAACCACGAAATCCATCGTAATATGTTCCCATTTCCATTCTGGAATCTCTAAAGGTTGTAGCGACCCACTCGGTCTCTGATGTTCTGCTTTCACTTTCTGACATGTCAGGTATTTGGCAACACATTCTGTAACCTCTCGTTTAAAATTTGGCCACCAAAAGTGTTGTCGAAGATCTTGGTAGATCTTGGTGCTACCAGGGTGAATCGAATATCTTGAGTTGTGAGCCTCGCTTAAAATTTCTTCCTTAATCTCTGGTACTGGCGGTACCATATTTCTGCTCTCAAATCTTAGTAGTCCCTCACTGTCTATTTTGAATCTCGGTTCAGTCCCTTCAGATATCTTCTTCTTCACTTTCTCACATTCTTCGTCCTGAAGTTAAGCCTCCTTAACTTTATCCAGTAAGGTTGTACCAGCTTACATCTGAAATAGCTTCTCGTCAATTTCCATAGGATACTTCACTTCCAATTCCAGCTTTTCCATTGCTAAAATTAGCTCCTCCTGAGCAGTCAACAACATCAATTTCTCCTGACCTTTTCTACTTAGGGCGTCGGCTACCACATTTGCCTTACCCGGATGGTATAGAATCTCACAATCGTAGTCCTTAATTAACTCCAACCACCTTCTTTGACGCATGTTCAGATCTTTTAATGTAAAAATATATTTCAGACTCTTGTGGTCTGTATATATTTCACACTTCTTCCCATAGAGATAGTGCCTCCAGATTTTCAAAGCAAAAACTACTGCAGCTAACTCCAAGTCATGGGTCAAATACCCCTTCTCATAATCTTTCAATTATCGTGACGCATACGTAATGACTCTACCATTCTGCATAAGCACACAGCCAAGTCCTTTATGCGATGCATCACTATATACCACAAAATTTCCTGTGTCATCTGGAAGAGATAACACAGGTGCTGAACTCAACCTCTTCTTTAATTCCTGAAAACTTTCCTCACACTTCTCTGTCCAAACGAATTTCACAGATTTCCTAGTCAAATTCGTCAGCGGAGTTGCGATCTTAGAAAAATCCTGAATGAATCTTCTATAATAACCTGCCAATCCAAGAAAACTTCTTACTTCTAACGGCGTCTTCGGCTAGTCCCAATTAATCACAACTTCGACTTTGGAGGGATCCACCAAAATTCCGTCTCTATCAATTACATGTCCAAGAAATTGTACTCTTTCAATCCATAATTCATATTTCGAAAACTTAGCATACAACTTCTCTCTTCTCAATGTCTCTAATGTCAGCCTCAAATGCTCTTCATGTTCTTCCTTGGTTTTTGAATATACCAAAATGTCGTCTATAAATACCACTATGAATTTGTCCAAAAACGGCTTGAACACTCCATTCATTAAGCCCATAAATGCTGCAAGAGCATTCGTTAGACCAAATAACATTACTAGAAATTCGTAGTGACTGTATTGTGTTCTAAACACTGTCTTCGGTACATCCTCTGGTCTCACCTTTAGTTGATGATAACCACTTCTCAAATTTATCTTTGAAAAATATTTTGCTCCCTTTAACTGATCGAACAAGTCGTCGATTCGCGGTAATGGATACCTATTCTTAATCGTGACCTTATTCAGTTCTCTATAGTCGATGCAGAGCCGTATCGTCCCATCCTTCTTCTTCACAAATAAAACTGGCGCTCCCCAAGGTGATACGCTTGGTTGAATATACTTTTTGTCCAGTAATTCTTGTAGTTGGACCATCAATTCTTTCATCTCTACTGGTGCCATTCGGTACGGTGCCTTCGATATCGGAGCCGTTCCTGGAGCCAAATCGATCACAAATTCAACTACTCTGTCTGGAGGAAGTCCCGGCAAATCGTCCGGAAATACGTCTACAAAATCTCTCACTACTAGAATCTCATCAATTTTCGAATTCTTTTTACGACTATCGACTATGTAAGCTAGATATCCTACACAGCCTTGTCTTAATAATCTTCTGGCCTGCATCATCGTCAGACAACTCACTTGTTTAGGCGACTTGCTACCATAAAACACAACCTTTGACGGAGTCATAAGGTTAATACGCTTCTTCTGGCAGTCAATTACCGCCCCATAATTGGATAACCAATCCCTACCCAAAATAACATCAAATTCTACAAGTCGAATAGGGATAAGATCTACGTTCATGATATTACTCTACAGTTCTTGTGCACATACTTAACAGGGATAATTTCTCTATTCGCAATTTCTATGTTCATGGGGTATTCTAACTCGTCCTTACGCAATTCTAAGTTCTTAGCAAAGTCATCGGATATAAATGAACAAGTAGCACCCAAATCAAATAACACGTAAGCATTAACTTTATTGATCAGAATGACACCTGACACCACATCGCGAGATTGGTCCACGTCTGCATCTTGTCATGTTGAAGCGTTACGGTTTGTTGATTCATTAGTTGCGATTGGTCTTTGAATTATCGAGTGCTTCTACCAAAGATTTCCTCTGTTTCCTCCTGAACTCGTCCCTCCCGATCCCTTCTTAGGACAATCTCTTGCAAGATGGTCCTTTGATCCATATGTGAAGCATGCACCCTTCTTTGGGTTCAGACAGTTTGGTGCTATGTGGCCTTCCTGATCACAATTGTAGCACACTCGCTTCCCCTTCAGACAAACTCCCAAATGCATTTTTCCACAGGTTGGGCACGGTTCAATCTTCTTCTTCTGCCCTCCCTGTTGACTTCCAGCCGATGAACTATCAGACCACTTCCTCTTCTGACTGTGATTACCCCCAGTGCTACTCCCACCAGTCTTGTTATTACCTTCCTTCTTACTCTTCTTCTTCTTCTGCTCCTGATTATACTTCGTTACTGCATCACTTCCACCCTCGGCGAGTATGGCCTTCTCTAACACTCCAGCAAAAGTGTTCAATTGGAACATTGACACTTTGATATACAACTAGGGCTTCAGTCCCTGCTCAAATCGTCTCGCCTTCCTCTCATCGGTATGTACTTGGTACGTGGTGAACCTAGCCAACTCGTTAAACCTTGCTGCATAATCAGCTACTGACATACTTCCCTGCTTCAACTCTAAAAACTGGACTTCCATCTGATTTTGTGAACTTGTAGGAAAGTACATCTCGAAGAACATCTCTTTGAATCTTTCCCAGGATATAACACCTTCACCTCCTCTCACCTTGTTTGCCTGCCACCAATAGCTGGCTTCGGACTTCAGCATAAATGTTGCATAAGCAGTCTTCTGATCTTCCCTTACCCTAGCAACATCAAACACCTTCTCCATCTCCATCACCAATTTCTGAGCTTCAATTGGGTTTATGGAACCCTTAAACTCTGGCGGTCCCACCGCCTTGAAGTCCTTAAACAAAGTATTTGGTGGAGCTTGGGGTTGATTATTAAGTGCTCCAGTTAAAAGATTTACCAATTGCTGAACGGAGTTAGCATAGGCGTCGTTGTTATTGTTTGTTGACCCTTCCTGGGCTTGCTGACGATTTTGTCTTCTAGGCGGCATATTTCTATTAAGAATATACGCTTATTAGATCTTTACTCAATCTCTAAAACATTTAAGACCTAACTAAACATTTAATCATAACTCACTTAACACATTACTTCAAATAAACTTTGACATTTCATTTAATTCAAAAGTCCTTACATCATAAGATAGCATCACTACTATTTACATCAACTATCCGGAGATAAAGAATCTACAGGATTTAAAACATCAAAATATTCCTTTATTTATGAACATATCAGAATTTACATCATTAACTATCAAATACTTTTCACATATTTATACTAATACTATCACTGTCTGTTAAGGCGCTGGATAGCCTTGCTACGTTCCTCCTCCATGATGTGGCACATCGTTCTGCGATCTAGTATATATGATGGTAGATCTTCAAACTGGATTGGATACTTCCTAACTCGCTCTTGGACAGTATCCATTGCATTTTGTAGTGTAGAGTACGTCTCCTCAAGTTTAGCCTTCTTCGCACGGCGATCATCTTCTGCATGATCAGCACGGCGTGACTCTCGTACCCAGCCCTCCTCTGCTATTTCAAGCTTCTCTGAGGTTTCCTTCAGATCCTTCTTTAACTTCTCTATTTCTGCGGACTTATCCTCAGTCTGACCCTTCTCGTGAACCAGATCCCACTCCACATTTCCTAAACATGTGTGAAGAGTCACAATCTCTCTATCCTTCTGCTGCATAGTAATCTGCTGACTAACTACCTGCTCAGTCAGATCCCGAACAGTATCCTGCAACTCTACATTACGATCATAGAGAGCGTCATACATCTCTGCATTAATGGAGTTTGGTGGGAACTCCTCTTCTTCCTCTTCTTCTTATTCTTCCTCAGGATCCTCCTCTGGATCAGTCTCCGGCTCATGCTCCTGACCAACGACAGTGATCAACAGAGATGGCTCTCTCTGTATCAGTTGCTCCCTGACAACATGAATGTCTCAGGGTTCCTCCTCTATAGGTAATCGGGGTTCCTCCTCCCCAGCTCTACTAGCTCCTCCAACATCCGACATCCTGACAACAAAATTTTAAGTTTTAGTTACTAATCCGTGCTAGCGAATACATAGATTAACACATAAACACATAAAGTCTTTTATTATCTTCAATGAATTTAGAAATTCATTTATTAGAACTCGATAAGAGTCAACCACTACTATGTTCTCAATCTCCTACAAGGCTACTACCTAAGGTTGTCCCCCCCACCTATGGTTCATAACCTTACAGCTTTGATACCAACCTGTGACACCCCCAAATCCGGTACTTCCATTTCCACAGGATTTGGTGTTCACTATACAAGCATCATCTATCTATCTACCCATAAATAAATGCAAACCATGCAATAGAAAGAATTAATAATAAAATCTCTCCCCTTATGGGGTTACATAAACTGAATAATAATAAATCCCAGGTTACTCTAACCTTAAAACATCTGTGCGGAAAACATAAACAAATAAGTCTTAAGTAACATCAAGTCTAACTATCATTACATAATCCCATAAATAAATAGTCTTCATTACTTTCTAAGCTTGCCCTTGCCCTTACTAGTGGAAGGTTCGTCTACTCTTTCGTTCTTAACTGCAATGTTATTATTACGCAAGAGTGAGCACGATTTCCCACAAGTATAGCAATATAACAATGAATAATAACATGCGAGAGAAATAATAACTTCTAATATAAAGCTCAACTTTTGAATCAAGAATGAATAACAAGAATCAAAAGAAATTCTGAGGGTCATAAGACCTTGAACTATGTCCTAGGTTGTCAAGTGTTTTTACTTGAAACCTTTAACAGTCATAAGACTGTGTACTCTTCTTCTCGTACTTAGGGGGATCAGCCCTTAGTACCATACATTGCACAATATCTTAACGATAAGCGTAAATAATCCCCTATACAGGGTTGTTCATCTCAGTTTGACATTCGAGTCCGCACCAAAGGAAGTTTGGTTTGGATAATTCATCAAGGGATTCTAAAATTTAAAATGCTCATCAACTATGGACTAGTCGAATCAATAAGGGTTCGCTAGTCTAATAAGGCTTAACAGTAAATGAATTTTTAACTTGAATAACATCTCAAAAGGTATACAATAGAATAATTATTGTATAACAACATCATGCTTGAAGATTAATAAACTTTAATATACAAGATAGGCTTGATCAATAATAATGAGAACTTGCTCAACGAAAGTTTAGGATAAGAAACTTGCTCAATGTAAATATAGAGTTAGAAAACTTGCCTCGTGCGTAGATTACACTTAAACAAATTCATTCTTTGAATTAAATCCTACATACCAATTACGTTCACAATACCAGTTAATAATAATGTACTAACATCAAAACTTTACTCTTTGTTTAACTCGAATTCATGACTATACTTAGTCAATTATTACACTTAGTGTAAAATTAAGACTTCACAAAAAATAAACTAATTACGCATTCGATCATTCAATCCACACGTAATTGTGTTATGGACATGTTAAGAATTTATTTTAACATCTCATTATAGGTCTAACAAGTCCTTATAATCATTAGGCTTAGTTGCTAACTCGTTTCTATACTTGAATATTAAAATTTGCATTTTCTAGACATTACGCGCTAAGTGGTATTTGTATTTCACTTTTATCTTAACTCTTGGTGGTTTCATACCAAGCATATAGGCCATGACATGATATGACATTTCATGTGATGCGGTGGTATTACTGGGTATGGGAAAAGAACTAGGAGTTGGCGTCGCGGTGCTAGACTCCAGTTCCAGTTTCTGCAATTCGCGAAAATTGTAGAACACGACCAAAAATTTCCAACACTTATTTTTACACAAATTTAAACATACTCACATGCTAGAATTCATAAATAATCAGTACTTAATATCAATGGAGTGATTTTCACCCATTAAAACACATAATCACAGAATTAAAGCATGCAATTTATACTGTCCTTGATGTTCTTGAAGTATTGAACATAAATTCCTAAAATTCAACGCCATAGATTCGTTATACAACCAATTCCCACCATTCAAATTTCATTTTGTTCATTTTAACATGCACAATCATATAAATGTGTGAATTTTGCATAATAATTTATGTTAGACATATAAAAATCACGTATAAGGCCTTATGGCCATATCACGTACTCTACAAATTTTTGAAATAACAAGCCATCATTATACGATGTAATCTTATGAAATTAATGATATGGAAACACACAATATATATATATAAAATATGCCATACAACTCGAATTATTACATATATTCACATAACGACAGGATTTCCCAAATACAGAGAATTACAGAAGTATGAAAGCCATTTTTTTTATGAAACTTAAAAGACGTAAATTATATAAATTGGGTTGAAGAAATTACCCAAGCATAAAGCGTAGATTAGAGAGATGAAATCTTCTGATTCTTCCTGCCTCTCACAAACCTCTTAACAACTTCTCAATTCTCAAACTCTCTCTCTCTCTCTCTCTTTCCCTTCTTTGTTTCTACTTTTCTAGACTTAGGAAATAATAAGAAAGAAAAGAAAATGTATACTAATAAATAAACTGATGCACATGATGGAGATCAGTTACCTATCATGGTAACTGCTCTCAACCTCTCTTAGTGCCATGTTTGGCTAGCAAGAATGGAATTTAAAATCATTTAATTTAATAAAGCTTTATTATATACTTTTAAATAATGTCACACTCCTTATAAAATAAATCTAATATCTTATTTAATTTATTTTAATTAAAAATATAAATTCTCATTAATACACATATATCACATAATTCAAATTCTCTTGATTAATAATATCAAATTATTAAATCTCTAATTAATAATTAAATTAATTAAAATAACATAGGCTTATTAAATATTTCTTTTAATTCAATAAGCTCACATAATCACATACTTGAATACTAAAATTCTCCACATTAATTTAATAAATATAACACATATAATTAAATTAATCTATCACAACTTCATCAATTAATTAATTAATCTAAAAATTAATTCATCAAAAAAATATTTATTCAATTCAATAAATATTAAAATTAAATTACAAAATTACGGTTGTCACACAGACTTCACATTGAAGATACATCTCTCATGTACAAGAGATTTGTCTGTTGAGGATTTGTATAACATATTCCATCATCGGTCCTCACCGATGAGGATGTTCTTCCCTAGTTTATACCGTCAAGTCTTTCCGTTGTTCTGTTGGAGTTACTGCCAACAGTCGGTGTTGTCAAGGTTTCCTGACCTTCATTGAGATGTGCATCAACGGATGAGATCCCTACTCGGGATAATGTCAAGTCTGCTTGACCTTCGTTGACGTGTGCATCAACGAATAGATTCTATGAAAACCCGTTGGGGAAAAGGTTTTAGGGCTACAACCCTGAAATGATGGCATCGGACCTTTGTGAGGTATTGCCGAATGTAGTTTGCAATGGCTGAGAACATTTGTATAGTGTACCCTGTGTTTGGGCAAATTCCAATGATTTGTATGTAAAGCCACAACTTGACCCGTGAAAACTAGGATTTTAAGCTATTCTGCTTAATCGAATAGTGTTTTTATTCCTGATTTGGCCTTTTCAGCTTGTAAGAACTCCTTTGCAACTCGAACTGGACCGAGCCGAAGGGGTGGGCCCCACTTAGGGAGTCAGAGGTACACTGCATGACAGTAGTAGTACACTTACTATGACCCCACAAGTACACCGCGACCCGGTAGTGGGTAGATTTAAGCTGCATGTTGCTTTCACAAGCAATTTTCATATTGCACCGCGAAGGAAATCCGAGAGCTCTTCTTTTGATTTACTGACTTCAGGCATCTTTCTAAAATTTTTGTCACCGTACAAGTGTTCTACATTGTCCTGGTAATGTAAGCATGTCTTCTTGTCCATTTTTTATCCGTTGAAAAATGACTGATGATATGAAATGCATCTAAACACATAGTAGTGAATATGCATGCTCATATTGTAAGACCCCGAATTTTATGAAATGAAAGTATTCAATTTTCTTATAATTATTATTTTATTTCGTAAATGGTTAAATTGATAAAAGGTTAAGGTTACGGGTGATATGTGAAAATTTTGCAAAGTATGCAAGTTGTTATAAAATATTCGTTTGGTCGAGGAATATTCTTTTTGTCAAATAATATTCGTACGACGGCACAATCATTGGTGGAACCCATAACGGAAGTTTTGTCATAGTTAGAAAAGAATTATCATTTTATAAAAATAACGGCGAAAGTGTTACCGTTAAAACTGTTGAACTACCCGGTAGTAAAAGTACAGTAATACGCGTGGTTACATAGTAGCACATGGTATTGATTATTGATGCTTACGTAAGAAGTCACTAAGTTATACTCAATTATTGCTACGGTAATTGTTGCATCATATCTCTCATATTATTGATTCAATTATTGTCACAGTATCATCTGTATAATATGTTATATTATTAAATCAATAATTGAGATGACAAAGTTATTCATATTATTATTTGTAATATTGACAATGTCTAGAAGTTCTGTCAATGAGAGGTTAGATAATCTAATTGCGCACCAATAGGGAGAAATCCTTATTGGAAAGCCCCTCTTTCTTGGGAACGACCTGGTTGTTAAATTTTGTGAGTTATAATATTAATGATGAATAAGTTCGTGTTGATTAAAGATGAAATTGATAGTTCCATTGTGTGGGAATTGTTAGTGTGAGTGGAAATTGACATTTATTTCGATAATAATGGATGTCTAGAGGTTATATTGACCAATGGGGTAATTAACCGGATAAATGAGCAATTAAATGCTATTAATTCACATGTTTATAACTATATGTTCACATGTGTGTACTATTGATTCACATGATTTACTATTAGGGGAGTTGGTGCAAGATTGATAATACTTGCATGACTAAATTAAAAATGGAGGTATAAATGAAGGTACTATACTATAATTAGTTTTTTCACATGATTATACTATTGAGTCACATTAATGAACTATTAATTCACATAATTTACTATTAGGGGAAGTGGTGCAAGTTTGATAATACTTGTAGGACTAAATTAAAAATGAAGAAAAAGAGGAAGGTATTATACTGTAATATTTCGAGCCCCAAAATGTGCAATTATTGAAACTATATTTTCCTATAAATAGAAGCTCATTCTTCTTTCATTCTCACCAATTCACTAAGTCTCATAAGAGCATTTATTATAGAGATAAAGAAGAAGAGAAGTCTGCTACCTCAGTATTCCAGTATCTAGTTTTCTTCTAAGGTAAGGGGTATTATTTCTTTCGTATTCATGAAGAGAGTTATTTTCTTTCAATACTCATAAGGGTTCTTATTCCATTCTTTATTATTTTATTGGAATAACCTGTCTACACGGACTACCGCATGTATGGTGAATTCTTCTGTTATTCCATTCTTTATTATTCTGTTGGAATAACCTGTCTACGCAGACTACCGCATGCATGGTGAATTCTTCGTTATTCCATTCTTTATAATTCTGTTGGAATAACCTGTCTATGTGGGCTACCGCAAGCATGGTGAATTCTTCTGTTATTCCATTCTTTATTATTCTGTTGGAATAACCTATCCACGCGGACTACCACGTGCGTGGTGAATTCTTCTGTTATTCCATTCTTTATTATTTTGTTAGAATAACCAATCTACGCGGACTGCCGCATGCATGGTGAATGACCCTTCGTATTCATTCCTTATTAAATTGTGGAATGATCTATCTACGTGGATTACTACATGGTGGGTGAAAATCCATTTACAGTTTCATATATTCTATTATACTCATTTGGTTAAAGTTTTGGATTTTATACTCCATGAAATTAGTAGAATATCATTGATATTTGCGCTTCATCCAGTATCTTTTCATGGAAATATTCTTCTGAGCATTTTTGAATTTTATTCCACAAAGCAGTATCATTTTGACAATTTGAACATTATTGAATTCTGGATAAATTAAATTATAAATCTTTAAAATTTATCCTTGAACTTGTTTTATTAAATTATTATGTCATGGTCATCATCTTTATGCTTTTATTGTGATGAAAGTCATCTTTGGCTTACGTGCATTGATGGACTTGGTATGATTATGACCGGGGATTATTCGGTATAATCATGACCGTAATGTAACGAATGATGTGGTAAAAGTCCACATTGCCCTGTAGTTCATTAATGGACAGTTGTTGGTATGATTATGACCAGGGATTATTCGGTATAATCATGACCATTAATGATTACATGAATATCCTTGGTCGTGTAGTGCGTGGATGATTCAATTTTATTTATTGTCGAGTCTCAAATGATTAAGTTGATGAAAAACTTTTTAAATCATAGCAGATAGTAAATTTTATGATCTACTTGACTCTTCTAATGGATTGCTTATTTCCGCTGTAGTTTTTGATCTAAAACTTGTTGTCTATTGTATTTTATCAGTTGCTATATTGTTGAAGGCTAAGTATAATTTATTCTGCATTATCTTAGTCATAATATTTCTTACTAGGCTAGTTGAGCTCACCCTTTTGCTTTCATTGTTCTCTTCAGGAAATGAGAACGTAGCCGGGACTAGTCGGGGAATGGAGTGATGGTCCAAGATGGTGTCATAGTAGTCCTTACTATTCTGTTAAATAGTGTGATAATAAATGTAATGAGGACTCCATTGAGTGTGGATATTGTCTAGAAGACAATATTCTTGTTTAAACTCTCTGTATATGAGTCGTCGTATTTTGCACAAATGTTGTATAATTAAGTTGTATTTAAATTTTGTACCATGTTTTTGGCGACTCAAGATGGGTGATGTATACCTGTTTTGGGGGCATCACAGTTGGTATCAAAGCTTAGGGATATGATCCTTGGTTGAGATATGAGACAAGAACTAGGAGGGGAGAGACGGGGAATTCCTTCGCTAGTATGTCCTACCTAAGTTTATTTGGTATTTAATTGGTCGGTCAGAGTATAGGAATAATATGTGACATTTCAATTAACCCTTGTTTTGTGACAGTGTTTGCAAATGGCATCTGAAAATGTTGAGATCGGCAATGAAGCACATGAGACCGTTGAGTCACCAACGATCAATACCCCGGATAATGTTCAACAAAAAGATAATAATCCTCAGGTAAATAACAACACCGATCAGATGATGAACGATGTGATGTTCAGAGGCTTTATGCAATTCATGCAACATCAGGCGAGAGAGACTCCTGTTCAAAATGCAGGTGGAAACACTAGCAACCCACGGTTGGTCACCGCTAAGTAGTTCCAGGAGCTGGGCCCAACGAAGTTTTTGGGAAAGCCAGAACCACTTAAGGCAGAGACGTGGTTAAAGTAGAACACCAAGATATTTGATGTCTAGGGATGCTCCGAGGAGCATAAGGTTCGCTTTGCTACCTTCATGTTGCGAGGAGAGGCGGATTACTGGTGCGAATCAGTAAAGCGTACCCAGCCTGCCGCACTTGAGATGTCTTGGGAGAAGTTCCAAGAACTGTTGAATGACAAGTACTTTCCTGAAAGTATTCATCACATGAAGGAGGTGGAGTTCATCAAGTTAGAGAAAAACAATATGACTGTAACGTAGTATGTGGCTAAGTTTACGGAGTTATCCTAGTTTGCATCCCATTTGGTCGATAATGAGGAGCGAATGACGCGAATGTTTCTAAGAGGTTTGAAACTCGATATACATCAATACCTCATTTCTCACAAACTTTTTTTATATTCAGATGGTGTGAATAGGGCTCAGTTATTAGAGCGCGATAATGAGTCTACACAACCAAAAGGCAAGGACCAACAACACGATAATAATCATACCAATGGCAACGGCCTTCGGAACAATGATATCCATCGTGGGGGAAATTATCATGCCAAGAATGGTAACCACTTCGGTAGTAATCATGGAAAAGATAATAGGAGTGGAAATTTCAAGAAGAGAAGGTTCAACAATGATGGAAAGATAGTAGCACCAACACCCATTTTCAAGAAAGGAGAACGACCACTAATTGTATGCTTCAAATGCGGAGGGGAAGGACATATCAGTCCAAACTGCGTGATGCAGTCCAAAGCATGTTACAATTATGGAAAAGAAGGTCACCTAGCCCAATTTTGTCATGCACCAAAGTCAAGTCCAGTTGGGACGGCGACACCAAAGGCGGATACGGACAAAACAAAGTTGGTGGTTTCAAGAAGAGCGTTGTTTGTGACTTCTCAAAAAGTGAGTAACCCGAACGAAGTTAGCACGGGTTAATTAATTATAAATTCTTGTGAAGTCTATACCTTATTAGATACTGGTTCTACCAATTCTTTTATCTCTCTTTCTTACGCACAACGTTTAAATTTTACTCCGGAGAAATAAGACTTTGACTTATCGGTTGAAACTCCGTTAGGAGAAACCTTTGTTACATCCACTGTTTATAAATCTTGTTTGATTCAAATCAACACTTTCACATTACCTGTCGATCTTATCTCTTTGAAAATACTTGCCTTTGATGCGATTTTAGAAATCGATTGGTTAACTACTCATCATGCTTTTTGTAAGGTTGTTAGCTTTCATATTCCTAACCAACCTATTTTGTGAATTCAAGCAACCAAACCACTAAAGTCAATCATTGTCATATAAAGCCATAAGTAAAAAGCCCCGAGCCTTTCGTTGGTGACTTCCTTGTGTGGAATGCACCGAAGCCAGACTTTCCATAGGCGAAGCCGTGAATGACGATAGCAAGTTGATAGGTATCAATGTGATGTGTTATCCAAGTCTTGGGATGAGAGTCACAGTTTCAAATGATATTTCTACTGTTAATAAATTTCTTGAAGTATTCTTGAAGACTTCTTAGCCTACCCCTAGAGCGTGAAATCTAATTTTGTATTGACCCCAGTACAAAACCTATTTCTTAAACCCTCAAATATTTTCTTCACCCAAAACAAACATAACATGAGCCAAAGATGTTGGCTCGAGCTGTTGAAGATTACGACTATACCATTCAATATCATCGTGGAAGAACGAACGTGGTAGCTGACGTGTTGAGTATAAGATCGTATGCGTTTACGAGTGCGATGTTGATAACACAAAGACCCATTTCATATAACTTACAAATGATGAAGATAGAATTAAAGACTCTAGGGACCCACGTGAAGAGAACGAATATACGATTAGAATCGACTATAATAAAGTTAAAGCCGCTCAAGCTACACACCTGAATCTGATGAATGTGAAGAAGAAGGTTCAAGAAGGCGTTATCTCAACCCTCGATTTGATTGGCCCATTTAAAATTCTCGATAGAGTAGGAACCTTGGCCTATAGACTCGCCTTACCGCTAAGTATGTCGCGTGTTCATAACGTTTTTTTTTACGCATCGATGTTATGTAAATATGTGGATGACCCGAACCACATTATTGAATTAGAACTAGACGAGATAGCAGAAGATTTAACGTATGAGGAGATACGTGTTAAAATCTTGGATAAAAAGGATCATATTCAACACTCAAAGGTTATACCTCAAGAGTTAGAATCTGAAATGAAATCAAGGTATCCTTACCTTTTCAGCATACCAGGTACGTATGCAAATTTTGAGGGAGTAATTTCATAAGGAGGGGAGATTGTAAGACCCCAAATTTTATGAAATGAAAGTATTCAATTTTTTTATAATTATTATTTTTATTTCATAAATGGTTAAATTGATAAAAGGTTAAAGTTAAGGGTGATATGTGAAAATTTTGCAAAGTATGCAAGTTGTTATATAATATTCGTTTGGTCGGGAAATATTCTTTTTGTCAAAAAATATCCGTACGATGACACAATCATTGGTGGACCCCACAACGGAAGTATTGTCGTAGTTAGAAAATGACAGAATTATCATTTTATAAAATAACGGCGAAAGTGTTACCGTTAAAACAATTGAACTACTTGGTAGTAAAATTACAGTAATATGGGTGGTTGCATAGTAGCACACGGTATTGATTATTGATGCTTACATAAGAAGTCACTAAGTTATACTCAATTATTGCTATAGTAATTGTTGCATCATATCTCTCATATTATTGATTCAATTATTATCACAGTATCATCTATATAATATGTTATATTATTAAATCAATAATTGAGACGACAAAGTTATTCATATTATTATTTACAATATTGATAATGTCTAGAAGTTCTGTCAAGGAGTGGTTAGATAATCTAATTGTGCGCCAATAGGGAGAAATCCTTATTGGAAAGTCCCCTCTTTCCTGGGAACGACCTGGTTGCTAAATATTGTGGATTATAATATTAATGATGAATAAGTTCGTGTTGATTAAAGATGAAATTGATAGTTCCATTGTGTGGGAATTATTAGCGTTAGTGGAAATTGACATTTATCTCGATAATAATTGATGTCTGGAGGTTATATTAACCAATCGGGTAATTAACCAGATAAATGAGTAATTAAATGCTATTAATTCACATGCTTATAACTATGTGTTCACATGTGTGTACTATTGATTCACATGATTTACTATTAAGGGAGTTGGTGCAAGATTGATAATACTTGCATGACTTAATTAAAAATGGAGGTATAGATGAATGTACTATACTTTAATTAGTTTTTTTCACATGATTATACTATTGAGTCACATGAATGAACTATTAATTCACATGATTTACTATTAGGGGAGGTGGTGCAAGTTTGATAATAGTTGCAGGACTAAATTAAAAATGAAGAAAAAGAGGAAGGTATTATACTGTAATATTTCGAGCCCAAAAATGTGCAATTATTGAAACTATATTTTCCTATAAATGGAAGCTCATTCTTCTTTCATTCTCACCAATTCACTAAGTCTCACAAGAGCAGTTATTATAGAGAGAAATTATAGAGAGAAAAAAGAAGAGAAGTCTGCTACCTCAGTATTCCAGTATCCAGTTTTCTTCTAAGGTAAGGGGTATTATTTCTTTCGTATTCATGAAGAGAGTTATTTTATTTCAATACTCGTAAGGGTTGTTATTCCATTCTTTATTATTCTGTTGGAATAACCTGTCTACGCAGACTACCGCATGCATGGTTAATTCTTCTATTATTCCATTCTTTATTATTCTGTTGGAATAACCTGTCTACACGGACTACCGCATGCATGGTGAATTCTTCTGTTATTCCATTCTTTATTATTCTGTTAGAATAACCTATCTACGCGAACTACCACATGCATGGTGACTTCTTCTGTTATTCCATTCTTTATTATTCTGTTAGAATAACCTGTCTACGCGGACTACCACATGCATGGTGAATTCTTTTGTTATTCCATTCTTTATTATTCTGTTGGAATAACATGTCTACATGGACTACCGCATGCATGGTGAATTCTTCTATTATTCCATTCTTTATTATTCTGTTGGAATAACCTGTCTACGCGGACTACCACATGCATGGTGAATAACCCTTCGCATTCATTCCTTATTAAATTATGGAAATAATTTGTCTACGTGGATTACCGCATGGTGGGTGAAAATCCATTTGCAGTTTCATATATTCTATTATACTTATTTGGTTAACGTTTTGGCTTCTATACTCCATGAAATTAGTAGAATATCCTAGATATTTGCGCTTCTTCAAGTATCTTTTCATGGAAATATTCTTCTAGGTATTCTTGAATTTTACTCCACAAAGCAATATCATGTTGACAATTTGAACGTTATTGAATTCTGGATAAAATAAATTATAACTCTTAAAAATTTATCTTTGAACTTTATTACATGAATATCCTTGGCCGTGGTGCAGGGATGATTCGATTTTATTTATTAAGCTGAGTCTCAGCGATAAAGTTGATGAAAAACTTTTTAAATTATAGAAGATAGTAGATTTTATGCTCCACTTGACTCTTCTAATGGATTGCTTATTCCGCTATAGTTGTTGATCTAAAACTTGTTGTCTATTATATTCTATCAATTGTTATACTGTTGAAGGCTAAGTATAATTTATTCTGAATTATCTTAGTCATAATATTTCTTACTGGGCTAGTTGAGCTCACCATTTTGCTCTCATTGTTCTCTTCAGGAAATGAGAACGTAGCCGGGACTAGTCGGGGAATGGAGTGATGGTCCAAGATGGTGTTATAGTAGTCCTTACTATTCTGTTAAATAGTGTGACAAAAAATGTAATGAGGACTCCATTGAGTGTGGATATTATCTAGAAGACAATATTCTTGTTTAAACTCTATATATATGAGTCGTCGTATTTTGCACAACTGTTGTATAATTAAGTTTTATTTAAATTTTGTACCATGTTTTTGGTGACTCAAGATGGGTGATGTATACCTGTTTTGGGGGCGTCACACATATTGTGACGCCCCCAAAATAGGTATACATCACCCATTCTGAGTTGTCAATACATGGTACAGAAACAACTACAACTTTATTATTACAACAGTAAAACTGTGAGTTTGAATACAAATATTATCTTCTAGACAATATCTATGCTCAAATAAATCCTCATCACATTTATTGATACATTATTTTACAAAAATGGTGAGGACTACTAAACAACTCTCTCTAGAACTTTCATTCCATACCCGATTTGCATTTAGCTATATTCTCGCCTCCTTAGAAGAAAAATGGAACAAAAAAGGAAAAGGGTGAGCTCAACTAGCCCAAGAAGAATATTATGACTAAGATAATATACAACAAATTATCGTTAGTCTTCAACAGGAAAAATCTAATAGAATACAATAGACAACAAATTTTAAATCAATATTCGCAATGAAATAATAATTCATTAGAAGAGTTAAGTAGAGAATGCAAACTACTATCTTCTATCTATGAATTTAAAAGTTCATCGCCTATCTTTTATCCCTGTAACATCAATCAATATACATCTGGAATCAAATATTCATCTTTGCACTACAGGCCAAAGATATTCATCAGTTGGTCATGTTCATCTAAACACCTGTTCATCTTTTCACCACGGGCCAAAGATATTCATCAGAAATCATTCATCTTTGCACTACAGGCCAAAGATATTCAATAATATCATCATTTAAGACTAAGGATAATGAAAAATATTTTTAAAGAAACGAATCCAGTGAAACAAAATGACAAGGATTAAGGATTAAGGTTTCGTACTTTGTTTTATCCATGTCCAACAATACCTCAAAAATAATCATAGTGGTGTAAAATTCAAGAATGATCAAAACATGAATACAATCAAAGCTAGTATCCGAATAGATATTTTGAATAAAAGAAAAATTTTCATTTTTCGATGAATAAAGGCCGATTCGTGAATAAGATCAGATATCGTGAATAAAGGCCAGATACGTGAATAAGAACCCAGATTAATTAAAAGTTCCAAATTTGATTAAAAGTTCAGATCAATATTTTCAACATAATGATATTAGAATAAATAATATCATTAAAAAAAATATCCCTTACCTCACAAAAACAAGATTTCTAGTCAAACAACGAGGATATTGACTATAACTTGAACTTGTACCATATAGCAATACTCAAAGTATACTCAAAATACTCACAAGAATACGCTCGATAATATAGAGAGAGAAAACTTAAATTTCTGGTGTGATTTTCAATTCTAACCTAAGCACCCTATTTATAGGAAAATGCTTAGAACACCAAAGCAGAAAATTTAATATAATAATATTATTTATAATAAAATTTCCTACGCCTCTTAGAATTAAGCTCCTAGCATTTCCCACATGCTCACCTTCTAGAAAAAGTAATAAAAACGTTTTTCCAATTTAAAATATTTTAAACTTCTAAAAATCAATTATTTCGGAGCTTCGGAACTTCAATAATTCATAATAAATAGCCCTTCTATCATAAAATTCGAATCTCACGTGTTTTTATAGGAAATTCAATTCTCTACAACTTTCCAGAAGAAAGTTTTTCCAAATTCCAAACAGAAATTGACCGAAATCCACAAACGGGAGATTTTACAAGCTATAATCAAATTTTAGTCAATAAATGGGGTCCACCGACATGTTTAACATGTTTTAAACATTTATTGCAACAAAAATACTCTTCCTCCTCGTATACTCATATATCCCACATTCGTTGTAAAAATATCACCATTATTATATTATTAAAATATAATAATATATTTAAATGAATTATTTTATCGTAAAAAGATAAAATTTCAATTTTCAACAATTGTCACATTTAAAATTTTCTCCATCTATATCCACATAAAATCAATATTTTTCTCATCATATGAATCAAAAATTAATTATTCACAAATAATATTACAGAATCACAATATCGACAATGACCGGGCCTCTAAGAAAGAAGAGAGGGCTTTCAATAAGAATTTCTTCATCTTGGCGCCGCAATTAGGTGACCAAACTTCTCCTTGATGTAACTTTCTAGACATTGCCAATAATGTTATCTAATAATATTATTCAGATAATATGAATTATTGCTTCGATAATGAAAAATCTTGTGTAATGACAATTATCAAACAACAAAGAATATAAAATATCAACGCAACAATTATTAAATCAATAAAATACCGAACAAGAATTATCGTAACCATTATTGAGTAGAGCCTTCTTACATAAGAATCAATAATTGGTGCAATACTGCAAAGCTCTTGTGTTTTAACCACCGAGTATTTTAACAAGATAATCTGAATAACTACGCCTGCTATTTTTAAACAACTTATATTTGTCGCTTTCTTCATCCAATCGCTTTCAGTTATATGGGCTCCACACATGGTCGCTACTGGTCGCATTTAATATTCCCATGAAAGATTTAATATTCCACCACCAAACGAATATTCCCCGACAACAATGAATATTTTATAACCACTTGCTTATTTTGAAATATTTGCGTATTTTACCCATAATAACTATCCACATTAATCAAATCAACCCTTACTATTTCAAAATAATAAATAGAGAAAATTAAATTTCATTAATAATAAGTTGGGGTCTTACAACCTCCCTCCTTATGAAATTTCGTCCTCTAAAATCGACGTGACGACTTGGTGTGTTTCAAAAGGTGAGGATACCTCGCTTTCATTTCCGCTTCCAATTCCGTGTCATTTCTCTATAGCATGATTCCTCCACAAAACTTTAACTTGTGGTATGACCTTTCATGCGTGTAGGACATGCTCCTTCCTATCCAAGATCTTGACAGGTACCTCCTCATACGTTAAGTCTTTGGCTATCTCATCCGGTTCTAACTCTATAACGTGATTCGGGTCTTTCACATATTTACGAAGTACAGATATGTGAAACACATTATGAACACGAGACATACTCAGAGGTAACGCGAGTCTATAGGCTACATTTCCTACTCGGTCAAGAATTTGAAATGGACCAATAAATCGTGGATTGAGCTTTCCTCTCTTCCCAAATCTTGTAACTCCCTTCCATGGAGCAATTCGCAACAACACATAATCCCCTATACTAAATTCCACGTCCTTTCGATGAAGATCCGCATAACTCTTTTGTCGATCTTGTGCCGTTTGTATACGTTGTCGAATCATTTGGATCTTTTCGGTAGTCATACGTACTAACTCGGGTCCCAACAATGTTGCTTCACCCACCTCATCCCAACATATTGGAGAGCGACACTTTCGTCCATATAATGCTTCAAATGGAGCCACACCTATACTTGCCTGATAACTGTTGTTGTAGGAGAATTCCACCAATGGTAAATACTTATCCCAACTGCCCTTGAAGTCTAGGACACAGAGTCTTAATAGATCTTCAAGAGTTTGAATAGTCCTCTCTGATTGTCCGTCCGTTTGAGGATGGTATGCCAAACTAAATCGCAAATCTATGCCCATAGCTTTTTGCAAGCTAACCCAAAATCTTGAAGTGAATCTTGGGTCACGATCCGAAACTATGGATACTGGCATGCCATGTAACCTCACAATCTCATTTACATATATACTAACAAGACATTCAAGGGAATAAGTCTCCCGTATTGGCAAGAAATGAGCAGACTTGGTTAATCTATCAACAATAACCCAAATAGCATTGATGCCTTGAGAAACCGTAGGAAGACCAGTAATTTAAATCCATGGTAATGTGTTCCCACTTCCATTTTGGAATCTCAAGTGGTTGCAACAGACCCTTAGGTACTAGATGCTCCGCCTTTACACGTTGACAAGTTAAACACATTGAGATAAACTTTGCAATCTCTCTCTTCATATTGTTCCACCAAAATGTATGTCAAGATCACGATACATTTTAGTACTTCCAAGATGGATTGCAAATGGTGTATTGTGTGCCTCCATCATAATCTTGTACTTCAAATCGAGTCGTTAGGAACACAAAGTCTAGAGTGGAATCAAGTATTCCTTCTTCATCAATTCTCGCCTTAGGAATAGCTCCTTCTTGTACTTTCTTCTTCATACACGCATCGCTCTCCGGCCGGTGGCTCGAGCAACCTTAACTTTTTCTATTATAGTTGGCTCTACGCGATACTTGACATCATCGCACTCGTTCTCGCATATGATCTTCTACTCAACGCCATACTACCACGCTCGCTTTTCTAGGATGGTATTGAATAGTGTGGTCGTAGTCTTTCAATAGCTCGAGCCAACGTCGTCGCCGCATGTTGAGTTCTTTTTGAGTGAAGAAATATTTAAGGCTTTTATGGTCCGAATATATCTCCACTTTCTCCCCATATAGATAGTGCCTCCATATCTTTAGCTGAAACGATCGGTGCCAACTCTAGATCATGAGTAGGATAATTCTCTCATACTCTTTTAAGTTGTCGCGAGGCATAAGCTATGACTTTCCCACGTTGCATGAGAACACATCCCAACCCTTTGCTCAAGCATCACAGAGATAACAAATCCATCCGAACCAGATGGTATTATTAGAACAAAATAAATGAGTCTCCTCTTGAGCTCTTGGAAACTCTTCTCGCATTCTTCGCTCCAAACGAATTTCAGATCCTTCCGAAAGTTAAATTTGGGTTAATGGAGTAGCGAGTCGAGAAAACCCATCCATGAATCTCCGATAATAACCAAATTTAAGCCCAAAAACTACGACTTCAATCCACCGAGCTTGGTTGCTCCTAACTTTGATTGCTTCAATCTTGGCCGGATCAACAGATACTCCATGTTTCGACACCACGCGCCCCAAGGAATGCTACTTCCTCAAGCCAAAACTCTCGATTTCTTCAATTTGGCATATAGTTTGTTTTCACGAAGCCTTTCGAGTACCAAACTTCAAATGGTGTTCATGGTCTTCACGACTTTTAGAATATATGAGGATGTCATCAATAAAGACAACAACAAACCGATCCAAATATTCCTTGAATACTCGGTTCATCATATCCATGAAAGCCATTAGGAGCATTAGTCATCCGAAAGACATGACTAAGAATTCATAATGCCCATACCGAAGTTTCAAGGCGTCTTTTGAATATCCTCGATTCTAATCTTGGTGATGATATCCGAACTAAGATCGATTTTGAAAAGAATTGTGCCCTCAGAATCGGGTCAAACAAGTCATCAATACGAGGTAGAGGATACCTATTCTTGATGGTGACATGGTTCAATTCCGATAGTCAATACAAAGTCGCATACTCCCGTCTTTCTTTTTACTTAATAAAACAAGAGCACCCCAAGGAGATGTACTAGGATTTAATGAAACCGATGTCCAACAATTCTCGTAGTTGGACCTTTAACTCCGAAGTTCAATAGAGCCATTTGATATGGGGTTTTAGAAATGGGCTTTGTACAAAGTTCAAGATCAATAAAAATTCAACTTCACGTTACGGGGTAGATCGGGAAGTTCTTCAGAAATACGTCGGGAAAGTCAATAACAACAGAATATTATTCAAATTTGACGTGTCTTTATTCAAATCCATAACATGGGCTAAGAAAGCGACATCCGCTTTTTCAATAAACGAATAGCTTTATGATTAGATATGACATGATGATTGATTTTAATGGTTTAGTTGCTTGAATTGCATAACAAAGTTGGTTAGGAATATGAAAACTAACAACCTTACGAAAATAATCAATTTTGGCATGATGAGTAGTTAACCAATCAATCCCTAAAATCACATCAAAAGCAAGTATCTTTAAAGAGATAAGGTCAATGTGTAAGGTGATGGTGCCAACTTGAATCAAACAAGATTTATAAACAAGTGGATATGATGAAAGTTTCTCCTAACGGAGTTTACAGATATAGGTCAAAGTCTAATTTCTCCTGAGTCAAGTTTAAACGTTGAGCACAAGCAGAGAGATAAATGAATGGGTAGCACCCAGATCAAGTAAAGTATAAACTTCGCAAAAAATTTATAAATAGCTTACCCGTGATCACCTCGTTTGGGTTCCTCGCATTATGACCAACCACAACAAACGCTCTTCCAGGAACCGTTGACTTTGACTTTTTCGGGGATATCTTTTGAGTCACCGCCCCCATTGAACTAGGTTTTGCTACCGATAATCTCGAAAGCGATATGTCCTTCCTTTCCACAATTATAGCATACCTTGAACTATTGTGGACAGTTTGACCGATATGTCCCTCTTTCCGCATTTATAGCATATAACGGTGGTGGTCGTTCTCCTCCCTTAGAACTAGTTGTCACGCAAGACTATCGCCTTCACATGGTCATTGTTAAATCTCCTCTTTTAAAATCTCCTCCCCGACTCATTTCTTCTATTTTCATAGCCATGATTACCACCAGAGTGGTTACCATTTTTGTCCGTCTTTTTCTTTCTCCATTGATTATCGTTGTTTTGTTGACCGCCATCTCGGTATGATCCTCGGTTGTGGTCCTCGGTTGGAGTGCTTTCGTTATCTCGCTCTAATAATTGAGCCCATTTTACAACATCTCGAATAGAGAAAATTTATGAGAAATGAGATATTGACGTATCCGGGTTTCAAACCTCTAATAAACATCTGCATCATACGTTCCTCATTCTCCACCAAATGAGGTGCAAACCGGATAACTCGCAAACTTTGCCTCGCATCGAGACACCGCCATATTATTTTGCTCTAATCGATGAACTCCACTTCCTTCATACGACGAACACTTTCGTGAAAGTATTTGTCATTAAATAGTTTCAAACGTCTCCCAAGACATCTTTGAGTGTGGTGGATGGGTACGCTTCACGCACTCCCACCAAGAGTCCGCCTTCGCCATTAAACATAAAGGTGGCGAATGGAACCTTCTGTTCTCCGCATCCCAAGACATCGAATATCTTGGTAATTTTCTTGACTCATGTTTCCGCCATGATCGGATCCGGCTTTCCTTAAATTTCGTGGTCCCAACTCTTTGAATCTGCTTGGCCGTGACAACCCGTGAATTGCTATCATTTCTCCTCAGTATTTTGAACACGAGTCTCCCTCGTCTAATTTTGCATGAATCGCAAAAAGCTTCTAAATATCCCCTCGCTCATCATCACGCTTTCAAATTGGTGTTGTTCACGGGAGGAACATTGCCCATTGCTGTTACGTTCTCCTCGTTGGTGAGTACAAAGCGCTCCACGGCCTAATTTCCATTGTTAATATTCTCGATTCGACATTCTCAAACATTGTCATAAAACAAGGGTTAATTAAGGAAATCAATATATCACATAATATCCCTATATCTTGACCAACTAACAAATAAGCTTAGGTAGGACACACTAGCGGAAGGATTTACTCTGCTCTCCCTCCTAGTTCTATTCCCCGATCTCCGCCAGAGATCATATCCCTAAGCTCGATACCAACCGCGACGCCCCAAAATAGGTATACATCACCCATTCCGAGTTGTCAATATATGGTATGTAAAACAACTACAACTTTATTATTACAACAAGAAATCGTGAGTTTGAATACAAATATTATCTTCTAGACAATATCTATGCTCAAATAAATCCTCATCACATTTATTGATACATTATTTTACAAAATGGTGAGGACTACTAAACAACTCTCTCTAGAACTTTCATTCCATAATTTCACTGCACTCGCTTATATTCTCGCCTCCGAGAGAAGAAAAATGGAACAAAAAGGAAAAGGGTGAGCTCAACTAGCCCAAGAAAAAGAATATTATGACTAAGATAATATACAACAAATTATCGTTAGCCTTCAACAGGAAAAATCTAATAGAATACAATAGACAACAAATTTTAAATCAATATTCGCAATGAAATAATAATTCATTAGAAGAGTTAAGTAGAGAATGCAAACTACTATCTTCTATCTATGAATTTAAAAGTTCATCGCTCATCTTTTATCCCCGTAACATCAATCAATATACATCCGAATCAAATATTCATCTTTGCACTACTACTGTGCCAAAGATATTCATCATTGGTCATGTTCATCTAAACACTGCTCATCTTTGCACTACGGGCCAAAGATATTCATCGAAATCATTCATCTTTGCACTACTGTGCCAAAGATATTCAATAATATCATCATTTAAGACCGAGGATGATGAAAATATTTTTAAAGAAACGAATCCAAAGGAAACAAAATAACAGGATTAAGGATTAAGGATTCGTACTTTGTTTTATCCATGTCCAACAATACCTCAAAAATAATCATAGTGGTGTAAAATTCAAGAATGATCAAAACATGGATATAATCAAAGCTAGTATCCGTAATAGATATTTTGGATAAAAGGAAAATTTTCATTTTTCGATGAATAGTGCCAGATTCGTGAATAGTATCAGATATCGTGAATAAAGGCCAGTACACGTGAATAGTAACCCGACACTAAAAGTTCCAAATTTGATTAAAAGTTCAGATCAATATTTCCAAGATAATGATATTAGAATAAATAATATCATTAAAAAAAATATCCCTTACCTCACAAAAACAAAGATTTTAGTCAAACACAGGATATCGACTATAACTTGAACTTTATCAGATAGCAATACTCAAAGTATACTCAAAATACTCACAAGAATACGCCGATAATATATAGAGAGAAAACTTCAATTTACGGTGTGATTTTCAATCCTAACCTAAGCACCCTATTTTATAGGAAAATGCTAGAAGAACACAAAAGTAGAAAATTTAATATAATAATATTATTTATAATAAAATTTCCTACGCCTCTTAGAATTCAAAGCTCTAGCATTTCCCACATGCTCACCTTCTAGAAAAAGTAATAAAAACGTTTTTCCAATTTAAAATATTTTAAACTTCCAAAAATCAATTATTTTGAGTTTGAACTTCAATAATTCATAATAAATAGCCCTTCTATCGTAAAATTGAATCTCGCGTGTTTTTATAGGAAATTCAATTTTCTACAACTTTACGAGAAGAAAGGTTTTCCAAATTCCAAATGTAAATTGATGAAATCCATAAACGGGAGATTTTATAAAGTTATAATCAAATTTCGATCAATAAATGGGGTCCACCGACATGTTTAACATGTTTTAAACATTTATTGCAACAAAAATACTCTTCCTCCTCGTATACTCATTTATCCCACATTCGTTGTAAAAATATCACCATTATTATATTATTAAAATATAATAATATATTTAAATGAATTATTTTATCAGAAAAAGATAAAATTTCAATTTTCAACAATTGTCACATTAAAAATTTTCTCCATCTATATCCACATAAAATCAATATTTTCTCATCATATGAATCAATAATTAATTATTCACAAATAATATTACAGAATCACAATATTGACAACCAGGCAGTTCCCAAGAAAGAGGGGGCTTTCCAATAAGAATTTTTCCTTACTGGCGCGCAATTAGGTGACCAAACCTCTCCTTAGACAGAACTTTCTAGACATTGCCAATAATGTTATCTAATAATATTATTCAGATAATATGAATTATTGCTTCGATAATGAAAAATACTGTGTAATGACAATTATTGAAACAACAGCAATATAAAATATCAACGCAAAGAATTATTAAATCAATAAAATCTTTAGCAAGAATTATCGTAACCATTATTGAGTAGTGCCTTTCACGTAAGAATCAATAATTGGTGCAATACCGTGCTACTCGTGTTTTAACCATTTAGTATTTTAACAAGATAATCTGTGAATAACTACGCCTGTTATTTTTAAACAACTTATATTTGTCGCTTTCTTCATCCAATCGCTTTTCGTTACATGGGCCCACACATGGTCGCTACCGTCGCACGAATATTCCCGATAAAGATTTAATATTCCAATTTACTAAACGAATATTCCCCGACAACAATGAATATTTTATAACCACTTGCTTATTTTGAAATATTTTCATGATTTTACCCATAACTATCCACATTAATCAAATCAACCCTTACTATTTCAAAATAATAAATAGAGAAAATTAAATTTCATTAATAATAAGTTGGGGTCTTACACATATGATGTGATAAAAAATATTTAACATAGCAAATGTTAGTATTAAACCATGCTAAACATAATGATGTGAGAAAATTTGACTTTTGAAATAGTCAAATTGAAACCTTTTTCTGCTTTTTCTTATCCTATTTGAGGACAAATGAGCTAAGGTGAAAAAGAAAAATAATCCTGGTAATTAGGATACCTTTACGGATTTTTTACTTTGATGTATTAATGCATGTAAGATGTTTATGACTGTGGGTAGGTGTGCTATTGAATGGCCACCTAGTTATGCCTATGTGCATGTAGGTTTCCGACTTTACACAGCCTAGAGGGAACTGGTTCAGCATTCACTCCACATACCAGGCTCTGCATCTTGATTATAGAGTGATTGTGCATGGCTGGGGCTTTGGAGCTTTCTTTTCTATCCGTCCCCAACGTTGTCTCTGGGGTTACCTCAGGGCATTGTCTGAGCACTGGTTTCACTAGACTTAGTCTCTCCATTTGTTGGACTGTGAGGTGATGATGACGCCGATGGATTGGCGATTTATCACTGGTATGGAGTTTGGAGGGGATCACATGCCATGTGTGGTGGATATTACCCTGACTGTCGTTTGATCCTTGCTAGGAGTTGCGACTGAGGCGCTCAAGGGCAGGACCATTCGTACAGGTCCATTGAGCATGGATGATATAAGCGGGCTATTGAGTGAGCCCATACCCGTTGATGTGAGAGTCAGGGATTTCATTCTTTGGCGATTGTTCCTAATGATCATTAGGGGCTGCTTTATAGCTGATAACTCTTCAACGGTGTCATTCGCTTTGGTGAGCGCCACATGACATGTGGATCGCATCAAAGAGTATGACTGGGGTTCCTACACCTTTGCCTATTTCCTCAGGGGTATGCGCATGCGTTGGCAGGGCTTGACGGAGGCTTAACAAGGATTTTACCCATTTTTGCAGGTGAGTATTTCTCTTGTAATTTCCTATGCACGGGTTAAGAGTGTTAACTAACAGCAGATGTTTGCCTTTGTGTTGGAAATTCTGGGCCTATGAGAGGATCCCATGTTTACGTCCTAAGATTATGTTATGATTTGAAACCTATCCACGAGGACGGCGATGGAATCATTCCATACTGGCGGAAGTCCCTGTAGCTGAGGGTTTTATTCATTGTCGCCTACAGCTGGAGTTATTGACAGCTGATGCCATTACTTGGATTCCCTATTTTAGGGATCACTTGGCCATCGATTTTGAGGATGGATACCCGATTGGTGTCGAGTACGTGATTTCCACCCGTAGGATTCCTATCTTTACAAATGGAGGATGGGTGCTCTATTTAGGATAGCTTGCTATTAGGAGCACCACAGGAGAGATTCATATACCAATCTTTACCTCATGTCAAGAGTTATTGGCCTGTTTCATAGTCACCCATCATTGATATCCCTTTGATGGGTGTTGACTATTTCACACTGTCAGAGGGTCCACATACCCAGGCTACATTCCAGCATTGGTGGTCCCCTTATACTATCAGAGCCCAGACCCGCGCCATGCAATTTATGGGGGATACGGTTCCTGGATCTGTGATGATGACGGATTGGATGTCAAGTGTCAGAGATCCTACTCACTTGACACAGATTGACAGTTTGACCCGGCAGTTGAACCGGGCACATTTCTTTATCTGGCACTTGGGCAGAGATCCGGCAGAGGCAGATATATTTGATCATTCCAGCTCAATAGCTGGCCCCTCAGATGACCCATATTGCTATGCCGGTGCAGATCCTCCATTGTATAGGCCTGACATCCCCGTAGATGGAGATCTAGTGACTCAGGTGGAATTACATCAGGTGGACAAGATTGATGATGTAGACATTGACACCATTGTCTTCTTCTAATGTATAGTCTCGTTATATCTTTTGATAGGCCTCTGTTAGACACTGGGTGGTTGTGCCCCATTCTCGCTATATCTTTTGATAGGCCTCTATTAGTAGTTGGGCGTCTATGCCCCATTTCCCTGTATTTTTAGCTATACAGAAATGTATTAGATGATGATGTACTTAGGAATGTATATAATGTTATTCCCTACATCATATTGCCATCTATTGTTTATTATGCATGTGTTATGTTATGTATATGTATGTATGTCCAGAGATATTCAGCATTGACACCTGGATGGTGTTATGACACGGCCCATACAGATGTCTTCTTCGACATTTAGCCATATTGATCATACCCCACCAGTATTGGTGGCATCCCGTCTGAGATCGTGGTATGATTGTATGTCACCTTCAGACAGGGTGACTGTAGATTAGTTATTACAACATATTATGACTCTTCTGATGTTTCAGGTTCCCTCAGGGTTTATAGAGGGTATGCTGGAGCATTGGATACCGGAGAGGCGGGTTTTTCGATTTGGTATCCTTGAGTTGACTCCTACCTTGGAGGAGTACGCACGATTGATGGCGCTACCACTGGACAGACCTTGCGCACGGATGGCTATCAGCGACATGAGCCGACAGTTCATGACCCTCATCGGGCTGAGGCATAGAGTTGTGTAGGATGAGATCATATCCAGCCGCGTTGTATCCCAGCATTTTCTGATGGACATATTTAGCACATAGGATAGTTATACATGGCACTCTAGGGATTTTACTATGCCAGAGGATCATTGGCATTTGGCCATAGTAGATGTACTGCTACTGTGCGTATTGTCATATGTATACATGCCACGGTACATGGATAAGCTGGACATTGGCGTCATTATGGCAGTTAGAGCTCTTAGGGAGGGTCACACCATTGTACCGATTATTGTTGTAGAGACGCTGAGGTCGGCCACATATTATAGTACTTACCTTGCAAGGGTATTCACAAGTAGTTCGGTCATGTTGTATGTGTAGTTTATGTCACACTTGAGACTGATTGGCACTTTTCGACGGCACATGTATTGTTTTACCCATAAGATAGCCATTTCGTACTCCTTTCAGCCTGTGGAGTGTATAGATCCTGTATCTTGGTCCATTTTCATGGTAGGGATTGGAGATCCATTTGGTATATTGCCGTGTACAGGGCTTTTTTCTCCCTACAGCTTCATCACACATGCTCCAGGCATGGATTATCTCCCTCTAGCTGGTTTGAGGAGCATGACTACTTACCACCCACTGGATGTGATGTGTCAGTTTCACCAGTTCCAGAACTTCCATCCTTTTGAGGGGGCATTAAGTCAGCATTTAGCTTCTCACCACTTGTCAGCAGAGGACAAATCCAGGGTGTATTTGTGACGCCCCCAAATCCGGGTATCTTCCAACTCGATAGATGGTGTTACACGGTACTACCATTCATTCATTCATTCAATGGAACAGTTTCAAAAGGACTAATATAACTTCTATATATTCAAAATAATTTTACATTTCCCAGGCTCTTTATAACCCATTCATTTGTTTTTGTCATAATATTCAATATATTACAAACATTCACCTACACTATTACATAAGTAATCTAAGGGTTCGTCTTCGCCTTGCCCTTATCTTTGATGGAGCCTTTGGTCCGCTCAATCTTAGCTGTATTCATATAGTTCAAGCAAGAGTGAGCATGACTAGCTCAGCAAGTACTACAATTCTAATAAACAACATGCTTGAAACATAGAACTCATATATCTTCAATAACTGAACAATAGTTACGAAGTATTATCGATAATTCAAAATAGCACTTTTTTCATTCAAAACGTTTTACAACAACAATATTCAGTAAAACATCAGTTCCAGTCCAAGACCTTGATAATTTCATAAGTTCTTTTGAAAAAGACATCTCGGCACTATGTCCGTAAGTTCGACATTAATTATGAGCACGTCTATGTGATTAGCCTATAGTACTCTATGTTGATCAACACTACATCCATTAAACGTGTATACGTTTAAGTTGTGGCAACCTCACGTGCCTATCGTTAAACAGAAAAAACATTTTAACATACTCAGTCTTCGATTGAAAACTATACCAATATAACTCGGTAAACATTAATCATGCTTGACAAAATCATAATATAAGTCTACCTGAAAGAATTGGTTTTAACTTCACCATTCAAGAATTCATGCGGAAGAATACATGAATTACAAAGCTTGTACAGACTGAACTGGAACAAGGGTTAGAATACTTGCCTTCAGCGTCTGCTTACTGATTATCACACGTACACTTTAAGTATCTAAGTCTCTATAATACATGATCATATAACGTACCACATTAGGTCATATATAATCAAGTAGGTATATTATTATATCTTACCCTTCATCTCAATCTAAATTCCGACTTATACCTGTTATTATGGTTTTCGGCTTTTCATTACGTCATTCACAATACGTTCACATTCAATTGGTTATTAACTCTAATCATCATACATAAGGTTTAAAAGTACCTTACAATATCTTATTAAGTTCCTCAGTTTATTATTATTGAGTTACTGTTCAAGTTGTACTCATAAACATTCTTTACTGTCAACTTCCTTGGGTTGGCACTGCGGCGCCACCCATTGCTCTGTAAGTCGCACTACGGCGTGAGTTAACAGTAGGTACAGACTAGACTCGGCACTACGGTGCAAGTTAATAGTGTGCTTAGACACTGTACCGGCACTACGACGCCACTCATTTGGCCTTGGGTTGGCGTCGCGGCGCCAACTCTGTGCCTTAGAAAATTTACAGCTTTTGCAAATTTGGTGAAACTCCCGGAATTTCACGAATTCGACGATAATCGTCCAATCGTGTGAATTCCGGCAAAGCTTCATTACTAAACGTTCTAAATGGATATTAACCAACACATGAACATTTCAAGTTACTTATTACACCAACTTATTATCAAAATAGGTTTTGACTTATTCTCATAAGTCAATAACTTAATGAACTTATAAATTACAAATTCTCATGCTTATGACTTACTATGAACTTAAGTCCATCAATCAAGGTTCTCATACTATATTGAACATACTAACATCATATGACCAACATATGACAAGTTCTTCACAAGTTTATCAACTTATTTAGGTTCAAGTTGCTTATTCAACTTATTCGGCTTAAGTTCATTCATCAATGACTTCTTATATGTTCTTAGCATACAATTGTTGCCTCTTTTTCAATTCAAATAAAAGAGCTCTAACTCATGCAAGTATACATGTGTCAACAAGTAATACAGAGTAAATAGAGTATCGATCCCACAGAGAAAGTTGTCAAATTTAAACTATTATTCATCAATTAAATCACTATATTTATATGCTTAAACTAACGACTATATTGGTGATTTAATCTAATTGAAAATAACAACTAAAACAAGAATAATAACGAAATAAACCAAATCTAGAAATAATGGGATCCTAACTTCATTTAATATTTCATCTAATTACCACTATCATGCGAATTGTTCATATATCACAGGAAAGTAGCCAAGAGCACTAATAGAGTCATAGCCATTTTCAATGTACTAAGACCTACTTACATAGCATCCACAAATGATAGACTCCATGTAATCATCAATATAACCAAAATCACTATATGTCTATGTGAAATTGCAATCATACTGAATTTAAGCACAAGCCCTTATTTTAACTCATACGGTGAAACAGTATATGTCTATCTGATTCACGAAATACACAAGCCATATAAAGCAGCCCCATATACGTATGCTATCATGATTACAATCCATACTTGCATGTTCATTGTCAATTCCATACAAGTACTACAACGAATGGTGATCAAGCATTCATACATGCAAAACAATTATGATAGAATTTCCAAAAGATATGTAAAACAGCCCTAGCAATCAAGCATGCAATTAAAATACATATTAAATCCGTTAGAATCCCATAATGGAGTTTAGTTCATGACTGAACCAAAATCCATTATGGGATCAAAGCTAAGCATGGTTAATAAGCAAAGAATTGAAAGATGAAGGATAGAAATGATCAAACCCAATTGTTGATTATAGACCAATATTAACTTTCAAATCCTCATATAAATCCAGCAAATAATAATGATAATCCACAATGATAGAGAATCCCAAGAAGAATTGGAAGAATAGGCATTTTGGCTTCGTTCTACGTTGGAATCTCCTTCAAGGTGTAAACAATAGTTCCAACTATGAAAATACATCAAAAGTATGAAAGATGTGTCTGACACCAGTCAGATATCGTTTTAATTAAAATAAAACCCTTTTAATTAAAAATTAAATTAAAATAAATCAAGTAACCCGCCATCCAGCACCGCTGCACGCCTCCCTCAATGTAATCCTCGCAGACACGAGACTTGAAGTGTGTCATGTTGTCCGGTAGGGTATTCGCATGGTGCTGGCGTCCCAAGATTGTCTGCCCATGGCCACACGCCATTGCGATCTAATGAATTCGGTTTCTCACAGAATCGATCTCGTTTCATCGCTCCTTCATTTGTCCATTCATGCTTAGTTTTCTGCTCCACTTCATCTTCATGCCAGCTTGTGCCTCGCTTTAAGTAAATGTCGTAAGCCGTTTCCTGCACTTTTTCACCAAAAGGAGTTTTAAGTAAATGCAATGCAAAATAACATGAAATGCAACTAAAAACACACTAAAATGTACTTGAGATGGGCATAGTTCGCGTGAATTGGTATTCAATAAGTAGGTATAAAACCCACTTATCAAATACCCCCAAACTTGAACTGTTGTTTGCCCTCAAGCAATGCATACTAATGAACAATGAAAATGCAGCTACAAAACTATGCAACTAAGCTATGATGCAAACTAGTCTCACATAGTTCTAGCTCTAACATAATTTTAGTCCAAATTGCCTCAGTGAATTATCCAGACTCAATAATACAATTTCAAACCAAACTATAGGCATAATATCATACACTCAGATAATTCATATATGTTATAGAGATGATGATGTGTGTGTGTGTGGCGTTCACCAAAACTTGACTTAAGCAAAGAATACACATGTTACATTGCTCAAAACAGAAAATTATAGTCTAAATCAAGACTCATGTATACTCATGCAACACAAGCTATTTCAACATATCAACACAAACTAAGGTTCAATAATGGGTTTAACTGCTTTATTGCTACCCACGAGGGCGAATTTTCTCTCTTTCCCACGGTATTTATTGCTAACTTTCTTTTCTTTTTCTTTTACTTTTTTTTAACATGACTGTGCAATGTCTTATTCCATTAGGCAACACTGGTACCCCTTAGTGAGCTTTCAACCATCGACTCCTAGACCATGAAAGACCTCAGGGCTCTAGGTGTAGAGACAATCCCCAAGCATACTTACTCAAGTAGCTGAGGGGCCTCAAATAAGACTAGCCAATGCTATCGCTATTTGATTTTTCTTTTCTTCTTTTTTTCTTTTTTTTATACATAGCCTACCCATGTTTTCCACAAAGTTTTAATATCAATGTTTCATACAGTTTAAGATCACTTTCCACATGTTTATTTTTCTTTTTTTTAAACTACGTTTTCTATTAAGCAATGCAACACATACTTCTTACACCTACAAGTGATTGTGAACACATTCGTACAAACCGAAAGCATTTAAACAGCAATATGAATTTCATCATGTAAAACATTATATCTCAGCTCATGTAATCCACAATACTCAAGAATCTTTCAAAATTCACTATCATCATTAGCTAGACAAAATTTCCATAAAGCTAAACATTTTGAGACATGCAAACTAAAACATACTAGCACAAGCAATAATAACTAAAAATTAAAAATTTTCTACAAAATTTTATCTAACACATAAACATTCAAAATTAAAACTAAACATGCAAAAACTAAATGAAACTATATGCAACTATACTACTACCCCAATACCCTCAAACTTATAATATTTAATGCCCCATTGAATGAAGGTAAAGGGTGAAAAAACTCCCCTAATGATCGGCTGTACCACCCTCCTTGGGTGGTGAATCTGGTGGTGGATATGGCATTGTTGTCCCGAACTGAGGCCACTCGAGCATCGTACCCTGCTGTGCAAAAGCCTCGGCCAAGGCCCTCATGAGACCCATAGCAAACGCTCCGAAATTATCATATATGGCATCAACCCTTCGCTCCAACCTTCGGAGTTGGCGATCACCATGAGGAGCATGTGGTCGTGTCGACGGGCCCGTCTCATCTGTCTGAGAGGGGTGCTGGGATGGCTCTGGGAATTTGGGCCAGAGAATAAATCCTCGTCCGTGCAGGTGTGGTTCACTACCTGCCCAGTCCTCAAATTTAGTAATGGTGTAATAAGTTGTGTCTTGGCTTGGGTATTACATTTGTTCTTTGCCCCAGTTGCATACCTGATGAGCACATAGCATGGCTACCACTGATGCGTGTGGAATGCTCCCCGTGGTATTTCCCCTCAGATACTTCAAAATATTTTGATGAATCAAATGACCCACGTCAATATACTTGCCCGTAATTATACCCCACAAAATTACGGCCTTTTCCGCCGTGATCTCATGCTGATGAGACGAGGGTAATAGCTTGGCACATATGAACAAATTCCACGCCTTGGCATATCGATTCAGTGCGGCTGCTGGGAATATGCGAAGCTAGTTTGTGCAGACTTTGTAAGTCCACTTCGTGCCTGGCACGCACAATTCAATAATAACAAGCTCCAAGTCTGTTGCTATATGTGCCCCTGTGATCCAATTGGCATCCCCTGTTGGTGGTGTCTCGGTGAGTCTGAAAATGGTTCTGATGGCGGTGGGTCTGTAGTCTATCTCGACACCTGAAACCATAGCGATATCGTTCATGGTGACTTTGGCATTGGCGCAAAACTCTCGGACTATGCTCATCAGAATGGGCGTGGGAGTAGTAGTGAATCCAACCCATCCCCATTCGTGAATCATAGCACATAACTTACCATCTTGCCCCTCCGGTTTGAAACCGCGCTCCTTGACAAACTGCTTCACCACAATTCTGTAATACTCCTGTTGGGCTGCCAAATTCAAAAATTTGGTATGATCGACAATATCCTCCCCTTGACTGCCAAAGGAAGATGATGATGAGGAAGAAGAAGATTGTGCCCTCTTTGGAACCATTTGCAGTTAAGAGAGAACTGAAAATGATATGCTTGATAATGACTAAGAGCGGCTAATGACAATGTCTCCAAACTCGTTGCTGTAATCCAAATCAAAACCCTAGCTTTGTAGAAGTGGATGAGAGCGTGGGGCTAAGCTTTGATCGTGGAGGGAATCATGGGTATGTGCTGAAATTAATGGCTTTGATTTGTAACTGATAGAGAGGAAGATGAGGAAACATGCATTTGTGGGAGAGAGCACTGTGATTGTGCTTCTGTTTTAAGTTCAAATGAGAGTCCAACTGATCTCCATCACATTTTTAAACTTGAAAATTTTTCCACGTCTGATGTCGCGCGCGGCCATGCGTCCCTGCAATGGTTTTCAAGCACGGGCGCATGGTTGTAAATCTGATGCAGCGTATAACGCGACGGGTGTTGTAGCTTCAGGTCAGAATCATCGTATGCCGCATGATCTTGATACCTGCACTGCTAGCTTTTGTTTTTAGAATCTGCAAGACAGAAATGTATGCTCTCCAATACACATGTAATAACATCAATAGACCTTATCAAAGCATAGTTTACTAAATAAAAATGAGTGCCTATTATATCACCCTAATTTCAATGCAATGCACAAACATAATCTTCTGCGAGTCGACTATGATGAATAAGCATAAAAAGGTACTCATACTATCCTAACAAGTAATTAAAATAAGCTAAACCAAATGACTTGAACTGAATAAATACTAAGTAGAGATGGAAACAATGGGTTGCCTCCCATCAAGCGCTAAGTTATAGTCAATTAGCTTGACTGTCTCTGAGTCTCATGGCGAAGATAGAATCGAGGTGACTTTCTTTTTGTCCACCTCACCACCAGAATAACGCTTCAATCTCTGTCCATTCACTTTAAGAGGCTCGTCCGAAAACTTATCACATAGTGCAATGGTTCCATACTGTGGAGTAGTATCCAGATATTGAACAAGTTCATTTAATTCCTCATCCTCTAAATTTAAATTTTCAGAAATGAAACTTCGTACTGGTTCATAATCCACTACTCGTTGTAGTCCATCATTTGAAGCCTGATCCAACAAAGCCACCCGGAAGCATTCTTCTTCATCTGTTGGGAGCTTCATGGCTTTGAAGACATTGAATGTGACCTCCTGATCATGTACACGCATAGTAAGTTCCCCTTTTTGCACATCTATCAAAGTCCTTCCTGTGGCTAAGAATGGTCTCCCCAGTATGATTGGTATACTCTTGTCTTCCTCAAAATCCAAAATGATGAAGTCAGCCGGAAAGATAAATTTGTCCACCTTTACTAACACGTCTTCAATAATTCGTTGTGGATACGTGATGGATCTGTCAGCTAGTTGTAATGAAATGTTTGTCGGCCTTGGAGCCGGTAACCCCAACTGATTAAACACTGACAAGGGCATCAGATTAATACTTACCCCAAGATCACATAAACACTTTTCAAAGTTTATCTTTCTCATCGTGCATGGAACTGTGAAAGTGCCCGAATCTTTCAGCTTTGGAGGTAGTTTACACTGAAGCACTGCACTGCATTCCTCTGTTAAGGCCACTGTCTCAAACTCATATAGTCTTCTCTTCATTGACAATATACCCTTCATAAACTTTGTATAGCTTGGAATTTGTTCTAATGCTTCGGTGAACGGTATGTTGATCTGTAGCTTTTTGAATACCTCCAAGAACTTGATGAACTGTTTATCTTCCCTCTACTTATTTAATCTCTGTGGATACGGTACTTGAGGGGGAATTGGTGGCAATGAACTCTTAAGCTTCTCCTCTGAACCTGCTTTATCTTTCTTTTCCTGCTGAACCTCTAAATTTTCCAGATTTTCTTCCTCAGCATTCTCTTGCTCTGCCTCGCCCGGCCGCGCGACCTCCTTAGTATAATCAGGCGCGGGCGCGCGACTTGTAATGTCTGCAATGTTTTTCCCAGATCTCAATGTGATCGCTTGGCATTGTTCCTTCCCGTCTCTTCTTGGATTTGTCTCTGTGTTACTTAGCAAAGAACCTCGGGGCCTGTTGTTTAGTATGATCACCATCTACCCCATTTGAGTCTCCAAATTCTTAATAGCCACTACTTGGCATTTGATCATAACTTCAGTGTTTACCATGTATTTCAACATCATCTCCTCCATTTCTGATTTCTTTTCTGGCTGTGGTGCAGCTGGAGTGTGATGTTGTTGTTGTTGAGAAAATCATGGTGGAAACGGTGGTTTTGATGAAAATCGTAATTTGAGATGACCGTATTTTGGCTGTTGGTTTCAATTTGAAACCGATTCTCATTGATTTCCTTGGTTATTTGACCAACTAAAGTTTGGATGATTTCGGTTGTTGGTGTGGTATGTGTTATGAAACTGTCCTTGATCTTTCCTATAATTGCCCATATATTGTACCGACTCCGAGCTGATAGCACAGTGATCTGTCGAGTGTGACCCCGCACAAATCTCACATACGAAGGCAACTGTTTTCACTTTGCTCTCTGCCAAATTTCTAGGTTATAGAACGACATTCATCTTATCAACACGTAATAATAATAAATAATATTATTTTATTCATTATTAAAAGTATTTACAAAGGTTCGATTTTCCAGGGTGTTACACTCTCTCCCCCTTATAAGGATTTTGTCCCCAGAATCTCGCTATATAAAAAAAATTACACGAACAAATGTGGATAATTCTTTTTCATCATTTCTTCTAACTCCCACGTTGCTTCTTCTGCATCGTGGTTCTTCCATATCTCCTTCACGAAAGGTATTACTTTATTCCGCAGAACTTGTTCTTTTCTATCGACAATTTGAATCGGCGTTTCCACATACGTTAAGTCCTTCTCGATATGAATAGGCTCATATTCTATCACGTGCTTATAATCTGGCTTATAGGGACGTAACATGGATACGTGAAATACATTATGTATTCATTCTTGGTCTGGAGGTAATGCTATCATATAAGCTACCTCACCCACCCGCTTTAATACCTCAAAAGGTCCTATGAACCTCAGACTTAGCTTTCCCTTCTTTCCAAAATGTATCTTTTCTTTTCAGGGAGAAACTTTTAGAAATACGTACGAACCTACTTCAAATTCTCTATTCTCTCTATGCGAATTCGTAAACTTCTTCTGTTTGTCTTGAGCTGCTAGAAGAAGCATTTGTATTTTCTTAACAATGTTCGTTGTCTGTTGCACCAATTCTGGTCCCAATACAGTGGTGTTCTGCATTTCCTCCCACACAAAACTTCGCAAGGCGGCATATGTGATGCCCCCAAAATTAGGTATTCATCACCCATTCTGAGTCGCCAGATACATGGTACAAAATACAAATACAAACTTAATTATACATCTGTCGTGTAACATACGACAATACATAAACTGAGAGTTCTAATAGGAATATTGTCATTTAGACAATATCCATACTCAAGGAGTCCTCATTACATTTATTGTCACACTATTTAACAAAATAGTGAGGACTACTAATGCTATCTTCAAGACCATCACTCTTTTCCCCTACTCGTCCCAGCTATATTCTCATTTCCTGAAGAGAACAGTGAAAGCAAGGAGGAGCTCAACTAGCCCAGTAAGAAATATTATAACTAAGATAATGCAGAATAAATTATCAATAGTCTTCAACAATGTTAAACTGATAAAATACAATAGACAACCCGGTTTAAGCTGCATGATGAATATTTAATCCATTAAAAGAGTCAAGTAGAAAATAAAGTCTACTATCTTTTAGGTTTTAAAAGGTTTTCATCAATTTTTATCACTAAGACTCAGTTTAATGAATAAACCACAATATCTAATTATCCCTGTACCACGGTCAAGGATTTTCATCAAATCATCAATGGTCATGACTATATCGAATCACCCCTGGTCATAATCATACCAAAAACTATCCATCACTGCATTACAGGCCACTGAGGACTTTTATCACATCATTTATAACAAGCCATGATTATACCGAATGATCCCTGATCATAATCATACTAAATTCATCTATGCACGTAAGCCAAAGATAACATAATATAATATGAGGATGATGACAATGACATAATAATTCAATAAAACAAGTTCACGAATTAATTTATTTAGGAACTAATAACGTCAAAATTGTCAACATGATACTGCTTTGTAGAGTAAAATTCAAGAATGCTCAGAAAAATATTTTCATGAAAAATACTGGATGAAGCGCAAATATCAAGGATATTCCACTAAATTCATGGAGTATAGAAGTCAAAATTTTAACCAACTGAGTATAATAGCGAATGAAATAACAAAAGAAATCACCATGCATGCGGTAGATCAGATGCAGAGAGATAGGTTATTCCAATGTAATAATAAAGACGGAACTGTGTCCGTGTAAAAACACACATGCATATGATATTCCAATAGAATAATAAACACGAATAATAATGATGGAACCAGTCCGGCGTAAAAAGCATGCATGTGATATTCCAATAGAATAATAAAGACATAATAATAAAGAGCGGAACCGGATCCTACAGTAAAAGCATGATACAGGATGTTACAACGGAATAATAAAATAATAGAAGAATGTCACCAAGTATAGTAGGGGATAAGCAGATACAAAGTTATTCCAAATGTAATAAATAAGAATGGAATAATATAAGGATTTCACCAAGTAGAGGGTATTCAGCATATATAAAGGTCATGTATAGGGTATGCCACTTTTACAAAAGTTATTCTAATGTAATAATAAAGAATGGAATAACAGAAGTTCTCCTCATGAATAAAAAAATAATAACACCCCTTACGAGTACAACAAATAATATTTCCTACCTTAGAAGAACCTGAATATTGGCAAAGTGAAGTAGAGAATACTTTTCTTCTTTCTCTCTATAGTTTTCTCTCTGAGTTTCAATTGAATTCGTAAGAAATAATGAAGGAATGAGCTTTTATTTATAGAAAACCGAGGGTGGCTCTTGGTCTTAACGGAAGGGTCAAAATGACTTCGTAATATCAAGAAACAACTACTATTTGCATGAAGGGGTAATTAACCCTTGGAACAATCAAGAGGCGTTAACTCTTGGTAATATCAAAGGGCAACTACTATTTGCGAAGGGGTAATTACTATTGACGAAGGTAATTACTATCGACGAAGGTAAATACTATCGACGAAGGTAAATACTATTCACAAAGGTAATTACTATCGACGTAAGGTAAATACTATCGACGAAGGTAATTACTATTCACAAAGGTAATTACTTATTCACAAAGGTAATTACTATCGACGAAGGTAATTACTATTCACAAAGGTAATTACTATTCACAAAGGTAATTACTATCGACGAAGGACTCTTAGATGATGACATATGGCCCCCCCATAAAATAATCAAATTTACCACAAACGCGTCTCATAATAGACTCTTTATATACATCAAGGATTGAATAAATATTACCACAAATCATTTTATTTTTAATCCACATATTTAATCTTGCAACAATTATTAATCATTTATAACTTGTCGTCTCAATTAATAATTTAATACTATAAATATATTATACGGATGATATCGTGACAATAATTGAATCAATAATATAAGAGATATGATGCAACAATTATTGTAGCAATAATTGAGCATATAATGAGTGACTTCTCACGTAAGCATCAATAATCAATATCGTAAGTGCTACTATACAACTACGCAGACATCGTATTTTTACTACCGGGTAGTTCAACAGGTTTTGATAAAGAATAACCTCTCGTCGTTATTTTTATAGAAAGATGATTTTGTCATTTTCTAACTACGACAATACTTGGTTTGTGGGGTCCATTAATGATTGAGCCGTCGCATTTAATATTCCCCAAACAAAAAGAATATTCCCCGACCAAACGTAATATTTTATAACAACTTGCTTACTTTTGCAAAATTTATAAATATTACCCACAACTATAACATTATATCAAATTTATTCCATAATATTCAAAAATAATATTTATAGAAAATTCATCTTTATTTATAAAAGTGGGGTCTTACAACCTCCCTTCTTATGAAATTTTCCCTCGAAATTAGGTTACATAACGATATGATAAAGAGGTGAGGATACCTTGAATACTTTTTATCGTTAAAAATATTAAATTCATCTTCGTAATCCGCCAAAGATATTCATTAACAATTCATCTTTGCACTACAGCCAAAGATATACAATCAGATAACTAATAATGCCGAGACGCAGCGACTTAATAGTATCACAACCACGAATTATCCATGCACTCATCGCCAAGGATATTCGTGTTTTCAATTACGGTCATGATTATACCGAATAATCCCTAGTCATAATCATACCAAGTCTATCAATGCACTACGGCCAAAGATGACTTTTACCACTTCCATGAATTAATATTTCATTGCTGAGACTCAGCTCAATAATTAATCCATATCATCGAATCACCGCACTAGGTGCCAAGGATATTCATTAGTATCACGACCACAAATTATCCCTGCACTACGGCCAAAGATAATCGTGTATTCATTAGTATCACGACCACGAATTATCCATGCACTACGGCCAAAGATAATCGTGTATTCATTAGTATCACGACCACAAATTATCCATGCACTACGGCCAAAGATAATCGTGTATTCATTAGTATCACGACCACAAATTATCCATGCACTACGGCCAAAGATAATCGTGTTTTCAATTACGGTTATGATTATACTGAACAATCCCTAATTATAATCATACCAAGTCCATCTATTCACGTAAGCCACAGATGACTTTCAACACAATATAAGCAAGAGGATAATGATATAAAGAATCAATCAAATGAGATAAAGGATAAATATTAAATATTTATAATATAATTTATCCAGGATTCAAGAATATCCCCATGTTATCAATCACTTAATAATCTCATAATCCAATATCATTAATATTATAACAATATTTTAATCACTTCTTAAATTTATAAACAATTTATCTCAATTGTTTACGCTTTACCATATAATGCATTTAATCATTCAAAATGCCATATTCATAAGATATCATCACCAATTATCAATTCCCTCATCAAAAAAAAAATATATGCATATACTCTATATAGGATTCTCTAGCCATAAAATCCTATTTTCAACTTTGTTACTTCACATAACATATTTAACTCATATGTTCAGAATTAAACTATTTTCATGAAAAATACCAAATTAGTCCCAAAAATATTTCTTTTCTGGGATTTAGCATAATATAGTCCCATAATGAAAATATATTTTTCTGAATTTTAAAATTCATTTACTATTTTTCAAAAATCAATTTCTAATTAATTCCTTAAGAAATTAGCTACCTCAAGTTTAACTCCAAAAATTCCCAAATCTTGGCAGGACCTTACTCATGTTAATGTGAGCCTCCAGTTTAAATTTCATGGTCATCTGAGTTATAGAACTCCAAGTTATAGCATTTTAAATCAAAAAACCTAAATCTTGAAATTGTCATAACTTGTTCATTTTAAGTCGTAATGAGCTCATTTTTGGACAGGAGGTACTTTATAACATATATTTTCATGTCCCAAAAGGCCAGAATTTTTCACATTAATTTAGTGGCCAAAACAGCCCCTTAAAGTTTCAAGCAAGAGCGTTTTTGTAATTTGCAGCTTTGGACTCTTTTTGCTAAATTCAAATCCACATGAAAATCTACAAAGACCTTTCCAAAGTGATTCCACTTGGATAAGCTACAAAACTCATAAATCTAACTCTAGGACTTGACCACACTCAAAAATTCAAAATATAATAGGAGATATGGTCAATTGAATTTCATGTTACGCTTTTTACCAAAATCGATTTTTCAACCCTTTGTGATTTCTAAGAAACTTTCATGTTTTCATATAATAACCAACATAACTCATCATAACACTTACTAATACTTCATATACCCATGATTTTCATTAGTCCAATGCTTTTATTATGACTTTCATCATAATCCTCGTAAACAGATCCTTTTAGTTGAAGAAATATTTGAGGGTTTAAGAAATGGGTTTTTGTACTGGGGTCAACATAAAATTCGATTTCACGCTCTAGGGTAGTCTAGGAAATCTTCAAGAATACGTCAAGAAATTTATTAATGATAGAAATATCATTCAAAACTGCTACTCTTATCCAAGACTTGGATAGTACGTTAAATTGATACCAACTGTGACTTCTATCCTTTAACCTACATAGCACCTCACTATGATACCTATCAACTTGTCATCGTCATTCACGACGTCGCCTACAGAAAGTCTGGCTTCGGTGCACTCCACACAACGAAGTCAACAACTAAAGGATCGGGGCTCTTTACTTATGGCTTAATATAATAGTGATTAACTTTAGGGTTTGGTTACTTTGAATTCGTATAACAGTTTGGTTAGGAATATGAAAGCTAACAACCTTACAAAAAGAATAATGAGTAGTTAATCAATCGTTTTCAAAAATTACCTCAAAGGCAAGTATTTTCAAAGAGATAAGATCGACAGGTAACGTTAAAGTGTTTATTTTAAACAACAAGATTAATAAACAGTGGAGGTAACGAAGGTTTCTCCCAACGAAGTTTCAATAGATTACTCAAAGTCTCATTTTTCCGGAGTCAAATTTAAACATTGAACACAACTAGGTAGAATAAAAGAGTGGGTAGAACTTGTATTGAATAAAGTATAGACTTCGCAATAATTTATAATTAATTTACCCGTAATAACTTCGCTCGGGTTTTCTCAAATAAACGCCTCTCGCTTAAATTACCAAGTTTGACTTTACTATAGGGTACATTCCACCCTTAAGTGCTTCTTCACATTCTCGATCCATGATTTGGATCATTATTCTCCGATCCATATTGAATTCGGGTCGACCGCCATGCATGTGGGAAATTCGAATTCGATGTGGGTTCTCCCAATCGTTGTCCAAAAAGCAAAGTCCATTTCATCTATTTTGGTTTTATTGGATCGGACGCCTTTTTTCTACACTATCAACGCGCTAGCAGCCCTTTTACCCATGCATCGCCTATTCTCCTTCGCTCGGCTTGTTTCTTCTTTCAACTAATCTTTTATTTTTAAATTCTCGATTCCAACTTTAATATCTTACACCGCCAAAGCGTGATTTTGTTCGAGCATCACATATCGGGTAACCCAATTTTGAATTGTTGTATCCCTTTGTTCCACGCACCGCTTTGCCGTTCTTCAACTCGTTCTTCTAGCTCACGAACACGATTTTGTAATTCTAAGTTTTGATCATAAACTTCTTCTAACCAATTCTCCTCGTGTTCCTCTTCTTCTTCTTCTCTTCCTCACTCACTCTCACCGCTACCTCTCGCAACTAGCTGGGTGCAACAATTAGTTCTTCATTCACTACGTGGATATCTCTAATTTGTTCTTCATTCGACACTTCGCATTAACTCGATTAGTGATTAAAGGTGTCACAACTGGCCACATTCACTCCATTGTGAATATTTTCACTTCCATTTCAAACACCGCCACAAGACAAGGGTTAATTAATATATCAAATATTATCCCTATACTCAACCGACCAATTAAATAACAAATAAACTTAGGTAGGTCATACTAGCGAAGGAATTCCCCGTCTCTCCCCTCCTAGTTCTTATCTCACATCTTAGCCAGGGATCACATCCCTAAGCTCTGATACCAACTGTGACGCCCCCAAAATTAGGTATTCATCACCTATTCTGAGTCGCCAGATACATGGTACAAAATACAAATACAAACTTAATTATACATCTGTCGTGTAACATACGACAATACATAAACTTAGAGTTCTAATAGGAATATTGTCATTTAGACAATATCCATACTCAAGGAGTCCTCATTACATTTATTGTCACACTATTTAACAAAATAGTGAGGACTACTAATGCTATCTTCAGGACCATCACTCTTTTCCCCTACTCGTCCCAGCTATATTCTCATTTCCTGAAGAGAACAGTGAAAGCAAGGGTGAGCTCAACTAGCCCAGTAAGAAATATTATAACTAAGATAATGCAGAATAAATTATCAATAGTCTTCAACAATGTTAAACTGATAAAATACAATAGACAACCGGTTTAATCTGCAATGAATACGCAATCCATTAAAAGAGTCAAATAGAAAATAAAGTCTACTATCTTTTAGGTTTTAAAAGGTTTTCATCAATTTTTATCACTAAGACTCAGTTTAATGAATAAACCACAATATCTAATCATCCTCGTATCACTTGGCCAAGGATTTTCATCAAATCATCAATGGTCATGACTATACCGAATCACCCCTGGTCATAATCATACCAAAAACTATCCATCACTTCATTACAGGCCACTGAGGACTTTTATCACATCATTTATAACAAGCCATGATTATACCGAATGATCCCTGGTCATAATCATACTAAATTCATCTATGCACGTAAGCCAAAGATAACATAATATAATATGAGGATGATGACAATGACATAATAATTCAATAAAACAAGTTCACGAATTAATTTATTCAGGAACTAATAACGTCCAAATTGTCAACATGATACTGCTTTGTAGAGTAAAATTCAAGAATGCTCAGAAAAAAAATTTCATGAAAAATACTGGATGAAGCACAAAAATCAAGGATATTCCACTAAATTCATGGAGTATAGAAGTCAAAATTTTAACCAACCGAGTATAATAAATGAATGAAATAACAAAAGAAATCACCATGCATGCAGATTGCAGAGACATGTTATTCCAACAGAATAATAAATACAGAATAATAAAGACGGAACCAGGTCCGGTGTAAAACACACAGACATGATATTCCAATAGAATAATAAAAACGGAATAATAAAGACGGAACCGTGTCCCACAAAGAAAAACATGCATGTGATATTCCAATAGAATAATAAAGACAGAATAATAATGAAGATTTTAACAGTGTCCTAAGATAAAGCATGAATGGATGTTCAAAACTTAATAATAAAATAATAGAAGAATGTCACCAAGTATAGGGGATTCACAGATACAAAAGTTATTCCAATGTAATAAATAAGAATGGAATAATATAAGGATTTCACGGTGTATAGGGTATTCCGTATATATGGTCATGTATGTAGGGTATGCCACTTTTATAGGTTATTCCAATGTAATAATAAAGAATGGAATAATGTAAGTTCTCTTCATGAATAAAAAATAATAACACCCCTTACGAGTACAACAAATAATATTCCCTACCTTAGAAGAACTAAATATTGCAAAAGTGAAGTAGCGTAATATTTTTCTTCTTTTTCTCTATAGTTTCTCTCTAGAGTTTCAAAGTGAATTGTAAGAAATAATGAAGGAATGAGCTTTCTATTTATAGAAAAACCGAGAGTGGCTCTTGGTCTTAAAGAAGGGTCAAAATGACTCTTGGTAATATCAAGAGAAAACTACTATTTGCGAAGGGGTAATTAACCCTTGGAACAATCAAGAGGCGTTAACTCTTGGTAATATCAAGGGCAACTACTATTTGCGAAGGGATAATTACTATCGACGAAGGTAATTACTATCGACAAAGGTAAATACTATCGACGGAAGGTAAATACTATTCACAAAGGTAATTACTATCGACGAAGGTAAATACTATTGATTTAAGGTAATTACTATTCACAAAGATAATTACTATTCACAAAGGTAATTACTATCGATTTAAGGTAATTACTATTCACAAAGGTAATTACTATTCACAAAGGTAATTACTATCGACGTAAGGACTCTTAGATGATGACATATGGGCCCCCCATAAAATAACCAAACTTACCACAAACGCCTCATAACAAAACTTTATATACATCAAGGATTGAATAAATATTACCACAAATCATTTTATTTTTAATCCACACATATTTAATCTTTCAACAATTATTAATCATTTATAACTTATCGCCCTCAATTAATAATTTAATACTATAACATATTATATGTGATGATATCGTGACAATAATTGAATCAATAATATAAGAGATATGATGCAACAATTATCAGCAATAATAATGAGTATAGCCGGAGTGACTTTCACGTAAAGCATCAATAATCAATATCGTGTGCTACTATACAACCACGCCAGACATCGCATTTTTTACTACCGGGTAGTTCAAGCGGCTTTGATTTCAGTAACACCTCCGCCGTTATTTTTATAGAAAGATGATTTTGTCGCTTTTCTAACTACGATAATACTTCCGTTCATGGGGTCCACTAATGATCGAGAGTCGCCATACTAATATTCCCGACAAAAAGAATATTCCCCACCAAAACTAATATTTTATAACAACTTGCTTACTTTGCAAAATTTAGAAATATTACCCAGAACTATAACATTATATCAAATTTATTCCATAATATTCAAAAATAATATTTATAGAAAATTCATCTTTATTTATAAAAGCTGGGGTCTTACAGCATACCTATGCATGAATGATAACTATTGTTATAAGAAAACTCCACTAACGGTAGATGATCATCCCAACTACTCTTGTAATCCATGACGCAAGATCTTAGCATATCTTCTAACGTCTGAATTGTCCTCTCGCTCTGTCCATCTGTTTGTGGATGATACGTCGTACTCAGCTTCAGCTGTGTTCCCAACTGCTCTTGTAGACTCCTCCAAAAGTTTGATGTGAATCATGGATCACGATCTGACACAATCGATACTGGTACTCCATGTCTGGAAATTATTTCTTTAATATAGAGTCTAGCTAACTGATCTAAGTTATACTTAACCCTAATTGGCAAAAAGTGAGCCGACTTTGTTAATCGGTACACTATTACCCAGATCGCATCATACCCTTTCGTTGTAGTCGGAAGTCCTACCACAAAATCCATCGTGATATTTTCCCACTTCCACTCCGGAATTTCCAATGACTGTAACAAGCCACTTGGTCGTTGATGTTCGTCCTTAACTTTTTGACAAGTCAAACACCTACTCACGTACTATGCTATCTCTATCTTCATGTTTGGCCACCAAAAACTCTGTCGAAGGTCTTGATACATCTTAGTACTACCAGGATGAATCAAAAATCTCAAACTATGAGCCTCTTATAATACCTGCTCCTTTAATTCCATCTCATTCGGAACCCAAATTCTTCCTTCAAATCTTAATAATCCCTCATTATCAAGACTGTGCTTAATATCTTTTTCATTGTCTAACCGCTCCTTTATCCGGTCACACTCATTAGTTTTGAGTTGTACCTCCTTAACTCTCTCTACGATGGTAGATTGCATCTCCGTCGCAAACATCATTTTTCCTCCTTCACTTGGAAGCATCACTTCCAATTCCATCTCAGTCATCTCTATTATTAACTCAGTTTGAGCCGTTAACATAGACAACTTTTCCCTACCCTTCCTACTTAAGGCGTCGGCAACTACATTGTCTTTTCCATGGTGATACAGGATTTCACAGTCATAATCCTTTATCAACTCCAGCCATCTCTTATGCCTCATATTCAACTCCTTCTATGTGAAGATATATTTTAGACTCTTATGGTCCGTGTATATCTCACATTTTTCCCCATAAAGATAATGTTGCCATATCTTTAATACAAAAACTACTGCGGCTAGTTCCAGATCATGAGTAGGGTAAACTTTCTCATAATCCTTCAACTGCCTAGATGCATACGCAATGACCTTGCCATACTGCATGAACACGCAACCAAGTCCTTTATGTGAAGCATCACTATAAACTAAAAAATTTCCTGTGTCATCAAGCAATGACAAAACATGCGCTTCACTCAACCTCTTCTTCAGTTCTTGAAAATTGTCCTCACACTTATCAGTCCAAGCGTATTTTACCGTCTTTCTTGTAAAGTTAGTCAACGGAGTAGCTATCTTTGAAAAATCCTGAATGAATCTTTGATAGTAACCCGCTAACCCTGGGAAACTTCGTACCTCAGTCGGCGATTTCGGTTGTTCCCAATTCATCATTGCTTCCACTTTCGCTGGATCTACTGAAATCCCTTCTTGATCAATGACATGACCTAAAAATTGTACCTTCTCCAACCAAAATTCACAATTAGTGAATTTCGCATACAACTTCTCCTTTCTTAGTGTCTCCAACACTATTCTTAGGTGTTCAACATGATCTTCTGGCGTCTTAGAATAGACTAGAATATCATCTATAAACACCACTGCATTTAACTTGTCCAAATATTGTTTGAACACTGCTCATCATATCCATAAATGCAAATTGGTACATTAGTCAACCCAAATGACATCACCAGAAACTCGTAATGACCATAACGAGTCCTGAATGCTGTCTTTGGTACATCCTCTGTAAGACCCCAACTTATTATAAATGAAATTAAATTTCCTCTATTTATTATTTTGAAATAGTAAGGGTTGATTTGATTAATGTGGTTAGTTATGAGTAAAATGTGCAAATATTTTAAATAAGCAAGTGGTTATAAAATATTCATTGTTGTCGGGGAATATTCGTTTGGTCGTGGAATATTCTTATTGTCGGGGAATATTCGTACGACGGCGCAGCCTTGTGTAGGCCCCATAACGGAAAGCGATTGGATGAAGAAAATGACAAGTATAAGTTGTTTATAAAAATAAACAGTAGTTATACTGATTAATACTATTAAAATATCCGATGGTTAAAACACAGTAGCACACGGTATTGCACCAATTATTGATTCTTACGTAAGAAGGCACTACTCAATAATTGTTACAGTAATTACTGTTTAATATTTTTTTTATTTATTCAATAATTGTTACGTTGATATTTTATATTATTGTTGTTTCAATAATTATCATTACACAGTATTTTCCATTATCGGATCAATAATTCATATTATTTGAATAATATTATTAGATAACATTATTGGCAATGTCTAGAAAGTTATGTCTAAGGAGAAGTTTGGTCACCTAATTGCGCGCCAGTAAGGAGAAATCCTTATTGGAAAGCCCCCTATTTCCTTAGAACAGCCTGGTTGCCAGTATTGTGATTCTTTGATATTATTTGCGAATAATTAATTATTGGTTTATATTATAAGAAAAATATTCATTTTATGTGGATATAGATGGAGAAAATTTTTAATGTGACAATTGTTAAAAATTGATATTTTATCTTTTTCGATAAAATAGTTCATTTAAATATATTATTATATTTTAATAATATAATAATGGTGATATTTTTACAATGAATGTGGGATATATGAATAAATGAGGAGAAAGAGTATTTTTGTTGCAATAAATATTTAAAACATGTTTTTCATGTTTGTGGACCCCATTTCTTGACTGAAATTTGATTATAGTCTGTAAAATTGCCCGTTTGTGGATTTCAGTCAATATCTGTTTGGAATTTGGAAAAACTTTCTTCTGTAAAGTTGTAGATAATGGAATTTCCTATGGAAAAGCCATAAGGTTTGAATTTTTCTGACAAAAGGACTATTTATTATGAATTATTGAAGTTCTGAATTTCCGAAATAATTGATTTTTGGAAGTTTTAATTTTTTTTTTAAGAAAAACGTTTTTGTTATTGTTGGTGGGCCCCACTAGTATTGAAATCATGATGAATTCAGATTCAAGAGGTGGGAGTGAAGATTTAATAAAAATATTAATATTTTATTAAATTTTACGCTCGCTTGTTCTAAGCATTTTCCTTCCAAAATATCTATTATGGATACTAGCTTTGATTGTATCCATGTTTTGATCATTCTTGAATTTTACTTCACTATGATTATTTATGAAGTATTTTTGAACCCGAATTGTTTAAAGTACGAATCCTTAATATTTGTTCTTTTGTTTCACTGGATTCGTTTTCTTTAAAATATTTTTCATCATCCTCAGTCCTAAATGATGGTATTACTGAATATCTTTGGCATGTAGTGCAAAGATGGTTGATTTTCTTATGAATATCTTTGGCTCAGTGCAAAAATGTATAAATGAACATGGTACAATGAAATCAACTATACTTCAGATGAATATACAAATGAATCGTGTGAGGATAAAATAAAATACTTTTAAATTCATAGATTATAGGATATTTTTATTCTCAATCGTAACTTGAGTTTAAATATAATATTGCCAAATCTTCTAGACAAATATCCACATGCAAATAAATCAATATCCCATCATCATAATTATTGATTCATTATTTTACAAAATGGTGAGGACTACTAAACAACTCTCTCTAGAACCTTCATTCCATACCCCGACTACTAGTACTCGCTACATTCTCGCCCCCGAGAAGAAAAATGGAACAACAAGGAAAAGGGTGAGCTCAACTAGCCCAAGAAGAATATTATGACTAAGATAATATACAACAAATTATCGTTAGTCTTCAACAGGAAAATCTGATAGAATACAATAGACAACAAGTTTCAGATCAATATTCATAATGAAATAATAATTCATAGAAGAGTTACGAGAGAATAAAATCTACTATAATCTATGAATTTAAAAATTCCATCATCAATATTTTATCCTCAGAACATCAATCAATATGCATCCGAATCAAATATTCATCTTTGCACCACAGCCAAAGATATTCATCATTGGTCATGTTCATTTAAACACTGCTCATCTTTGCACTACAAAAGCCAAAGATATTAATCAATCGGCCATGTTCATCTCAACACCTATTCATCTTTGCACTATGTGCCAAAGATATTCTTCAGAAATCATTCATCTTTGCACTACAAAAGCCAAAGATATTCAATAATATCATCATTTAAGACCGAGGATGATGAAAATATTTTTTAAGAAACGAATCCAAAGGAAACAAAATGACAAGGATTAAGGATTAAGGATTCAGACTTGGTTTTATCCACGCCCAAAAATACCTCAAAAATAATCATAGTGGTGTAAAATTCAAGAATGATCAAAACATGGATACAATCAGAAAGTTAGTATCCGTAATAGATGTTTTGGACTTAAAAGAAGAAATTTTATTTTTCGATGAATAGTACCAGATACGTGAATAGTGTCAGATACGTGAATAGTGCAGATACGTGAATAGTAACTCCGACACCAAAAGATAGAAATTCCACAAAAACATCTTCACGCTTCATGAATAGTACTCGTGAATAAGAACTCGTGAATAAGAACTCATGAATAGTAACTCGTGAATAAGAACTCATGAATAGTAGAACCCATGAATAGTAATCCCCGATATGAAAAAGTTCCAAATTTGATAAAACTTCAGATCAATATTTCAAAGATAATGATATTGAAGAAATAATATCATTATTTAAAAAAAATAATATCCCTTACCTCGAAAGATCAAGATTTCTAAATTAAACACCTGGATATAGGTTATGACTTGGACTTGCACCAGATAGCAATACTCAAAGTATACTCAAAATACTCACAAGAATACGCCGATAATATAGAGAGAGAAAACTTCAGTCGCTCGTGTGATTTTCAATTCTAACCAAGCACCCTATTTATAGGAAATCGCTAGAACACCAAAGCGTAAAATTTAATAAATTAATAATATAAATATATTATTTTCACACATGTCTAGAATCTGATTTCAGCCATCAAACACATGCCACCTTCTAGAAAAATAATAAAAAAACGTTTTTCTAATTTTAAATATTTTAAACTTCCAAAAATCAATTATTTTTTGAGCTTCTAACTTCAATAATTCATAATAAATAGCCCTTTCATCAGAAAAATTGAATCTCACGAGTTTTTATAGGAAATTCAATTTCTACAACTTTTGCAGAAGAAAGTTTTTCCAAATTCCAATCAGAAATTGACCAAATCCACAAACGGGCAATTTTATTGTGCTATAATCAAATTTCAAATAATAAATGGGGTCCACCGACATGTTTAACATGTTTTAAACATTTATTGCAACAAAAATACTCTTCCTCCTCAGATACTCATATATCCCACATTCGTTGTAAAATATCACCGTTAATATATTATTAAAATAATATATTTAAACGAATTATTTTATCGTAAAAGATAAAATATTAATTTTCAACAATTGTCATTTTAAAAATTTTCTCCATCTATATCCACATAAAATCAATATTTTCCTCATCATATAAATCAATAATTAATTATTCACAAATAATATTACGTAATCACAATATTGACAACCGTGCAGCTCCTCAGAAAGAGGGGCTTTCCAATAAGAATTTCTTCATCATGGCAAGCAATTAATTAGTGACCAAACCTCTCCTTAGATGTAACTTTCTAGACATTGCCAATAATGTTATCTAATAATATTATTCAGATAATATGAATTATTGCTTCGATAATGAAAGATAATCGTGTAATGACAATTATCAAACAACAAAGAATATAAAATATCAACGCAAGAATTATTAACTCAATAAAATATCGAATAAAGAATTATCAGAACCATTATCGAGTAGTGCCTTCACGTAAGAATCAATAATTGGTGCAATACCAAGTGCTACTGCTCAACAACGCCAGATTAGTGTGTTTTAACCACCGGTATTCCAACAAGATAATCTCAGAATAACTACGCTGCTATTTAAAAACAACTTATATTTGTCGCTTTCTTCATCCAATCACTTTCCGTTATGGGCCCACACACATGGTCGCTACTGTCAGCATTTAATATTCCCCGACAAAGCATTTAATATTCCACCACCAAACTAATATTCCCTAACGATAATGAATATTTTATAACCACTTGCTTAATTTGAAATATTTGCATATTTAACCCTTAACTATCCACATTAATCAAATCAACCCTTACTATTTCAAAATAATAAATAAAGGAAATTCCTTTTTATTTAAAAATTTTGGTCTTACAACCTCCCTCCTTATGAAATTTCGTCCCCTAAATCGACGACGTACTGTGTTTTGAAAAGTGAGAGGACCTCGCTTTCATTTCCGCTTTCCAACTCCTGTGTCATTTCCTCTATAAAGATGATTCCTCCACAAAACTTTAACTTGTGGTATAACTTTCATGCAGTAGGACATGCTCCTTCCTATCCAAAATCTTGACAGTACCTCCTCACACGTTAAGTCTTTGGCTATCTCGTCCCTGGTTCTAACTCTATAACGTGGTTCGGGTCTTTCACATATTTACTTAAGTATGATATGTGAAACACATTATGAACACGTAGACATACTTGAGGTAACGTAAGTCTATAGGCTACATTTTCTACTTCTCGGTCAAGAATTTGAAATGGACTAATAAATCATGGATCGAGCTTTTCTCTTCCCAAATCTTGTAACACCCTTCCATGGAGCAACTCGCAACAATACATGATCCCCTACATTAAATTCCACGCCCTTTCAATAAAGATCCGCATAACTCTTTTGTCGATCTTGTGCCGCTTTGTATACGCTTCGAATCGAATCATTAGTCATACGTATTTAACTCGGGTCCCAACAATGTTGCTTCACCCACCTCATCCCAACATATTGAGAACGACATTTTCGGCCCATATAATGCTTCAATGGAACCATGCCTATATTTGTTTAATAACTATTATTGTATGAGGATTCCACCAATGGCAAGTACTTATCCCAACTTCCTTTGAAATCTAGGACATGTAGTTTTAATATATCTTCAAGAGTTTGAGTAGTCCTTTTCGATTGCCCATCCGCTTGAGGATGGTATGCCAAACCGAATCGTAAATTGCGCCCATAGCTTTCTAACCCAAAATCATGAAGTGAATCTTGGGTCACGATCTAAAACTATGGATACGGCATGCCATGCAATCTCACAATCTCATTTACGCATATACGAGAAAGACGCTCAAGGAATAAGTCTCAGATTTAAGAAGAAATGAGCAGACTTGGTTAATCTATCAACAATAACCCAAATAGCATTGATGCCTTGAGAAACCGCAGGAAGGCCCGTGAACTAAATCCATATTAATGTGTTCCCACTTCCATTCCGTAATCTCAAGTGGTTGCAACGGACCCTTAGGTACAAGATGCTCCGCCTTTACACGCTGGCAAGTTAAACACATCGAGATAAACTTTGCAATCTCTCTCTTCATATTGTTCCACCAAAATGTATGTCAAGATCACGATACATTTTAGTACTTCCAGATGGATTGCAAAAATGGCGATTGTGTGCCTCCATCATAATCTTGTACTTCAAATCGTAGTCGTTAGGAACACAAAGTCTAGAGTGGACTCAAGTATTCCTTCTTCATCAATTCTCGCCCTAATAGCTCCTTCTTGTACTTTCTTCTTCATACGATCAACTCCGAAGCCTAGTGGGTGGCTCGAGCAATCTTAACTTTTTCTATTAAAGTTGGCTCTATGCGATACTTGACATCATCGCACTCTGCTCCTCAAGATATGATCTTCTACTCATCGGCGCACTACCACGCTCGCTTTCCAGATGGCATGATCGTAAACATGTGCTGAAATGAGTCTCCTCTCGAGTTCTTCAAGCTCTTCCCACATTCCTCGCTCCATTCGAATTTTGTATCTCTACGAGTCGTTAAGTTAATGGAATAGCGATTCGAGAATATCCTTCAACGAATCTCCGATAATAACCAACTAAGCTTCAGAAAGCTACGCCTTTTCGATAATCGATTTAGGTTGCTCTCAATCGTGACTCATATCCCAATCTTGGATAAGACGTCACAATGACACCTATCGCTTTACTATCGCATCTAATATGACGCCCCCTACAGAGAGTTCGCTTAGTGAATTCCACAAAGGAAGTCACAAAATAAAGGCTCGTGTACCAAATTTATAGTTGAATTTTTAACTCAAGTTCAATAGAGCCATTCGATATGAGATTTTAGAAATGAGTTTTGTACCGGTTCAAAGTCGATACAAAATTTAATATCGCTTTGGGAGTAAGCCAAGAAATTCTTCAGAAATACGCCAGAAAAATCAATAACAACAGAATATTATTCAAATCGACGTGTCTTTATTCAAATCCATAACATGGACTAAGAAAACTTGACATCCGTAATAAACGAATGACTTCATGGCTTGATATGAAAATGTTTGACTACAATGGTTTGATTGCTTGAATTGAATAACAAAGTTGCTTAGGAATATGAAAACTAACAACCTTATAAAAATAATCAATTTCGTAGATGATGAGTAGTTAACCTTAAAATCACATCAAAAGCAAATATCTCTATAGAAATAAGGTTAACTGTGTAATGTGATAGTGCCAACTTGAATCAAGCAAGATTTTTAAACAACGGATGTAATGAAAGTTTCTCCTAATGGAGTCTCCACAGATAGGTCAAAGTTTAATTTCTCCGTAGTCAAGTTCAAACGCTGAGCGCAAAGTAAGAGAGATAAAAGAATGGGTAGAACCGATATCTAGTAAGGTATATACTTCGCAAGAATTTATAATTAACTAACCCGTGCTAACTTCGTCGTTCTCGATTTTGACCAACCACAACAAACGCCTTCCCTAATCGCTGACTTTGACTTTTTCTCGGGACATTTTTTGAGTCACCGTCCCTCATTGAACTAGGTTTCGCCATCGCATAATCTCGAGCGATATGTCCTTCCTTTCCACAATTATAGCATACCTTGAACTGCAGGCGCTTTGAATGATATGTCCCTTTTCCAAGATTTGTAACATATACGACCGGTAAGTGGTCGCTTCTCCTCCCTTAAAACTAGTCACATCGGTACCGACGCCTTCACATGGTCGTTGTTGAATCTCCTCTTTTAAAATCTCCTCCCGACTCGCTTCTTCTATTTTCATGGCCACGATTACCACCGAGTGGTTACCGCTTTTGTCTCAGATTCTTCTTTCTCCGCCGGTTATCGTTATTCGATGATCGCTATCTTCTGTAGATGATCCTCGGTTATGGTCCTCGGTTGAACGCATTTCGTTATCTCGCCTAACAACCGAGCCTTGTTGACAACATCCGAATTGAGAGAAAATTTATGAGAAATGAGATATCGACGTATGTCGGGTTTCAAACCTCTCGTAAACATCCGCCATACGCTCCTCATTCTCCACCAAATGAGGTGCAACTCGATAACTCCGCGAACTTCGCCGCATCGGGACACCGCCATGTTATTCTCGCTTCTAGTCTAATAAACTCCACTTCCTTCATACGATTTAATACTTTCGTGGAAGTACTTGTCATTGAAACTGCTTTCAAACGTCTCCCACGATACGCCGAGTGCAATGGATGGGTACGCTTCATGTATTCCCACCAAGATCGCCTTCGCCACGGAACATAAAGGTGGCGAATGGAACTTTTTTCGTTCCTCCGCATCCCAAGACATCGAATATCTTGGTAATTTGTTTGACCCACGCCTCGCCTTTAATCGGATCCCGCTTTCCCTGCACTCGTGGTCCCAACTTTGAATCGCTTGGGTCGTGACCACCCGTGAATTGCTATCATTTCTCCTCAGATTTTGAACACGAAGTCTCCTCATCCGATTTTGCATGAATCGCAAAAAGCTTCTAAACATCCCTCGCTCATCATCTCGCTCCAAGGTGTTGTTCACAGGAGGAACATTACCACTTTGTCAGACGCTCTCCTCGCTGGTGAGTACAGCATCTTCACACGGGCCTCATTTGCTCCATCGTTAATATTCTCACGACATTCTCAAAACACCGTCATAAAATAAGGGTTAATTAAGGAAATCAATATATCACATAATATCCCTATATATCGACTAACTAACAAATAAGCTTAGGTAGGACACACTAGCTAAGGAAGGATTTACTCTGCCTCTCCTCCTAGTTTATTCCCCGATCTCCGCCAGAGATCATATCCCTAAGCTCGATACTAACCGTGACGACCCCCAAAATAGGGATACACAACACCCATTTCGAGTCGCCAAATACATGGTACAAAAAGCAAACTACAACTTCAATAATACAAATGTCGTGTGAAATACGACAATATATATCGTGAGTTTAAATATAATATTGTCTTCTAGACAATATCCACATGCAAATAAATCCCCATCATAATTATTGATTCATTATTTTACAAAATGGTGAGGACTACTAAACAACTCTCTCTAGAACCTTCATTCCATACCCCGACTAGTACTCGCTACATTCTCGCCTCCCGAGAAGAAAAATGGAACAACAAGGAAAAGGGTGAGCTCAACTAGCCCAAGAAAAGAATATTATGACTAAGATAATATACAACAAATTATCGTTAGTCTTCAACAGGAAAAATCTGATAGAATACAATAGACAACAAGTTTCAGATCAATATTCGCAATGAAATAATAATTCATGAAGAGTTACGTAGAGAATAAAATCTACTATAATCTATGAATTTAATACCATCATCAATATTTTATCCTCGTAACATCAATCAATATGCATCCGAATCAAATATTCATCTTTGCACTACAGCCAAAGATATTCATCAGTTGGTCATGTTCATTTAAACACCTGTTCATCTTTGCACTACGGGCCAAAGATATTAATCAATCGGTCATGTTCATCCTCAACACCTATTCATCTTTGCACTACAGGCCAAAGATATTCTTCAGAAATCATTCATCTTTGCACTACAGGCCAAAGATATTCAATAATATCATCATTTAAGACTGAGGATGATGAAAAATATTTTTTAAGAAACGAATCCAAAGGAAACAAAATGACAAGGATTAAGGATTAAGGATTCAGACTTGGTTTTATCCACGCCCAAAAATACCTCAAAAATAATCATAGTGGTGTAAAATTCAAGAATGATCAAAACATGGATACAATCGAGTTAGTATCCGTAATAGATGTTTTGGATTAAAAGAAGAAATTTTATTTTTCTATGAATAGTATCAGATACGTGAATAGTGCCGTCAGATACGTGAATAAGGCAGACACGTGAATAGTAACTCCGACACCAAAAGATAGAAATTCCACAAAAACATCTTCACGCTTTCATGAATAGTACTCGTGAATAAGAACTCGTGAATAAGAATCTCATTAATAGTAACTCGTGAATAGTAACTCATGAATAGTAACCCATGAATAGTAATCCCAACATGAAAAAGTTCCAAATTTGATAAAACTTCAGATCAACATTTCAAAGATAATGATATTGAAGAAATAATATCATTATTAAAAAAATAATATCCCTTACCTCGAAAGATCAAGACTTCTAATTTAAAACACCTGATATAGGCTATGACTTGGACTTGCACCAGATAGCAATACTCAAAGTATACTCAAAATACTCACAAGAATACGCCGATAATATAGAGAGAGAAAACTTGATTTCGTGTGATTTTCAATTCTAACCCAAGCACCCTATTTATAGAAATCGCTAGTAACACCAAAGCGTAAAATTTAATAAATTAATAATATAAATATATTATTTTTACACACATCTAGAATCTGATTTCAGCCATCAAACACATGCCACCTTCTAGAAAAAATAAGAAAAACGTTTTTCTAATTTTAAATATTTTAAACTTCCAAAAATCAATTATTTTGAGCTTCTAACTTCAATAATTCATAATAAATAGCCCTTTCATCAGAAAATTCGAATCTCACGTGTTTTTATAGGAAATTCAATTTCTACAACTTTGCGTAAGAAAGTTTTTCCAAATTCCAAATAGAAATTGACCAAATCCACAAACGGGCAATTTTACGTGCTATAATCAAATTTCACCAATAAATGGGGTCCACCGACATGTTTAACATGTTTTAAACATTTATTGCAACAAAAATACTCTTCCTCCTCAGATACTCATATATCCCACATTCGTTGTAAAAATATCACCGTTAATATATTATTAAAATAATATATTTAAACGAATTATTTTATCGTAAAAAGATAAAATATTAATTTTCAACAATTGTCATTTTAAAATTTTCTCCATCTATATCCACATAAAATCAATATTTTCCTCATCATATAAATCAATAATTAATTATTCACAAATAATATTATGTAATCACAATATTGACAACCGTGCAGCTCCTCAGAAAGAGGGGCTTTCCAATAAGAATTTCTTCATCATGCGCGCAATTAGTGACCAAACCTCTCCTTAGATGTAACTTTCTAGACATTGCCAATAATGTTATCTAATAATATTATTCAGATAATATGAATTATTGCTTCGATAATGAAAGATATTCGTAATGACAATTATTGAAACAACAAAGAATATAAAATATCAACGCAAAGAATTATTAACTCAATAAAATATCGAATAAAGAATTATCGTAACCATTATCGAGTAGTGCCTTCACGTAAGAATCAATAATTGGTGCAATACCAAGTGCTACTGCTCAACAACGCCAGATTAGTGTGTTTTAACCACCGGTATTCCAACAAGATAATCTGTGAATAACTACGCCAAGTTATTTAAAAAACAACTTATATTTGTCGCTTTTCTTCATCCAATCACTTTCGTTATGGGGCCCACACATATGGGCATTTAATACGAATACACAAAGCGATCGTAATATTCCACGACCAAACGAATATTCCCAAGCGATAATGAATATTTTATTGCTTAATTTGAAATATTTGCATATTTAATATTCCACATTAATCAAATCAAAACTTAATATTTCAAAATAATAAATAAAGGAATCCTTATTTTATAACCACTGCTTAATTTGAAATATTTGAATGATTTAACCCTTAACTATCCACATTAATCAAATCAACCTTACTATATTATTAGTCAAAAATTCTTTAATAAATAAAGGACCCTTTTCCCTTTTTGTTCCATTTTTTTATTTAAAAATTTATGGAATGAAGGTTTTAGAAAGTTATTTTAGTAGTCCTCACCATTTGTGTAAAATAATATACCAATAATTGTAATGAGGACTTATTTGGGTGTGAATATTGTCTAGATGGAAATATTTGTATTTATACTCACAATTTTTATGTTGTATTAATAAAGTTGTAGTTGTTTCTGTACCATGTTATTAACGACTCAAAATTGGTGATGTATACCTATTTTGGGGGGGCGCCATGATTGGTATCGAGCTTAGGATATGATCTCTGGCGGAGATCGGGAATAGAACTAGGAGGGGAGAGACGAGTAAAACCTTCGCTAGTGTGTCTTACCTAAGCTAATTTGTTGGTTGGTCAGTATATAGGGATATTATGTGATATGTTGATTTCTTTAATTAACCATTGTTTTATGGCAGTATTTGAGAATGTCGACTGAGAATGTTAACAGTGGAGTAAATGAGACTGTGGAGGAACCTTTACCCACCAACGAGGAGAACGTGCAACAGGCTGGCAATGTTCCTCCACTGAAAAACACCACTGAGCAGATGATGAACGACGGAATGTTTAGAAGCTTTTTGCAGTTCATACAAAATCAGACGAGGGAGACTCGTGCACAAAATACAGGTGGAAAAGATAACAACGCACGATTTTTCACTGCCAAGTAGTTCAAAGAGTTGGGACCACCAGAATTCCGGGGAAAGCCGGATCCGATTAAAGCAGAAACGTGGGTCAAATAAATTACCAAGATATTCGATGTCTTGGGATGCACGGAGGAAGAGAAGGTTCCATTCGCCACCTTTATGTTCCGTAATGAGGCAGATTACTAGTGGGAATCTGTGAAGCGTACCCATCCAACCGCACTCATCATGTCTTGGGAGACGTTTCAGAAATTATTCAATGACAAGTACTTTCCTGAAAGTATTCGTCATATGAAGGAAGTGGAGTTTATTAGATTGGAACAAAACAACATGACGGTGTCCTAGTACGAGGAGAAGTTTGCAGAGTTATCCAGGTTTGCACCCCATTTGGTGGAGAATGAGGAACGTATGACGCAGATGTTTCTGAGATGTTTGAAACCTGGCATACATTATTATCTCATTTCTCATAAATTTTCTCTCTATTCAGATGTTGTTAACAGGGCTCAGTTATTAGAGCGAGATAACGAGTACGTTCAACCGAGGGACCACAACCAGGATCATACCGGAGATAGCAGTCATCAAAACAATGATAACCAGCGGAGAAAGAAAAATACGGACAAAAATGGTAACCACTCTGGTGGTAATCATGGCCATGAAAATAGAAGAAGCGAGTCAGGAGGAGATTTTAAAAAGAGGAGATTCAACAATGACAATGCGAAGATGTCAGCACCAGCAGCAACTGGTTCTAAGGGAGGAGAACGACCACCGGTCGTATGCTATAAATGTGGGAAAGAGGGACATAACAGCCCAAACTTCCCACAACAGTTCAAGGTATGTTATAATTGTGTAAAGGAAGGACATATCGCTCGAGATTGTACGGTAGCAAAACCAAGTCCAGTGGGAATGGTGACTCAAAAGACTGTCCCAGAAAAGTCAAAGTCAACAGTTCCTGGAAGAGTGTTTGTCGTAACTGGTCAAAATGTGAGGAACCTAAACGAGGTGATTACGGGTAAGCTAATCATAAATTCTTGCGAAGTTTATACCTTACTAGATACTGGTGCTACCCATTCATTTATCTCTCCTGCTTGTGCTCAACATTTAAACTTAACTCCGGAGAAATTAGACTTTGATTTATCTGTGGAGACTCCGTTAGGAGAAACTTTCATCACATCCACTGTTTATAAATCTTGTTTGATCCAAGTTGGCACCATCACATTACCTATTGATCTTATCTCTTTAAAGATACTTGCTTTTGATGTGATTTTAGGGATTGATTGGTTAACTACTCATCATGCCAAAATTGATTTTTTTCGTAACGTTGTTAGTTTTCATATTCCTAACCAACCTGTTGTACGAATTCAAGAAACTAAACCATTAAAATCAATCACTATCATATCAAGTCATAAAGCTAATCGTTTATTGAAAAATGGATGTCAAGCTTTCTTAGCCCATGTTATGGATTTGAATAAAGACATGTCAGATTTGAATAATATTCCTGTTGTTAGTAAATTTCCTGACGTATTTCCTGAAGAACTTCTCGGTCTACCCCCAGAGCGTGAAGTTAAATTCTTTATTGATCTTGAACCTAGTACAAAGCCCACTTCTAAAACCCCATATTGAATGGCTCCTATTGAACTTCAGAAGTTAAAAGTCCAAATACAGGAATTGTTGGATATCGGTTTCATTCGTCCTAGTACATCTCCTTGGGGTGCTCCTGTTTTATTTGTAAAGAACAAAGACGGGAGTATGCGACTTTGTATTGACTATCGGGAATTGAACCATGTCACAATCAAGAATAGGTATTCGCTACCTCGTATTGATGACCTGTTTGACCAGTTGCAAGGAGCATAATTCTTTTCAAAGATCGATCCTCGTTCCGGATATCATCAGCTTAAGATTAGAACTGAGGATATTCCAAAGACTGCCTTCAGAACTCAGTACGGGATTTATGAATTCTTAGTTATGTCTTTTGGATTGACTAATGCTCCTGTGGCTTTCATGGATATGATGAACCAGATATTCAAGGAATATTTAGATCAGTTTGTTGTTGTCTTTATTGATGACATCCTCATATATTCCAAAAGCCGTGAAGATCATGAGAACCATTTGAAGCTGGTACTCCAAAGGCTTCGTGAAAGCAAGTTATATGCCAAGTTGAAGAAATGCGAGTTCTGGCTTGAGGAAGTAGCATTCCTTGGGCATGTGGTGTCAAAACATGGAGTATCTGTTGACCCAGTGAAGATTGAAGCAATACAAAGTTGAGAGCAACCGAAGACGGTGACCAAAGTACGTAGCTTTCTGGGCTTAGCTGGTTATTATCGGAGATTCGTGGAAGGATTTTCATGAATCTCTACTCCATTAACTCAGCTGACTCAAAAAGATACAAAATTTGTATGGAGCGAGGAATGCGAGAAGAGTTTTCAAGAGCTTAAGAGGAGACTCATTTCGGCACCTGTTCTGACAATACCATCTGGTTCGGATGGATTTGTTTTCTATAGTGATGCTTTGGGCAAAGGGTTAGGATGTGTTCTCAGGCAACATGGTAAAGTCACAGCCTATGCCTCGCGATAACTTAAAGAGTATGATAGGAATTATCCTACTCATGATCTAGAGTTGGAAGTAGTCATTTTCACGCTAAAGATCTGGAGGCACTATCTATATGGAGAGAAAGTGGAGATATATTCAGACCATAAAAGCCTCAAATATTTCTTCACCCAAAAGGAACTCAACATGCGGCAACAACGTTGGCTCGAGCTGTTAAAAGATTATGACCACACCATTCAATACCATCTTGGAAAAGAAAACATGGTAGCTGACACGTTGAGTAGAAGATCATATGCAGGAACGAGTGCGATGATGTCAAGTATACGCATAGAAGCAACTTTAATCGATGAAGTTAAAGTTGCTCAAGCCACCGACCCGGAGCTGATGCGTATGAAGAAGAAAGTACAAGAAGGTGTTATTTCGGAAGCGAGAATCAATGAAGAAGGAATACTTCGAGTCCACTCTAGACTTTGTGTTCCTAAAGACTCTGATTTGAAATACAAGATCATGACGGAGGCACATAATACACCATTTGCAATCCATATTGGAAGTACAAAAATGTATCGTGATCTTCGATATACATTTTGGTGGAACAATATGAAGAGAGAGATTGCAAAGTTTATCTCGAGGTGTTTAACTTGTCAACGTGTAAAGGCGGAGCATCAAGTACCTAAGGGTCCATTGCAACCACTTGAGATTCCGAAATGGAAGTGGGAACACATTACCATGGATTTCATTACGGGTCTTCCCACGGTTTCTCAAGGCATAGATGCGATTTGGGTTATTGTTGATAGATTAACTAAGTCTGCTCATTTCTTGCCGATACAGGAGACTTATTCCCTTGAACGTCTTGATTGTATGTACGTGAATGAGATTGTGAGATTACATAGCATGCCAGTATCCATAGTTTCGGATCGTGACCCAAGATTCACTTCACGATTTTGGGTTAGCTTTTAAAAAGCTATAGGCACAGATTTATGATTCAGTTCGGCATACCATCCTCAAACGGACAGACAATCAGAGATGACTTTTCAAACTCTTGAAGATCTATTAAGACTCTGTATCCTAGACTTCAAAGGGCACTGGGATAAATATTTGCCTTTGGTGGAATTCTCCTACAATAACAGTTATCAGGCGAGTATAGGTGTGGCTCCATTCGAAGCATTATATGGACGTAAGTGTCGCTCTCCAGTATGTTGGGATGAGGTTGGTGAGGAAACATTGTCGGGACCAGAGTTGGTATATATGAATATAGAAAAGATCCAAATGATTCGACAACGTATAAAAATGGCACAGGATCGACAAAAGAGTTATGCGGATCTTCATCGAAAGGATGTGGAATTTAGTATTGGGGATCATGTATTGTTACGTGTTGCTCCATGGAAGGGAGTCACAAGATTTGGGAAGAGAGGAAAGCTCAATCCACGATTTATTGGTCCATTTCAGATTCTTGACCGAGTAGAAAATGTAGCCTATAGACTCACGTTACCTCCAAGTATGTCTCGTGTTCATAATGTTTTTCAAATATCTGTGCTTCGTAAATATGTGAAAGACCCGAACCACGTTATTGAGTTAGAACCGGATGAGATAGCCGAAGACTTAACGTACGAGGAGGTACCTATCAAGATCTTAGATAGGAAGGAGCATGTCCTACGCACAAAGGTCATACCACAAGTCAAAGTTTTGTAGAGGAACCATGCTATTGAGGAAATGACCTGGGAGTTGGAAACGGAAATGAAAGCGAGGTATCCTCACCTTTTCGAAACATCAGGTACGTACGTCAATTTTGAGGACGAAATTTCATAAGGAGGGGAGGTTGTAAGACCCCAACTTATTATAAATGAAATTAAATTTTCTCTATTTATTATTTTTAAATAGTAAGGGTTGATTTGATTAATGTGGTTAGTTATGGGTAAAATATAAAAATATTTTAAATAAGCAAGTGGTTATAAAATATTCATTGTTGTTGGATAATATTCTTACTATCGGGGAATATTCGTACGACGGCGCAGCCTTGTGTGGGCCCCATAACAAAAAGTAACTGGATGAAGAATACAACAAGTATAAATTGTTTATAAATAACGGCGTAGTTGTTACAATTAATACTGTTAAAATACCCGGTGGTTAAAACACAGTAGCACACGGTATTGCACCAATTATTGATTCTTACGTAAGAAGGCACTACTCAATAATTATTACAGTAATTACTGTTCAATATTTTATTTTATTGATTCAATAATTACTACGTTGATATTTTATATTATTGTTGTTTCATAATTTTCATTACACAGTATTTTCCATTATCGGATCAATAATTCATATTATTTGAATAATATTATTAGATAACATTATTGGCAATGTCTAGAAAGTTCTGTTTAAGGAGAGGTTTGGTCACCTAATTACGCCGCTTATTAAGGAGAAATCTTTATCGAAAGCCCCTCTTTCGGGAGCATACCGTCACAAGATTGTGATTCTCGTAATATTATTTGTGAATAATTAATTATTGATTTATATGATAAGGAAAATATTCATTTTATGTGGATGTATATGGAGAAAATTTTTAATGTGACAACTGTTGAAAATTGATATTTTATCTTTTTCGATAAAATAGTTCATTTAAATATATTATTATATTTTAATAATATAATAATGGTGATATTTTTATAATGAATGTGGGATATATGAATAAATGTGGATGAAGAGTATTTTTGTTGCAATAAATATTTAAAACATGTTTTTCATGTTTGTGGACCCCATTTCTTGATTGAAATTTGATTATAGCCTGTAAAATTGCCCGTTTGTGGATTTCGGTCAATTTCTGTTTGGAATTTGGAAAAACTTTCTTCTGCAAAGTTGTAGATAATGGAATTTCCTATGGAAAATATATAAGGTTTGAATTTTTCTGACAAAAGGGCTATTTATTATGAATTATTGAAGTTCTGAATTTCTGAAATAATTGATTTTTGGAGGTTTTAATTAATTTTTTAAGAAAAACGTTTTTGTTATTGTTGGTGGGCCCCACTAGTATTGAAAACATGATGAATTCAGATTCAAGAGGTGGGCATGAAGATTTATTAAAAATATTAATATTTTATTAAATTTTCTGCTTTGGTGTTCTAAGCATTTTTCTATAAATAGGGTGCTTAGGTTAGAATTGAAAATCACACCAGAAACTTAAGTTTTCTCTCTCTTTGTCTCTCTATATTATCGAGCATATTCTTGTGAGTATTTTGATAGTTTGAGTGTTGTTATACGGTGCAAGTTTCTTTCAGCACTATATCCAGTATTCCAGTCAGAAGTATAGCCTTTTCAAGGTAAGGGATATTATTTTTTTTAAAATGATATTATTTCTTCTAATATCATTATGCAAGAATGTTGGTAAGATTTTTCTTGTGAAATTCTTATCTTATAGTGTCGGGTTACTATTCACGTATACGGCACTATTCATGTATACTGACATTATTCATTTAATACGGATTATTCACGTAAAAATTAAATTTTTTCGTTTTTTGTCCAAAATATCTATTATGGATACTAGCTTTGATTGTATCCATGTTTTGATCTTTCTTGAATTTTACTTCACTATGATTATTTATGAAGTATTTTGAACTCGGATTGTTTACATGCATTTAATCCTTAATATTTGTTCTTTTGTTTCACCGGATTTGTTTTCTTTAAAATATTTTTCATCATCCTCACCCTAAATGATGATATTATTGAATATCTTTGGCTCGTAGAAAAAAGATGGTTGATTTTCTTATGAATATCTTTGCCCGTAGTGCAAAGATGTACAGGTGTTGAGATGAACATGACCAACTGATGAATATCTTTGGCCTGTAATGTAAAGATGAATATTTGATTCAAGATAAATATTGATTGATATTACAGGGATAAAATAATGATGATGGACTTTTAAATTCATAGATTATAGTAGATTTTCATTCTCTACGTAACTCATCTAAGAATTATTATTTTCGCTGCGAATATTGATCTGAAACTTGTTGTGTATTGTATTTTATCAGATTTTTCCATGTTGAAGACTAACGATAATTTGTTCTATATTATCTTAGTCAAAATATTCTTTACTGGGCTAGTTGAGCTCACCCTTTTCCTTTTTGTTCCATTTTTCTTCTTAGGAGGCGAGAATGTAATGTAGTACTACTCTGTGGGTATGGAATGAAGGTTCTAGAAAGTTGTTTTAGTAGTCCTCACCATTTTTGTAAAATAATATACCAATAATTGTAATGAGTACTTATTTGGGTGTGAATATTGTCTAGATGGCAATATTTGTATTTAAACTGTCAGTTTTTATGTTGTATTAATAAAGTTGTAGTTGTTTTTGTACCATGTTATTGACGACTCAAAATTGGTGATGTATACCTATTTTGGGGGCGTCACATCCTCTTTCCTAACTTTTAGCTGATGATACCCCGTTCTTAAATCTATTTTAGAAAAATACTTAGCCCCTTTCAACTGATCAAAGAGATCATCGATTCTGGGCAATGGGTATTTATTCTTTGTTGTTAACTTGTTCAACTCTCGGTAGTCGATACAAAGTCGTAACGATCCGTCCTTCTTCTTGAAAAATAGTGTCGGTGCTCCCCATGGCGAGACACTCAGTTGAATGTACTTCTTGTCCAACAGTTCTTGCAACTGCACCATCAACTCCTTCATCTCTACTGGCGCCATACGATACAGTGCCCTGGAAACTTGTGCCACTCCTGGCACAATGTCTATTACAAACTCTGTCTCCCTATCCGGTGGAAGACCCGGCAATTCACTCGAAAATACATCGGCGAATTCTCTCACTATAGGTATTTGTTCCATGGTTGCTACCACTCTCTTGGTATCAACAACATGACACAGATAACCTACTCATCCCTTCCTCAGTAATTTTCTAGTTTGTGTCATGGTTAGACAACATGAACGTCCCGATGATCTATTCCCATAAAATACTACCTGAGGTTGTCTTAAAATATTAATGTTCACGCATTTCTTTTGACATTCTATAATTTCCCCATGGTTAACTAACCAATCCATTCCGAGAATTACGTCAAATTCTCCTAAATTTATCGGTAATAAATCTATCGATAATTTACAACCCCATATATCTACGCAACAACTCCTATGAACATCTTCAACAGGAATTATTTCTTCATTTGCTACCTTAATATTTAAAGGTATGGGATACTTTTCGGGAAGTAATTCTAATCGTTTAGCAAAATCGCATGCTATAAACGAACAAGTAGCACCCAAATCAAATAGCACGTAAGCATTTATGTCGTTGATCGGAATAATACTCATGACGACGTCCCTCGATGCAATCGTGATCATGGATCATCATATTAAAGGTACGCACCCATCACCCACTTGTCATTGTCTTTGGTCCACTAATAGCTAACTTACCGCTATTAGTGCCCCAATTTCTGTTCGTCCCCTTCTTCGGGTAGTTCTTTGCCATGTGGTCGGTTGACCCACACACAAAGCATCTGTGGTTCTTCTTTAGACTCGGACAGTTAGGCGCAATGTGCCCCTCCTGTCCACAGTTGTAACAGACGGCCTTCCCCTTGAGATAGACTCCTAAGTGAGTCTTCCCACAGGTCTTTCAGGCCTCCATTCTCCTTTTCAGGTCTCCTTGCTTCACTCCAGTATTCCCATAGCTAAACACCTTCCTCTTCTGTCCCTCGCCACTACCGCTGGCTCCTTCAATCTTTACTCCCCCATCTACTTTCCCCTTACTCTTCTTGTCCTTGTGGTATTGACTTAGAGCCTCACTACCACCCTCGGCAATTATTCCCTTCTCTAAAATGGTTCCAAAAGAAGTACTTTGGAACACCGAAATACGATTATAGAGCCAAGGTTTCAAGCCCTGCTCAAACCGTCACGCCTTTCTAACCTCGGTATCCACTTTGTGTGGAGCGAACCTCGCCAGTTCATTAAACTTAGCGGTGTATTGGGGAACCGACATGTCCCCTTGCTTCAACTCGAGAAACCGCATCTCCATCCTCCCTTGTATGCTCGTGGAAAGTAGTTCTCGAAGAATATCTCCTTGAACCTCTCCCACGTCAGATTCGCTATCCCGGCCCTAGCCTGATTTGCTTCCCACCAAAAGTTGGCCTCTACCTTCATCATATAGGTTGCAAAGGTAACCTTTTGGGCCTCGTCGACATTTGCTATCACAAATGCCTTCTCTATTTCCTTAACCCACATTTGGGCTTTAATAGGGTCCGTAGTTCCTTTGAACTCTGACGGACCCATGCTCTTGAAATCCTTAAAGGTAGTAGCTCGTGCTACTCTTGGATTTACGGGGATATTAGCCCCTGTTCTATTAAAGGCAGCTATTAATAGGTTAACAAACTCCTACATCGGGTTAACTGGACCTCCCTCCGGCTGATTCACATTCGCTCCTTGGTTACGTTGCACTCTTTTCGGCGGCATTTTGCTGATACAATAAACACATTTCATTATTATTCCTTTCTTTATTAGTTATTATTTACTAATAAACAATAACTTCAACATCCATTACTCATTGATTTCCATAAAAAGACTTGTATTCATTCTTTATAGTATAATACTACATCAGTTACATTACATAGCCTAAGCTGATTACATTAAATTCCCGTTGTTGCTTTCCTAAAATTGGGATTTACAAAAGACTACCCTTCGCTATACAAAAGAGGGCTTTACGTCACTACAAATTACAAAATATTTACATACTTAACTACTCTAGCTACTACTAGTCTACATCTGCCTCAAGGAATTATTGAAGTCTGCCTTGGCAAGACAAATAATAATATCATGACTAATAGTATGCCGCGTCTGCCCCACCTCTACAGGATAACCAGCTACCTGTTGCTGGAAATCTATGTGAGAACTCCTGTGAATATAGGACATCCTCCCTATCTTTTATTGTTTGGTCTTTAACTCCTCCTTGAGCTCAAAGACCTCATGTTTCAGCACATGGACTTTGTCCTTAGCCTAAACTCTTTCATTGTGTTCCTGCTCCCACATGGACTCAACATCAGTCTTGTCCTCTATAACAGTTTGGAGCACTACCTTCAGGTCCTTGACCTCCTGACAGTATTGGATATTTCTATCCAATACTTCACTATGATTATTTATGAAATATTTTTGAACTTGGTTTAGTTAAAGTACGAATCCTTAATATTTATTCTTTTGTTTCACTGGATTCGTTTTCTGTAAAATATTTTTCATCATCCTCAGTCCTAAATGATGACATGTTGTTGAATATCTTTGACCTGTAATGCAAAGATGGTTGATTTTATTATGAATATCTTTGGCCCTTAGTGCAAAGATGTACAGGTGTTGAGATGAACATGACCGACTGATGAATATCTTTAGCCTGTAGTGCAAAGATGTACAGGTGTTGAGATAAATATGACCGACTGATGAATATCTTTGGCCTATAGTGCAAAGATGAATATTGATTGATGTTACAGGGATAAAATATTGATGATAGATTTTTAAATTCATAGATGATAGTAGATTTCATTCTCTACTTAACTCTTCTAATGAATTGTTGTGTCCGCTGTAGTTGTTGATCTAAAACTTGTTGTCTGTTGTATTCTATCAGATTTTTCCCTGTTGAAGACTAACGATAATTTGTTGTACATTATCTTAGTCATAATATTCTTTACTGGGCTAGTTGAGCTCACCCTTTTCCTTTTTGTTCCATTTTTCTTCTCAGGAGGCGAGAAAATAGCGGGAACTAGTCGGGGTGTGGAGTGATGGTTCAAGACAGTTGTTTAGTTGTCATCACTATTTTATAGAATAGTGTATCAATAATTGTAATGAGCACTTTATTTGGGTATGGATATTGTCTAGAAGACAATATTTGTATTTAAACTCAGAGTACATATGTTGTAGTATTTTGCACGACAAATGTATTAATAAAGTTGTAGTTGTTTCTGTACCATGTATTTGATGACTCAGAATGGGTTGGATGGAATGGACCTATTTTGGGGGCATCACAGTTGGTATCAGAGCTTAGGGATATGATCTCTGGTGGAGATCGGGGAATAGAACTAGGAGGGGAGAGACGAGTAAATCCTTCGCTAGTGTGTCCTACCTAAGCTTATTTGTTGGTTGGTCAGTATATAGGGATATTATGTGATATGTTGATTTCTTTAATTAACCCTTGTTTTATGCCAGTATTTGAGAATGTCGACTGAGAATGTTAACAGTGGAGTAAATGAGACCGTGGAGACGTCTGTACTCACCAATGAGGAGAACGTGCAACAGGCTGGCAATGTTCCTCTTGTGAACAACGCCACTAAGAAGCTTTTTGCAGTTCATGCAAAATCAGACGAGGGAGACTCGTGTTCAAAATACAGGTGGAAATGAAACCAACGCACGGTTTGTCACAGCCAAACAGTTCAAAGAGTTGGAACCACCAGACTTTTGGGGAAAACCGGATCCGATTAAGGCAGAGACGTGGGTTAAATAAATTACTAAGATATTCGATGTCTTGGGATGCACGGAGGAACAAAAGGTTCCATTCGCCACTTTTATGTTCTGTAATGAGGCTAATTACTGGTGGGAATCTGTGAAGCGTACCCATCCAGCCGCACTCAGCATGTCTTGGGAGACGTTTTAGAAACTGCTCAATGACAAGTACTTTCCTGAAAGTATTCGTCATATGAAGGAAGTGGAGTTCTTTAGACTGGAACAAAAAAACATGACAGTGTCCCAGTACGAGGACAGAGTTATCCAGGTTTGCACCTCATTTGGTGGAGAATGAGGAACATATGACGCGAAAGTTTCTAAGAGGTTTGAAACCTGGCATACGTCAGTATCTTATTTCTCATAAATTTTCTCTCTATTAAGATGTTGTCAACATGGCTCAATTGTTAGAGCGAGATAACGAGTACGTTCAATCAAGGGACCATAACCAGGATCATACTGGTGACAGCAGTCATCAGAACAATGATAACCAGCGGAGAAAGAAGAATACTGACAAAGGCGGTAACCACTCTGGTGGTAATCATAGCCATGAGAATAGAAGAAGCGAGTCGGGTGGAGATTTTAAAAAGAGGAGATTCAACAACGACCATGTGAAGACGTCAGCACCAACAGCAACTGGTTCTAAGGGAGGAGAACGACCGCCGGTTAGATGCTACAAATGCGGAGAGGAGGGACATATCAGCCCAAACTGCCCACAACAATTCAAGGTATGTTATAATTGTGGAAAGGAAGGACATAGCGCTCGAGATTGTACGGTAGCGAAACCTAGTCCAGCGGGGATGGCGACTCAAAAGGATGCCCCAGAAAAGTCAAAGTCAACGGTTCCTAGAAGAGCGTTTGTCGTGACCGGTCAGAATGCGAGGAACCCGAACAAAGTTAGCACGGGTTAGTTAATTATAAATTCTTGCGAAGTTTATACCTTATTAGATACCGGTTCTACCTATTCTTTTATCTCTCTTGTTTGCGCTCAACGTTTAAACTTAACTTTGGAGAAATTGGATTTTGACTTATCTGTGGAGACTCCGTTAGGAGAAACTTTTATTACATCCACTACTTATTAATTTTTTTTTAATCCAAGTTGGCACCATCACATTACCTGTTGACCTTATTTCTTTAAAGATACTTGCTTTTGATGTGATTTTAAGGTTAACTACTCATCATGCCAAAATTGATTGCTTTCGTAAGGTTGTTAGTTTTCATATTCCTAAGCAACCTGTTATTCGAATTCAAGCAACCAAACCATTTGAATTCAAACACTTTCATATCAAGTCATAAAGCCATTTGTTTATTGAAAAATGAATGTCAAGCTTTCTTAGCCCATGTCATGGACTTGAACAAAAATACGTCAGATTTGAGTGATATTTCTGTTGTTTGTTAATTTCCTGACGTATTTCTTGAAGAATTTCTTGGCTTACTTCTAGAGCGTGATATTAAATTTTGTATTGACTTTGAACCCGGTACAAAACCCATTTCTAAAATCTCATATTGAATGACTCCTATTGAATTTCAGGAGTTAAAAATTTAACTATAGAAGTTGGTACCCTAGCCTCTATCTAGTGACTTTCTTTGTGGAATGCACCAAAGCTAGACTCTCCGTAGGGGACGCCATATTCGTGAGGTAGTAAACTGATAGGTGCCATTGTGACGTGCTATCCAAGATTGGGATATGAGTCATAGTTGAGAGCAACCTAAGTCAGTAATCAAAATACGTAGCTTTTTAGGCTTAGTTGGTTATTATCGGAGATTCGTTGAAGGATATTCTCGAATCGCTACTTCATTAACACAGCTGACTCGTAGAGATACAAAATTCGAATGGAACAAGGAATGTGGGAAGAGCTTCGAAGAACTCAAAAGGAGACTCAATTCGGCACATGTTCTGACCATACCATCCTGAAAAAGCGAACGTAGTAGTTGACGTGTTGAGTAGAAGATCGTATACGAGTACGAGTACGATATTGTCAAAGACTCATCTCGTATAACTTACAAATAATAGAGATGGAGATGAAAACTCTAGGTACCCACATGATGATATACGAGTATAATCGACTTTAATCGATAAAGTTAAAGTCATTAGCTACACACTGGGAGTGATGAATTTGAAGAAGGAGGTGCAAGAAGTTGTTATTTCAAAAGAGAGAATCGGTGATGTGAGGAAAGCTCAAACCTTCGATTTATTAATCCATTTGAAATTCTCGATCGAATAGGAACTGTAGCCTATAGACTCGTTTTACCGCCAAGTATGTCGCGTGTTTATAATTTTTTTTTTTACGTACCAATGCTACGTAAATATGTGGACGACCCGAACCACGTTATTGAGTTAGAACCGGACGAGATAGCCGAAGACTTAACGTATGAGGAGGTACCTGTCAAGATTTTGGATAGGAAGGAGCATATCTTACGTACAAAGGTCATACAACAAGTCAAAGTTTTGTGGAGGAACCATGATATTGAAGAAATGACCTAGGAGTAGCGAGGTATCCTCACCTTTTCGAAACACCAGGTACGTACGTCAATTTTGAGGACGAAATTTCATAAGGAGGGGAGGTTGTAAGACCCCAAATTATTATTAATAAAATTTAATTTCCTCTATTTATTATGTTGAAATAGTAAGGGTTGATTTGATTAATGTGGTTAGTTATGGGTAAAATGCGCAAATATCTTAAATAAGCAAGTGGTTATAAAATATTCATTGTTGTCAGGGAATATTCGTTTGATCGTGGAATATTCTTACTGTCGGGGAATATTCGTACGATGGCGCAGCCTTGTGTGGGCCCCATAACGGAAAGCGATTGGAGGAAGAAAACGACAAGAATAAGTTATTTATAAATAACGGCGTAGTTATTACTGATTATCATTGTTGGAATACCGGTGGTTAAAACACAAGAGTATTATGGTATTGCACCAATTATTGATTCTTACGTAAGAAGGCACTACTCAATAATTGTTACAGTAATTACTGTTCAGTATTTTATTTTATTGATTCAATAAATGCTGCGTTGATATTTTATATTACTGTTTTTTCAATAATTGTCACTACACAGCATTTTCCATTATCGGAGCAATAATTCATATTATCTGAATAATATTATTAGATAAAATTATTGGCAATGTCTAGAAAGTTATGTCTAAGGAGAGGTTTGGTCATCTAATTGTGCGCCAGTAAGGAGAAATCCTTATTGGAAAGCCCCATCTTTCCTGGGAACTGCCTGGTTGTCAATATTGTGATTTTGTAATATTATTTGTGAATAATTAATTATTGATTTATATGATGAGGAAAATATTAATTTTATGTGGATATAGATGGAGAAAATTTTTAATGTGACAATTGTTGAAAATTAATATTTTATCTTTTTCGGATAAAATAATTCATTTAAATATATTATTTTAATAATATAATAATGGTGATATTTTTACAATGAATGTGGGATATATGAGTATATGAGGACGAAGAGTATTTTTGTGGCATTAAATGATTAACACATGTTTTGTGTGTCGGTGGACCCCATTTCTTGACTGAAATTTGATTATAGCCTGTAAAATCGTCCGTTTGTGGATTTCGGTCAATTTTTGTTAGGAATTTGGAAAAACTTTCTTTTACAAAGTTGTAGAGAATGAAATTTCCTATACAAAAGACATGTGGTTTGAAATTTTCTGATAAAAGGGCGATTTATTATGAATTATTGAAGTTCCGAAGTTCCGAAATAATTGATTTTTGGAAGTTTTAATTATTATTTTGAAGAAAAACGTTTTTTGCTCTTTGGTGGCCCTCACTTGCACATGTTAATGGCTCATTTTAGATGGTCAAGGTGGGCTAAGGAAAATTTTATAAATATATTAATATTTTATTAAATTTTCTGCTATGGTGTTCTAAACAATTTCCTATAAATAGGGTACTTAGGTTAGAATTGAAAATCACACCAGAAACTGAAATCTTTTCTCTCTTTCTCTCTCGATGTATTGAGTGTATTCTTGTGAGTATTTTGATACTTTGAGTGTTGTTATATCTGTGCAAGTTCCTTCAAATTACGTATCCAAGATTTTCGGAAATGTAAGCACCGTCTTTTCGAGGTAAGGGATGTTATTTTTTTCATATATGATATTATTTCTTTCAATATCATTATGCCGAAGTATTGATCTGAACTTTTAATCAAATTTGGAACTTTTTGTGTCGGGGTTACTATTCACGTATACGGCATTATTCACGAATACGACACTATTAATCGAAAAATAAAATTTTTTCCTTTTCGTCCAAAATATCTATTATGGATACTAGCATTGATTGTATCCATGTTTTGATCATTCTTGAATTTTACTTCACTATGATTATCTATGAAGTATTTTTGAACTCGGTTTGGTTAAAGTACGAATCCTTAATATTTGTTCTTTTGTTTCACTGGATTCGTTTTCTGTAAAATATTTTTCATCATCCTTAGTCCTAAATGATGACATGTTGTTGAATACCTTTGGCCTATAATACAAAGATGGTTGATTTTATTATGAATATCTTTGGCCCGTAGTGCAAAGATGTACAGGTGTTGAGATGAACATGACCGACTGATGAATATCTTTAGCCTGTAGTGCAAAGATGTATAGGTGTTAAGATAAATATGACCGACTGATGAATATCTTTAGCCTATAGTGTAAAGATGAATATTGATTGATGTTACAGGGATAAAATATTGATGATAGATTTTTAAATTCATAGATGATAGTAGATTTCATTCTCTACTTAACTCTTATAATGAATTGGTGTGTCCGCTGCAGTTGTTGATTTAAAACTTGTTATACATTGTATTCTCATCGATTTTTCCTCGTGAAGACTAACGATAATTTGTTGTACATTATCTTAGTCATAATATTCTTTACTGGGCTATTTGAGCTCACCATTTTCCTTTTTGTTCCATTTTTCTTCTTAGGAGGCGAGAAAATAGCGGGAACTAGTCGGGGTGTGGAGTGATGGTTCAAGACAGTTGTTTAGTAGTCCTCACTATTTTGTAGAATAGTGTATCAATAATTGTAATGAGAACTTTATTTGGGTATGGATATTTTCTAGAAGATAATATTTGTATTTAAACTCACAGTACATATGTTGTAGTATTTTGCACGACAAATGTATTAATAAAGTTGTAGTTGTTTCTGTACCATGTATTTGACGACTCAGAATGGGTTGGATTGAATGGACCTATTTTGAGGGCGTCACAACCAACCTTTGACACCCCCAAATCTGGGTATTTTCTGACCCGGCAGATGGTGCTACATGGTACTACCATTCATTCATTCATTCAATGAAACAGTCTCAAAAGGACTAATATAACTTCTATATATTCAAAATAATATAACATTTCCCAGGTTCTTTATAACCCATTCATTTGTTCTTGTCATAATATTCAATATATTACAAACATTCACCTACACTATTACATAAGTAATCTAAGGGTTCGTCTTCGCTTTGCCCTTATCTTTGCTGGAGCCTTCGGTCCACTCAATCTTAGATGTATTCATATAGTTCAAGCAAGAGTGAGCATGACTAACTCAGTAAGTACTACAATTCTAATAAATAACATACTTGAAACACAGAACTCACATATCTTTAATAACTGAACAATAGTTACGAAGTACTATCGATAATTCAAAATAGCACTTCTTTTCATTCAAAACGTTTTACAACAACAATATTCAGTAAAACATCAGTTCCGGTCCAAGACCTTGAGCATTTCATAAGTTCTTTTGAAAAGGACATCCCAACACTAAGTCCGTAAGTCTAAAATTACTTACGAGCACGTCTAGGTGATCAACCTATAGTACTCTATGTTGATCAACACTACATTCATTAAACGTGTATACGTTTAAGTTGTGGCAACCTCACATGCCTGTCGTTAAACGACAAAAACATTTTAACATACTCAGTCTTCGGCTGAAAACTATACCAATATAACTCGGTAAACATTAATCATGCTTGACAGAATCATAATATAAGTCTAGCTGAAAGAATTGGTTTTGACTTCACCATTCAAGAATTCATGCAGAAGAATACATGAATTTACACGACTTGTCGGCATCGAAGCTGGAATAAGGGTTAGAATACTTGCCCTTGAAATCTCGCTGCTTGATTATATCACACACACTTTAAGTCTCTAAGTCTCTATAATATATGATCATATAATGTTCCACATTAGGTCTTATATAATCAAGTTGGTATATTATTATATCTTACCCTTTATCTCAATCTAAATTCTGACTTAGACCTTTTATTATGGTTTTCGGCTTTTCATTACGTCATTCACATTACGTTCACATTCAATTGGTTATTAACTCTAATCATCATACATAAGGTTTAAAAGTACCTTACAATATCATATTAAGTTCCTCAGTTTATTATTACTGAGTTACTGTTCAAGTTGTACTCATAAACATACTTTACTGTCCACTTCCTAGGGTTGGTATTTTGCTATTTCACCCATTAACTTTAATAAGTCGTATTTGCAGTCATGAGTTAACGAAGAGAGTCTGCACCGGACTTCGGCGTTGCAACGCGAGTCCTTACTATTTAGGTTGCGCTGCGGTGCGAGTTAGCAGTGTGCTCAGACACTGTACCGGTACTACGGCACCTCTCATTTAGCCTTGGGTTGGCGCCGCGGCGCCAACTCTGTGCCTTAGAAAATTTACAGCTTTTGCAAATTTGGCGAAACTCTCGGACGCATAACTTCTTCGTTATAAGTCCAAATTGGCTCGTTCAAAAGCCTACGGTTCACAAATTACATACTATATGCGCTCATGCAATAATTTTATCTATTTAACTTCGGTTGCTAAAATTTCACCTATTAGTTCATTTTTAACGAAAACGATAAACGTTCGTGAACGTTCAATGCTCGTTTCTTCGTTCTAAGTCAGAATTCAATCATTTTTGAGTCCGCAACTCTATAATGCCAAATATGACTTGTCTCCGTCGAAAACCAATGTTTCTGACTTCAAGCACAAAATACAACTTCCATTCCGAGAATTTCACGAATTCGACGATAATCATCCAATCGTGTGAATTCCGGTAAAGCTTCATTACTAAACGTTTTAAATGGATATTAACCAACACATGAACATTTCAAGTTACTTATTACACCAACTTATTATCAAAATAGGTTTTGACTTATTCTCATAAGTCAATGACTTAATGAACTTATAAATTACAAATTCTCATGCTTATGACTTACTATGAACTTAAGTCCATCAATCAAGGTTCTCATACTATATTGAACATACTAACATCATATGACCAACATATGACAAGTTCTTCACAAGTTTATCAACATATTTAGGTTCAAGTTGCTTATTCAACTTATTCGGCTTAAGTTCGTTCATCAATGACTTCTTATATGTTCTTAGCATGCAATCATACTTCTCTTATCACCCTACAATGATAGAGATGAATATATATTAGACAAGAGTCTTACCCTAGAAGCACTTGTACTTCTCTTCCTTGAAGATTTATCAAAGGATGTTTGACTTATTCTTGACTTATGTGAGCTTATTCTCTCTAACACTTAAGCATTTAACTTGAGAGGAGTTGAGAGGAATTTTAATCAAGCAATTAAATGAATTGAAGCTTCTCTATTTATAGGCAACCCAAAGTGAGGGCATAATAGACATTTAGGCAATCCCACCTCCTTAATTAACCTCCTCACTTTCACCTCCTTACTATTCATAACCTTACAACTAAGTTACTTGCTAGCCACTTCTATTTCTTGGCCATCACAACACTTGTTGACCACTTAAAATGCTTGCCCATCAAGACTAACAACATTAACATGGTTTGCTCCATGGATCATGGCTAATTCATTGGGCTTACTAATTAATCTAGCTAATTCCCTGTTGGGCTTCTACTACAATAGTTTGGACTCATGACATATCAAACACTTGGGCTTGAACATCACTTACTAATTAGACTTCTACCATTAAGCTAATAATCCTATAAGTCCATTACCTTTTATTTAAACAACTTATCATACATACCTCACGTATAATTCTTGTATTCTAGTTCGTATATTAATTCATAACATATGTTATTCCATTCTTCATACATACTATTACAATACTTCGTATCATTACCATCATTACACTTTCTTCATAAAGCTTAATATTCCTAACGTCCTCAATTTAAGTCCGCATAAAAAATATTACATTTTCCATACTTAGATTATTATTACATAATCAATATCACCTCGATATTATAACGTTACATATTTCTCGAAAGTTCAAAAATAATTCCCTAGCAGAAATCGATGAATAGTGTTTTTCGAAAAATTTCTCGGAAAGCTTTTATTTTCGTCTTAGAAATTCAAACACTTTAATTCTCTTATGTAGTTAAAAATTACGACATTCCGACATTTCTAGGTTATAGAACGACATTCATCTTATCAACATGTAATAATAATAAATAATATTATTTTATTCATTATTAAAAGTATTTACAAAGGTTCAATTTTTCGGGGCATTATAGTATGCTTGTTTGGATCAGCGTGAGCTAGCTGTATTTTCTGTTAGCCATCTGGGTTGTTCTGGAAAGTATTCCGCATGGATGGAGATAGAGACTACATCGACTGCGATAGTATCCACATTGCCGGGGATTGATTCTGATTATGGGGAGCCCATAGAGGACATTGATATTCCCACGAAGGAGGAGCTATTCACTGGGTTGCCAGTAGCTCTTGTAGATTCTCAATGTACGAGTGCAACTGTGATTCAGCATTCAGCACAGTATTTAAAGCAGAGTCTTCATCTGATGACCTTTGAGAGAGATCAGGCTAGGGCCTTGATGTTGACAGCTCTTGATGGGAGAGATACCGCTCTATTGGAGAGAGATGAGGCCAGATCAGCCAGAAATGCATTGATTATAGAGCGAGATGCTGCCCTATCTTCCCGGGATGTGGCCGTTACAGATAGTACTTTAGTGAGATCCCTTATGACTCGAATCCTTGCCGATATGAGTGCATATATTGATCAGCATCATGCCACCATGTAGTTGGCCTCATATCTGCTAGCTCATGTAGATACCATTGGGCAGGAGCTTGCAGCGTTACCCCCTTTTTTGGAGTAAGATGCTATGTTAGATCTGATAGTCCGCATACATACCAATCTGCAGATAGACTTGTATTTTCCTACACAGATTAGCTTAGTCATTTTATCATATACAACACATATTGTATATATCAAACAACATTATATATGGCAGGGAAATATATTTTGATTCACTTACCTTTCAGTTGTGTCTTGATACTTGCTTGATATTTGCCTGCGTCTTTAGGGCTAGTGTCTTGATGTATTCTGAATTCATCCTTGATGTGTGGACATTGAGACGTCGTAGGATCTTTTAGAATGGATCATTGATCTGGGTGTATCCCTACCCTTTTTGGTGTCTTGGGACTAATTTCTGTATGAAAATATGTAGAGGAGTGTGACTTTTCCTCTATGAGATTCACCGCACCACAGATGGTCGTTAGTACTCCTATTTAAGAGGAGCCCAGTTAGTTCCATCTCTTGTAGATTGGTGTTTCTCTTCAAGGAATCAACCGCAGCTTAGATGGTATCCAATTCTTTTATTTATGGGGAGGCCAGGTAGTTCCATCCCTTTGGTCTGAAGCCAATGAAATGTGTTGGATTGAAGTTTGATCCCAGTACTGTGTGACAAGTATTTGTCTTTTGGTAGGGGGTTAGACCGAACCATAAATGGCTGCCTACGTACTCCTATTGAAGAGGAGATCAGGTCTGCATAGTTTGAACCTGGTGTAAGAGGTTCAATGTTGAATGTGAAGGGGTAGAAAGGTGTAGGAATGTTTTTGTTGTTTTTGTTTGTAGAGGAGGGTGTATAAATGTTTTTATTGTTTTTTAGTAGAGAAGGCTATAGAAATATTTTTGTTTTATTACGATCGGGCCATATAAAATGGTTGCCTACCTACTCCCAGGTATCGGGGAGATCAGGTCGACGTAGTTCACCTCATGTTCAGGACGATTTACAGCTGAAAAAATTTGATCCCATGTTCAGGATAAACTGCAGGGGAAAAGTTTGATCCCATATCCAGGACAAACTGCAAGGGAAGGGTTTAATCCCTGGTGGGATAACTAAAATTGTATAGAATGTGAAATGAAAGATCTGATGATCTGAAAACTAGGTTGCTGGCTTGAAGAGTATGTTTCCCTGATGAGGCAAATGGGTATGAAGAAGGGTTGTGTGTAATAATGGTTAGAAAACCTGAAATGATTGGTGATCTAGTGATCCAAAACAAAGATGTTTGCTTGATGGTAACTTCAGACATAGTACTATTTCACGGTATCTGAGTTGATGAGCTGTGGAAATTTGTCGCCATCCATTTCCTATAATTTGAGACCACCTCCTGTTAATACCTCCTTGACAATAAATGAGCCCTCCCATTTTGGAGCAAATTTTCCCTTTGATTGGTCTTGGTTGTCAATGATATTCTTCAAAACCAAGTCATATTGTTTAAATTACCGTAGCCAGACTTTCTTATTGTAGGATCTAGTGATCCTTTGTTGGTATAACTAACCATGGAAGATAGAATCACTTCGCCTTTCGTCTATTAGAGACAATTGGTTATATTTGTCTTGTAACCATTGGTCTTCATCCAGTTGAGCATCCATCAACACCCTGAGGGATTCCATTTCCACTTCTATAGGGAGCACTGCTTCCATCCCACAGGTCAATGGGTAGGGGGTTGCCTTAATGGAAGTACGCGTTAAAGTTTTATAGGCCAATAGAGTCAGAGGCAAGAGGTCAAGCCATCCTTTGTGATTGGCGGACATCTTCTGCATGATCTTCTTGATGTTTTTATCAGCCGCTTCAACAACACCATTCATCTTTTGATGGTAGATGACGGAGTTAAGGTGTTTGATGTGGAATTTACTGCACAACTCCTCCATTATTTTGTTATTGAGGTTCTTAGAATTGTCTGACACAATTACCTCTAGCTGTCCATATCGACAAATGACATTGTTTCTAATGAAAGCAATGATGACTTCTTTGGTAACCCTGGGGAAGGAGGCTTCTTCTACCCATTTGGTGAAGTAGTCGATCAAGGTGAAGATAAACTGATGCCCAATACATGCTTTGGGCTCGATGGGCCTGATCACGTCCATTCCCCACATTGAGAACGGCCAAGGTGAACTCATATTGTGGAGTTCCCTAGGAGAGGCGTGGATAGCATTCCCATGAATTTGGCATTGATAGCATCTCTTGACGTGATCATCATAGTCACCTTTAAGCGAGAGCCAGTAGTGCCCTGTTCTAAGGATCATTTTAACAAGTAAGGGGCCGCTCATGTGTGGGCCATATACTCCACCATGGATTTCATCCATGAGCCTCTGAGCTTGGTCCTTCTCCAGACATCTGAGGAGACCTATTCATATATCTCTTTTGTAGAGTGCATCTTCGCTTAGGTAGAACTTCATAGCCAGTCGGGCTCGCCTCAGCGGGTGTAGATCCATCTCGTAAGTACTCCTTGATGTGCTGATACCAAGGGTGTTGGATGGGAGGTAGCTCATGCGATAATTCTCCAATAAAATTCCTATAGGATGGAGCCTTTTATAGGGTAATTGGGATGCTTGGAATATTTTCCTTGTCATGTATGGTGATCAAGGAGGTCAAAGTTGCTAGCGCATCCGCAAAATCATTCCAATTCCGAGGAATGTGGAGGAAGAAGATTTCTTAAACTCCAAAGTCATCTGTAAAACTTGTTGATGGTAAGGCAGCAAATGTAGCTCTTTGGTTTGATAGATTCCTGTGGTCTGTCTGATTACCAATTCTGAATCCCCAAAGACATTTAACAACCTGATACCCATTGATTGGGCAAGTTTGAGTCTCATGATACAGCCATCATACTCAGCTATGTTGTTGGTGTTGACAAACTGCAATTTAACGGCGACAGGATACTGCTCCCCCGTACCAGATACTAGAGCTGCTCCAGCTCTAGAACCTTCTGTAAGACCCCAAATTTTATGAAATGAAAGTATTCAATTTTCTTATAATTATTATTTTATTTCGTAAATAGTTAAATTGATAAAAGGTTAAAGTTAAAGTTGATATGTGAAAAAATTTGCAAAGTAAGGAAGTTGTTATAAAATATTCGTTTGGTCGGGGAATATTCTTTTTATCGAGAATATCCGTACGACGGCACAATCATTGGTGGACCCCACAACGGAAGTATTGTCGTAGTTAGAAAATGACATAATTATCATTTTATAAAAATAATTGCGAAAGTGTTACTGTTAAAAGTACAGTAATACACGTGGTTGCATAGTAGCACACGGTATTGATTATTGATGCTTACATAAAAAGTCACTCAGTTATACTCAATTATTGCTACAGTAATTGCTGCATCATATCTCTCATATTATTTATTCAATTATTGTCACAGTATCATCTGTATAATATGTTATATTATTAAATCAATAATTGAAACGACAAAGTTTTTCATATTATTATTTTCAATATTGACGATGTTTAGAAGTTCTGTTAAGGAGAGGTTAGATAATCTAATTGTGTGCTAATAGGGAGAAATCCTTATAGGAAAACCCCCATTTTCCTGGGAACGACCTGGTTGTTAAATATTATGAGTTATAATATTAATGATGAATAAGTTCATGTTGATTAAAGATGAAATTGATAGTTCCATTGTTTGGGAATTATTAGTGTTAGTGGAAATAAACATTTATTTCGATAATAATTGATGTGTGGAGGTTATATTGACTAATCGAGTAATTAATCGGATAAATGAGCAATTAAATGCTATTAATTCACATGCTTATAACTATGTGTTCACATGTGTGTACTATTGATTCACATGATTTACTATTAGGGGAGTTAGTGCAAGATTGATAATACTTGCATGACTAAATTAAAAATGGAGGTATAAATGAAGGTACTATACTATAATTAGTTTTTTCACATGATTATACTATTGAGTCACATTAATGAACTATTAATTCACATGATTTACTATTAGGGGAGGTGGTGAAAGTTTGATAATACTTGTAGGACTAAATTAAAAATTGAAGAAAAAGAGGAAGGTATTATACTGTAATATTTTGAGCCCCAAAACGTGCAATTATCGAAACTGTATTTTCCTATAAATAGAAGCTCATTCTTCCTTCATTTCTCACGAAATTCACTAAGTCTCACAAGAGCAATTATTATAGTGAGAAATTATAGAGAGAAAGAAGAAGAGAAGTCTGCTACCTCACTATTCCAGTATCCAGTTTTCTTCTAAGGTAAGGGGTATTATTTCTTTCGTATTCATGAAGAGAATTATTTTTTTTTAATACTCATAAGGGTTGTTATTCCATTCTTTATTATTCTGTTTGAATAACCTGTCTACGCGGACTACCGCATGCCTGGTAAATTCTTTTGTTATTCCATTCTTTATTATTCTATTAGAATAACCTGTCTACGCAGACTACCGCATGCCTGGTGAATTCTTTTGTTATTCCATTCTTTAATATTTTGTTGGAATAACCTGTCTACTCGGACTGCCGCATGTATGGTGAATTCTTTTCTTATTCCATTCTTTAATATTCTGTTGGAATAACCTGTCTACGCGGACTACCGCATGCATGGTGAATTCTTCTGTTTTTCCATTCTTTATTATTCTGTTGGAATAACCTGTCTACGTGGACTACTTCGTGCATGGTGAATTCTTCTGTTATTCCATTCTTTATTATTCTGTTAGAATAACCTGTCTACGCGGACTACCACATGCATGGTGAATGACCCTTTGTATTCATTTGTGGAAATGATCTGTCTAGGTGGATTACCCCATGGCGGGTGAAAATCCATTTGCAGTTTCATATATTCTATTATACTCAGTTGGTTAAAGTTTTGGCTTCTATACTCCATGAAATTAGTAGAATATCCTTGATATTTGTGCTTCATCCAGTATCTTTTTATGGAAATATTCTTCTGAGCATTCTTGAATTTTACTCCACAAAGCAGTATCATGTTGACAATTTGGATGTTATTGATTTCTGGATAAATTAAATTATAAATCTTTAAAATTTATAATTCAACTTGTTTTATTGAATTATTATGTCGTGGTCATCATCCTCGTGCTTATATTGTGATGAAAGTCATCTTTGGCTTACGTGCATAGATCGACTTGGTATGATTATGAACAGGGATTATTCGGTATAATCATGACCGTAATGTAACAAATGATGTGGTAAAAGTTCTCATTGGCCTGTAGTTCATTGATGGATAGTTGTTGGTATGATTATGACCATGGATTATTTGGTATAATCATGACCATTGATGATTACATGAATATTCTTGGTCGTGGTGCAGGGATGATTCGATGATGTGGTTTATTTATTAAGTTGAGTCTCAGCGATAAAGTTGATGAAAATCTTTTTAAATCATAGAAGATAGTAGATTTTATACTCTACTTGACTCTTCTAATGGATTCCTTATTCCGCTGCAGTTGTTGATCCAAAACTTGTTGTCTATTGTATTCTATCAGTTGTTATACTGTTGAAGGCTAAGGATAATTTATTTTGCATTATCTTAGTCATAATATTTCTTACTGGGCTAGTTGAGCTCACCATTTTCTTTCACTATTCTCTTCAGGAAATGAGAATATAGCTGGGACTAGTCAGGGAACAGAGTGATGGTCCAGATGGTTGCTTTATTAGTCCTCACTATTCTGTAAAATAGTGTAATAATAATTGTAATGAGGACTCCATTGAGAGTGGATATTGTCTAGAGGGTAATATTCTTGTTTAAACTCTCAGCTATTTTTTGTCGTATATTACCCGAAAGTTGTATTGAAGAAGTTTGTATTTGATTTATGTACCTTGTATTTGGCGACTCAAGATGGGTGATGTATACCTATTTTGGGGGCGTCACAGTTGGTATCAAAGATTAGGGATATGATCCCTGACTGAGATATGAGACAAGAACTAGGAGGGGAGAGATGGGGAATTCCTTTGCTAGTATGACCTACCTAAGTTTATTTGGTATTTAATTGGTCGGTCAGAGTATAGGGATAATATGTGATAAGTCAATTAACCCTTGTTTTTGTGGCAGTGTTTGAAAATGGCAGTTGAAAATGTTAACAATGGAGTGAATTTGACCGTCGAGACACCTTTAATCACCAACCAGGTTAATGTGATGTCAGACGAAGAAGAAATTAGAGATATATACTTGGTGAGTGAAGAACTAATTGTTGCACCCGAGCTAGTCGCAGAGGTAGCAACAGAGAGTGAGGAAGAAGAGGAACCTGAGGAGAATTTATTAGAAGAATTTTATGATATAAATGTAGAATTACAAAATTGTATTCATGAGTTAGAAGAGCAGGCTGAAGAACGGGAGGCGGTCGTGGAGCAAAGAGATGCAACAATTCAAAATTGTGTTACTCGACGTGCGATGCTTGAACAAAAGCACTCTTTGGCAGAGTATAAGATATTAGAGCTGGAATCTGAGAATGCTATGATCAAAGTTCTAATGAAAGAAGAAGCAACTGAACGAATAAGAATAGATGATGCATGGGTAAAAGTCGCACGACGCGTTGATATTGTAGAAAAAGACGTATGATCTAATAAGGCCAAAATAGATGAAATGGATTTCACTTTTTGGGAAACAATTGGGAGAATCCAACATCGAGTTCGGAATTACCCTATGCAGAGCGGTTAACCCCAATTCGATATGGATCGGAGAGTAATGATTCGAATCATGGATCAGAAATGTGATGAAGTAATTAAGGGTGGAATGTACTCTATAGCAAAGTTAAGTCCAATTGGGATGGTGACGCCAAAGGATGTCCCAGACAAGTCAAATTCGGTAGTTTAAGTGAGAGCGTTTATCGAGGAACTCGAACGAAGTTATCACAGATAAGTTAATCATAAACTCTTGCGAAGTCTATACCTTATTCGATACAGGTTCTACCTACTCTTATATTTCACCTAGTTGTGTTCAACGTTTGAACTTGGCTCTTGAGAAATTAGACTTTGACTTATCTATTGAAAATCTGTTAAGAGAAACCTTCGTTAGCTCCACTGTTTATAATTCTTATTTGATTCAAATCGATACCCTCACGTTACCTGTCGATCTTATAACTTTGAAAATACTTGCCTTTGATGTGATTTTAGGAATCAATTGGTTAACTACTCATCGTGCTTTTCGTAAGGTTGTTAGCTTTCATATTCCTAACCAACCTATTATCCGAATTCAAGCAACCAAACCACTAAAGTCAATCATTGTCATATCATGCCATAAGTAAAGAGCCCCGAGCCTTTCGCTGGTGATTTCCAAGTCTTGGGATACACCAAAGCCAGAATATCCATAGGGGACGTCGTGAATAATGGTGGCAAGTTAATAGGTATCAATGTGACGTGCTATCCAAGTCTTGGATGAGAGTCACAGTTTTGAATGATATTTTTATTGTTAATAAATTTTCTGACGTATTCCTGAAGAACTTCCTGGCGTACCCCATAGCGTGAAATCGAATTTTTTATTGACCCCAGTACAAAACCCATTTCTAAAACCCTTAAATTTTTCTTCAACCAAAACTAATGTATAATGCGCCAAAGACGTTGGCTCGAGCTGTTGAAGATTACGACTATACAATTCAATATCATCATGGAAGAGCGAACGTGGTAGCTGACGTGTTGAGTAGAAGATCATATGCGTTTACGAGTGCGATATTGTTAACACAAAAACCCATTTCATATAACTTACAAATGATGAAGATAGAGTTAAAGACTCTAGGGACCCAGGTGAAGATAACGAATATACGATTAGAATCAACTTTAATCGATACAGTTAAAGCCGCTCAAACTACACACCTGGAGCTGATGAATATGAAGAAGAAGGTTCAGGAAGGCGTTATTCTAGAAGTAAGAGTTGATGAATAGAGGAAATCTCAACCCTCGATTTAATTGTCCCATTTGAACTCCTCGATCGAGTATGAACTGTGGCCTATAGACTCGTTTTACCACCAAGTATGTCGCGTGTTCATAACATTTTTCACGTATCGATGTTACGTAAATATGTGGATGACCTGAACCACATAATTGAATTAGAACTAGACGAGATTGATAAGTGGAATTTATATCCACTTATCTGGTATCTTTTACTTGAATTAGTTGCTTATATTCAACTATCTTACTTAATTTTCATGCATTGTGTGTTCATTTTGTAGGTTATACGTTTGGAAGCGGTGTGAGTGACTATTGTTAAGGAAAAGCAAGAAAAATGCAAAGAAAATCAATCTGGACATCATTTGGGCTTTCATGTTCATTTCATGTTCTTGGCTTGGAACTTGGACTACATTGTAGAGCATCTTCTTAGTTTTTTGGAATATCTTGAATCATTCTAATCGGAGTTCAGATGCAAGAGTTATGATCATTGTACCAACGGACGTTGAATTTCGCTGTTTTGGGTGGTCATTTGCATAGCAGTTTCTTCCAGTCCACTTTCGACTGTCATCCGTTCGTTGTTTCTCAAAACTCAAAGAACTAAAGTTGTATAGCTCGTCGATAGCTTCGATTCGATAGGTTGTAGGCCCCATAACTTCTCCCGGATCAAAAGTTATGGCCATTTTACCAGAGGACACTACAGCAGAAAAATAATTAGCAGCTTGCACCCAAGCCGGGGCTTGCTCTTTTTGGCCTAGATAGCAAGCCGGGGCTTTGGCTTGGGTCCTGGGCATTTTAGCAAATTGCTAGCAAGCCGGGACTTGCTATTACAAAGGGAAAAGGCAAGCTGGGGCTTGGGTACACACAGAATGAGTAGTTTTTGTCCGAATTTGAGTCCGATAAGGATTGGTTCGAGTTGTTCGATTCAAGGACTTCCAAGAGGAATTAAAGACATATAAGGAGGCTTATAAAAGGATGAGATTTATAAGGATTGGATGAAGTTTTTGGAAGAATTCCATTAGATTAGAGTAAATTAGATTAAAACCCTAGTTCTAATGAGTTTTGAAAAATGAAGCAACTTGGAGACCATTGAAGATTCAAAGTAGGAGCAAGGAGGGAGCGTCAAATCTACAGACAATAGATTTTAACTTCTTATCTTCTTCTATCTGTATCTTTTAATGTGTATTCAATTGTGGATTCTAAGTTTTAATTCAATAATCATGAACTAATTCTTTGTTTGAGATTACAATGGATCTTATTGGGTAGTTTACTTTGATATGCTTCTTTATTAGTCTTATTAGCTATAGTTGGATTGTCTATATTGATTTGAGCTTCAATCTATAAATTGTCTGATCAATAATTCTTTGTGGAGTTGGATGGAATCGAGAGAGGATATTCAAATCTAGACCTTGTTGATATAGCATGTGTTCAGGATTTTGTTAGTAGCTTAAACTTGATGAGTGTTAAGGTAGAGATATGCTTGACACCGCATGTAATCGGATAGAGAACTTATTCTTCAACCTTCTTCAATTGTAATTCACATAGAGATATAGTGGATTAGTTGATTAAGGTGTTTAACGAATTTCTATCTTAATTGTGGATTGACGTTAATACGTTATTAGTGCATCGAGAGGTGGTTAATACTACATTCGTGTTCTTGATTAACAATCTAGTATAGATAACTTGGCTTAACAGGAAGTGTGTTGACTTAAATGAAACATTAAGTGAAATTGTAATCTCAAGTCTTCAATATCTTGTTTCATTCTAGGGATAGTTAGTAATAGTTTATTTAACTATTTTAAATTAAATTATTAAATCATTCGTTTAAATAAGATTAAATTGATTATATGTTAGTACTTGGTAATTCTTGTTAACTAATTCTCTGTGGGAACGATACTCAACTTATCACTTTATTACTTGTTGACCACGTATACTTGCGTGTTGTGAGTAATTAGATTTTACCCAACAAGATTTTGGCGCGGTTGTCGGGGAATTAGTTTAATATTTTTTACCAATATTAATTTCAATCAAATTAGTCTTAATTTAAACATTTTTATTTTTAATTCTCTTCCAACATTTCTCTCTTTTCAGGTACCATGGATGACTTTGCGTATCAATGGCCATACACGAACATGACTCAACCAAGGGAAACGGGGATTGATGGACTTAATGCATTTTTCGCAATGTCAGCACAGATTGAAGAACTTTCGAGGAAGTTGGACATTTTTGCAGCCCAAAGGAGTCTAAGGATTGCAGTTATGTGTGACTATTGTGCTGGCAATCACCCGAGTAATCAATGCACCATCAATCTTGGGCCGGTACAGTATGGTGGTAACTACCTCAATCAGTATACATATGATAATTATGATCAAGTTTGGGGGTATCACCCGGATTCTTCATGGAGCTATACTTATGAAGACCGATACTCTACTCCAAATCCAACATACACGCCAAAATTCTCATATCCTCCTCCAATGCGACAAGAAGACAATTTAGAGTTGAAGGAATTCATGTTAAGGATTATAGCAAACGAAGAGGAGAGGATGATGACTCAAGAAATATCGAGCCACAATTTTCAGCACCAGATGGAATAACTCATTACCATTTCAACTCATGGTCCTCAATACATGGATTCCAAAACGGAGACATATAATTCAAGTTTGGAGGATTTGTGGTTTAAGTTTGTAGCATCAAATGAGGAGACAGTGATTAATCAAGAGCAGTCAATTCAGAATCAACAGATAGCAATTCAAAATCTTCAAAATAAGATAGATCAATTGACCAAAGCCGTAAGCAACCTTACTCGAAACAATTGGTGTTATGATGAGGATTCCAAGATTGATGAAGTGCCAGAGCCAAATCTACAACTGGATGAGCCACAAGATGTTGGAAAAGAGACAAATGGGGATAATGACAACAAGGTCAGTGAAGAACTAACTATAAGTACTAACAAGGATGAGCCGATGTTATTAGTGCCCCAATTTACTTCTCCACCAAAGTTCAAGTATCCGATTAGATTTGCAAAACCATGCCTGCTAGGTAGTCATGTCGTCGACGAAGCTCTTTATGACTGTTGATCGATTTCGCAATCAATGAATCCGTGCAAGTATACACGGTCAACAAGTAATAAAGTAAAAGTAGAATATCGTTCCCACGAGAAATTATTTAATAAAAATTACCAAGTACTAATTCTTAACCGAACTAATTTTATTTAAACAATCTCAAATCGTGATTTTTCGAATTAAGAAAACTAAATTATACAATTAAAAGAGATTAGTCTAAAAGAAAGCAAATAAACAAAACTAAGATTTGATTGAATTCAGGTAAATAAGGATTAGGACTTCAATATCCCCAATTATGAACTCTAAATCAATTATCCAATTATCCCAATATTTATGCCTACTAAATTGTTAACAGGAATTCTCCAATGCCAAAAGTCCTTTTTTAAGTGATCAATTACCTTCTATTTAATCCAGATTAATCTTTCTATATTCCTATGCAAAACAATTGAATTAAACTCTTTTCAATCCCAATTCCTTATGTGTTACATGTGGTGAACAGATATTTTCATTCAATTCACAAACCTAATTATTCACTTTGCAAATAACTAAGTCACATGATATCATGCCCAGTTCTAACCCTAAAATTCCTCTTTCAATTCCTTCTAGAGTAACAAGGTAATTACTGATCAGATAATTAATCAATAGGCTCAAGTCAAGATAAACAATTCAATTTGACACAAATAATTGGAATAAATTAAATAACTAATTTATAGACATAAAAGGTTCAATTGGAATCTTAATAAAAGAGTTAGTTCATAATTAATGAATTAAAACCAAGAATCCATAACTGAATAGACATTAAAAGATAAAAGTATGATAAGAGAAGAGAATAGAATCTGTTGTCAGCAAATCTGATGCTCCCCACTTGCTCTTGCTCTTGATCTCTAGTGTTCTTCAATTTGCTTCAATCTCCAATGGCTAATTAAGAACTAGGGTTTATATTCTAATCTAATGGAGTGTTTTATCTAGTCTAATCTATGTAATCTCCCTTGATTTTATGCCTTACATCATGCATTTATAGATTACAAGTCTAATTTTTATCTTAAGAACAAACCCAATCCAATTTGGAGTCAAAAAGGTGTCAAAATTGGCCCCTAAATGCGTCCAAGCCGCACCAAGCCCTTTCGGCCTTGATACTGAGCACGACAACTCAAACATTGCTCCTCGGTGCCCTTGGCTGGCATAGGCCTAAAATGGGTGACCCGGCGCTGGCCCCATTTTCTGACATTTTCTACTCCGACGTCCTTTTGGAAAATAGCCATAACTTCTTCGTCCAAACTCTGATTTTGATGATTCAAGATGTTCCGGAAAGAGGAGACGTAGATCTAAAACTTTCATTCTTTAAGTTTTTCAAAATAAGGTCCGGAGAAATACTCAAATTGGCTCTAAATTTACTGATGTGTAAATGGCAAGCCGAAAACGCGAATCTAACCACCCCGAACGTCGATCCAAGTAAATTTTGTCCCAATTCCTAAAAAAAACATAAAACATGCATGAATAGACACAAATACTTAAAATCAACCAAAAGATTAAGCTCAGACGCACTCAATTATAAGTATAAAACTCACTCATCAAACACCCCTACACTTAAACCTTTGCTTGTCCTCAAGCAAAAACACAAAAGAACTAAAAATAAAAAAACTAACTCAACTACATGAATGCATATGCATGTTCTACTTCCTAATATACCTACGAACCCAGTAATAAATCAGTATGATATATAGCAACATGCCTCAAAGATACCAATGATACTCAAATAATATATCCAATCAAGTCAAAGTCCATAACTCTAACCAATTAGTCAATCAAAACTGTCATCACCCATGTTGTGTGTGTGTGTGCATTAACCATTCTAACCAACCACAGTTCAAGATAATCATATAACAAACTTCTTAGAAGGAAAATTTCAGTTCCAATTTAATTACTTTTGTGAACATGACAACTCCGGTTAAAACTAAGCAATTACCAAGTCTTAGGGTAAATACAAGATTTATTTATACTTTTATTCAACCACGAGGGCATTTTTGCTCTTTCTCGTGTTTTATTCATTTTTTTTCATGGTTGTGCAATGTCCTATTCCCTTATGCTTTTCAGTGCTACATTAACGAGCTTTCGACCAACGACTCCCAAGCCATTAAGACCTTAGGGCGCTAGGTGTAAAGACAATCCCCTCGGGCTTACTTACTCAAGTAACAAAGGCCACAAAACTAGACAAGCATGCCACGGTGTTTATTCTTTTTTTTTTTCTAGATTTTTTTTTCTTTTTTTCATTTCTTCATTTTTTTTCCTTATTTTTTTCATTTTCATTTTGTATATATATATCCCATAGATTCCTCCAAACTCAAACTTTTACGTCATTCCAACCTTTACTGCCAGTTCACTAATTTCCTTAAATTTTAACCAAGATTTTCCCTCAGAAACAAATTATGAAACCCTTGAACCAAGTGGATTCAAATAGTTAAACTTTAAGTGCTAACCGGTTACATAAGTTTAAGACAGACTCAGATTATCATCATGATTAAAATTAGAAATCATCATCAATTATCAATATGTTCAAGTTAACATGCAAAACCAATCTTATCATAGGCCGAGCTAAAACCACACTAACCGATCACACAGATTCATGCAAAAATAAAAAAAATGCAATTATACTACATGAACACATACTAATGCAACACATATATGAATATGCAAATAACTACCATGAAGATAACTAACTATATGCAATACAACACTAAAATGCCCCCAAACTTAAACTAGACATTGTCCTCAATGACTAAAATAGAAAAAATTAAAGCAGAGGACTTCCTTGAAAATATAGCAATCTTCCTCCTTGTCTGCTAAAGTTGGAGAATATGCTAGGCACATGGAACAAATTGGGCACCACACTTGAATTTGACTTGAATAACCTGTAAAACCATGATAGAAGAAATTTTATTAAATCCTAAAAAAATGCAAATTCAAAACTGCTAATATAAAACTTAATAAAAACTAAAAATAAAAATTAAACTTGGGTTGCCTCCCAAAAGCGCTTGTTTTATAGTCTCAGCCAGACTTCTTCAATTCTCTATCCAATTCCCCTACGAAAATTGAGGAATCCTACATCCATCAGTAATAATGTCTCTCTTGGGAGGTTCCCATTAGTAATGACCCTAGAATTAAAGTCACCTAGCATGCTCTTTGTAGATAGGTTCCCTATTAAGAATGTCCAACAACTAGGTGTTTCCTCCATTATGTCGATGATCAGATTAGGGCATTGAAGCTTAATAAACATATTGGAATCTTCCTCTATCTTCTCCTTTTCATCCCACCATGACTCCCTGTTGTCTTTAGCTCTTACGTCACCAAGAGCTTTGCCGACGATATGACTTCCAATTGGGCATGGTTTTGCAAAACTGCCCGAATTCTTGAACTTTGGAGGAGAAGGTACATGGGACACTATCAAAATTGGCTCATCTTCGTTGGTACTCAAAGTTAGATCTTTGCCGATCTCCTTTTTCTTGGTCTCCAAGTCTTTCCTCTCTTTCAACATCTATATCAGTTGGCACATCCGGTTGCAGATTTGGTTCGGGCTCATCAATAGTCTCGTCATCCATATCATAGAGCCAAGTGTATTGATGACAAATGTTCAAGGCATTGGTTAGTTGTTCCGTTTGGTTCATAAAATTTTGACTCAATATCTCTTGATTAACCCTCCTCTCCTAACATGAAGCTATGAACTTGGACAAAGCTTCCTCCAAATTTGAATGTTCTTCTTGTTGTAGTGGAGGTGGACACGAGAAATCCGGTGGGTACATTGGACTTGGAGCATAAAATTGATCTTAATGAGTATGGTTCCATAAAACACCTTGGCTTTTCACATTCAGCTCTACTTGATTCAATACTTTGTCTTGTTCCTCGTTCTTTTTTTCAGAAGCTCTAATAAATTTCTCCAAGGTTTCTTCCAAACTTTATTTCCTCTCTGGTTGTTGTTGAGTCTGATTTTGGAATTCGGATGTGTTTTGTTGACTCGGCGCTTGATCTTGAGCTTGATTGGTACTCCATGAAAAATCCGAGTGATACCCCCAATCCTGATGATAGTTGTTGGGATAGACATAATTATTGGGGTAATCACCACCATACTGTACCGGCTCAAAACTGATGGTACATTGATGACTCATATGATTTCCAGCACAATAATCACAAGTAACCGCCACACTTTGACGACGTTGTGCTTCAAAAGCGTCAACCATCTTTGAAAGTGTCTCAATTTGTACTGATAATGCAGAAACTTGTTGCGTGGATGGTGGACTCCATGTTTCCATATTCTTAGCTATTGCGGACACCTGTGCTACCAATGCTGAAAGTGTCGTGAGTCCGTCAATCTCTGTTTCCATTGGCTCAGTCCTTCGACTCTATTGGGCTGAGATAACCTCCAACGTCTTCGAAGTTGCCTCAATTTGTATTGGCTCTATAGAAGATGTATTAAGTCCATCAATCCCTGTTTCCCTTGGTTGAGCCAAGAACGTGTATGGCCATTGATACTCAAAGTCATCCATGGTACCTAAAATGAGAGAAATATAAGAACAGAATTAAAAATAAAAATAAAAATGTTTAAATTAAGACTAATTTGAGTGAAATTAATATTGGGAAATAACTATTAAATTAATTCCCCGGCAACGGCGCCAAAAACTTGTTGATCGATTTCGCAATCAATGAATACGTGCAAGTATACACGGTCAAGAAGTAATAAACTTAAAGTAGAGTATCATTCCCACGAGGAATTATTTAATAAAAACTACCAAGTACTAATTCTTAACCAAACTAATTTTATTTAAACAATCTCAAATCGTGATTTTTTGAATTAAGAAAATTAAATTAAACAATTAAAAGAGATTAGTCTAAAAGAAAGCAAATAAACAAAACTAAGATTTGATTGAAATAAGGATTAAGACTTCAATATCCCCAATTATGAACTCTAAATCAATTATCCAATTATCCCAATATTTATGCCTACTAAATTGTTAACAGGAATTCTCAAATGCCAAAAGTCCTTTTCCAAGTGATCAATTGCATTATATTTAATCCAGATTAATCTTGCTATATTCCTATGCAAAATAATTGAATTAAACTCTTTTCAATCCCAATTCCTTATGTGTTATATGTTGTGAACAGATATTTCCATTCAATTCACAAACCTAATTATTCACTTTGTAAATAACTAAGTTACATGATATCATGCCCAGTTCTAACCCTAAAATTCCTCTTTCAATTCCTTCTAGAGTAACAAGGTAATTACTGATCAGATAATTAATCAATAGGCTCAAGACAAGACAAACAATTCAATTTGACACAAATAATTGGAATAAATTAAATAACTAATTTATAGACATATAAGGTTCAATTAGAATCTTAATAAAAGAGTTAGTTCATAATTAATGAATTAAAACCAAGAATCCACAACTGAATAGACATTAAAAGATAAAAGAATAATAAGAGAAGAGAATAGAATCTGTTGTCAGCAAATTTGATGCTCCCCTCTTGCTCTTGCTCTTGCTCTTGATCTCCAATGTTCTTTAATTTGCTTCAATCCCTAATGGCTAATTAAGAACTAGGGTTTATATTCTAATATAATGGAGTATTTTATCTAGTCTAATCTATGTAATCTCCCTTTATTTTATGCCTTACATCATGTATTTATAGATTACAAGTCTAATTTTTAGCTTAAGAACAAATCCAATCCAATTTGGAGTCAAAAATGTGTCAAAATTCGCCCCAAAACGCGTCCAGGCCGCACCAAGCCCTTCCCCAGCGCCCCAGCACTAGGCACGATGCTCAAACACTGCTCCCCAGTGTCCCGCTGCTGGCCATAGGCCTAAAATGGGCGCCCCGGTGCTGGCCTAATTTTCTGACATTTTCTGCTCCGACGTCCTTTGGGAAAATGGCCATAACCTCTTCGTCTGAACTCTAATTTTGATGATTCAAGATGTTCCGAAAAGAGGAGACGTAGATCTACAACTTTAATTCTTTAAGTCTTACGAACTAAGGTCCGGATCAATACTCAAATTGGCTCTAAAGTGACTGCTGTGTAAATTACAAGCCAAAAACGCGAATCTAGCCACCCCGAACGTCGATCCAAGTAACTTTTGTCCCAATTCCTATAAAACAACATAAAACATGCATGAATAGACACAAATAATTAAAATCAACCAAAAGATTAAGCTCAGACGCACTCAATTATGAGTATAAAACTCACTCATCAATTGACATAAGAGCTAGGGCAACAATGAAGTCATGGTGTGACGAGAAAGAGAAGATAGACGAAGAGCCCATTGTGTTTGACACACTTCCATGCCCAAATATGATCACAAACACAATGGAGATAGGACCTAGTTATTTGCCCTTCTTCATGGAGATTATACCAAAACAAAGCATGCTAGGTGACTTTAATGCAATGGCTATCACAAATGGGAACCTACCAAAAGTTACATTATTTTCGATGGATGGAGGGTTCCTCAATTTTCGAAGAGGAATTGGGTAGCGTTGACTAGACAAAGTCAGGCTGAAAGACTGTAAATCAAGCGCTAAATGGGAGGCAACCCATGAATTTTTATATTTATATGCTTTACTTGTTTATTTAGTAGATAGGAATTAATTTGCTTATTAAGCTCTCTTATAATCTAATTTATGTTGGGTCTCTTCATTGCAGGTATTGGAGGTTCAATGGATAAGAAAATGATCGTCGTCGCCATCGCCACCATCACCTCACGCTTAGCTGATTACAGGGAAGTTCTCTTCTACTTACCGCTATATTCTTACAATGAGGACATTGTAATTGCTAAGTTTGGGGGAGTTTAGTTTAGTTCTTTTTTTGCATGTTTAGTTTCATGTTTATGTTATGTTATTTTGCATTTGTTGTTAATTTAGTTTAGGATCATTATTATTAAAAAAAAATTAATCAAATCAAAAAGATCAAAAATAATAGTTAGTTACTATGTTCATCTTGCATAAGTCCAGCTGTTTGATATTTATAGTTTTCTTTGGCCAATTATGAGATTGGAATTGGGTAGACAAGTATAGTACTAATTATTAGAGCTTTGATGTGATTTCTTGTTATGAATTAAATCTTTTCCTGTTTGAAACTGGTATAATCAAGGATAGCACAGTAAAAACAACTTATGATTGATTGAGTTTAAATTGATACATAATGGGACTCTAAAGGATGATGCTAGTTTGAATGAAAGAATGACAAGAATAAGTAGTGATGGCTAAAGTTAAACGAGAACCTAAGTTTGGGGGAATATTTGAGATATATAAGCTATTGAAAAAAAAAAGATTAAAAAAAAAGGAAAAAAAGGATGAATAAATAACGTGGCGTGCTTGTCTTATTTTGTGGCCTTTATTACTTGAGTAAGTAAGCCCGAGGGGATTGTCTCTACACCTAGCGCCCTAAGGTCTTAATGGTCTGGGAGTCGTTGGTCGAAAGCTCGTTAAGGTAGCATTGAAAAGCCTAAGGGAATAAGACATTGTATAGCTATGTGTATATAAAAAAAATAATAAAAAAAATAGTGAATAAAACGGGAAATAAGAGCAAAAAGCCCCCGTAGATGAAAATAAAGCATAAGTATCCCATGTTGACCCTCGATATTAGTAATTGCTTGATTTTAGTTGAATCTAGCTTATTTTTGGATTTCTTGAGTTTACATTATATGATGCCTTTGAAGAAACTTGTTATGTGTTAAATTTGATTTTATATCAGTTAGCATGGTTGTTGAGCACACACGCATTATATCAGTGATAACAGTTTAAGACTTGATGATTGACTAAGAAATTGTTGATTGGTCTTGATATGAACTATTATCGTGTTTACTTGATTGCTCTAAGGCTGAGTGAATAGATTTGATTCTATCAATACTGCTAGATTCGTATGCATATAGATTAGTTGCATTTCATTGCATTGCATTGCATTATGTTGTCTTGCTTGGGGACAAGCAACGGTTTAAGTTTGGGGGTATTTGAAAAGTGGATTTTATATCCACTTATCTGGTATCTTTTACTTGAATTAGTTTCTTATATTCATGTGTCTTAGTTAATTTTCTTGCATTGTGTGTTCATTTTGTAGGTTATACGTTTGGAAGCGGTGTGAGCGACTATCGTTAAGGAAAAGCAAGAAAAATGCAAAGAAAAGCAATTCGGACATCATTTGGGCTTTCATGTTCATTTCATGTTCTTGGCTTGGAACTTGAACTACATTTTTGAGCATCTTCTTAGTTTTTCGGAACATCTTGAATCATTCTAATTGGAGTTCGAATGCAAGAGTTATGATCATTGTACCAACGGACGTTGAATTTCGCTGTTTTGGGTGGTCATTTGCATAGCAGTCACTTCCAGTCCAATTTCGACTGTCATCCGTTCGTTTTTTCTCAAAACTCAAAGAATAAAAGTTGTAGAGCTCGTCGATATCTTCAATTCGATAGGTGGCAGGTCCCATAACTCTTTCCGTATCAAAAGTTATGGCCATTTTACTAGAGGACACTGCAGCAGAAAAAAATAATTAGCAGCTTGCACCCAAGCCGGGGCTTGCTCTTTTTGGCCTTGATAGCAAGCTGGGGCTTGGATCCTGGGCATTTTAGCAGATTTCTAGCAAGCCGGGGCTTGCTATTACAAAGGTAAAAGGCAAGTTGGGGCTTGGGTACGCGCAGAATGAGTAGTTTTTGTCCGAATTTGAGTCCGATAAGGATTGGTTCGAGTTGTTTGATTCAAGGACTTCCAAGAGGACTTAAAGACATATAAGGAGGCTTATAGAAGGAAGCGATTTACAAGGATTAGATGAAGTTTTTGGAAGAATTCCATTAGATTAGATTAGAGTAAATTAGATTAAAACCCTAGTTCTAATGAGTTTTGGAAATTGAAGCAACTTGGAGACCATTGAAGATTCAAAGTAGGAGCAAGGAGGGAGCGTCAAATCTAAAGACAATAGATTTTATCTTCTTTTCTTCTTCTATCTGTATCTTTTAATGTGTATTCAATTGTGGATTCTTAGTTTTAATTCAATAATCATGAACTAATTCTTTGTTTGAGATTACAATGGATCTTATTGGGTAGTTTACTTTGATATGCTTCTTTATTAGTCTTATTAGCTATAGTTGGATTGTCTATATTGATTTGAGCTTCAATCTATAAATTGTGTGATCAATAATTCTTTGTGGAGTTGGATGGAATCGAGAGAGGATATTCAAATCTAGACCTTGTTGATATAGCATTTGTTCAGGATTTTGTTAGTAGCTTAAACTTGATGAGTGTTAAGGTAGAGATATGCTTGACACCGCATGTAATCGGATAGAGAACTTATTCTTCAACCTTCTTCAATTGTAATTCACATAGAGATATAGTGGGTTAGTTGATTAAGGTGTTTAACGGATTTCTATCTTAACTGTGGATTGACGTTAATACGGTATTAGTGCATCGAGAGGTGGTTAATACTACATTCGTGTTCTTGATTAACAATCCAGTATAGATAACTTGGCTTAACAGGAAGTGTGTTGACTTAAATGAAACAATAAGTGAAATTGTAATCTCAAGTCTTCAATATCTTGTTTCATTCTAGGGATAGTTAGTAATAGTTTATTTAACTTTTTTAAATTAAATTATTAAATCATTCATTTAAATAAGATTAAATTGATTATATGTTACTACTTGGTAATTCTTGTTAACTAATTCTCTATGGGAACGATACTCAACTTATCACTTTATTACTTGTTGACCACGTATACTTGCGTGTTGTGCGTAATTAGATTTTACCCAACAGAGATAGCAGAAGATTTAACGTATGAGGAGATACGTGTTAAAATCTTGGATAAGAAGGATCATATTCGACACTCAAAGGTTATACCTCAAGAGTTAGAATCTGAAATGAAGTCAAGGTATCCTCACCTCTTCGGCATATCAGGTACGTACGTAAATTTTGAGGGCGAAATTTCATAAGGAGGGGAGATTTTAAGACCCCAAATTTTATGAAATGAAAGTATTCAATTTTCTTATAATTATTATTTTATTTCGTAAATGGTTAAACTGATAAAAGGTTAAAGTTAAGGGTGATATGTGAAAAATTTTGCAAAGTAAGCAAGTTGTTATAAAATATTAGTTTGGTCGGAGAATATTCTTTTTGTCTGGATTATCCGTACGACGGCACAATCATTGGTGGAACCCACAACGGAAGTATTGCCGTAGTTAGAAAATGACAGAATTATAATTTTATAAAAATAACGGTGAAAGTATTACCGTTAAAACTGTTGAACTACTCGGTAGTAAAAGTACAGTAATACGCGTGGTTGCATAGTAGCACACGGTATTGATTATTGATGCATACATAAGAAGTCACTCAGTTATACACAATTATTGCTATAGTAATTGCTGCATCATATCTCTCATATTATTGATTCAATTATTGTCATAGTATCATCTGTATAATATGTTATATTATTAAATCAATAATTAAGATGAAAAAGTTATTCATAATATTATTTACAATATTGACAATGTCTAGAAGTTCTGTCAAGGAGAGGTTAGATAATCTAATTGTGCGCCAATAGGGAGAAATCCTTATTGGAAAGCCCCCTCTTTCCTGGAAACGACCTGGTTGTTAAATATTGTGAGTTATAAGATTAATGATGAATAAGTTCGTGTTGATTAAAGATGAAATTGATAGTTCCATTGTGTGGGAATTATTAGTGTTAGTGGAAATTGACATTTATTTCGATAATAATTGATGTATAGAGGTTATATTGACCAATCGGGTAATTAACCGGATAAATGAGCAATTAAATGTTATTAATTCACATGCTTATAACTATGTGTTCACATGTGTATACTATTGATTCACATGATTTACTATTAAGGAAGTTTGTGCAAGATTGATAATACTTGCATGACTAAATTAAAAATGGAGGTATAGATGAAGGTACTATACTATAATTAGTTTTTTCACATGATTATACTATTGAGTCACATGAATGAACTATTAATTCACATGATGTACTATTAGAGGAGGTGGTGCAAGTTTGATAATACTTGTAGGACAAAATTAAAAATAAATAAAAAGAGGAAGGTATTATACTGTAATATTTTGAGCCCCAAAACGTGCAATTATCGAATCTATATTTTCCTATAAATAGAAGCTCCTTCTTCCTTCATTTCTCACCAAATTCACTAAGTCTCACAAGAGCAAATATTATAGAGAGAAACTATTGAGAGAAAGAAGAAGAGAAGTCTGCTACCTCACTATTCCAGTATCCAGTTTTCTTCTAAGGTAAGGGGTATTATTTCTTTCGTATTAATGAAGAGAATTATTTTCTTTCAATACTCCTAAGGGTTGTTATTCCATTCTTTATTATTCTGTTGGCATAACCTGTCTACGCGGACTACCGCATGCCTGATGAATTCTTCTATTATTCTATTCTTTATTATTATGTTGGAATAACCTGTCTACGTGGACTACCGCATGCCTGGTGAATTCTTTTGTTATTCTATTCTTTAATATTATGTTGGAATAACCTGTCTACGCGGACTACCGCATGCATGGTGAATTACCCTTCGTATTCATTTGTGAAAATGATCTGTCTAGGTGGATTACCGCATGGCATGTGAAAATCCATTTATAGTTTCATATATTCTATTATACTCAGTTGGTTAAAGTTTTGGCTTCTATACTCCATGAAATTAGTAGAATATCCTTGATATTTGCGCTTCATCCAGTATCTTTTCATGGAAATATTCTTCTGAGCATTCTTGAATTTTACTCCACAAAGCAGTATCATGTTGACAATTTGGACGTTATTGATTTCTGGATAAATTAAATTATAAATCTTTAAAATTTATTCTTGAACTTGTTTTATTGAATTATTATGTCATGGTCATCATCCTCGTGCTTATATTGTGATGAAAGTCATCTTTGGCTTACGTGCATAGATGGACTTGGTATGATTATGACCAGGGATTATTCGGTATAATCATGACCGTAATGTAACGAATGATGTGGTAAAATTCCTCATTGGCCTGTAGTTTATTGATGGACAGTTGTTGGGAAGATTATGACCAGGGATTATTCGGTATAATCATGACCATTGATGATTACATGAATATCCTTGGCCGTGGTGCAGGGACGATTCGATGATGTGGTTTATTTATTAAGCTGAGTCTCAACGATAAAGTTGATGAAAATCTTTTTAAATCATAGAAGATAGTAGATTTTATGCTTTACTAGACTCTTCTAATGGATTTCTTATTCCGCTGCAGTTGTTGATCTAAAACTTGTTGTCTATTGTATTATATAAGTTGTTATACTGTTAAAGGCTAAGGATAATTTATTCTGCATTATCTTAGTCATAATATTTCTTACTGGGCTAGTTGAACTCACCCTTTTCTTTCACTGTTCTCTTAAAGAAATGAGAATATAGCTGGGACTAGTCGGGGAACAGAGTGATGGTCCAGATGGTTGCTTTAGTAGTCCTCACTATTCTGTAAAATAGTGTGATAATAATTGTAATGAGGACTCCATTGAGAGTGGATATTGTCTAGAGGACAATATTCTTGTTTAAACTCTCTGCTATGTTTTGTCGTATATTACTCGACAGTTGTATTAAAGAAGTTTTTATTTGATTTATATACCATGTATTTGGCGACTCAAGATGGGTGATGTATACCTATTTTGGGGGCGTCACGCCTTCCATATTTATAGCTCCATCAAAATACATTTTCCACGTAAGGCATGCATTGTACTGATGTCGTTGCTGCACTATCATTACCCCTTCATCGGGGAAGTATGTTTCCAAGGGTTTAAAATCCCCTGCGGGTGCGGTGGCCAGTTGATCCGCAATTCCTTGTCCTTTAATGGACTTTTGCGTCACGTAGACAGTGTCAAATTGTTGTAGGATCAACTTCCATCTAGACAGCTGACAATTCAATATGCGTTTACTGAACACGTACTTGAGAGGATCCACGCGGGATATGAGATGGGTTGTATGACCATGAAGGTAATGTTGTAAACTCATGGAAGCCCATGCTAAAGCACAATAAGTTTTCTCAATCAGAGTGTACTTGTGTTCACTGCTGCTGATTCTTTTGCTGAGGTAGTAGATAACTCACTCTTGGCATCTATCATCTTTTTATCCCAGCATGCAGCCCATGGCATTGTCATTAATGGACATGTACATGAACATGGGAACATCATCCCTGAGTGTTACCAAGACAAAAGCGTTAACCAGCTGGTCTTTGATTGTAAGGAAGACTTTTTGACACTCATCGTTCCATTTCATGGAGGAGTTCTTCCTTAATAGCTTGAAGATAGGCTCACAAGTTGCTGTGAGTTGAGAAATGAACCGGCTAATGAAGTTGATTCTTCCCAAAAATCCTCGTATTTCCTTCTCTGTCTGAGGAACGGGCATTTCCTTGATGGCTTGGATTTTGGTGGGATCCAGCTTAATCCCTTTGTGGCTAACTAGGAAACCTAGCAACTTACCTGATTTAACGCCAAAGGCGCACTTGGCTGGATTCAACTTCAAGTTGTACTTATACAACCTGTTGAAAAGTTTTCTGAGATGGTCTAAGTGGTCTTCTTCCCTTCGGGATTTGATAATGATGTCATCCATGTAGATCTCTATCTTTTTATGCATTAAGTCATCAAAAAGAGCCATCATAGCTCACTGGTAGGTTGCTTCGGCATTAATGAGGCCGAATGACAATCGTCTATAGCAAAAGGTTCCCCAAGGCGTGATGAATACAGTTTTCTCTTGGTCTTCCTCAGCAACCATGATTTGATGATACCCTGCAAAGTAATCAGCAAATGAGTACATGCCATATTGAGCAGTATTGTAAATGAGAATGTGGATAAATGGCACGGGAAAGCTATCCTTAAGGCAATCTTTATTCAGATCTCGGTAATCCACGCAAACTCGCACTTTTCTTCCCGGTTTAGGCACAGGGACTATATTTGATAGCCAATAAGGGTATGTGGACACCATGATGATGCCAGCTCAAAATTGTTTCATAATTTATTCTTTAACCTTTAAACTCCACTAAGGTTTTAATCGCCTGAGCTTCTGCCTGACTGGCTTGAATCCCTCTTAAATAGGAAGGCGATGGATGACGATGTCCATGGACAAACCCACCATGTCTTCGTGAGACCATGCAAACACATCTTGGAATTGGGTTAATAACGCAACCATGTCATTCCTTTGGTTTGGAGTGAGGTCTGTACCAATCTGGATCAACATAGGGCTTTCTAAGGTTCCAAGATTGAATGAGGTGGTTTGATCAAGATTTTGTTTGGGTTTGTCTTTGACCCATTCTTTGACCTCTTGAGGTATCTTAATGTCCTCTTGTATTTCCATCAAGTCTGAGTCCAACTTTTCATCAAAGTTATAGTCCTTGTGGAGAAAAGGCACCTCATCAGCAAGTACAGGCACATCTAAATTCAGAGTCTTAAAAAAAATTATGCTTTCAGTTAATATATGAAATTTTTTAATCATACAAAGTGTTATCATGTACTGATAAAACAACTGCTAATACTGTACATAAAAGTAAGCAGTTAAAGCTATCTACAGGACAGAGGGGTTTTTGCCCATTTTACCCTTGGCGACAAATGCAAGGAGTGCTACTCCAATTGTCAAGGGTGAAGTCCTGGTGGACGACAGTAATGAAGTGATGATCATCGTCCTCGTTCTCACGAATGATGACCATAATGTCGGGACAATCATTGTCTGGAGTGTATCTATTTGTGTGTTCATCATGAAAAAGGATACGTAGATGAGACAATCTCCTGGCGATGTCCTGTTTACATCTCCGTTCCTCTTCTTCCACTTTGGGATCAGGAATCAGGACCTCTTTAACTTTAACCGGTATCAGTTTGGGGAATAACTTAGCCATAACATGGGCTAGAACCTTTACCGGAGACTGTACAGGCTCAGGATAGGTAGGTGGAGATAATCGCCTTATGGCTGAAGATGAAGGAATCTATTTGTGCTTGTGAGGATTCTTATGACTGGAGCTAGTAGAATAGCCTAATCCAGTTGTCCCTATTTGATTGGGAACTTGAATTGGGTTCTTAATACCCTGATGATCTTTGCCCAACCTTTTTCTAGGTTGATGACCCAATGACATCATCTCTTGAGTGGTCAACATTACCTCGGCAGAAATCTTGGGTATTAGAGGTGGAGCCCCAATGGTATGGTAATGAGTATTGCTCACCTCCAGGGCATGGAAACTGACCGGTTCAACTTCTGAATTGAAGCTGAAGTGGTATGTCAACTTTTTCAGGACATTCCGGCTCAGCATTAATAATGACTAGGCTATTGTTGATAATATACTTGAGTTGCTGATGAAGAGTGGAAGGGATGGCTCCAGCCATATGAATCCATGGTCTTGCCAATAGTAGATTGTATCCTGTAGCTATTCTGAGCACGCGAAAGGATACACTAAATATATGTGGACCAATCTCCATTGGTAATTCAATCTCTACAGTAGCGTTTCGTCGGGACCCATCAAAAGATTTGATAACCGTATGGCTACTTTTGATCCTCTTGGGGTTGATGTTCATCTTCTCCAAGGTAGTATAAGAACATATATTCAGAGATGAACCTCCATCTATTAAGACTCCACCTACCATGTATCCGGAGGATAAAACCGATATGTACAAGGGCTTGCAATGACCAGTCCCTTCAGCGGGTATGTCGTCATCAATGAAAGATATCACCTTGTTATTAAAAATGTGATCAACCTGTTGTTGGAATTTTTCCACATCCGCTAATTTCGGTAAATGGGCTTCTTCCAAGACCTTTATCAATATCTTCATGTGATCTTCAGAAGAGAAAACCAAGTCCAGTATGGAGATTTGTTGTGGAGCTTCTCTCAAGCTTAAAACCACCTTGGCTTCGTTATGGCCCATGGTACAAAGGAATTCTTTAATTTTCTCTATGGGAACTTTCCCATTTGATTTGATGGTAGGCTTAATCACCCAATGGGGAAGATACAATGGATTCTCCTTCGCCACTGCAACAGTCGTATGTGAGGTAAATCTTTCAGCCTGCCCATAATTTCATGGGACTTTTTTCAAGCTGACAACAGGATACTGTGGCCGAGATGGCAAGAGAATTGGCTCTAGTGCAGCCACTTTCAAAGGATTGTCAGCACCTTTGAGTTGAATTATTTGTATTGTGAGTGGAATGCAGACCACATCATCTTGATGGATATAATCGCTTCTCATTTGTCCTTCCATTTTGTAGGACATGTGTTCCCACTCTCGAGTAACAAAGTGTCGTCATTTTCCATTTGCAGGACACCGCTGTCAATTAAATTTTGAATGAGGTGACAGAGTGCCCAGCATTCTTCTGTGCTGTGACCGCGAGAGTGGGCGTGATATTTGCATACTCCATTAGAATTGAACCGTCGGGAATGGGGATTGATTGGTGGTAGAAGGGATGTAATTCTTCCTTCATTAATCAGCATCTGAAATATCTCCTCCATAGGTTGGCCAAGGTATGTAAATTTCCTCTTGTTGGAAAAATCCCGAAGGGCTTTGGCACTTGCTCTTTTCACAACTTTATCCTCCAGTGTTTCACTTTCTGAAGGCCAGGATGGATTATTCATGAAAAAAGGAAGGAGACTAGCATGCTCTTGACAGACTAATTGGCGTGTGACTTGATGATGATGGATCACCAGTTCTGCCAATTGGTCTACTTGCTTGCAAAGAGCCTTAATCTTTTGTTCCATCATAAACTGGAACTGCGCATAATCCCATATGTCAGCACCATCTTTGCTAGTTTGGGAAGATTCAACAACGTAATTGGAACTTTGTCCACTGCTCTAATTAATCATATTGACCTCTTCTTCTTTGTATTGAGGAAGAGGGTTGTCCTGCACATGAGGTTGGTCGGGTTTAGTCACGACAATCCCCCCATTATTAATTAAATCTTAGATCTTGTGTTTCAAGGCCCAACAATCCTGAGTGTCATGTCCCGGTGCCCAGGCATGAAAAGCACACTTCCGTGTAGCATTGTAACCCTTCCCATTATGCTTGGCTGGTGGAAGAAGATGTGTAATTTTCTTCTGAGTAGTCAGAAGATTGAGAACATTTTTGAGCGAATCCCCTAGGGGTGTGAACACTCGGTTATGTCGGACTTCTATACCCTTTGGCAATGTGGGGTTGGAAGATTGTGCTGGAAAAGGAGAGTAGTTTCTCCTCTAGATAGGCATATTCTGACTGCCTTTCAGACCTTATAGTATCAAGGAAACATCTTCCTCTATCTTTTTATGGACCCTCCGGGGGTTATTTCCATAAGTTCCGGACTGGATGTGCTCAACAACAGCTTTTAGAGCTGCTAGGTCTTGAATTTTTCCTGACTTCAATCTCATCACAACCATCTCTCCATGTTTGATCATTTTATAGAATGGTTTACCAATGCCAGCTAAGACTCTTTCATAGAAAGGAGCTTCTTGTATGTCTATGAAAGTCATAACCATTTCTGACTCCGTTATAGAAGGAATAACTTGAGCAGCATGGCGCCTCCACCTTTGAGCATATTCTCTAAATGACTAATTAGATTATTTCTTGACCTTTGTAATTTGGTACCGGTCAGGAGCCATTTGAGACTGGAAGTTGTACTGAGTGAGGAAGGCATGAGCTAACTCTTCCCAGCTATATATTTTAGAATTGTCTAATCTGGTATACCATTATCAGGCTTCTCCAGTTAGACTCTTTTGGAACATCTGCATTCTTAGCTTTTCATCCTAATCCGAGTTCTCCAATGAATACCTTCAAATGTGTGTAAGGATTTCTCAACCCATATTACTTTTTAAAGTCAGGAGTCTTGAACTTCTCTTGATAATGAACATTAGGGAATATACAAAGATCGGCATAGGAAACACTCCTGTATGCACCAATCCCTTTTATAGACCGAATGGTCTCTTCCATTTGAAGGACTTTTTTCCTGATATCACCCGTGTTTGGATCTTCTTTGAGATGAGTTTTTTCAGGAATTTTGTTGGTTGTATCCAACTGAAGTTCCAAAATTATTTTATCTGAACCTTGTGCTCCTCCCTATGCAGAGGATTCTGTATGTATGGGTATTCGCGAACCCTGAGTTAACTGGTGTAGTTCTTTAAGCAGAACTGCTAAATCTAAAATTTGCTTTCTTAATCCGTCAAACTCTTCCCGAGAGACAGGAGCAGGATTAGACTGGTCAGATGAAGACATAATTGGTTGTAGTCTCGTGGCCTTTTTGGACTTTTAACGGGTAACAGGACCAATTGATTCACTATAAAAACTTATGTAGTTTAGTCTTAGGGAATGAATAAAATTTTACATGTTATCATAATGTGTCCATTTTAGGAATATTATCTTGTAAAATGGGTGTCATTTGATAGCATGTCAAGCCTTAATATGCATGTACACATATTCCTCATATTTTTCATTACATAGAGATTGACATGGAATGAAATTACAAGTAATTGTCTTTACAGGTAATTAAAAATGGAAAGCATGAATAGACTTTCCTCCGCGTTTGGTTTATCAGTGGTTGACCTATCTTAGGTTACTCTCGCGGCTTTTTGGCATGAAGGTTCCCAGATCATCACAATTTACTTGACGAGAAGTTAATCCGGTCTTTCAACTGGAGCGAATCTGGGTGGTGCCTTTCCTGAGCCGCGTTGGAATTAGTCTCCCTACGAGTCCAGTATTCAAACACCGACAGGATAGCCTCTTGGTGGAGGAACCACACAACATACATTCACATGTAACGTGTTTCACCATTATGGGAATGATGACATGTGCGAAGCACTAATATCACAGATAGATATATTGCAGTGCAGTAAGTAAAATACATTTGTACACATTCATCAAAAATGTAAATGCAACATCCACACACAAGCATGTAACAATTTTGAAAAGCTTGTAGTAGGGGCTTAAGTCCTCTTACTGGAATCCCCAGCAGAGTCGTCCCATGTCAACGTCGGGATTTTTATTGTCCCTTTTCTGTTCTTATTTCTTGGTGTTCTCATGTTAGGTGAGATTTGTTTGAAAAAATAAGTTTTGAAAAGTTTTGACATTTATATGTCGACGATTTGACTATAAGAGTCGCCAGTTGGTTTTTTAAATGGTTGTACCAACACAATCGAGAAAAGATTTGCACATTGACCTAGTGATATGACACTGCTAAATGGGTCTATGAAACCGAGATTCATTAGGGTCCGGGGACTTGCTTATGCGAAGGGAAGGTGTTAGGCACCCCCCAAAATCTGTGTTACCACGGTTACCGCCACTTTTCAATTAAACTGTTATATGAATATATGTGTGTGTGTGTGTGTGTGTGTGTGGGTCAATGTGCAGATATTTGGAAGTAGTGCTATGCCTCGTTCATACCTATATACAAAAGGTTTGAATTTGTGTAAAAATTCAGTTTTAAACAAGATATAGTAATGAGGTTTTATACCCTGTGCTCAATAGTAATTGAGGCCTTTGATATTTCCATTTCATTAAATGTTTGGCTTGATTGCTTTTATTTTCGAGATGCGAAGCATCTTCGAGAAAATAATATATAGCAGTGTCGAACTCCTCATGGGCATGAAAGCCATCTAAGGAAATTCGAACACCGTGAATAATTTACAAGCTGCTTACAGCTGAAAATGTCCATCACGGGAATCGAATCTAAATTCAGTAGATTGAATTTGTGATCACATGATTCCTAGGCTCATATGAGGCCGCAATTTATATGAAAGAAGTAAGCAGTTATATATATAAAAGCTGTAAATATATATATACAGACATGATCAACCACCACGAAGCACCTCCATGGGGGATCAGAAATGTAAATATATAAAAGCGGTAAATATATATATATATATATATATAGACATGATTAACCACCACGAAGCACCTCCATGGGGGATCAAAACTTTAAATAAAGCAATAAAGACGATCAACCGCCACGAAGTAAACTCTAGACGGGACGGAATGTAAATAAAGCAATAAAAGGCCATGAAGTAAACTCTAAGCATGGCATAAATGTAAATATATATATATATATATATATATATATACCAAAGAAAATAAAAGCCACGGACCGAAGTCCGGGCATACACACGCAACACGACTCTCAATGTGAAGAACAGTGTGTGCAAAGATGAAGAGAAAGAAGACTTCTATAGCTTTAAATGGATAAACACTCGGCTCCCACCGGTAAAAATATGACTGAATATAAGCTCACAAGTGTTTAAAATGAGAAAACACTCAATTTAGGGTGTGTACAGAGAAAATTGGACAGGGCTTCCTTGCCGTTTTCTCTTGAAATATAGCCACTCCAAGCCCTCTATTTATAGAGGGGGAGCTGCAAGTACACCTACGGCATCCGTTGATGTACCTGCGGCTGCCCGGGGTGCCCCAGGCTCTGCAGGTCCCACCGTCTTGAAGTACGTGAACGCATGCAATGTGATGTCTGCTCGAACTTACAGAACTTCAATCCCAGCCTCCGATTGAGGTGTATAAGACCTTTTACAGAGTGCTATTGTCGTGAGCTACGCGATGACTTGGGATTAGAGGTTGTCATAAGTAAGGAAGTTAGGACCATGCCCTTGGTCTTTAAGCTTCAAATTCTATCCGGTGTGCTGCCTTGCGTAGTAGTTACTCGGGATTGGAACTCATTGGCTCTTGTGGGACATTGTTGTGTAGAATATATGTTGAGATGTTGTTGAGACAACGCAATATGGGATCGAGTTAGCAAAATAACAATGTTGCCCCTCACTGGGGTTATCTCCGATTTGGGCTGATAAAGCCGTCGTTGCTCAGGGTTATCTCTTAGATTAGGCTGCTGTAAGTACTGGATGTCCTCAGGGTTGTCTCTGAGGTGTGCCTGACCTCCCGGGGTTATCTCCGGGATTGGAGCTGAGTGCCTCGGTGTGAGTCCCAAGGTTGAAGCTGATTGCATCTGTTGAAATGAGCATCTCCGGGGTTATCTCTGGAACTGCAACTTCACTCTTTGGGGTTATCTCCAATGTTGACATTGTCTTTCCCGATGTTGTTTCCGGGACTGGGACTAAGTATCTCAGGGTTATCTCTAAGATGAAACGGCCTTCTCCGGTGTGATTTCCGATATTGGAATTGCATACCTCGGGATTATCTCAGAGGTTGAAACTGAAACTTCCAGTGTTATTTCTAGGAATGAGTTGAGCTGTCCTCCAAGGTTATCTCTGAAAGACAATTTTGTCCTCCCACAATGTTAATAACAGGTATGTAAAAAAATTTGAGTGTCTACATATGCGACTTTGTATTGACTATCAGGAGTTAAATCATGTCACCATCAAAAAAAGATACTCGCTGCCATGCATTGATGACCTATTTGACAAGTTGCAAGGCGCCAAATTCTTTTCAAAGATCGATCTTCGTTCCGGATATCATCAATTAAAGATTAAAATGGATGACATCCCAAAGACTACTTTTAGAACTCGGTACGGGCATTACGAATTCCTAGTCATGTCTTTTGGATTGACTAATGCTCCTACTGCCTTCATGGATATGATGAACCAAGTATTCAAGGAATATTTGGATCATTTTGTGGTTATCTTTATTGATGACATCCTCATATACTCCAAAAACCGTGAAGATCATGAGCAACACTTAAGGCTGATACTCTAAAAGCTTCGTGAAAATAAGTTATATTCCAAGTTAAAGAAATGCGAGTTTTGGCTTGAGGAAGTAGTATTCCTTGGGCACGTGATATCAATTCATGGAATATCTGTTGACCCAACAAAGATTGAAGCAATACAAAGCTGCGAGCAACCTTAGTCAGTAATTGAAGTACCTAGCTTTCTGGGCTTAGATGGTTATTATCAGATATTCGTGGAAGGATTTTCTCGAATCGCTACTCAATTAACTCAGCTGACTCGAAAAGATACAAAATTCTGTTGGAGTGAGAAATATCAGAAGTGTTTTCTAGAACTCAAGAGGAGACTCATTTCAGCACATGTTCTGACAATACCATCTGGTTCGGAGGATTTGTCATCTACAGCGATGCTTCAGGCAGAGGGTTAGGATGTGTTGTTATGTAACAGGGGAAAGTCATAGCCTATGCCTCACGACAACTCAAAGAATATGAGAGGAATTATTCTACTCATGATCTAGAGTTGGTAGCAGTCATTTTTGCACTAAAGATCTGGAGGCATTACCTATATGGGGAGAAAGTGGAGATCTACACAGATCATAAAAGCCTCAATATTTCTTCACCCAAAAGGAACTCAACGTGCAACAATGATGTTGGCTCGAGCTGTTGAAAGATTACGATCACACCATTTAATACCATCCTGGAAAAGCGAACGTGGTAGTTGATGCATTGAGTAGAAAATCATATACGGGTATGAGTGCGATATTGTCAACGCAAAGGCCCATTTTGTATGACTTACAAAGAATGGAGATAGAGATAAAGACTCCAAGGACCCACATGATGATGTCAAATATACGAGTAGAACCGACTTTAATCGATAAAGTTAAAGTTGATTAACTTAGGGACCTGGAGCTAATGCGTATGAAGAAGAAAGTGCATGAAGGTGCTATTTTGGAAGCAAGAATCATTGAAGAAGGAATACTTTGAGTCAAATCCATACTTTATGTTCCTAACGACCCTGATTTGAAGTATAAAATCATAATGGAGGCACACAACACACCTTTTACAATCCATCCTAGAAGTACCAAAATGTATCGTGATCTTCGACATACATTTTGGTGGAGCAATATGAAAAGAGAGATCACAGAGTTTATTTCAAGGTGTTTAACGTGTCAACGAGTTAGGGCAGAGCATCAAGTGCCAAAAGGTCTATTGCAACCACTTAAAATTCCAGAATGGAAGTGGGAGCACATTACCATGGATTTCGTTACTGGTCTTCCCAAGGTTTCTCAAGGCATAGATGTAATTTGGGTCATTGTTTATAGATTGACCAAATATTCTCATTTTTTACCTATACGAGAAACTTATTCGCTTGAACATTATGCTCATATTAACATAAATGACATTGTAAGACTGCATGGTATGCCAGTATCCATAGTTTCTTACCAAGACCCAAGATTCACTTCTCAATTTTGGGTTAGTTTGCAAAAAGCTATGGGCATAGATTTACAATTCAGTTAGGCTTACCATCCTCAAACGGACGGGTAGTCAGAAAGGACTATTCAAACTCTTGAAGATCTATTAAGACTTTGTTTCCTTGACTTCAAAGGAAGTTGGGACAAGTTCTTGACATTAGTGAAATTTTCCTACAACAACAATTATCAAGCAAGTATTGGCATGGCTTCATTCGAGGCGTTGTGTGGACGCAAGTGTCGTTCCCCAGTATGCTGGGATGAGGTGGGTGAAGCAACATTACTGGGACCGGAATTGGTACACATGACAACAGAAAAGATTCAAATCATACGACAACGTATAAACACCTCACAAGATCGACAAAAGAGTTATGATGATCTTCATCGAAAGGACATGGAATTCAATGTTGGAGATCATGTGTTGTTACATGTGGCACCATGTAAAGGAGTTACAAGATTTGGAAAGAGAGGAAAGCTCAATCCTCGATTCATTGGCCCATTTAAAATACTTGACCAAGTAGGAACTGTGGCCTATAGACTCGCTTTACCGCCAAGTATATCTCATGTTCATAAAGTTTTTCACATATCTATGTTACATAAATATGTGGAAGACCCAAACCACATTATTGATTTAGAACCAGATGAGATAGTGGAAGATTTAACGTATGAAGAGGTACCTGTTAAAATCTTGGATAAAAAGGAACATATTCTACGCTACAAGGTTATACCTCAAGTCAAAGTTTTTTGGAGAAACCATAATGTTGAGGAAATGACCTGGGAGTTAGAATCTAAAATGAAATCAAGGTATCCTCACCTCTTTGATATACCAGGTATGTACCCTACTTTTGAGGATGAAATTTCATAAGGAGGGAAGGTTATAAGACCCCAACTTTCATGAATAAAGATTAATTTTTCTCAAAATATCATTTTTTAAATATTATGGTGTGGATTTGATATAATGTTATAGTTGTGGTAAAATTTATAAATTTTGCAAAGTAAGAAAGTTGTTCTAAAATATTCGATTGGTCGGGGAATATTTGTTTTAACATAAAATATTCGTACGACGGTACAATCATTGGTGGACCCCACAACAAAATTATTGTCAAAAACGACAGAAATATCTTTTTATAAAAATAACTATGAAAGTTTTATCGTTAACTGTTGAAATACCCAGTGATAAAAGTATAGTAATACGTGTGGTTGCATAGTAGCACACGGTATTGATTATTGATGCTTACGTGAGAAGTCACTCAATTATACTCAATTATTGCTACAGTAATTGTTGCATAGTATCTCACATTATTTGATTCAATTATTTTCAATATTTTATATTATTAAATCTATAGTTGAGATGACAAGTTATTCATATTATTATTTGCATTATTGACAATGTTTAGAAAGTTCTGTCGAGGAAAGGGGTTTGGTCACCTAATTGTGTGCCAATAGGGAGAAATCCTTATCAGAAAGCCCCCTCTTTCCTGGGTATGATGTGGTTGTTAATATTGCAAGTTACATTATTAATGAATAAATGTTGTTAAAAATATTGAGGGGATTTATAGGAAGTATTTGTTGTAAATTTTTCTTATTATTTGGACCCCCACTTACCCATTTTTCAAAATTATAGGTAGAAAGTTATTCAGTATATATATGTATGTATTATGTGTGTGTGTGTGTGTATATATATATATATATATATATATATATATATATTATAATAAGTTTTTTTTATGAAAAATAGAATATATTATATTTTATTATGCACAGTGTCTACATAGTGTTTGCATAGTAAATCATAAAAAAAAAAATCAACCAATGTTGTGCACCCGTGAATGTAGCCACTGTACAGTTCGTGATTTTTTCTAAATAGTATCCTTCTATTCTCTTATAAATAGGATGCTTAGTTTAGAATTAAAAATCACACCAGAATCAGAGAATTCTTCTTCTATAATATTGAGCATATTTCTCACTACTACAAAACTGTAAATAGATAATGCGTAAAAAAACATTGTGGTTGTTATCCCAGAAACGTTGTGGTTAAGGGTGTCATCTATTTGACACCCTTTATACTACGTTTTAAAAACGTTGTAGTTTGACACATTATACAACGTTTTTTTCTTAAAAACGTTGTAGATTTGTTTTCCATAAATTATTATATGCTTGAAAACGTTGTAGATGGTATGATTCCTCAACGTTTTCTAGCTTAAAATGTTATAGTTTAATATATCAGACAACGTTTAAACACATTTACACAACATTTAAAATGTGTCATCTATTTAGACAAATTTATATAACATTTTTAAAACGTTGTAGTGTGACTTAAAAATGTTGTAATACATGCATATAACAACTGTTTTTAAATATCGACCATAGAAAGAAACAACAGACAACGTTTAAACACATTTAAACAACGTTTAGAAGGTGTCATCTATTTAAAGCCAAAATGTATCAAACATTCAAAATATAACAATTACAAATAATATTACTATCCATACATCTCAAATTTAAAATATACCTATTACAAAGAATATTCATACCATACAGTGTCTCAGTCGATCATTTAAATATTAATCAGTAGAGAGTGTGGATGATAATAGACCCATTGTTGTTCTACTTGTGGACATAAAGAAATTCCCATTTGGAAGCATAAGAAGCCTTCTGATAAACAATGCCAGTTGCAATTGCATTCACTAGAATGGCTTTGCTCTACCAAATCTTGTGCTTTTGATAGTAGGACACATCATGTCACATAAGGCGCCATAAAAACCAACACCAACACAGTAGGAAGCAGATCAGCCTTCATAATGCAAACCCATTAAACATGCCAATTGATCAATTCGAATCAACAAAAATCTACATCATGCACATACAACATCTCAGAATGATAATCGAGCATTATATATTCTGGTTTCAGAAGTGTGACACGAAGACCATCACATAACCAGACAGGGATACTACTGGTGGATTGCTACTGTGACGCCCCCAAATTCTCTACATTCACTGTAGCCAATTTGGTGCTCACGTAAATATTCTATAAGATAATAATTCATATAAATCCGAGATTCATAGTACTCATAGTAAATAGTAGTTCTCGTCAAAACAATCATTGTAACTGATTACCCTCACTTGGATGTACAGGTTCAGTATCTTATAGATATTTCTTCCATATCTATAATTCTTATCTATCTGACCTCCATAGTATTAATGTTAAAGTTCTTGGAACTGAGTGAAGTGTTACCTCAATGCATCAGAGAGCCAATGTCTGTTAACACTATCATTCAGATATATAGTTCATATAGATACTGTACACTTTTCTAATTCCATTAAAATAACAACTAAATACCTCAACTAATAATACACTAAACCAATAATATACCGTTACATTGATTTAAAAAGGTCATTACTATTACATTATAGTTCTTAACAGGGTATCCATGTCTTAAGCCTTTTATCCAAAATACCGGAACTTCTAAAATATATTCTTTCTATCTGCAAATGAAGAAAATATTTGTAGGGATGAGCTACAGAAAGCTCAGCAAGTTTTGAACAATAATTGAATGTTATACATATATTAATTCTGAAATAAATGAACATAAAGTTCAGAGTTTCTCCACACACACCAAAACTGGATTGAATGAACATAAAGTTCAGAGTAGTGCCATAAATATATACTGAGGTTTATCTGCCAAACCCCACACATTACGAGTTACTGTCAGTCCTATAGACTTAGTAACCCGGGTTAATCCGCTCAACCAAAAAAAACCAGGAGTATGCATATCATCCTCTAAATATTATCCGATCATTGCTATAAATGTCCGAGACATCTCCTCAATGCCAAATATTATCCGATCATTGCTATAAATGTCAGAGACAGCTCCTCACTACCAAGGACAACCATAATTGCCCATCGACAGTTCCTCACTACCGATTCTAATAGTGTTAGTATATATATTGGCACCAAACAAAATTTCTTTTTCACAAACTGTGCTTTTATACATTAGTACCAAACAAAATTGGTTTCTCACAAACTATGCTTTTATACATTTGTACCAAACAAAATTGGTTTCTCACAAACTATGCTTTGATATCAAATCAAACGCATTTTTCCATAATAATAACTCATATGACTTGGTTATGTTTGAACAAGAAATCATAACCTTTAAATAACAGAATTCATAAACACTATGTATCACCAGATCATAACTGATAAATATCGAATTTTCATTTAATAAAGTAATTTAAATGAAGCTGACATTTGAAATATGAGGTTTGCACAAAGTGCAGAAAAACTTATCTCATAAATCGATCATTCTTCGCTACGATCTATTTAACTTCATCTAAAGACCTAATATTAATAATATTGATCTCTAAGTTAGAATAATATCATCACAATGTATTACTGTGAATTACTGTTATAAAATAACCTAAACACATTATCACATAATCCTATCGGTCTATAAGACACATAAGACCTATCCTCAAGTTAAACTATTACAGTCTGAGTTGAGTTTGGTACTATGTCGACAAACCGATTGCCTAATCGGATAATTATCGAGCTTAATCCCAATAAGATTTTGCCTAAATACTTCACAATTATATTAAATAATTTAATCATCAATTAAAACTATTTTTCCCTAGCTCATAAGAAATTATAAATAATTAATATTATTTATCATGATTTTTCAATCATTAATATCATATTTATATGATTTAAATACCACATAATTCCTTTATCATTAATATTTAATTATAATATCTCAAATTATTTTTAATACCTAAAATAATATTTAAATAATTTTAAATATTTAAATCCATTATCAATTAACTACCATTAATATTAAATATTAATGTATTTCATGACAAAATATTAAAAGTTATATTTTGTAACTTAGAATATTTTATAACCCATAAATCATTTTTATATGATTTTAAATCATTAAAACTAACTTTCCACAATTTATTTAATACATTTATTAAAATTATCATTAATATTAATTTATTAATGAAATTCATCAAAAAAATATTAAAAGTCATTAAAGATTATCTTAAAATATTTTTTGACACTTTAATATAGTTTCAAATGATTTTTAAAGTATTAAAATCATTTTTAAATAATTACCATTAATATTAAAATATTAATGTTATTCATTTCAAAATATTAAAAGTTATTTATTATAACTTAAAATAAAATTTTTTTATAATAAAAAAAAACTTTAATATGAATTTCTAATATTTATTTTCTATTTATTCCATAATTTTCGTATAAAGTTGAGGTCCTCCACAGAAACGTTTGTAGACGAAAATCTACAAGTCTGATTTGGGCCCACTTAGAATCTTTAGAACCATGACTTCCCAAGCTACGTTTTAGGCTCAAGAAACAGTCCATTTGGCCCAATACAGAACCCTGAAAACAGGCCACTACCGACTAACCATTACATGCCTTGTAAATATTTTTAGTTTTGGAGTCTTTTATAGAAACGCTTGTATTATGAGATCCACAACTCCGATTGAGAACCAATTAGACTCGTTGGATTCGTATCTTCTTGAAATACATTTTTCATTTATCAAACACCAAATTCCAATCTGTCTAGGTCCCGGAAATCAGTCCCAAAGTGACTAGTCAGTAAGTTTTGTTTTCAACAGTTGGTTTATTTTTCAGATTTGGGGTCCTTAACAGAAACGCTTATAAAACGAAATCTAAAAATCGGATTTAGGTCCAATAGGTATCGTTGGATTCGTAATTTCCCGAACTACAGTTTCCATGTATCAAACATCCATTTTGGTTCTGTTTTGGTCTCGGAAAAATGGACAAAATTGACTGATCAGTAGCTTGTGTTCAACAGTTGGGGTAGTTTAGGATTTAATTCATAACTGGTTCATTTCTTAACATATTTGAGTGATTCCAAAGGGGTTTTGCCCTTAACTCATGTATCTAGAATTATAATATGTTTTAAACCATTTACCATAGGAACCCAAAGAATCTAACATAAAAATATATATAGCATACAAAGAAAATCTATTTCTTAAACCTTTTGGTACAAATCTTGATTTTCTCACTTTGGATCTAACTTTTGTTTTCAAGAATACTTTGATACACATATAAAATACCAATACTCATGTAAATCATGAGTTTTTAAAGATCCAAAACAAAAGTTGCTTGGTTCATAAAGATCTAACAAAAGAGAGCACAAAAATTAAAACTTTTCAAATTTTTACCCTTTTCTTCTTGCAAGCCTTCTTAATCCTTCAAAGTAGCTTATGTGTGACGCCCCCAAAACAGGTATACATCACCCATCTTGAGTCGCCAAATACATGGTACAAAATTCAAAAACAAACTTAAATATACAACTGTCGTGTAAAATAGGACAAAACATAAACTGAGAGTTTAAACAAGAATATTGTCTTCTAGACAATATCCACTCTCAATGGAGTCCTCATATACAGTATACAAACTCAAATTCAGTCCTGGTTACATTTATTATCACACTACTTAAAAGAATAGTGAGGACTACTAATTTTATCATCTGGATCGCCACTCCGTTCCTCGACTCGTCCCAGCTATATTCTCATTTCCTGAAGAGAACAGTGAAGGAAAGGGTGAGTTCAACTAACCCAGTAAGAAATATTATGACTAAGATGATACAGAATAAATTATCATCAGTCTTCAACAATGTTAAACTGATAAAATACAATAGACATCAAGTTTAACTGCAGCGGAACAAACAATCCATTAAAAGAGTCAAGTAGAGAATAAAATCTACTATCTTTTATGATTTAAAAAGTTTTCATCACTTTTATATTTGAGACTCACTTAATAAATAATCCACATCATCAAATCATCCCTGCACTACAGGCCAAGAATATTATTTAGTATCACGACCACGAATTATCCATACACTACAGGCCAAAGATAATCGTGTTTTCATCAACGGTCCTGATCATGCCATAAAATATTTCATCTTTGCTCCCTTGGCCGAAGAGAATCCATAGCCATAGTCATACCAAAAATTGTCCATCAATGCACTACGGGCCAATGAGGACTTTTTCCACATCATTTATAACATTACGGTTATGATTATACCGAATAATCCCTGGTCATAATCATACCAAGTCCATCTATGCAATATAGGCCACAGATGACTTTCAACATAATATAAACATGAGGATGATGACAATAATATAAGAATTCAATAAAACAAGTTCAAGAATTAAATTATCTAGGAACTAATAATATCCAAATTGTCAACAAGATACTTCTTTGTAGAGTAAAATTCAAGAATAATATTCATGCACCAAAAATAATTTGGACAAAAAAGAATCAATTTTTCGTCATGAATAGTACCCCGTGAATAGTATTTCGGGAATAGTACCTCGTGAATAGTACCCCAACATGAAAAGTACTCCAAAAACCAGAGTGAATAATATTCGGGTGAATAGTAATTTTGGTGAATAGTAACCCGTGAATAGTAACTCATGAATAGTATTTCGAAATGAAAAGTGCCCCGAATACCCGAGTGAATAATACTAGAGTGAATAGTAATCGGGTGAATAGTAACCCGTTAATAGTAACTCATAACAGAAAATACCAAATAAAATGATATTTCATGATGAGTATAGAAGTCAAAACTTTAACCAACTTAGTATAATAATGAATGGAATAACAAAAGAAATCATCAGCATATGGTACTTCAGATTATGAGCAAAGTTATCCCAACGTAATAATAAATAATCTAAAACCGTGTCAAAGCGTAATACATAACCAAAGGATATTCAACAAAATAATAAAGAATGGAATAACAATGAAATTACCATGCATGAGGTACTTAGCATGACAAAGTTAACGAATAATAAATAACGGAACTAGGTCCGGTAGTAAAAGCGCATGAGATGGGATATTCAAATGTAATAATAAAGCGGAACCCCAGTGCGGCGTAAAAGCGCATGATGTGAGGATATTCCAATGAATAATAAAGATGGAACCAGTTAAAGAAAAACGCTTTCAGACGAGGATATTCAGCGAATAATAAAGAATGGAATAACAATGTAATTTCACCATGTATGCGGTACTTTGCATAGATAGGTTATTCAATGAGAATAATAAATAATGGAATAATGAAGAATTTCACCAAGTATAGGGTAGATCAGCGTATCTGAGTTATTCCAACAGAATAATAAAGAATGGAATAACAGAAGTTCTCTTAATGAATACGAAATAAATAATACCCCTTACCTCAAAAGAAGACTGGATACTGGAATAGTGAGGTAGCAGGCTTCTCTTCTTCTATAGATTTTCTCTCTATAGCTTCTCTCTATAATTTCTCTCTATAATAATTGCTCTATAGTTTTATTGAATTTGTGAGAGATGAAGGAAGAATGAGCTTCTATTTATAGAAAAATATAGTTTCGATAATTGCACGTTTTGGGGCTCAAAAAATTATAGAATAATACTTCCCACTTTTCTTTCATTTTTAATTTAGTCCTGCAAGTATTATCAAACTTGCACCACCTCCCCTAATAGTAAATCAAGTGAATCAATAGTAAATCATGTGACTCAATACTTCTAGACATGTGAAAATATGAATTACAGTATAGTACCTCAATCTATACCTCCATCTTTAACTTAGTCATGCAAGTATTATCAATCTTGCACCAACTCCCCTAATAGTATAAGAATGTGATTCAATAGTACACACATGTGAACCAATAGTTATATAAACATGTGAATTAGTAGCAATTAATTGCTCATATATCCGATAAATTCCCCGATTTATCAATATAACCCTCGGACATCAATTATCATCGGAATAGATGTCGATTTCAACTAACACCAATAATCCCAACACAATGGAACTATCAAATTCATCTTTAATCAACACGAACTTATTCATCATTAATATTATAACTCACAATATTTAACAATCAGGTCGTTCCCAGGAAAGAAGGGGCTTTCCAATAAGGATTTCTCCTTATTGGTGCGTAATTAGGTGACCAAACCTCTCCTTGGCAGAACTTCTAGACATTGTAAATATTGCAATTTAATAATGTGAATAACTTTTTCGTCTTAATTATTGATTTAATAATATATATAAATTATCGACAATAATTGAATCAAACTAAGTGACTTCTCATGTAAGCATTAATAATCAATACCGCGTGCTACTATGCAACCACGCGTATTTTACCACCGATTATTTTATGATAACTTGCTTACTTTGAAAAATTTTCAAATGTCACCCTTAACTTTAAACTTTTATCAATTTAACTATTTACCAAAATAGAAAAATTGAATACTTTTATTTTATAAAATTCGGGGTCTCACAATCTCCCCTCCTTATGAAATTTTGCCCTCGAAATTTACGTACATACCTGATATTCGAAGAGATGAGAATACCTTTCTTTCGTTTCAGATTGTACCTTCCCGATATATCCTCTGTATCATGTTTTTTCCATTGCTCATCTCCTGTATTTCATATATCATTCTAGAATATATCTTCAAAATAAGGGTTAATTGACATGTCACATATTATCCCTATACTCTGACCGACCAATTAAATACCAAATAAACTTAGGTAGGTCATACTAGCGAAGGAATTCCCCGTCTCTCCCCTCCTAGTTCTTGTCTCACATCTGAGCCAGGGATCATATCCCTAAGCTCTGATACCAATTGTGACGCCCCCAAAACAGGTATACATCACCCATCTTGAGTCGCCAAATACATGGTACAAAATTCAAATACAAACTTAAATATACAACTGTTGTGTAAAATACGACAAAACATAAACTGAGAGTTTAAACAAGAATATTGTCTTCTAGACAATATCCACTCTCAATGGATTCCTCATACACAGTATGTAAACTCAAATTCAGTCCTCATTACATTTATTGTCACACTATTTAAATGAATAGTGAGGACTACTAATGCTATCATCTGGACCGTCACTCCGTTCCCCGACTCGTCCCAGCTATTTTATCATTTCCTGAAGAGAACAGTGAAGGAAAGGGTGAGCTCAACTAGCCCAGTAAGAAATATTATGACTAAGATGATGCAGAATAAATTATCATTAGTCTTCAACAATGTTAAACTGATAAAATACAATAGACATCAAGTTTAACTGCAGCGGAACAAACAATCCATTAAAAGAGTCAAGTAGAGAATAAAATCTACTATCTTTTATGATTTAAAAAGTTTTTCATCAATTTTATCGCTAAGACTCAGCTTAATAAATAATCCACATCATCAAATCATCCCTGCACTACAGGCCAATGATATTATTTAATATCACGACCACGAATTATCAATGCACTACAGGCCAAAGATAATCGTGTTTTTCATCAACGGTCTGATCATGCCATAAAACAATTCATCTTTGCTCCCTTGGTCAAGAGAATCCATAGCCATAATCATACCAAAAAGCGTCCATCAATGCACTACAGCCAATGAGGACTTTTTCCACAATATTTGTAACATTACGATTCATGATTATATCGAATAATCCACGGTCATAATCATACCAAGTCCATCTATGCAATCTGAGCCACAAATGACTTTCAACATAATATAAACATGAGGATGATGACAATGATATAAGAATTCAATAAAACAAGTTCAAAAATTAAATTATTCAGGAACTAATAACATCCAAATTGTCAACATGATACTTCTTTGTAGAGTAAAATTCAAGAATAATATTCATGCACCAAAAATAATTTGGATAGAAAAAAATCAATTTTTCGCCGTGAATAGTACCCCATGAATAGTACTTCGGGAATAGTACCTCGTGAATAGTACCTTGACATGAAAAGTACTCCAAATACCCGAGTGAATAATATTCAGGTGAATAATAATTTTGGTGAATAGTAACCCGTGAATAGTAACTCGTGAATAATATTTCGGCAAGAAAAGTGTCCCGAATACCTGACTGAATAATACTAGAGTGAATAGTAACCGGGTGAATAGTAACTCGTAACAGAAAATATCAAATAAAATGATATTTCATGTTGAGTATAGAAGTCAAAACTTTAACCAACTGAGTATATTAATGAATGGAATAACAAAAGAAATCACCAAGCATGCGGTACTTCGCATAGACAGGTTATCCCAACAGAATAATAAATAACGGAACCGGTCAAAGCGTGTAATGCGACCGATAGGATATTCCAACGAATAATAAAGAATGGAATAACAACGAAATCACCATGCATGCGGTGCCAGATAGACAAAGTTATTCCAATGAATAATAATAAATAACGGAACCGGTCCACAGTAAAAGCGCATGAAAGGATATTCAATAGAATAATAAAGAGCGGAACCAGTCCAGGCGTAAAACGCCATGCACGAATATTCCAATGAGAATAATAAAAAGGCGGAACCAGGTCGGCGTAAACGCCTGACAGGATATTCTAATGAATAATAAAGAATGGAATAACAATGAGAATTTCACCATGTATGCGGTACTTGCATAGATAGATAGTTATTTCAAATTAGAATAATAAATAATGGAATAATGAAGAATTTCACCAAGTATAGGGTGATCAAGCGTATCTGAGTTATTCCAGCAGAATAATAAAGAATGTAATAATGAAGTTCTCTTAATGAATACCGAAATAAATAATACCCCTTACCTCAAAAGAAAATTTGGATCTTTGGAATAGTGAGGTAGCAGGCTTCTCTTCTTCTATAGATTTTTTCTCTATAGCTTCTCTCTATAATTTCTCTCTATAATAATTGCTCTATAGTTTTATTGAATTTGTGAGAGATGAAGGAAGAATGAGCTTCTATTTATAGAAAAATATAGTTTCGATAATTGCACGTTTTGGGGCTCAAAAAATTATAGAATAATACTTCCCACTTTTCTTTCATTTTTAATTTAGTCCTGCAAGTATTATCAAACTTGCACCACCTCCCCTAATAGTAAATCAAGTGAATCAATAGTAAATCATGTGACTCAATACTTCTAGACATGTGAAAATATGAATTACAGTATAGTACCTCAATCTATACCTCCATCTTTAACTTAGTCATGCAAGTATTATCAATCTTGCACCAACTCCCCTAATAGTATAAGAATGTGATTCAATAGTACACACATGTGAACCAATAGTTATATAAGCATGTGAATTAGTAGCAATTAATTGCTCATATATCCGATAAATTCCCCGATTTATCAATATAACCCTCGGACATCAATTATCATCGGAATAGATGTCGATTTCAACTAACACCAATAATCCCAACACAATGGAACTATCAAATTCATCTTTAATCAACACGAACTTATTCATCATTAATATTATAACTCACAATATTTAACAACCAGGTCGTTCCCAAGAAAGAGGGGGCTTTCCAATAAGGATTTCTCCCTATTGGTGCGCAATTAGGTGACCAAACCTCTCTTTGGCAGAACTTCTAGACATTGTAAATATTGCAATTTAATAATATGAATAACTTTTTTGTCTCAATTATTGATTTAATAATATATAAAATATCGACAATAATTGAATCAAACTGAGTGACTTCTCATGTAAGCATTAATAATCAATACCGTGTGCTACTATGCAACCACGCGTATTTTACCACCGATTATTTTATGACAACTTGCTTACTTTGAAAAATTTTCAACTTTCACCCTTAACTTTAAACTTTTATCAATTTAACTATTTACCAAAATAGGAAAATTGAATACTTTTATTTCATAAAATTCGGGGTCTCACATTATGAGTTTAAGTTGTATGAAGATCCAAGACCACTCCTAGACCCCCTATAACTACCGAAATCTGTTGCCCCCTTTTTCTCTCTATTTTTTTGTTTTGTTTTTCTTTTCTTAGCAACTTGGAAAGTGAGAGAGAAAATGAGAGAGAAAAGTGAAGAATTTGATTTTTGTTTAGTGTAATAATGCAAGGAATGTATCTACCCATTAGTTCGCTTGCTAGCATTGGATTACTTACACATGTGAATAACCAAGTGATGAGTCACCAAAGATTTGGCAAATCTTTGACTTAAAAAGTAAGTAAAAGGGTATTTTCGTTATTTCGCACCCACTAAGGGTACTTTTGTAATTTCCCATTCAAATTTGAGGGTGATTTAGTCATTTATGTTATGGATTTAGACACATGGCAAATCTTGGTGATGAGTCACCAAGATTTGTATTTATCTTTTGTTAAAAAATAAGCTCGAGGGTATTTTGGTCTTTTTACCCCTACTAAGGGTATTTTAGTAATTTCCATATTATCCATAGGGTTATTTTAGTCATTTCACATACTTCCCTAATATTTTTACTCCTTAAGTTTTGACAACAAGTATTAGTGTTCCCTAATTAGATTTTAAGGTTTCAAAATTAAAATTAGGGTTTACTAAGTTTGTACTCTATCCGATCACTCACTGACCATCAATTCTATATCATACCAACACAAACTCATCAATACAATTGTTGTATCTGTATTTTCTACTGAATCCCTATCCGGACTTAGGGTTAGGATTTTTATTCTTTGTTAAGCACAACTCTACTCATGTTTCTTAGTTAATACACAAATTGACCACTTCTCTAGACTTGTATCACAGATACCTAACAAAATATTGATAATCAATATAAATATTAAATAAATAATAATAAAAAAAATTATTCATAAAATTCCGGATCCTCACATTCTCCCTTCCTTATAAGGATTCCGTCCACAGAATCATCATCACTGTATACTTACCTTTATGTCTATCATTCTACATTTATTCCAATTTTAATTCATTTTTAGGAATAAAAACAATTTCTCGGCTCAACCTAAGTGTTATTCAACTTATCTTGACCCATAATTTCCTTAGGAAACATAGTCCCATATCCATACATTTAATGAAAAATTAAGATTTTGAATTAATGTATTCTCCCCTCCTTATAAGATTCGATCTTACGAATATTAATCCATTCTTTATTCACAAGTTCATAAAAATTGAATCTACACACTTAATCATAATATTTAAATCTAATCGTTAAACACATAGAATATTTATCTATCCATTTCTTTATTTGTCATTTTACCCTGACTATTTGTCAAGTTAAAATCAATAACTATTTATCCTTATCTTAATTTCCTTGAACTCAAATTCCTCTTTCAAAATTTATGCTAATTTTATACCTCTTTTACTGTAGCACTTTTTATTATCTTATATCTTATACCCTTGGTATTTTAACCAAACTGTGACCTTTATGGTTCAACCACAACATCTCACAATGATACCTTTCGGTTTGGAACCAACAACTTGACTTCCCTACGGAAAATCTGGCTTTGATGCCTTCTCTTTTACTAATTTGTTTTTAAATTCTGTCTTTATATCTTATCACCCCATCACTATTTATCATCTTATTCAAGATGTATCCTCCTTCTCGTGACCTTTTCCTATAACTAATGCTTCTGGATAGAGTTGGCTGAAACTCTTATCTCAATCTTAAATTTATTAAAATCTTTTATCAGTACCTCGTTGTTTCATTTAACTTTTAATATCATTTTTAAATGTTTCCTCCTTCATATATCTCAAATCCAGTCACTATCTATACTTATTGTAATCAATTATACCCCTTCATTAAACTTATCTCCATATATGGCTAATTCATTTCTCCGCTTGAATGACTAGTAATAAAGATATCTGTAAATCATTTCTTTTCAAATTTATCTCTAAATTTCTTCACTTTTTATCATTGTTTTAATCAACCAATTACTTCTACCACGATTATACAACCCACAACTAATCTCCTTTTTTGGATATTCAAAATTTCTCTAGCGCCTACTTAAAAATCTATACAATTTCTTCTCTTTGTAATGTTACTCAAATTTCTTTTCCTTCATCTTCTGTTGTCCCTCCTTCTGGCTCTATATGAGCTTTATAAAAACTTCAATCTCCCTCTTCACTTATCTCCAACTTCTCTACTTTTCATGAGCATTCTCTAAGTCTACCACAGATTTGTCTTTTATAGCTTCAAAATCTTAGTTATAAACTACTTCCCTTGATACTTCCTCTATTATATCCTTCAAAACATTCTTCATTATTACAACCTATTATGGTTCAATTACTACCTCAGGTAAAACAATCAGCTCTCCTCTCAGTATATGAATACACTTAACTCCTTCACTTACCAAACATATCAATTCAATATCATTAACTTATATAAATAATCTATTCCTCCAACTTCGGCTGATGAATTTCCTTAATTCATCTCCCACAAACTTATCTTTAGTTTATCTCTTTATTACTGCTCTCTTCCTGATACTAAGTCTCTTATTGTCTTCACAATAGTTTCTAAACTCCTTGCCATATCCAACTCCGAATCTCACTCTTCTAGGTAACTTCCTAGATCCATCACCATCTTATTTCTTACAACCATAAATATCTTCATATATTACAAAGACCTTTTATCTCCATATCTCCTCATTTCTTACAACTTCCCTTTGTCTATTATAGACATTCCTAATATCTCCAAAATACTTCACTGCAATGAGTATCTAACTCATTCCCTATCTCTAAGTTTATCTCCTTATTACCTTCACTACAATCTCTCAGGTCATATCCTAAGGTATTCCTACCCTAGCTCTATAACCTACAGCTCTGATACCAAATTGTGACGCCCCCAAATTCTCTACATTCACTGTAGAGAATTTGAGGGCGTCACAACTACCAAGAAACTAGGTTTAATTATTTATAACTTATTTAGCATGAAGGATGATTCACTAAGAACCATAATTAACAAAGAAACCTAGACTTGTCAAAACTATTTTCAACAACATTGTGTTAAGCATTTGAAGGCTAACAAGATGAACTAAATACAGATAACTAACCTCCAAATCTAGCGAGGGGGTCATAAGCTTTCTCCTCATGTGTGTTAAACACTGGTATGCCTGTAATTATTTAAAATCCAAGTTTGGTTATGATCAGGTTCTGCACAATCAAAGGCATAACTAGTGAGGATTGACTTAATGAAGATGGAAATAAGTAATGAAGCAAATGAATTTCCAAATAACTATAAGCAATCAGATGATATAATGCGCCACTGTTGTGTTGGAAGCGCGTGTAATCCATGCAACAAAAAAATAGTTTGAGGTGCTAACTGGACAATCAATTAGAGGATACAATCATTGCTATGCTGCAAGTGTGTGTGTTCTTCATGCAACAAAAAAAAGTTTGAGATGTATACATATCACCAACTTGACAAGCAATTCTAATTTCTAAAGTTTCTTTCATCCAAGTAACAAAAGAATTTAAACTAGAATTGTAGTTTGACATATGTAGACGCTAGTTTATATAATAATGTTTTCTCGATGATTGAAAAGAAATGTAAAGCAGGGAACACTGATTCAAATGAATGAAACATCCAAATTATATGCGATATATATGTAGTCTTTTCTTCAGATATATAATCTAAGTAGACATGCAAACAATAAGAAGCAAAATAACATTCTCAGAAACAAACAAGATATGGAATGAATTTGCAGGTTTGAAGCCTAATGCACCTAATTGCATGAAAAAAGGATAATGTCTTGCTCATAGCGTAAATAAAGATTTATGGCATGGCTCAAGAATCCACTCCCTAAGACACCATTCAACAGAGAGGTTATTGGGATGAAGGACATTGAGATAACATCAGTTCGATCGCATAATCGTGTAACCAATCATTATGGGTTAGGTTTTTATTATCACTTCCACCTCTCCTCTTGCGTATGCTTACAGTGTCCTGTAAGGAAAAGGATGATCCAATGAACATAAACGTAACATAAAAGATAGAACCCTTAAATTCTTGAACAAAGCAATCTAATCATACCTCCTTGTATGAATAAGAGCTTGACGGGCTGGTATCTGCAAACCACAGCCTCTGCTACCTGATTTAAAACTGGAATGATATATATAACGGCAAAAAGCACTTTCACCCCACTGTGGTTATAGTGTTTTAAACAATTAGTCACCGTGCTTTTAAAATATTCAATTGATCCATTGTGTTTTTTAAAAAGTCTTAATCACACCATTCTGTCCAATTTTCTGTCACAAACGTTAAAAAACATATGTATTTTCCTAGGTGGCTTTTTGAAAAAAAAAAAAAAAACAAAACAAGTCATTTCATAGGTGGCTTAAAAAAAGACACTTAAATGCTGAGTTGTCTTTCTTTCTCTCTCTTCTTACGCATGAGTTATAAGTTATCTTTCTTTCTCTCTCTTCGTCTTCTTTTCATCTTTCTCTTTGTTTTCTTCATCTTTTAGATAAAACACCTTGGAATCACCGGTGGAAACCATGGCTATGAGCTCGGAATTTCAAAGTTCCAATGTCATCGCAGATCGGGGAGAGTTCGTTCTCAATCTTAGATCTGTAGTTACAGATCGTGACCACGTGTACCTCGTAGCCGCATCTTCTTCATTCAAATTAGGGTTTCGGCAACAAAACTAGAAGATGATGTAGAGACATAAAGATATTGAAGTAGAAGAAGATGACTGAACAGTTGAGGTCTCTTTCCTGTGAATACCGTCGACGCTACCTCAATTGGCAGCGAGATTCCGTTGGCCTCCTCCTTCATCGTCATGATTGGACGAATTGGGTCACATAAATTGGGACAATACAGAGAGTTTGGCTAGTAGAGTAATAATGGCGGTGAGCCGTGCCGCCCATGCCTTAATTATAACAAAAAAATGATTTTCTCTTTTCAGCAAAGCGACGGAATGTAGTAATGGTGTGATGAAAGATTCTTAACAATATTTGAATAATGGTTTGATGAGAATGAATTATGGGTTTGATTTGATCTGTATAAATTTTGAGTTTTGATTCAAGATGTGAACGAATGATGGGTTTTGTTAGATATGAAAGAATTTAGATTATTGAGTTTTTTTAATAAATAATATTTGATATTTGAAGTGTTTTAATATTTTTAATAGTATGCTTTTTTTATGTTTAAGCTTAAATTTAATGATTTCATTGTATTAATGTTAGTATTAATTTTCAAAATAAAAATAATAATTAAAAGAAAGGAAAAGAAAAAATTATAAAGAAAATGAATTAAAATATTGATTTTAATTTTATTATTTTTAATTATTTTTTGTCACATTATAAATGATTTTATTTTTTTATTTTTTGTGTTGCCACATAAGAAAATAATAATAAAAATTTCATTTCTTTATATTATAAATATTTAGGTAAAGAAAAAGAAAGAAAGTAAAACATAAAAATATTTTTATTTTTAAAAATTGTATAAGTATTTTAAAACATAAAAGTATTTTTAAAATAAAACATACATATTATAAATATTATAATACTAATTTTATTAATATTATACATATTATAAATATTTAGGTAAAGAAAAAGAAAGAAAATAAAACATAAAAATATTTTTATTTTTAAAAATTTTATAAGTATTTTAAAACATAAAAGTATTTTTAATTTTATTTTTAAAATAAAACATACATATTATAAATATTATAATAAAAATTAATATTATACATATTATAAATATTTAGGTAAAGAAAAAGAAAGAAAATAAAATATAAAAATATTTTTAAAATCACAGTGGGCTAATTGTTTTTTTTTAAAGTGCAGTGGCTCAATAGTACTAAGAATTTGGCTGACTGGCTTGCCACATCAGAAAATAATGATTTTTTAAAAAAAAATTCAATGCCACGTGTGTACTTATTTAACGTCTGTCCAAGAAATTGGATGGAATGGCTTGATTGTAGATTTTTAAAAAGCACAGTGGGTCAATTGAATATTTTAAAAGTACAGTGGCTAATTGCTTAAAACACTAAAACCACAGTGGGGGAAAAGTATTTTTTGCCTATATATAACACATAGAAAGTAAGCAGACTGAGTATGAAATATATTTTCCTTTACAGCTACTGAAATAGTTTGCAAAAACTAAACTTCACAAAAATCAGATTTAAGGAAAAACTCAGGTGGGTGTTAAAGGTACTTTCAACCCTATTTTATGAATAAAATAAAATTGCTTGAAGCCTTCAACATTTATAAACATTACAGAATTATAGCTTCGTTGTTGTTTACAAGTCACCCATAAAGGTAACACCAACCATAAGGGCTAAGGCACAAAGGGCATAGAATCGTAGCATGAAACTCAAAAAATCTGCCAAAACGTGTGCTTAATCAAGAGCTATATTATTCTCAGGAGAAGGTGCAGCATACCAATTGGATACGAAGTTTGAAAAAAAAAAATTAAGTAAAGAACGAAGATAATTCACCACTCAAGCATATTCTTCTTCTCTAAAGCCGAAGTACCTTTTTAAATAGACCAACGGAAACTAAGAGATTTCTTCAGCAACACCTTTTGGACAAACTAAGAGATTTCTTCAGCATAAGAAAATAAACCCAACCTGAATAAAACTTCATCTGTTGTTTTTTCAAATAATAAATTGCTAGGAAAGAGAGTTTCCAGTAAGGCATTTACAGTTCATGAGCAACAGTTAAGTAGGTGCCCCCGTTAATAGACTCCCTCCAAAGAAAAAGAAAATGCAAAACCAAAGACACAGATTGGTAGTGATTCCGCTACATAAAATATAAAACTTTAAACTAGGATTACCTAACACCAGTTCCGGTCTTGGTATTACTAAACTAGTTTATCAATTGATAAATAATTGAGATGGAAAGCCAAGGGAGTGAGATGGAAAGATGATTACTTAAAAGAATAGTACCTTGAGCATCTCCCCTTCATACAAAATCATCAAGATTCACTAGTTTTCCTTCTCTTAGACTTTGTATTTTGCCGATCAGTGTGCAAGAAAAATGTTTTCCCATCAACCACTACTTTATTAAGCTCCGTCATTTCCCCTGTTCCCTCACTTTCTCTACGCTTCTTGGTATTGTTGAATAAAATTATACAAGAACGTGTTATTGCATGGACTAAAATCAAAATAAATAATCAGAATATTAATCTTATTTGAATTAAGCAAGTAATCATCTATGTATGTATCACGCTTTGCTGTGGCTTAAGGGTGAAGGTCTTCATTCGCTCTCTCTCAATCTTAGGAGGATGATGTATAGGTGTGTATAAAATTTCGAGGGGCGACAATTGGGAATAAACCCTAAGCTGCTTTTATTTATACAATAGCTAAGGGTCAAAATCGTCCATCAAGATTATGAAACCCTAGAGCCCATTATGCCAAATTAATATTAGTAATAATATTTATGGGCCACATAATTAATTACCAAACACATAAATAAAGTTATGAAATTAATACAATATGTAAGCCCAATAATTACATAAATAGTAGAGGCCACATAAAAAATAAAAATATTTTAACATTCTCCCACTTGGCCGAAATACTATTTATATACAAAACATAACACTTATAATCATTAATTTGGCCAAGTATTAATTTAATATCTACATCTCGTTCAAATAAAAATACTAATGCGAATTAATACAATCTTTGTGTCACTATTAACACAAGATCCTCATTAGCTACACAATTAGTACTTTTATTAAAACAAAGATTAACATTGAGCATAACAAGTATGAATAGAGTTTACATAAGTGGTAATAGATTAAACTCATTCATATGGTCCAAAACATTACCGTACCGTTTGCTCATAAGTTCTCAAGTGTACACAATAAAGAGAATAGCAAACCATAAACATAATGTGAAGTTCAAAATAACGAGCTCAAACTTGTTGTCTTACATCATAATAACTTACTAATTAAGACTACCAGTTAAACCCATGCCGGCAACATGCTCTAAAAGAGCTTGGGTGATAAGTCTTTCGTAAGTGGATCCGCTAACATATCATGCGTACTAATATACTTAATGACAACGTTTTGATCTTCAACTCTTTCCCTGACAAATAAGTACTTAGTGTCGAGGTATAGTTCAGCACCACTCAAAATGGTGATGTTGGAAAAATTAACAGCAAAATTATTATCACAAAATACTTTCAATGGCCTTGAAATGGAATCTTCAACCTTAAGTCATGAAATAAGATTCCTTAATAATATGGCGTGACAAGTAGCATGATAACAAGCCACATATTCTGCCATCATCGTGGAAATGATAGTTAACTCCTGCTTATGAGCTCTCCACGAAATAGGGCCTCTTGAAAGCATAAAGATGTACCCTGGTGTAGATTTCTTTTCGTCTTTACACTTAACAAAATCAGAATCAGAATAACCAACAACTTCAAGGTTACCTGTTTTTCTAAATGTAAGCATAATATCCTTAGTACCCTGTAAGTAGCATACATAAGACTCCCAACCACAGAAGTATAGGGAATAAGATTCATTTGTTCACGTTCAAGGTGGTTCTTAGGACATTGATATGAGCCAAATTTGTCACCCTTAATAACAGGGGCGACAGTAGGGGAGCAATTTTGCACGTTGTATTTGTTAAGAACTTTGTCAATATAAGATCTTCGGGACAATCCTAATATCCCGCAAGACCTATCTCGATGAATTTCAATACCTATAACATAAGAGGTTTCACCGAGATCCTTTATTTCAAAATTTCCAGAAAGGAAACGTTTGGTCTCATGCAACATGTCTAAGTTATTACTTGAAAGTAGTATATCATCAACATACAAAATAAGAATAACAAATTTTCTCCCACTGACCTTCAAGTATATACATTGATCCACTATATTTTTCTTAAAATCAAAATTACTCATCACCTCATGAAACTTAAGGTACCATTGTCGAGAAGCCTATTTTAACCCATATATGGACTTCTTAAGTCTACATACCATATGTTCCTTGCCTTTAACCAAAAAACCTTCTGGTTGTGTCATATAGACATTCTCATGCAAGTTACCATTAAGGAATACAGTTTTAACATCCATCTGATGTAACTCTAAATCATAATGAGCTACTAAAGCCATGACTATTCTAAATGAATCTTTCCTGGATACTGGAGAGAAAGTTTTATTATAATCCACACCTTCCTTTTGAGTGAAACCCTTAGCAACCAATCGAGCTTTATACCTTTGAACGTTCCCTTTAGGATCTAATTTGGTCTTATAGACCCACTTACAACCAACAGGTTTAAAACCTTTTGGTAATTCCTCAAGATCCCAAACGTTATTAAGGTCCATTGATTTCAACTCATCATTCATGGCTTCAAGCCATTGAGTTGATTGAGCACTCGTAATGGCCTCTTTATAGGAGATAGGATCATTAATCTTACTTGAATCATAGTCAATCTCATTAAGATAGGTTATAAAATCATCAAAATTAATAGGTTTTCTAGGTCTTTCGGACCTACGTAAAGGCTGCACAATTTCAGGAATATGATTTTCAATAATGTGAAGTTCAACATTAGGTGGTGGCTCAGCTATCTCAGGGGCATCATTCGCCTCAATAGGAGGTTGTATTGTCTCACCCTCTTGAATTACAGGATTAGAAACATAAAACCTATTTTCTTCAAGATCAATTTTTCTAAGCTCACCACTCCCACTTAAATCACCATTATCTAAAACTCTGCATGCCTAGTCTCAACAATTCTAGTGGTATGCGAGGGACAGTAAAATCAAAAACCCTTAGATCTCTCGGAATATCCGATAAATGGCAACTAATGGTTTTAGAGTCAAGTTTCTTTATTTATGGATTAAAAAACTTAGCCTCGGCTGGACAGCCCCACACCCGTAAGTATTTTAAACTAGGTTTCCTACCTATCCAAATTTCATAAGGAGTGTTAGGGACAGATTTGCTAGAAACCCGGTTTAAAATATGAACAATTGTCTTTAATGCCTCAGTCCACAAAATGCAAGTAAGCTAAAATTGCATAACATACTACGTACCATATCCATAAAGGTATGATTTCGCCTCTCAGCTACACCATTCTGCTGCGGTGTACCAGGCATTGTATACTAAGTGACGATTCCATTTTTCTTGACAAAATAAGGCAAATGGGCCAGGACTATGAAAACTTATAACATAATAACATAAATAATTTATTCTATGCAATAACGTAACCATAGCTTTGATACCAGATGTTGAATAAAATTATACAGGAACGTGTTATTGCATAGACTATAATCAAAATAAATAATAATAATATTAAGTACTTACATGAATTGAGAAAAGCCATCTTGAATGTATCACGCTTCCGCTGCGCTTAAGGGTGAAGGTCTTCAATTGCCTCTCTCAATCTTAGGATGAATGTATAGGTGTGTATAAAATTCTTGAGACGACAATTGGGACCAAACCCTAACTGTTTTATTTATACAATAGCTAAGGGTCAAAATCGTCCATCAAGATTATGAAACCCCTAGGGCCCATTATGCCAAATTAATATTAGTAATAATATTTATGGGCCACATAATTAATTACCAAACCCATAAATAAAGCTATTAAATTAATACAATATGTAAGCCCAATAATTACATAAATAGTAGAGGCCACATAAAGAATAAAAATATTATGTTGGGGCATGATATTTTAGATATTGGGCCAAAGGGTTTGAGCCGAGTTACTTGGTTAATCTACCGGGTCATTTCAGTTGGGCCCGATCAGTTGGGTCCTCTTTGTTGGGTCGGGTCAGTGGGCTGACTCAGTAGATGTTTAAATATCTCCATCTTTGACTTGTGATGATGGAAAAAGCATGACAGTTGACTAAGATGCCTGCCATGCATTAATGTGGATGGAAATATAGCCACCGATCGCATAATGAGCACTCAAAGGTAGTGGGTATCAAGACTTAGTCTCAGAATCCATCATATCGGGGTAATGTGTCGAGGTAGTGGGTGGCACAAAGAACCCAAAAAGAGAGTATAACCAATCAACTAGGTCTTCACAAACAGGTACGTTCACATTCATATACGCATACACACAACTAAGAATATCTATCTCTCTCTCTCAATACACTAGACATTACATCCTCCATTGTTAACCTTGTGAACACCGATACTGACTCTCACGCCTGAGCTATCCCCCGGCGGTCGAAGCCGTCAAGCTTGTGGTGTTTATCGTGTTTACTGTGCAGGATCAAGCATCTTACGTGATTGGGACGTGGCAGCGGATCTTGGCATTAACATTGGCGCTAGAAGGAGGGGTGTGTTCTAGTGTTCTTGAAGTTTTCAATCACAAATTGTAGCTGCTCTACGTCGGAATCCATGGTGAAGAATAGTAGAACAGTTACTTTTAAAGGATAGCTGATGGCTATGACTTCGTCTACACAATGAGTATCTGTCAAGGATTGATTGGGTCCTTCAAAGACTACTCATGCTGGTACTGCTTCCAGGCAGGTTTCTGAGGATTCTCGTTCGAGAGCCCAAGGTGATGCTAGAAGAAGATTGATTTTTGCTGCCGAGAGAAGACCTGACCATGGTCGGAAAAGGGTAGAAGGCATACTGCTTAGAATCCTATACCGAAGTGGTCAGACTGACATACCGATCAAGTTAGAAAGAAGTCTACACTTTAAAGACATGTCTCGAGGCCGTCCTCGGGATCGAAGCAGACCCAACAGTCATTTTCTTGATTGACCGAAGAGGGTACTCCACCCTATTGGTCTTCGGGATTATGGTCGAAGCAGAGTAGATGAAGACCCAACAGCCATTTTCCTGATTGATCGAAGAAGGGTACTCCGCCCTATTGGTCTTCGGGATTATGGTCGAAGCAGAGTAGATGAAGACCCAACACACATTTTCCTGATTGATCGAAGAAGGGTATTCCGCCCTATTTGTCTTTGGGATTATGGTCGAAGCAGAGTAGATGAAGACCCAACAGCCATTTTCCTGATTGACTTAAGAAAGGTATTCCGTCCTATTGGTGTTCGGGATTATGGTCGAAGCAGACCCAGAAGCCGCACTCCTGAGAATCCACTGAGGGCACATCGCCCTGTGGATACTTGTCTTCGGAGATGCCCGTCTAAAGTTGCAGGTTCTAATGGAAAAGACAAGACTATTCAGAAGAGACTTTGAGAAGGTTTATGTCCAAATCGGCAGAAAGATATTTGCCAATCTTTGGCACGTGGAAAGGGCCAAAGAATGCTAAGACGTTCCAGTGGACTTCGGGCTATGAAGACGCCTTCCAAGGAATAAACGACCTATCTTTCTTCGATGCCTTTGTTGGTGAAGCCCGCTCCTGCTGAGCTATATTATTTGTATCTGGTAGCTAGTTCGTTGGTAGTGGGAGCAGTTTTGGTGCGAGAAGTTGAAGTGTCCGACGCAGCCATTGCAGATCTTCAGCAGAAGCAGAGTTCGTGGACATTTCATGCAGACAGATATTCTTTTTCGGACATCATTGCAGCAGGCTATCAAGGGGTCGATCGCAATAACAATTCCACTACCGATGCATTATCAAGTTGGCTACTACGGATGCTTATAACTTTGATGGCAGATGGCGTCTTTACTTCGGATCAGATGCTGGCAAAGAAGACCAAGTACAAGAGTGTCAATTTTGCTCCCATTAATGAGAATCTTTATCGAAACACCTTTTTTCGTCATCATTGCTCAAACATTTGGTTCCATCCGAAGCAGAGTATATTCTTCGGGAAGTTCACAAAGACATCTGTGGCGATTATTTGGCCCGAAGTTGTTGGCCTACAAAGCACTTCAGCAGGGATATTCTTGAAAGAACTGTGGATTCAGCACAAAAAGAATTCGGTGGCTCATCCACATTCACTTTTTCACAACTGATCCTGTTCCTATTTATCCTAAGGTCACAATGGTGTACAGAGGTATGGTAGGACTCGCTGGCCATTCGATGGCAGCCCACTTATTTGTTACCCCGTGTGGTAGACAAATCCTATGGTCCTTTTTATATTGTTTTTACCAAGGGTGGTAAATCAATGGGCACCGAAGTAAGGAGGTATGGTCGGACTCGCTGGCCATTCGATGGCAGCCTTTTTGGTAGGAGTGTCCTTATGGGTTTGATTTACCGTGAGTGGTAAACAAATTCCACGGTCCTTTTTAATATTGTTTTTACCCCGAGGGGTAAATCAATGGGCACCGAAGTAAGGAGGTATGGTAGGACTTGCTGGCCATTCGATGGCAGCCTTATTGTCAGGAGCGTCCTTATGAATTTGTGACCCCATGTGGTAGACAAATTCCATAGTCCTTATATCTTTGTTATATCCTGCGTGATAGACAAATGTCCTTATATCTTGGTCCTTATATAATTGTTTCACCCCGAGTGGTAAACAAGATCTTGATGGTGCAAGGAGAATCAGCCGAATTCACCCTATTCACTATCTGTCTCACACTTCGGTAACGATAAGTATGTATTACTTTATTTTGTTCAAGTGTTGAGTTCGGATTATATTATCATTGTTCTTAACTGTTATATAATTTGCTTGATTATTGACTAACAGTTTAAGATAAGAGGCACTTGTACAGTCTTTAAGTTGATTGATGATCAATTATTGACAAGAAATGTTCACCTAGAAGTAATAAGGCATGAAGTTGATATTTCATTAATATTAACTATTCACATAAAGTTAGAATTTTCATAGAAAGTTCTACAGCTAAAGGTAAAGGGGAGGTCATCTTCAGGCTTCTTCATTATCATCATTGCCATCTGAAAAGTCTAGATGGATTTACATTGGTTGCGACAAGCTTTTTCTTGCCTTTATTTCGGCTGATTTCATCTACTTTGGCATTACATATGGTCGATCTCATCGTTCAGCTCGGCGGATTTTCTGTATGCTACCTGGATTTCTTATGAAGGTCTTCGGTCAGTGGCGGACCCAAATTCTTAAGGGCCCGAAGCTCTTTGAGTTATTCTTTGAGCTTCTGACGATGTGCCTGATGCTTTGATCCTTTAGCTTGACAGATCGACATTTATATCAGTAATGACCCGATGAGTGGCCTTGGTCGTCTTCAGTTCTTCTTTGACCTTGTCGATATCCTTCCGGAGGCACTCATTATTAAGGAGAACAATGTCAACGTTGCTTCTTTCTTTTGCTAACACGGACTTCAGAATGGCTTTCTCCCTTCGGGCGGGATTCTCTTCGGCATTCCCTTCGGTATTCTCTTTGGCATTCTCTTCGGTATCCTCTTCGGCTTCTTTGTATTTGAGACGGAGGTACCCGAAGATAGTGTTTGCCTGCAGTCGACCAGTATTAGTCGATCAAGTTCAAATTGATGGGCAATGATGTAAATGAGTAAAGTCAAAACTATCAAGTTCCTTTAGTCTGGTATTTCACTCCTTCACCCATCAGTTCCATGATGGAATTATTGCCGAACCGATGATCATCGGTGTGTCGCCACTTTTACTTCGCCTAGATTCGTAAGAGAATGGTTTTTGTGGCGAAGGTCTGAGTTGTTCTGGAGGCGGTGAAATATTTGTTGTTGTATGTTCGGCTGGAGCAGGCTCTTCAATTGGACTTTCGATCTTAATTTATGCTGCTATTTGATATTCATCAAATGGGCCTCGGTAAGCTATATTTTAGGCCTTTATTGATCTTATTATAATTCTTTTTGTCCTGGACCGATGCCATTTATACTCTTTCATTAAACATCCTGTTTAATAAAAGACTGGGGGGCAATGTTGGGGCATGATATTTTAAATATTAGGCCAAAGGGTTTGAGCCGAGTTACTTGGTTAATCTACCGGGTCATTTCAGTTGAGCCTGATCAGTTGGGTTCTCTTTGTTGGGTCAGGTCAGTGGGCTGACTCAGCAGATGTTTAAATATCTCCATCTTTGACTTGTGATGATGGAAAAAGCATGACAGTTGACTAAGATGCCTGCCATGCATTAATGTGGATGGAAATATAGTCGGTGACCGGCATAACAAAGATACCAAAGGTAGTGGGTATACAAAGACTCGATCGGCGTGAATCCATCATATCAGGGGGCTGTGTCAGAGGTAGTGGGTGGCACGGTAAACCGGACAAGCCTATCAACCGAGTCTTTACAAACAGGTACGTTCACATTCATATACGCAGACACACAACTGAGAATATCTATCTCTCTCTCAATACACTAGACATTACATCCTCCATTGTTAACCTTATGAACACCGATCATCGACTCTCACGCTTTGAGCTATCCTCACGTGATCGAAGCCGTCGTTTGTGGTGTTTATCGTGTTTTTATCGTAAGGATCGAGACGTCTTACGTGATTGGGACGTGACAGCGGATCTTGGCGTTAACATATTCTAACAGGTATTACTGTAGAATTGTTCCATAAACTCAGATGGTTGCAGTATGTTCAATAGCTTTTTTTTAAGCTTATATGTACAAAAAGAAATTAAATTCCATTGACATGACAAAGTTTAGAAGGCACCTGTTAGCCTGCGACCCTTCTTCTGAATTTCCATGCAGCCAGCGGGCATTTCCCGTATTAGATGGAAGCAAAGAACCACAAATATAAAGTATCTCCTCATCAAAACTACAAAGATAATTCCAAGATTAAGCAATACTTAAAAGTCCATATGGATATTAATGCTTATAAGGCTATGTTATTACTAACATTGTAGTTAGTTTATCACACAAAAGCTATGAACAAAATGGATCTCATATTGCTTCTTATAAACATAAGAAAAACTAAATAAGTCATAGTAGATTTACAGTATTTAAACTAAAAATCGATGAACAAAGTAACAGGCTACAACAGTATAAATAAAAAAATGTTAGTTGAGTGTTCAACTAAAAATAAATAAGCATTTAATATCCCCAATTTTGGGATAAATTAGTAAAAACATGCACACAATAATAGATTCACGAATAATAAGTCGATAATAAACTCAATAAGTACAGGCAATGTTTCATGCGAAAATTTAACAATATAAAAGGCTCTATTCCAAATATAAAGCAAGTTTGAAAACCAATCTTATAATTTCTTCTTATACCCAGTAAATAACTTGTACATATAATAAATGACCAAGTCAAGTTCTTAAAGTTTCAACATCATATTTAGTTTTTTGAAACTTCACTGTTTTTCTTACTCAAAATTTCCTACTTTTGCTCTTTTTATTCTCAAATTTAGGCAAGTAACCATTTATATGCAAACCTGTCTTCCAGTGTAGGATCCTTACAGTTAACAACAGCTAACTTTGATGTACATCATCAGTATTTCACTGGACATTTACTATACCCAATATAGCATGTGATGACATATGAAATTGGTAAAATACTTCATCCTAAATATAATATGCAACCGTACTGCCTAAACTGAGTAACATCCTTTTGGATAGGAGTGCATTTTTTCAATTTAAATGATGTCATCAATCAAATAAGTAACTTGAATATACTCTAATCTCCTACTTTATAGTATAAAAAAACAAAATTGTGATAAGCTGCAATGATTAAGCCTTGAACTAGCATATTCAGACATTTTATGCGTGTACCAAGAGAGGAGTTATCTTTAAGATGAATACAGTTATTTGAGTAAACTATGTTTTGAATATCACCTCTTGACTATGAAGCGTATAATAGTTCCGAATTTAATCTTATGTTGCTTATGAAGTCTACTAAGGTACACTTCCTTGCCATGTTTCTGCAAATAAAATATACATTAAAGTTAAAAGTGTTAGTTGCTACTGATTCTCAATCCAATATATATATATATATATAGCTTTGTAAATCATAACAGTTTGAGGAACTTACAATCTTATATTTAAACTCGAACATTGAAATACAAAGAATATACTACAAGTCAAATTCATTTTTCTATGACCACCTGCATCCTGGAGTAAAAATTAATCCATTTTTAATAAATGATAAGAGTATGATGAAAATTTGAATATACCTGTGCAGGGTATGGTGTAAGGTCTGCACCATCACCAGTCCACCCATAAGGATTGATGCTCATTTGTCCAGGACTAGTAGCCTCAAATATACCATAAAGCTTCCTATCACTATAGTTGAAAAGGAAGATGTCAAGACCCCAAATTTTATGAAATGAAAGTATTCAATTTTCTTATAATTATTATTTTATTTAGTAAATGGTTAAATGGATAAAAGATTAAAGTTAAGGGTGATATTTGAAAATTTTGCAAGTAAGCAAGTTGATATAAAATATTCGTTGTGTCGGGGAATATTCGTTTGGTCGAGGAATATTCTTTTGTCGAGGAATATTCGCTTGATGACACCGTCATTGGTGGACCCCACAACGGAATAACAGTCGGAGTTAAAAAATGACAGAAATAACTTTTTGTAAAAATAACGGCAACAGTCTTACCGTTAAACTGTTGAAATACCCGGTAGTAAAAATACATTAATACGCGTGGTTGCATAGTAGCACACGGTATTGATTATTGATGCATATGTAAGAAGCCACTCAATTTACTCAATTATTGCTACATTAATTGTTGCATAGTATCTCACGTTATTTGATTCAATTATTGTCACAGTATCATCTGCATAATATTTTATATTATTAAATCAATAATTGAGAAAACACATTTATTCATATCATTATTTACATTATTGACAATGTCTAGAAAGTTATTTTGTGGAAATAGATTTTGTCACCTAATTGCGCGCCAATAAGGAGAAATATTTATCGGAAAGCCCCCTCATACCTGAGAATGATCTGGTTGTCAATATTGTAAGTTATAATATTAATGATTAATAATTGTTGAAATATTAAAAATGTGTTTATTAAAGATAAGTGAATTACAAAAGTTAGAGGGGAATAATGCAAACTTGGAAAACATTAGGGGTACTAAAGTGTATTAAGTAAATCAATCTGGACCGTCGATGGTGATTTTAAAAGTAAATCAATCTGGACCGTCGATGGTGGTTTTAAAAGTTAATCAATCTGGACCGTCGGTTGTGGTTTTAATAGTAATTAATATGGACCGTCCATTCTAATAGTAAATCAATCTGGACCGTTCGTGAATTAGTTACTATTTAGTAATTTCTCCTATAAATAGAAGCTTAATTCTTCTTTCATTTTCACCAATTCACTAATACTCACAAGAGAAGCTATAGAGATAGAAACTATAGAGAGAAAGAAGAAGAGTATTCTGCTACTTCACTATTGCAGTATCCAGTCTTCTACTAAGGTAAGGGATGTTATTTTTGTTTGGTAAGGGATATTATTTGTTGTATGCGTAAGGGGTATTATTTATTTCGTATTCATAAGGAATACTATTTTTCGTATTCATCCTTTAATATGTTAGGATAACCGGTCTACGCGGATTACGTACCGTATGACAAGTAAAAATTCATTTGCAGTTTTGTATGTTTTTTCTTTTCCTATTCTTAAATCTAAACTTACTATGGTAAGTATTGCTTTGATAATCCTAAATTAGTGGAATATCGTTGAGTTTTGCGCTTCATCCAGTATCATTTTATTGGAATATTGATCTGAACTTTTTTTATTAAATATCAATATTTTCACCTGGGGTACTATTCACGGGTTACTATTCACTCAGTTACTATTCACTATAATATTATTTACTCGGGTATTTGGGGCACTTTTCATGCTGGGGTACTATTCATGAGTTACTATTCACCCGATTACTATTCACTTAAATATTATTAACTCGGGTATTTGGGGAACTTTTCATGCTGGGGTACTATTCCCGAAGTATTATTCATAAGGTACTATTCACGAGGTACTATTCACCGAAAAATTTATTCTTTTCTGTCAAATTATTTTTGATACATGGATATTATTCTTGAATTTTACTCCACAAAGCAGTATCATGTTGACAATTTGGACATTATTAAACTTTGGATAAATTTAAAGTCTTTAATAATTATCCTTGATTTCGTTTGATTAATGCTTATATCATTGTCATCATCATTATGCTTATATTGTGATGAAAGTCATCTTCGACCAAGGGTGCAAAGATGAACTGTTGATTAGTATGATTATGATCAGGGATTTTTTGTTAAAATCATGACCATTGGTGAAAACAGGAATATCCTTGGCCCGTAGTCCATGGATAATTCGTGGTCGTGATACTAATGAATATCCTTAGCCGTAGTGCAAGGATGATTCAATTATGTGGGTGCGAAGAGGAATTTATAACCATAATTATGATTATGAGTTATTCACACGATTGTGGACAAGAACTATTGATTGATGTTATAGGGATAAAACATTGTTGGTGGACTTTTAACATGGAGAAGATAATAGACTTTATGGTCTATTTGACTCTTCTAATGGATTGCTCGTTCCGCTGCAACTATGGTTGAAAAGTTTTATCATCTACCATATGTTCTAAATCTCTGATTTATTACTGACGAAGGCTATTGATAACTTAATTATCTTTAGTCATGATATTCTTTACTCGGCTAGTTGTGCTCTCCCTTTTGCTTCACAATTCTTTTCAGGTAGTAAGAGTGTAGCTGGGTCGAGCATGGATAACAGGGGAATAATGTGATGGTCCGAGACTGTTGAAGTTTCTCAATACATTATAAAACGGCATGACATGCAATATATAATTGTATTAAGGTCCTAAGATGTGTGTATCGTATTTTATATGTCACTTAATAATTGATTTTGGTGAACAACAATAGGGTGATGAGAACCCGACTTTGAAAGCGTCAAAAGTGTACCTCATTAGAATGAACATTATAGTAATCTTCTCGTTCTTCTTTCGGGTCTTAAAATATTTGCTGTTGTATTTTATATGGCATTGTAATAATTTGAGTTTGGACACTGTCTACGAGATAATATTGTATTAAAACTCACAACTTATGTGTTGTCGTACTCTGCACGATAGTTTAACAGTTGTATAAATGAAGTTTGTATTTGATTTATGTAATGTGATATTTGGCGACTCAGAATGGGTCGTGTGGACCTATTTTGGGGGCGTCACAAATGGTATCTGAGCTATAAAGTGAAGAGCCCCGAGCCTCTCGCTGGTGACTTCCAAGTCCTGGAATGCACCGAAGCCAGACTCTCTGTAGGGGACGCCGTGATGTACGGTAGCAAGCTGATAGGTATCAATGTGAGGTGCTATCCAAGTCTTGGATTAAAGTCACAATGGTATTTGTGACCTCCCCAAAATCTGGGTACTTGAAACCCGAACTCGGTGCTTCACGATACCATTTCTATGCGCAGAATAATACTAATCATCATATTAATAACTACGTATTGACTATAAATAGGGTTAAGGTGACATATTATGAACATTGTTTTCTATTTTTGCAAAGGTTAAGCAAAACTTCATCCGCAAACCGTCATAACTTACTGGCACGGGGGTGATCAGCCCGTTGTACCCTGTATTGATCAATACTACATACAATAACGATATTATCGTTCACTTTGTCTGCCTTGGGCACATAAAAATTTTCTCATGTTCGGGATATTCATACTTAGTCAGGAATCCGAACCAAAATAATTTGATTGGATACAAAAAGGTTTTATCATATTCAATAATATTTTTAATTCTGTGTCTAGTTGGTCAAATAGCTTCGATGACTCTTTGTTATCGTATACATACTGGGATCAATAGGTATAAATATATATATATCAACATGTGATTAAATACAATGATTATCCAAGTGGGGACACTTGAATAACCATATTTAGAAATTAACGAACAGAATATATACATCTGAATTACAATATAGTACCATGTTGATAATCAGTGATCGGATATAACATATATAACAATAGGGTTAATAATCTGGTAATAATATTAATAAAATTCTGAAACTTCTTACTCATGCCCATTGCATAAAGAAAATGCAAAGGTAGGATACTTGCCTGGTACGCTGCTTACAGTTCGTAATTTAGTTTTATCTTTTATGTAATCACATATCGGTAATCAGATTATTTTACTGATTAGAATAACATATCACAACACATAATACTACCTATCATAAATCGACATAACCTAATCACCTTGTCACACATATCCCAGCTATCAATCACAAACAATCATTAATACAACCAAAATATCTAAGTCAGGATCAATTTACGAAACATGCCTGCAAAACAAACAATTTTATCGGGTAATAATCAAGTCTAAGACTCTATCCAGTTAGTTCAACAACTGTAACTATCAGTCATATTATTTTTAAATGACTTAAAATAATTTTTAAACACTTATTATAATTTATCATAAATTTTCAAACATCGAAATCATAATTAAATGATTTAAATATTAAAAAATTTTACTATCATTAATATTTAATCAATATTAAACTATTAATGAAACCATTGCCGAAATATTAAAGTTATATATAATAACTCAAAATATTCTTAAAGTATTAATATTACCCTTAAATGATTTTTAAAACATTTAAAATTATTTTTAAATAATTATCATTAATATTTAAATATTAATGTACTATTTATCCAAATATTAAAAGTTATTAACTATAACTTAAAATATTTTTAATTCATTTATACCCTTTTTAAATTATTTTAAAATTATTAAAAGCATTTTAAAACTACTTATTTAATATAATTATTAAATAAATTTAATATCCATAATATTACATTATTATCATTAATATTGAGTTATTAATGAAATTATCCTTTAAATATTAAAAGTTATGTTTTATAACTTAAAATATCTTTAAACATTTTATTTTCATTTAAAATGATTTTTTAATATTAAATTCATTTCTAAATTACTTTATTTAATATAATTATTAAATAAATCTAATATCCTTAATATTAAAATATTAATATTTTTCATGACAAAATATCAAAAGTTATATTTTATAACTTAAAATATTTTTATAATCTTTAAATCATTTTTATATAAATTTTAAATCATTAATTCCATTTTTCATCATTTATCTAATACATTTATTAAATTACTTAATCATCATTAATATTAATTAATTAATGAAATTCATCACAAAAATATTAAAAGATATAGAAAATAACTTAAAATATCTTCTCATACCATAATATATTTTTAAATGATTTATCATGTATTAAAATCATTTTTAAATAATTTATTTAATATTACACTTAAATAAATTAAATACCTTTTATATTCCAAAAATATTAAATATTTATGAAATATACTTAAAATAATTAAAAACTAATTTTTGGACTTTAAAATAATTTTTAATAATTTATTTTGTATTTTAATAATTTAAAACATATTTTTCTATTTATTTAATATAATTATTAATTTAATAGTTAAACTGTCGCTAAAGGTACATTAGGCGACAAAACTGTCGCTAATGGTGTTCTTCATAAAACCCAGAACTTTATAGCCGGTTATCAAGTCAGCTAGTTTGACCAATTATAATTCTTAGACAAAAATGATTTTGAGCTTGAAAGTTTTCTAGGATTGTAGTATTAGTGTAATACTACAATAAGCAACTGGTTTTAAGCCCATTACATAACATAACAGAAAGATCTAGAGCTCTAAAAGTGTTGTCAGGACTGATCTTCAGTTTCTGGGTTTTCCCAAAAATGAAGAACAGTCGAGACGCCCACTTTCCAAGCCTTTAATCACACGTTCTGGACTTGCTATGCTTGTTCTAATGATTTTAATATGTAGCCAGTATGTAACTAAAGATATCTATCACAAAACATTAGAAAACTAACAATAGAATAGAAAGATCTCGTACGGTCAAACCCTGTCAAAAGCCACACTCATGAACTTTCTGGGTTGCCCAGAAAGTTCATCCGTGAACTTTCTGCTTGGTTTGACCATCCCCCAATTCCAATATGCTTATGATATCTGAGATATAAAAGCATTAACATGTAATATAGCTACCCTACTATAACTTTAATACAACAAACAACACAAATCAATAACAGATTACAAGATCTGAAGCATCAAAATTCTTGTCAGACCATTTCTAGGCAAGATCTGGGTTACCCAGATTTTGTCCAGTCATGGTCGGTTAACGACTTTTGACTTACAATATCTTACAATATACACCAGATATAAGCCTGATACTTGATCCAGATTAAAGAGAACATATCAGACTACATATCTAAAACATAAAACAACCAACAACATAAACCGAGAAGAATTTAAAGCCTCTGACATTCATTGCCAGAACACAAAACCAAATTTTTCCTGATTTTTTTAAAAAACTCAAATCCGAGCCTCTAGATGTTATGGGTTCAACATCTAGCAACCCAGATCAACTAAATATACTACAAACAACATGTTTTAATAATAAATCAAAACATCTAACACAAGATCAAAAGTTAAATTTCTAGATTAGGGTTTACCTCTTTATGATCTAATTCTGATTTCTATGCTTCTCATTTGATATTGGTGTTCGTGGGGCTTGATTTGTGACTGATCTAACACTAGAATTTCGTGGGTTTGAGCTTGAGAGAATATGGCTAAGTATAAGTGAACAATTTAGGCTAAATGTGCACTTTCTCTCTCTTGAATCTATATGTACAACATGTATGCAATGTATTGGATGATCACATGGCTGAGATTAGGAGTGCTATAGCTCATAGCTAGGTTAGTGTAGGGTGGCTGTAAGACCCCAACTTATTATTAAGTGAAATTTAATTTCCTCTATTTATTATTTTGAAATAGTAAGGGTTGATTTGATTAATGTGGTTAGTTATGGGTAAAATGCGCAAATATTTCAAATAAGCAAGTGGTTATAAAATATTCATTTTTTATCGGAGAATATTTGTTTGGTCGTGGAATATTATTACTGTCGGGGATTATTTGTACGACGGCGCAGCCTTGTGTGGGCCCCATAACGAAAAGCGATTGGATGAAGAAAATGACAAGTATAAGTAGTTTATAAATAACGACGTAGTTATTCTGAATTATCTTGTTAAAATACCCGGTGGTTAAAAACACAAGAAGTAAAAAGCGGTATTGCACCAATTATTGATTCTTACGTGAAGAAGGCACTACTCAATAATTGTTACAATGAGTTCTTATTCAATATTTTATTTTATTGATTCAATAATTGCTACGTTGATATTTTATATTATTGTTGTTTCAATAATTGTCACTACACAGCATTTTCATTATTAGATCAATAATTCATATTATTAGATAACATTATTGGAAATGTCTAGAAAGTTCTGTCTAAGGAGAGGTTTGGTCACCTAATTGGGCGCCAGTAAGGAGAAATCCTTATCGGAAAGTCCCATCTTTCACGAACTACCGTCAGTTTGTCGGTATTGTGATTACGTAATATTATTTGTGAATAATTAATTATTGATTATTATGATAAGAAAAATATTCATTTTATGTGGATATAGATGGAGAAAATTTTAATGTGACAATTGTTGAAAATTGATATTTTATCTTTTTGATAAAATAATTCATTTAAATATATTATTATATTTTAATAATATAATAATGGTGATATTTTTACAATGAATGTGGGATATATGAATAAATAAGGAGGAAGAGTATTTTTGTCACTAAAAATTGTTTAAAACATGTTAAACATGTTTGTGGGCCCATTTCTTGACTGAAATTTGATTACAGCTTGTGGATTTCGGTCAATTTCTGTTTGGAATTTGGAAAAACTTAAACTTAAAAAGTTGTAGAGAATGGAATTTTCTATGGAAAAGATATAAGATTCAAATTTTTCTGATAAAAGGGCTATTTATTATGAATTATTGAAGTTCCGAGGTTCCGGAATAATTGATTTTTGAAGTTTTCATTATTTTTTTAAACAAAAACATTTTTTTTTTTTGCAATTAAGTTGGACTCACATGTGATATAAATGTGTTGTATTCAGTTGGTCTAAAGTGGGCTTGAATTTTGTTAGTTATATTATTATTTTATTAAATTTTCTGTTTTGGTGTTCTAAGCATTTTCCTATAAATAGGGTGCTTAGGTTAGAATTAAAAATCACACCATAAACTAAAGTTTTTTCTGTCTATATTATCGAGCGTATTCTTGTGAGTATTTTGATACCTTGAGTGTTGCTATACGGTGAAAATTCCTTCAAAGACTATATCCGGTATTCCAATTTAGAAAATCTTATCTTTTCGAGGTAAGGGATATTATTTTTTTTAAAATGATATTATTTCTTTTAATATCATTATGCCAAAATATTGGTAAGATTTTTCTTGTGAAATTCTTGTCTTGTACTGTCGGGGTTACTATTCACGTATATGACACTATTTACGTATACGACACTATTCACGAATACGGCACTATTCACAGAAAAACTAAATTTTCATTTTTGTCCCAGATATCTATTATAGATACTAGCTTTGATTGTATCCATGTTTTGATCATTCTTGAATTTTACTTCACTATGATTATTTATGAAGTATTTTTGAACTCGAATTGTTTAAAGTACGAATCCTTAATATTTGTTCTTTTGTTTCACTGGATTCATTTTTTTTAAAATATTTTTCATCATCCTCTGTCCTAAATGATGATATTACTGAATATCTTTGGCCTGTAGTGCAAAGATGGTTGATTTTTTTATGAATATCTTTGGCCCGTAGTAAAAAAGATGAACAGTGTTGAGATGAAATATGACTAAACTAATGAATATCTTTGGCCTGTAGTGCAAAGATGAATATTTGATTCAAGATGAATATTGATTGATGTTACAGGGATAAAATATTGATGATGGACTTTTAAATTCATAGATTATAGTATATTTCATTCTCTACGTAACTCATCTATGAATTATTATTTCCGCTGCGAATATTGATCTGAAATTTGTTGTCTATTGTATTTTATCAGATTTTTAACTATTGAAGACTAACGATAGTTTGTTCTATATTATCTTAGTCATAATATTCTTTACTGGGCTAGTTGAGCTCACCCTTTTTCTTTTTGTTCCATTTTTCTTCTTAGGAGGCGAGAATGTAGCGAGTTCTAGTCAGGGTGTAGAATGATGGTTCTAGAAAGTTATTTTAGTAGTCCTCACCATTTTTGTAAAATAAAGTATCAATAATTGTAATGAGGACTTATTTGAGTGTGGATATTGTCTAGATGATAATATTTGTATTTTAACTCACTGTTTAAGTGTTGTCGTATTTTGCACGACAATTATATTAATAAAGTTGTAGTTGTTTCTGTACCATGTATTTGGCGACTCAGAATAGGTTGGGTGGATTGGACCTATTTTGGGGACGTCACAATTGGTATCAAAGCTTAGGGATATGATCTCTAGCGGAGATCGGGGAATAGAACTAGGAGGGGAGAGACGAGTAAAACCTTCGCCAGTGTGTCTTACCTAAGCTTATTTGTTGGTTGGACAGTATATAGGGATATTATGTGATATATTGATTTCTTTAATTAACCCTTGCTTTATGGCAGTATTTGAGAATGTCGACTAAGAATGTTAACAATGGAGTAATGAGACCGTGGAGACACCTTTACTCACCAACGAGGAGAACGTGAAACAGGCTGGCAATGTTCCTCCTGTGAACAACACCACTGAGCAGATGATGAACAATGGGATGTTTAGAAGCTTTTTGCAATTCATGCAAAATCAGACTAGGGAGACTCGTGCACAAAATACAGGTGGAAATGATAACAACACACGGTTTGTCACAGCCAAGTAGTTCAAAGAGTTGGGACCACCAGAATTCTGGGGAAAGCCGAATCCGATTAAGGCAGAAATGTGGGTCAAACAAATTACCAAGATATTCAATGTCTTGGGATGAACAGAGGAATAGAAGGTTCCATTCGCCACCTTTATGTTCCGTAATGAGGCAGATTACTAGTGGGAATCTGTGAAGCGTACCCATCCAGCCGCACTCAGCATGTTTTGGGAGACGTTTTAGAAACTGTTCAATGACAAGTACTTTCCTGAAAGTATTAGTTATATGAAGGAAGTGGAGTTTATTAGATTGGAACAAAACAATATGACGGTGTCCCAGTACGAGGTGAAGTTTGCAGAGTTATCCAGGTTTGCACCTCATTTGGTGGAGAATGAGGAACGTATGACGCGGATGTTTCTGAGAGGTTTAAAACCCCACATACGTCAATATCTTATTTCTCATAAATTTTCTCTCTATTCAAATTTTGTCAACAGGGATCAATTGTTAGAGCGAGATAACGAGTACGTTCAACCGAGGGATCACAACCAGGATCATACTAGTGACAGCAGTCATCAGAACAACGATAACCAGCGGAGAAAGAAAAATACGGATAAAAGAGGTAACCACTCTAGTGGTAATAATTGCCATGAAAATAGAAGAAGCGAGTCGGGGTGGGGGATTTTAAAAAGAGGAGATTCAACAATGACAATGCGAAGACGTCAGCACCAACAACAACTGGTTCTAAGGGAGGAGAACGACCACCGGTCATATGCTATAAATGCGGAAAAGAGGGACATATCAGTCCAAACTGTCCACAACAGTTCAAGGTATATTATAATTGTGGAAAGGAAGGACATATCGCTCGAGATTATACGATAGCAAAACCAAGTCCAGCTGGGATGGTGACTCAAAAGGCTGTCCCAAAAAAGTCAAAGTCAACGGTTCCTGGAAGAGTATTTGTCGTGACTGGTCAAAATGCGAGGAACCCAAATGAGGTGAGCACGGGTAAGCTAATCATAAATTCTTGTAAAGTTTATACCTTACTAGATATCGGTGCTACCCATTCATTTATCTCTCCTGCTTGTGCTCAACGTTTAAACTTGACTCCAGAGAAATTAGACTTTGATTTATCTGTGGAGACTCCGTTAGGAGAAACTTTCATCACATCCACTGTTTATAAATCTTGTTTGATCCAAGTTGGCACCATCACATTACCTGTTGACATTATCTCTTTAAATATACTTGCTTTTGATGTGATTTTAGGGATTGGTTGGTTAATTACTCATCATGCCAAAATTGATTGTTTTCGTAAGGTTGTTAGTTTTCATATTCCTAACCAACCTATTATACGAATTCAAGCAACTAAACCACTAAAATCAATCACTGTCATATCAAGTCATAAAGCTATTCGTTTATTGAAAAACGGATGTCAAGCTTTCTTAGCCCATGTTATGGATTTGAATAAAGACACGTCGAATTTGAATAATATTCCTGTTGTTAGTAAATTTCCTGACGTATTTCCTGAAGAACTTCCCGGTCTACCCCCAGAAAGTGAAGTTGAATTCTTTATTGATCTTGAACCTGGTATAAAGCCCATTTCTAAAACCCCATATCGAATGGCTCCTATTGAACTTCAGGAGTTAAAAGTCCAACTACAGGAATTGTTGGACATCGGTTTCATTCATCCTAGTACATCTCCTTGGGGTGCTCCTGTTTTATTTGTAAAGAAGAAAGACGGGAGTATGCAACTTTGTATTGACTACCGGGAATTGAACCATTTCACCATCAAGAATAGGTATCCGCTACCTCGCATTAATGACCTGTTTGACCAGTTGCAAGGAGCACAATTCTTTTCAAAGATCGATCTTCGTTCTGGATATCATTAGTTGAAGATTAGAACTGGGGATATTCCAAAGACTGCCTTCAGAACTCGGTACGGGAATTATGAATTCTTAGTCATATTTTTTGGATTGACTAATGCTCCTGCGGCTTTCATGGATATGATGAACCGGATATTCAAAGAATATTTGGATCAATTCGTTTTTGTCTCTATTGATGACATCCTCATATATTCCAAAAGTCGTGAAGATCATGAGCACCATTTGAAGCTGGTACTCCAAAGGCTTCGTGAAAACAAGCTTTATTCTAAGTTGAAGAAATACAAGTTCTAGCTTGAGAAAGTAGCATTCCTTGGGCACGTGGTGTCAAAACATGGAGTATCTGTTAACCCAGCAAAGATTGAAGCAATACAAAGTTTGGAGCAACCGAAGACGGTGACCGAAGTACGTAGTTTTCTGGGCTTAGCTGGTTATTATCGGAGATTCGTGGAAGAATTTTCTCGAATCGCTACTCCGTTAACTCAGCTGACTCGGAAAGATACAAAATTCGTATGGAGCGAGGAATGTGAGAAGAGTTTCCAAGAGCTTAAGAGGAGACTTATTTCGGCACCTGTTCTGACAATACCATCTGGTTCGGATGGATTTGTTATCTATAGCGATGCTTCAGGCAAAGGGTTAGGATGTGTTCTCATACAACATGGGAAAGTCATAGCCTATGCCTCACGAGAACTTAAAGAGTATGAGAGGAATTATCCTACCATGATATAGAGTTAGCGGTGATCGTTTTGCCGCTTAAAGATCCGGGGGCACTATCTATATGGGGAGAAAGTGGAGATATATTCGGACCATAAAAGCCTCAAATATTTCTTCACCCAAAAGGAACTCAACATGCAGAACGACGTTGGCTCAGTTTGTTAAAAGATTATGACCACACCATTGATACCACCATCTGGAAAAGCAAACGTGGTAGTTGACGCGTTGAGTAGAAGATCATATGCAGGAACAAGTGCGATGATGTCAAGTATACGCATAGAGCCAACTTTAATAGAAAAAGTTAAAGTTGCTCAAGCTATCGACCAGAAATGCGTCGTATGAAGAAAAAAAGTACAAGAAGGTGCTATTCCTAAGCGAGAATCGATGAAGAAGGAATACTTCGAGTCCACTCCAGACTTTGTGTTCCTAACGACTCTGATTTGAAGTACAAGATCATGACGGAGGCACATAATACACCATTTGCAATCCATCCTGGAAGTACCAAAATGTATCGTGATCTTCGACATAAATTTTGGTGGAGCAATATGAAGAGAGAGATTACAAAGTTTATCTCGAGGTATTTAACTTGTCAACGTGTAAAGGCAGAGCATCAAGTACCTAAGGGCCCATTGCAACCACTTGAGATCCCGAAATGGAAGTGGGAACACATTACCATGGATTTTGTTACGGGTCTTCCCACGGTTTCTCAAGGAATAGATGTGATTTGGGTTATTGTTGATAGATTAACTAAGTCTGCTCATTTCTTGCCGATACGGGAGACTTATTCCCTTGAACGTCTTGCTCATATGTATGTAAATGAGATTATGAGATTTCATGGCATGCCAATATCCATTGTTTTGGATCGTGACCCAAGATTCACTTCACGATTTTGGGTTAGTTTGCAAAAAGCTATGGGAACGGATTTACGATTCAGTTCGGCATACTATCCTCAAACGGACGGACAATCAGAGAGGACTATTCAAACTCTTGAAGATCTATTAAGACTCTGTGTCCTAGACTTCAAAGGGAGTTGGGATAAGTACTTACCATTGGTGGAATTCTCCTACAACAACAGTTATCAGGCAAGTATAGGGGTAGCTCCATTCGAAGCATTGTATGGAAGAAAGTGTCGCTCTCCAGTATATTGGGATGAGGTGGGTGAAGCAACATTGTTGGGACCAGAGTTGGTACGTATTACTACAGAAAAGATCCAAATGATTCGACAACGTATACAAACGGCACAAGATCGACAAAAGAGTTATGCGGATCTTCATCGAAAGGACGTGGAATTTAGTATTAGGGATCATAAATTGTTACGTGTTGCCCCATGTAAGGGAGTTACAAGATTCGGGAAGAGAGAAAAGCTCAATCCACGATTTATTGGTCCATTTCAGATTCTTGACCGAGTAGGAAATGTGGCCTATAGACTCGTGTTACCTCCAAATATGTCTCGTGTTCATAATGTTTTTCACATATCTGTGCTACCTAAATATGTGAAAGACCCAAACCACGTTATTGAGTTATACCCAGACGAGATAGCCGAAGACTTAACGTACGAGAAGGTACCTGTCAAGATCTTGGATAGGAAGGAGCATGTTCTACGCACAAATGTCATACCCCAAGTCAAAGTTTTGTGGAGAAATCATGCTATTGAAGAAATGACCTGGGAGTTGGAAACGGAAATGAAAGCGAGGTATCCTCACCTTTTCAAAACACCAGGTACCTACGTCAATTTCGAGGATGACATTTCATAAGGAGGGGAGGTTGTAAGACCCCAACTTATTATTAAATGAAATTGAATTTCCTCTATTTATTATTTTGAAATAGTAATGGTTGATTTGATTAATGTGGTTAGTTATAGGTAAAATGCGTAAGTATTTCAAATAAGCAAGTGGTTATAAAATATTCATTTTTTATCGGAGAATATTCGTTTGGTCGTGGAATATTCATACTGTCGGGGAATATTCGTACGACGGCGGAGCCTTGTGTGGGCCCCATAACAAAAAGTGATTGAATGAAGAAAATGACAAGTATAAGTTGTTTATAAATAACATGGTAGTAGTTATTACCGTTATTATCTTGTTAAAATACCGATTGGTTAAAACACAAGAGTATTACGGTATTGCACCAATTATTGATTCTTACTTACGTGAAGGCACTACTCGATAATTATTACGGTGAATTCTTTATTCAATATTTTATTTTATTGATTGATAATTGCTACGTTGATATTTTTATATTATTATTATTTCAATTGTCACTACTACAATATTTTCATTATCGGATCAATAATTCATATTATTTGAATAATATTATTAGATAACATTATTGGCAATGTCTAGAAAGTTCTGTCTAAGGAGAGGTTTGGTCACCTAATTGGGCGCCAGTAAGGAGAAATCCTTATCGGAAAGTCTCATCTTTCCTGGGAACGGCCTGGTTGTCGGTATTGTGATTCTGTAATATTATTTGTGAATAATTAATTATTGATTATTATGATAAGAAAAATATTCATTTTATGTGGATATAGATGGAGAAAATTTTTAATGTGACAATTGTTGAAAATTGATATTTTATCTTTTTCGATAAAATAATTTATTTAAATATATTATTATATTTTAATAATATAATAATGGTGATATTTTTCCAATGAATGTGGGATATATGAATAAATAAGGAGGAAGAGTATTTTTATCTAGAAATTGTTTAAAACATGTTAAACATGTTTGTGGGCCCATTTCTTGACTGAAATTTGATTATAGCCTGTAAAATCGCCCGTTTGTGGATTTCGGTCAATTTTTGTTTGGAATTTGGAAAAACTTAAACTTACAAAGTTGTAGAGAATGGAATTTTCTATGGAAAAGATATAAGATTCAAATTTTTCTGATAAAAGGGCTATTTATTATGAATTATTGAAGTTCCGAGGTTCTGGAATAATTGATTTTTGAAGTTTTAATTATTTTTTAAAAGAAAAATGTTTTTTTTTGCAATTAAGTTGGACTCACATGTGATATAAATGTGTTGTATTCAGTTGGTCTAAGGTGGGCTTGAATTTTGTTAATTATATTATTATTTTATTAAATTTTCTGTTTTGGTGTTCTAAGCATTTTCCTATAAATAGGGTGCTTAGGTTAGAATTAAAAATCACACCAGAAACTAAAGTTTTCTCTCTCTATATTATCGAGCGTATTCTTGTGAGTATTTTGATACCTTGAGTGTTGCTATACGGTGCAAATTCCCTTCAACACTATATCCGGTATTCTAGCTAGAAGTACTGTCTTTTCGAGGTAAGGGATATTATTTTTTTTAAAATGATATTATTTCTTCTAATATCATTATGCCGAAATATTGGTAAGATTTTTCTTGTGAAATTCTTGTCTTGTAGTGTCGGGGTTACTATTTATGTATACGGCACTATTCACGTATACGGCACTATTCACGAATACGGCATTATTCACAGAAAAACTAAATTTTTGTTTTTGTCCCAGATATCTATAATGGATACTAGCTTTGATTGTATCCATGTTTTGATCATTCTTGAATTTTACTTCACTATGATTATTTATGAAGTATTTTTGAACTCGGATTGTTTAAAGTACGAATCCTTAATATTTGATCTTTTGTTTCACTGGATTCGTTTTCTTTAAAATATTTTTCATCATCCTCAGTCCTAAATGATGATATTATTGAATATCTTTGGCCTGTAGTGAAAAGATGGTTGATTTTTTTATGAATATCTTTGGCCCGTAGTGCAAAGATGAACAGGTGTTGAGATGAACATGACCAACTAATGAATATCTTTGGCCTGTAGTGCAAAGATGAATATTTGATTCAAGATGAATATTGATTGATGTTACAAGGATAAAATATTGATGATGGACTTTTAAATTCATAGATTATAGTATATTTCATTCTCTACGTAACTCATCTATGAATTATTATTTTCGCTGCGAATATTGATCTGAAATTTGTTGTCTATTGTATTTTATCAGATTTTTTCCTGTTGAAGACTAAAGATAGTTTTTTCTATATTATCTTAGTCATAATATTCTTTACTGGGCTAGTTGAGCTCACCCTTTTTCTTTTTGTTCCATTTTTCTTCTTAGGAGGCGAGAATGTAGCGAGTTCTAGTCGGGGTGTGGAATGATGGTTCTAGAAAGTTATTTTAGTAGTCTTCACCATTTTTGTAAAATAATGTATCAATAATTGTAATGAGGACTTATTTGAGCGTGGATATTGAAAGTAATATGCACACAAGCCAATCATGTTTGATGATAAAGCTTATACTTTGTAACAATCTTATTCATTTATTAATAAAAAGTATTAATTTATTAAAGGCTTTTAATTATCTACATAATGCTGTTTTATAATATGTGATAAACCCATAGTTTTAAGCAATGCTTTTAGAATAATGATGATGATCATTCTAATGAGATCTAAATTCTTAGAAAGCTTAAAACTAAAATAGTTCCCAATCATTGGATTACTAAATTGGGGATTAGTGAATCCCGATAGATTGGTACACACGTTGCTTGCTCATTGGATGAGGATGATTGATCTCATGATCATTTGTGTGGAGACACTAAAGCAAGTATGTAGGTGCTTATTAGAGAATAAGTTCATCGAAGCGTGGCTCGCTAAGGAATACCTAATGGAGTTTTACTTTGCTGTCAATAGGAATTCTGTAGTGATAGTAAGACAAGTGATCCTTGGACTTGAGATCATCATAGTATCTTGTGTATGATGAGTTATACTTTGACTTATTCCTTAAGACCCTTAGGGTATATCAAAGGGTATGCTTGGGTATAATAAGTTGTACATGGAGATAATGTATGATCGATAAAGAATCTACCACTTCTAATAAAAGAAGAGAAATGTCTTATGTGATTCGATAAATGACAACCCAAGTAGTCCTTGGCGGCGTAATGAAATTAGAAAGGAGTTTCTAATTTGCATTATTTGGAGTTCATGCATTTAAGGATCGAAATATATATAATTAAATAAAATAAGACTTGATAAAGTAATTCCATGTCTTATATTTAATTGGGACATTGTATGGTGGAAGGATTGAATTGCATTGGTAACTATTTACTCAAAGGTTCTTTAATGATTAATGTTGAAATCTATATTATCCGGAAAGTCGTTGATCGATAGGAAGGCTTATCCCTATTGTAGAATAAATATTATTTATTTAAATAAATTAATTATTTAATTTATTTATTTAAATAAGATTAGAATTATTCTAATTGATTTATTCACAATAGGTTTAATATGGAGAACCTAAAGGGTCACACCATAAAAGGAAGAATAATTATTTAAGAAGTTAATGGCATAATCGTAATAATATGTTATGTATATTTAATTTAATCTATGGTGATAGAATAAATTAAATAGCTTAATATTTATTATTTAATATTTTAGAAATATTAAATATAAATTAATAAGAGGAGTCTTATTAATATTATTACAATTATTATTATTTTAATTTCTAAAAGAGTTTAGGAATTAATTTAATATAAGTACTCTCATTTATTCCTAATTGGATTAGGAAGGAAAATTAGTTAAAGGAGTTTAATTAATTATCCTAATAAAATTAGGGAGCTTAATTAATTAAAAGAATTTAATTAATTAAATAAATCCCAATTCCTTAATTGTTAAGGTGGGTTGCCCACATCTATAAATAAGAGGAGTCTTATTATGGGTAGGGTGGTTGTTGACTTTTTACAACTACGTAATAATTCCAATTTGTTGAGAAGACGCTTTTTCTATAGAGATAGAAAACTAGGGTTTGAGCCAATACCCTTCTTCTTGAAAAATTCTTTTTTCCTTGGTGGATCACCTCTAGAGGCCAAACACTTGGGTGGCTAACGTTGATCAAAGGAAGGAACCAAACCCGGTGGATTCAAGTTGAACGCGAAAGGATTTGGAGGTGAACTTGTACACGAGGAAGCTCGATCTTCAAGGGTATGATTTTATTCTTTATCTTTTCGTTTAATTAATAATATGTGCATAAAGGGTGATCCGGGTATATGGTTTGTAAATTTTAAATTTCGATTTATCTCGCTCAGCACTTATTTATGCAATTTGATTGCGTTCATGAATATTACAAACCTAACGGTGGCATCGAGCCAAACCTTTATGCTAATTATTAATTATATTAATTTGATATGTATATTGATATGTGTTTAGAACAATTTAATTGGGCATAATTTTATTATATAAAATTTAAATAAAAAAAAAGAAAAAAAAGGAACGAACGCCTTTTTTTTATTTGGTAATGCCGCTTTTTTGCTTCCTTCAATCCCATATATCCACGTGGTCTTTACGGCTTCATGTTAACAGTTTAAAAAAATAAAAAAAAAAAAAAAAAAAAAATGGCGTCATACGGTTTTTCATGTTTGTGAAAAGCATTCATGATTCTTATTAACTTAAATACATGATTCATGTATCGAGCTTTTTATATTATATAATTTATATATAATATTATATATATATTATTATATATATATATATATATATTATATATATATATATATATATATATATATATATTAATATATATATATATATATATTAATTATTTTATAATTAAAATAAAAGTTTATTTTAATTTTAAAATAAAAGGTTTATTTTAATATTAAAATAAAAAGGTTTATTTTAATTTTAAAATTAAATTTCATGCTAACTACTTTAGAGTTGGAATTGGATTCCATGATAACTAATTGGAGTTGAAATTGGATTTTATTTTTCCTAAAATAAAGGAGTTTATTTGTGAATAATAAGTAAATCCATCTTTCCTTAAATAAAGGAGTTTATTTAGATATGAAATAAGATTTCACATTATTCAAAATAAAGGAGTTTATTTGTGAATAGGAAAGAAAATCCGTGTTTTTAAATAAAGGAGTTTATTTAGATATGAAATAAGATTTCATATTATTCAAAATAAAGGAGTTTATTTGTGAATAAGAAAAGTGAATCCATATTTCCTTAAATAAAGGAGTTTATTTAGATATGAAATAAGATTTCATATTATTCAAAATAAAGGAGTTTATTTGTGAATAGAAAAAGAATTAAAGTGTTTCCTTTAATAAAAGTTTTTTTTTATATGGAATTGGATTCCATAATTAATTAAAATAAAGGAGTTTATTTTGATTAAAGATTTGATTAAAATAAAATAGTTTATTTTATTCAAAATTGGATAAATTAAAATAAAATAGTTTTATTTTGATTTAAATTTGGATTAAAATAAAGGAGTTTATTTTGATTCAAAAAAATTAGATTTTATAATGATATCATATATATATATATATTAAATGTTTATTATTCATGAGATGAATGTTATTTATTGATGCATATGATGATGTGTATGATAATAAATGAGATTGATTATGGACTATTGATTAATATGATTGGATTTTATTTTAGTTGGATGCATTAATGTATGGGTTTTATTAAATGGGGTTCATGCGTACTCGTCTTCTCTAATTTTTCTTAATATAAATTCTATCTCCTCCTATGTACTTCCCTCGATCACGATCAAGGTTTCTATTTATTTTAAATAGTTTTGTAATAGGAATAATTAGAATTATTTTGAAGAATTGGAGATCAAGGAGCAAGGAGGCGTTTGAAGACCCGTTTGTAATGGAGCCCAGGGTTTAAATGTAATAGTTATATTTAAATATTATTTCTTGCACCCCTAGGGTTTGACCTTTTGGTTCACTTGGTGGCTTTAGTGAACCAAACTAGAATAAAAGTCCATAATCAATCCGGGTAGAAATATAGTATTCTATATGTGCATGTTTATACTATATATATTATATATTATGCAAACATGCTTCACATGTTAATTTAATATGACGTATTTTTTATATATATATATATATATATATATATGTGCATGCGCGCTAAACAAGATGAGACAAATTAATAACAAACCCCTCAAATTTTTATATTAAGTCCTAAGCGTTCAAAGATATTTGGAATATCGAACGTCGCCTTCTAGCATGATAAAATTAATAGAGTATTAAATATTTAATATGAGTTTGTTGTGTCACCACAAGGCAAGTATTAAGTATTTAAGATGTTAATTTATCACATTTGATGCTTATAAAGAAAATTGAACAATATTGTTTTGTTGTGTCACCACAAGGATGATATTTTTTTTTTGAATATATGGAGTGCTAGGTCGGACTTAACTTGGATAATTTTGATTCGGATGTGCCACCATTTGATCAAAATAATCTAAGAGGCAAAAGAAAAGGAGTTGCATAGTTGATGTAATTGACAAAAGTTGTCTACCTATTTATTTATATATAGTTTGTTGTGTCACCACAAGGCTATATACATTTGAAATGGGATCCTTATTCTCACTAGCAAATCTTTAATTAGATTTTGCGAGAACTATATAAGTGAGGGTAATATAGTTTGAAGAAAATAGTGGAGATACCAATTTAAAACAAGACCTAAATTATTTTGGTAATTAATAAAAGAATGTATGTTAAAATGTTGTTAATTACAAATTCATTTACAGAATTTTACAATGTCTAAAATTACTATCACTGCGAAGCATATTAGATGCTAAATTAACCAGACCGAATTAAACGGATTGGTTAAAGAATTTGAGAATAGTTCTCATGGCTAAAAAGTTATCTTATGTCCTTAATACGTCTATCCCTGTAATGGTTGCAGACAATGCCTCTGAGGAAGACATTGCTACTTTTAGAAAGTGGCAAGATGATGCACAGTTGGCTCAATGCATCATGTTCGCATCTATGAGTAACGAGCTTCAACGTCAGCATGAAACTATGGATGCTCCTACTATATTCCTGCACATCAAGTAGTTGATGGTGAGGAAAGTAGGACTGATAGATATCAGATATCTAAGGAGCTCTTCCGATCTAGAATGGCCAATGGCACTATATAAATGCAGATAAAAAGTTCTTAACATAATCAATTTGATTGATCAATTAGGACAACTGGTTTTGTCATGGATGGAGAGTTGAGCCAAGATTTGATCTTGCACTCACTCCGGACTCCTTTCACAATTGTTGTGAATTTTTCATATGAACAAGCTAGATATAAACTTTGGTTTGATTTGCTTAACATATTGAAAAATGTTGAGAGTCACTTTCAACCAAGAAAGATCAAGTCTTCTTGGTAGGGGCCAAAGGATCTTTCAAAAGAAGAACGATTCAAAGAAGGTAAATAGAAAGGCATAAACAAAGGATAATAAGAACAAAAGCGATACGGATAGCAAAGGAGCTTGCTTCCAATCGCAATAAGCCCGGACATCGGAAAGAAAGCTGCGAGAAGCATCTTGTGAGAGGTTAACCAAAGAAGCTTAGTAAAGTTTGGTTATAAATACAAATTTGTTCATGATTTGAAATAAATTTTTCTTTAAGTCAATGTTCTACTTGGGTATTGGATACCAACTTTGGTTATCATAAATATAGATTTATGAAAGGACCAAATAGAAGTAGAAAGCTAAACAAATATAAGTAATCCTATGTGTGGGAAATGAAGCAAAGGTTGCAACATTAGCCATAGAAACTTATAGTTTAGCACTGCCTACGGGCAAATCTATTAAGTCAATAAGTTGTTATTGTATTTCAGTTCTCGTTGAAAACATTATTTCCATTTTATTGTTGGACAATGAAATCTTTGGTATTATAATTAAGAACAATTGTTGTTCTATTTATAATAATAATGTCTTGTATAGAACTGGAATATTACTTAATAAATTTTGTATACTTGACTTACGTGAAAAATATATTTTGCAAATTGAACAAACTAGTTTAAGAAAAGGAGATGATCATTCAAAGAGTTGAATGTGTGTATTTGCTGAAATACAAGTGTGAATTATTTGAAAGGTTCAAAGAATTCAGAAGTGAAACAAATTGACAATTTATTAAGATTCTTTGATTAGATCAAGGAATAAATACTTGTGCAATAAGTTTCTAGATCATCTCAAATGGTTTTCTCATAATGGATGCCTCCTAATACGTAATAATTGATTGATGTATCTGAAAGGAAAAATCGTACCTTGTTGGACATGGTACGGTCCATAATGATTTTATCGACATTCCAGTATCCCTCTGGGGTTATGTCCTAGAAATGGCTGCATATCTACGAAAATGGTAACCTCAAAATCCGGCCCCAAGACTTCATAAAAGTTATGGACAGGGAGGATACCTAATCTTAAGTATGTTAAGTTAAGGGGTTCTCCAACTTATGTGAAAATGTTTCAAAGGATAAGCTTGGGACAAGATTTGACAAGTACAATTTGTGGGACATCCTAAAGTAAGTTTAGGGTATATGTTCTATAATCCTACTTAGCAAAAGGTGTTTGTTGCGAAACACGCTGCCTTCTAAGATAAAGGTGTTTATCATTGAAGGGGCTAGTGGGAGGATAATAGATCTTGAAGAGTTCAAGAACCACAAAACACTATAAATCAAATAAGAGGAACCTGTAGATAGACCTATTATACCACAACTGAATCGTAAATCTGGAATAGTACCGAAGATACCTAGGAGGTATGGATTCATCATAGATGATGATGATGAGGTACACATCATAGAAGATGATGATCTAGTTACATACGATGAGGTAAGTGTTGTAGACACTCAGAGAAATGGATTGAAGCAAGTTTCTCAAATATGGAACATTCGTTTTGATGAGGAAATCAAAAGAGTTTGTTTTTATCAAAAATAAGAATGAACCTAGTGTGTACAAAAAAGGTCGATTGGGAGCGTCGTGACATTCCTAATATTATATGTTGATATACTACGGATAAGGAATGACATACCAATGCTACAATCAGTAAAGATAAAGTTGTCTAAACATTCCTCCATGAATGATTTGGAAGAGTATCTTAATTGGGGATATAAATCTATATAGATAGATTTAAGAGGATGTTCGACTTAACCCAAGGAACGTATATTCATTTGATGCTAAAGTCGTTTAGCATGGCAAAATCCATGGGATGTCTCATGTTGATGAGCCATTGGAGTGTATCTCTCTAATAGTCCCTACAGCAGACTCGAAAAAAGAGAGTGACAATCATGTATGCAATGAAATATCTGGAGAAGATGTTGATCGGTCATATCACTGGAGAAGTTCACTGTAGTCGGTGAAAAACATCTTAAAGTGCTTAACCCAAGCACTAAGGATGTGATCATATTCATGGTGGGTCTAAATTAAAACTAGAGGGCTTAACAGACTCAAGTTTTTCAGACAGACCAAGATGACAAAAAATCCACTTTAAGGTAAAGCGTTATCTTGAGCGCAGTAGTGCGTTGAATTGGAAAGGTTCCAAACAAAGAAAAGAGTTCTTTGGTTTAGTGATAAAGACAAAGTATATAGCTATAAATGAAGCCGCAAGTTGATTGTTTGGATTAAAAGTTCATTCTGAGAACTAGGAATAGTTCCTAAGTCTCATCTTGGATCTAAACATGTGTTGTGGCACTTTCATTTGATTATTAAAATCATTGAAAGATGGGAAATCACTATAGAGATAGTGGACTCTCATGAACAACATTACATATCCATTAACTAAAGCTTATCCAAAAAGCGGGATAATCGTCACTTAGAGAAGAAGAGTATAAGATACCATGACGATTGGCTTTAGTGCAAGTGGGAGATTGAAAGTAGTATGCACACAAGCCAATCATGTTTGATGATAAAGCATATACTTTGTAACAATCTTATTCATTTATTAATAAAAAGTATTAATTTATTAAAGGCTTTTAATTATCTACATGATCTTTGTTTTATAATATGTGATAAACCCATAGTTTTAAGCAATGCTTTTAGAATAATGATGATGATCATTCTAATGAGATCTAAATTCTTAGAAAGCTTAAAACTAAAATAGTTCCCAATCATTGGATTACTAAATTGGGGATTAGTGAATCCGGATAGATTGGTACATCGTTGCTTGCTTTCATTGGATGAGGATGATTGATCTCATGATCATTTTTGTGGAGACACTAAAGCAAGTATGTAGGTGCTTATTAGAGAATAAGTTCACCTTTGAAGCGTGGCTCGCTAAGGAATACCTAATGGAGTTTACTTGCTCGTGTCAATAGGAATTCTGTAGTGATAGTAGTACAAGTGATCCTTGGACTTGAGATCATCATAGTATCTTGTGTATGATGAGTTATACTTTGACTTATTCCTTAAGACCCTTAGGGTATATCAAAGGGTATGCTTGGGTATAATAAGTTGTACATGGAGATAATGTATGATCAATAAAGAATCTACCACTTCTAATAAAAGAAGAGAAATGTCTTATGTGATTCGATAAATGACAACCCGGTAGTCCTTGGTTAAGGCGAGAATGAAATTAGAAAGGAGTTTCTAATTTGCATTATTTGAGTTGTGCATTTAAGGATCGAAATACATATAATTAAATAAAATAAGACTTGACGATAATTCCATGTCTTATATTTAATTGGGACATTGTATGGTGGAAGGATTGAATTATCACGGTAACTATTTACTCAAAGGTTCTTTAATGATTAATGTTGAAATCTATATTATCCGGAAAGTCGTTGATCGCTAGGGAGACTTATCCTATTGTAGAATAAATATTATTTATTTAAATAAATTAATTATTTAATTTATTTATTTAAATAAGATTAGAATTGTTCTAATTGATTTATTCACAATAGGTTTAATATGGAGAACCTAAAGGGTCACACCATAAAAGGAAGAATAATTATTTAAGAAGTTAATGGCATAATCGTAATAATAATATGTTATGTATATTTAATTTAATCTATGGTGATAGAATAAATTAAATAGCTTAATATTTATTATTTAATATTTTAGAAATATTAAATATAAATTAATAAGAGAGTCTTATTAATATTATTACAATTATTATTATTTTAATTTCTAAAAGAGTTTAGGAATTAATTTAATATAAGTACTCTCATTTATTCCTAATTGGATTAGGAAGGAAAATTAGTTAAAGGAGTTTAATTAATTATCCCTAATAAGATTAGGGAGCTTAATTAATTAAAAGAATTTAATTAATTAAATAAATCCCAATTCCTTAATTGTTAAGGTGGGTTGCCCACATCTATAAATAAGAGAGTCTTATTATGGGTAGGGTGGTTGTTGCTTTTTTTTACAACTACGTAATAATTCCAATTTGTTGGAGAGTACGCCTTTCTATAGAGATAGAAAACTAGGGTTGAGCTAATACCCTTCTTCTTGAAAAATTCTTTTTCCTTGGTGGATCACCTCTAGAGGCCAAACACTTGGGTGGCTAACGTTGATCAAAGGAAGGAACCAAACCCGGTGGATTCAAGTTGAACGCGAAAGGATTTGGAGGTGAACTTGTACCTGAGAAAGCTCGATCTTCAAGGGTATGATTTTATTCTTTATCTTTTCGTTTAATTAATAATTGTGCATAAAGGGTGATCCGGGTATATGGTTTGTAAATTTTAAACTACGATTTATCTCGCTCGCACTTATTTATGCAATTTGATTGCGTTCATGAATATTACAAACCTAACAGTGGCATCAGAGCCAAACCTTTATGCGAATTATTAATTATATTAATTTGATATGTATATTGATATGTGTTTAGAACAATTTAATTGGGCATAATTTTATTATATAAAATTTAATAAAAATAAAAAAAAAAAAAAAAAAAGGAACGTAAAGCGCTTTTTTTTTTATTTAGTAATGCCGTTTTTTTGCTTCCTTCAATCCCATATATCCATGCGTGGTTCTTTGGCTTCATGTTACAGTTTTTAAAAATAAAATAAAAATAAAAAAAAAAAAATGGCAAATACGATTTGTTTCATGTTAATGTGAAAAAGATGACTTGCTTGATTCTTATTAACTTAAATATATATGATTCATATATATAGCTTTTATATATATATATATATATATAATATATATATATATTATATATATATATATATATATATACGGATATATATATATATATATATATATTATACGGTTATATATATATATATATATATTAATTATTTTATAATTAAAATAAAGGTTTATTTTAATTTTAAAATAAAAGGTTTATTTTAATATTAAAATAAAAGGTTTATTTTAATTTTAAAATTAGAATTTCATGCTAACTACTTAGAGTTGGAATTGGATTCCATGATAACTAATTGGAGTTGAAATTGGATTTTATTTTTCCTAAAATAAAGGAGTTTATTTGTGAAAGGAAGAAAATCCATCTTTCCTTAAATAAAGGAGTTTATTTAGATATGAAATAAGATTTCATATTATTCAAAATAAAGGAGTTTATTTGTGAATAGGAAAGAAAATCCGTGTTTCCTTAAATAAAGGAGTTTATTTAGATATGAAATAAGATTTCATATTATTCAAAATAAAGGAGTTTATTTGTGAATAGGAAAGTGAATCCATATTTCCTTAAATAAAGGAGTTTATTTAGATATGAAATAAGATTTCATATTATTCAAAATAAAGGAGTTTATTTGTGAATAGGAAAAAGAATTCGTGTTTCCTTTAATAAAAGTTTTTTTTATATGGAATTGGATTCCATAATTAATTAAAATAAAGGAGTTTATTTTGATTAAAGATTTGATTAAAATAAAATAGTTTATTTTATTCAAAATTGGATAAATTAAAATAAAATAGTTTTATTTTGATTTAAATTTGGATTAAAATAAAGGAGTTTATTTTGATTCAAAATTAGATTTTTACTAACTAAATTTGATATTAAATGATATATATATATATTAAATGTTTATTATTCATGAGATGAATGTTATTTATTGATGTATATGATGATGTGTATGATAATAAATGAGATTGATTATGGACTATTGACCAATATGATTGGATTTTATTTTAGTTGGATGCATTAATGTATGGGTTTTATTAAATGGGGTTTGCGTACCTCGTCTTCTCTAATTTTTTCTTAATATAAATTCTATCTCCCTCCTATGTACTTCCCCTTGACTGCTGATCAAGGTTTCTATTTATTTTAAATAGTTTTGTAATAGGAATAATTAGAATTATTTTGAAGAATTGGAGATCAAGGAGCAAGGAGCGTTTGAAGACCCGTTTGTAATGGAGCCCGGGTTTAAATGTAATAGTTATATTTAAATATTATTTCTTGCACCCCTAGGGTTTGACCTTTTGGTTCACTTGGTGGCTCTAGTGAACCAAACTAGAATAAAAGTCCATAATCAATCAAGGTAGAATATAGTATTCTATATATGCATGTTTATACTATATATATATATATATGCAAACATGCTTCACATGTTAATTAATATGATGCGTATTTATATATATATATATATATATATATATATATATATATGCATGCTTGCGCTAAACAAGATAGAGACAAATTAATAACAAACCCTCAAATTTTTATATTAAGTCCTAAGCGTTCAAAGATATTTGGAATATCGAGCGTCGCTTTCTAGCATGATAAAATTAATAGAGTATTAAATATTTAATATGAGTTTGTTGTGTCACCACAAGGCAAGTATTAAGTATTTAAGATGTTAATTTATCACATTTGATGCTTATAAAGAAAATTGAACAATATTGTTTTGTTGTGTCACCACAAGGATGATATTTTTTTTTGAATATATGGAGTGCTAGGTTGGACTTAACTTGGATAATTTTGATTCGGATGTGCCACCACTTGATCAAAATAATCTAAGAGGCAAAAAGAAAAGGAGTTGCATAGTTGATGTAATTGACAAAAGTTGTCTACCTATTTATTTATATATAGTTTGTTGTGTCACCACAAGGCTATATACATTTGAAATGGGATCCTTATTCTCACTAGCAAATCTTTAATTAGATTTTGCCAAACTATATAAGTGAGGTAATATAGTTTGAAGAAAATAGTGGGAGATACCAATTTAAAACAAGACCTAAATTATTTTGGTAATTAATAAAAAAATGTATGTTAAAATGTTGTTAATTACAAATTCATTTATAGAATTTTACAATGTCTAAAATTACTATCACTCATGAAGCATATTAGATGCTAAATTAACGGGAATCAATTAAGCGGATTGGTTAAAGAATTTGAGAATAGTTCTCATGGTTTGAAAAGTTATCTTATGTCCTTAATCGCCTATCCTGCAATGGTTGCGAACAATGCCTCGAGGAAGACATTGCTACTTTTAGAAAGTGGCAAGATGATGCACTGATTGGCTCAATGCATCATGTTCGCATCTATGAGTAACGAGCTTGACGTCGGCATGAAACTATGGATGCTCCTACTATATTTCCACGCACATCAAGTAGTTGATGGTGAGGAAAGTAGGACCCGATAGATATCGAGATATCTAAGGAGCTCTTCCGATCTAGAATGGCCAATGGCACTATAGTACTGCAGACAAAAAGTTCTTAACATAATCAATTTGATTGATCAATTAGGACAATTGGTTTTGTCATGGATGGAGAGTTGAGCCAAGATTTGATCTTGCACTCACTCCGGACTCCTTTCACAATTGTTGTGAATTTTTCATATGAACAAGCTAGATATCGACTTTCTTTGATTTGCTTAACATATTGAAAAATGTTGAGAGTCACTTTCAACCAAGAAAGATCAAGTCTTCTTGGTAGGGGCCAAAGGATCTTACGAAAAGAAGAGCGATTCAAAGAAGGTAAATAGAAAGGCATAAACAAAGGATAATAAGAACAAAAGCGATACGGATAGCAAAGGAGCTTGCTTCCTTGCAATAGCCGGACTTTGAAAGAAAGCTGCGAGAAGCATCTTGCGAGAGGTTAACCAAAGAAGCTTAGTGAAGTTTGATTTACAAATACAAATTTGTTCATGATTTGAAATAAATTTTTCTTTAAGTCGATGTTCTACTTGGGTATTGGATACCAACTTTGGTTATCATAAATATAGATTTATGAAAGGACCAATAGAAGTAGAAAGCTAAACAAATATAAGTAATCCTATGTGTGGGAAATGAAGCAAAGGTTGCAACATTAGCCATAGAAACTTATAGTTTAAGCATCGCCTACTGGCAAATCTATTAAGTCGATAAGTTGTTATTGTATTTCAGGTTCTCGTTGAAAACATTATTTCCATTTTATTGTTGGACAATGAAATCTTTGGTATTATAATTAAGAACAATTGTTGTTCTATTTATAATAATAATGTTTTGTATAGAATCTGAATATTACTTAATAAATTTTGTATACTTGACTTACGTGAAAAATATATTTTGCAAATTGAACAAACTAGTATAAGAAAAGGAGATGATCATTCAAAGAGTTGAATGTGTGTATTTCTTTGAAATACAAGTGTGAATTATTTGAAAGGTTCAAAGAAATTGAAGTGAAACAAATTGACAATTTATTAAGATTCTTTGATTAGATCAAGGAATAAATACTTGTGCAATAAGTTTCTAGATCATCTCAAATGGTTTTCTCATAATGGATGCCTCTAATCATAATAATTGATTGATGTATCTGAAAGGAAAAATCGTACCTTGTTGGACATGGTACGGTCCATAATGATTTTATCGACATTCCAGTATCCCTCTGGGGTTATGTCCTAGAAATGGCTGCATATCTACGAAAATGGTAACCTCAAAATCCGGCCCCAAGACTTCATAAAAGTTATGGACAGGGAGGATACCTAATCTTAAGTATGTTAAGTTAAGGGGTTGTCCAACTTATGTGAAAATGTTTCAAAGGATAAGCTTGGGACAAGATTTGACAAGTAATCTGATTTGTGGGACATCCTAAAGTAAGTTTAGGGTATATGTTCTATAATCCTACTTAGCAAAAGGTGTTTGTTTGCGAAACACGGCGCCTTCTAAGATAAAGGTGTTTATCATTGAAGGGGCTAGTGGGAGGATAATAGATCTTGAAGAGTTCAAGAACCACAAAAAAACACTATAAATCAAATAAGAGGAACACGTAGATGAGACCTATTATACCTGTTGAATCGTAATTGCGGAATAGTATGAAGAAGATACCTAGGAGGTATGGATTCATCATAGATGATGATGATGAGGTACACATCATAGAAGATGATGATCCGATTACATCGATGAGGTAAGTGTTGTAGACACTCGAGAGAAATGGATTGAAGCAAGTTTCTCAAATATGGAACATTCGTTTTGATGAGGAAATCAAAAGAGTTTGATTTTATCAAAATAAGAATGAACCTAGTGTGTACAAAGGGTCGATTGGGAGCGTCGTGACATTCCTAATATTATATGTTGATATACTACGGATAAGGAATGACATACCAATGCTACAATCAAGTAAAGATAAAGTTGTCTAAACATTCCTCCATGAATGATTTGGAAGAGTATCTTAATTGGGGATATAAATCTATATAGATAGATTTAAGAGGATGCTCGACTTAACCCGAGGGCGTATATTCATTTGATGCTAAAGTCGTTTAGCATGGCAAAATCCATGGGATGTCTCATGTTGATGAGCCATGGAGTGTATCTCTCTAATAGTCCCCACAGGACTCAAAAAGAGAGGTCGCGCATGAGTGACAATCATGTATGCAATGAAATATACGAGACACGATGTTGATCAATCATATCTGGAGAAGTTCACTATGAGTCGGTGAAAAACATCTTAAAGTGCTTACTTGGCACTAAGGATGTGATCATATTCATGGTGGGTCTAAATTAAAACTAGAGGGCTTAATGGACTCAAGTTTTTCGAGACGGACCAAGATGATGAAAAATCCACTTTAAGGTAAAGCGTTATCTTGAGCGGTAGTGCGTTGAATTGGAAAGGTTCAAAGCAATGAAAGAGTTCTTTGGTTTAGTGATAAAGACAAAGTATATAGCTATAAATGAAGTATGCAAGTTGATTGTTTGGATTAAAAGTTCATTTGAGAACTAGGAATAGTTTCTAAGTCTCATCTTGGATCTAAACATGTGTTGTGGCACTTTCATTTGATTATTAGAATCATTGAAAGATGGAAAATCACTATAGAGATAGTGGACTCTCATGAACAACATTACATATCCATTAACTAAAGCTTATCCAATAGCGAGGATAATCGTCACTTAGAGAAGAAGAGTATAGAGATACCATGACGATTGGCTTTAGTGCAAGTGGGAGATTGAAAGTAGTATGCACACAAGCCAATCATGTTTGATGATAAAGCATATACTTTGTAACAATCTTATTCATTTATTAATAAAAAGTATTAATTTATTAAAGGCTTTTAATTATCTACATGATCTTTGTTTTATAATATGTGATAAACCCATAGTTTTAAGCAATGCTTTTAGAATAATGATGATGATCATTCTAATGAGATCTAAATTCTTAGAAAGCTTAAAACTAAAATAGTTCCCAATCATTGGATTACTAAATTGGGGATTAGTGAATCAGGATAGATTGGTACATCGTTGCTTGCTCATTGGATGAGGATGATTGATCTCATGATCATTTGTGTGGAGACACTAAAGCAAGTATGTAGGTGCTTATTAGAGAATAAGTTCCTTTGAGCGTGGCTCGCTAAGGAATACCTAATGGAGTTTTACTTGCTGTCAATAGGAATTTCTGTAGTGATAGTAGTCAAGTGATCCTTGGACTTGAGATCATTATAGTATCTTGTGTATGATGAGTTATACTTTGACTTATTCCTTAAGACCCTTAGGGTATATCAAAGGGTATGCTTGGGTATAATAAGTTGTACATAGAGATAATGTATGATCAATAAAGAATCTACCACTTCTAATAAAGAAGAAATGTCCTATGTGATTCGATAAATGACAACCCGGTAGTCCTTGGCGGTTAAGAATGAAATTAGAAAGGAGTTTCTAATTTGCATTATTTGGAGTTGTGCATTTAAGGATCGAAATACATATAATTAAATAAAATAAGACTTGTGATGGTAATTCCATGTCTTATATTTAATTGGGACATTGTATGGTGGAAGGATTGAATTGTCACGGTAACTATTTACTCAAAGGTTCTTTAATGATTAATGTTGAAATCTATATTATACGGAAAGTCGTTGATTGGGAGAGGCTTATCCCTATTGTAGAATAAATATTATTTATTTAAATAAATTAATTATTTAATTTATTTATTTAAATAAGATTAAATTATTCTAATTGATTTATTCACATATAGGTTTAATATGGAGAACCTAAAGGGTCACACCATAAAAGGAAGAATAATTATTTAAGAAGTTAATGGCATAATCGTAATAATATGTTATGTATATTTAATTTAATCTATGGTGATAGAATAAATTAAATAGCTTAATATTATTATTTAATATTTTAGAAATATTAAATATAAATTAATAAGAGAGTCTTATTAATATTATTACAATTATTATTATTTTAATTTCTAAAAGAGTTTAGGAATTAATTTAATATAAGTACTCTCATTTATTCCTAATTGGATTAGGAAGGAAAATTAGTTAAAGGAGTTTAATTAATTATCCCTAATAAGATTAGGGAGCTTAATTAATTAAAAGAATTTAATTAATTAAATAAATCCCAATTCCTTAATTGTTAAGGTGGGTTGCCCACATCTATAAATAAGAGGAGTCTTATTATGGGTGGGGGTTGTTGACTTTTACAACTACGTAATAATTCCAATTTGTTGGAGAGTACGCCTTTTTCTATAGAGATAGAAAACTAGGGTTTGAACCAATACCCTTCTTCTTGAAAAATTCTTTTTCCTTGGTGGATCACCTCTAGAGGCCAAACACACTGGGTGGCTAACGTTGATCAAAGGAAGGAACCAAACCGGTGGATTCAAGTTGAGCGAAAGGATTTGGAGGTGAAATTTGGAAGCTCGAGGGGCTTTATCTTTTCATTTAATTAATAATTGTGTGCATAAGGGTATGATGGTTTTATTCTTAAATCGATTTTCTCGTTTAATTAATAATTTGTCATGAATATACAAAGGGTGATCTAGATGTATATGGTTTGTAAAATTTTAAACTGACAATTGATTAATAAAGTTTTAGTTGTTTTCGCACTATGTATTTTATGCAATGGGTTGATTTGGGTTCATGAATTTTACAAACCTAACAATAATAATGTAAATTCTATAATACACAATTATAATTCATATAACACAATTATTACTCAGTCTTAAACTCATAACCGAGTTTAACAATTGGGGTTTAATAACATGATATAAGGGTTATGTCATAATTTAACATATTTGGCCCACCATTATCACCTATGATATACAAATACATATTTATAAGATCGAAAATTAAAATATAATTAATATTATATTATTATTCTCATCCCTTGATAAAAAATATTCGTTGTGTCGGGGAATATTCGTTTGGTCGAGGAATATTCTTTCATTGGGGAATATTCGTTTGATGACACCGTCATTGGTGGACCCCAAAACGGAATAACAGTCGAAGTTAGAAAACGACAAAAATAACTTTTTGTAAAAATAACGGCAAAAGTCTTACCGTTAAACTGTGGAATTACCCGGTGGTAAAAATACAGTAATACACGTGGTTGCATAGTAGCACATGGTATTGATTATTGATGCTTACGTAAGAAGCCACTCAATTTACTCAATTATTGCTACATTAATTGTTGCATAGTATATCACGTTATTTGATTCAATTATTGTCACAGTATCATCTGCATAATATTTTATATTATTAAATCAACAACTGAGAAAACACATTTATTCATATCATTATTTATATTATTGACAATGTCTAGAAAGTTCTGTCGAGGAAAGAGGTTTGGTCACCTAATTGCGCGCCAATACGGAGAAATCTTTATCGGAAAGCCCCCTCATACCTGGGAATGATCTTGTTGTCAATATTATAAGTTATAATATTAATGATGAATAATTGTTAAAATATTAAAAATGTGTTTATTAAAGATAAGTGGATTGCAAAAGTTAGAGGGGAATAATGCAAACTTGGAAAATATTAGGGGTACTAAAGTAAATTAAGTAAATCAATCTGGACCGTCGATGGTGGTTTTAATAGTAAATCAATCTAGACCGTCGATGGTGGTTTTAATAGTAAATCAATCTGGACCGTCGATGGTGGTTTTAAAAGTAAATCAATCTGGATCGTCGATGGTGGTTTTAGAAGTTAATCAATCTGGACCGTCGGTTGTGGTTTTAATAGTAATCAATATGGACCGTCCATTCTAATAGTAAATCAATCTGGACCGTTCGTGAATTAGTTACTATTTAGTTATTTCTCCTATAAATAGAAGCTTAATTCTTCTTTCATTCTCACCAATTCACTAAGACTCACAAGAGAAGCTATAGAGAGAGAAACTATAGAGAGAAAGAAGAAGAGTATTCTGCTACTTCACTATTGCAGTATCCATTCTTCTACTAAGGTAAGAGATGTTATTTTTGTTTGGTAAGGGATATTATTTGTTGTATTCGTAAGGGGTATTATTTATTTCGTATTCATAAGGAATGTTATTTTTCGTATTCATCCTTTAATATGTCAGAATAATCGGTCTATGCGGATTACGTACCGTATGACAGGTGAAAATGCATTTGCAATTTCATATGTTTTATCTTTTCATATTCTTAAATCTAAACTTACAATGGTAAGTATTTCTTTGATAATTCTTGAAATTAGTGCAATATCCTTGAGTTTTGTGCTTCATCCAGTATCGTTTTTTTGGAATATTGATCTGAACTTTCTTATTAAATATCAATATTTTCACCCGGGGTACTATTCACGGGTTACTATCCACCCAGTTACTATTCACTATAATATTATTCACCTGGGTATTTGGGGCACTTTTCATGCCGGGGTACTATTTACGAGTTACTATTTACCCGATTACTATTCACTTAAATATTATTCACTCGGGTATTTGGGGCACTTTTCATGCCGGATTATTATTCCCGAAGTATTATTCATAGGGTACTATTCACGGGGTACTATTCACCGAAAAATTTATTTCTTTTATGTCCAAATTATTTTTGATACATGGATATTATTCTTAAATTTTACTCCACAAAGCAGTATCGTGTTGACAATTTGGACATTATTAAACTCTGGATAAATTTAAAGTCTTTAATAATTATCCTTGATTTTGTTTGATTAATGCTTATATCATTGTCATCGTCCTCATGCTTATATTGTGATGAAAGTCATCTTCGGCCAAGGGTGCAAAGATGAACTATTGATTGGTATGATTATGACCAGGGATCATTCAGTATAATCATGACCCATAATGTTACAAATGATGTGGTAAAAGTCCTCATTGACCCGTAGTGTATTGATGGACAGTTGTTGGTATGATTATGACCAGGGATTTTTTGGTATAATCATGATCATTGGTGAAAACAGGAATATCCTTGGCCCATAGTGCATGGATAATTCGTGGTCATGATACTAATGAATATCCTTAGCTGTAGTGCAAGGATGATTCAATTATGTGGATTATTTATTAAGCTGAGTCTCAGCGATAAAGTATTGATACTAACCTTTTAATTCGTAGAAGATAGTAGATATCATGTTCTACTTGACTCTTCTAAAAATACAGTTGCATGTATTTGGCCTGTACTGCAAAGATGAACTGTTAATGAATATCTTTGGCCCGTAGTGCAAAGATGAATTTATTAGTATGATTATGAACAAGAATTGTGATTTGGTATAACCATGATCTTTGATGTTTCAGGTAAAGATAGGTGATGAAAATTATCTTCGTCTTGGGTGTGAAGAGGAATTTAGAACCACAATTATGATTGTGAGTTATTCACATGATTGTGGACAGGAACTATTGATTGATGTTATAGGGATAAAACATTGTTGGTGGACTTTTAACATGGAGAAGATAATAGATTTTATGGTCTATTTGACTCTTCTAATTGATTGCTCGTTCCGCTGCAACTTTGGTTGAAAAGTTTTATCATCTACCATATGTTCTAAATCTCTGATTTATTACTGACGAAGGCTATTGATAACTTAATTATCTTTAGTCATGATATTCTTTACTAGGCTAGTTGTGCTAACCCTTTTGTTTCACAATTCTTTTCAGGTAATAAGAGTGTAGCTGGGTCGAGCAGGGATAACAGAGGAATAATGTGATGGTCCGAGATTGTCGAAGTTTCTCAATACATTATAAAACGGCATGACATGCAATATGTAATTGTATTGAGGTACTAAGATGTGTGCATCGTATTTTATATGTCACTTAATAATTGATTTTGGTGAACAACAATAGGGTGATGAGAACCCGACTTTGAAAGCGTTAAAAATTCACCTCATTAGAATGAACATAATAGTAATCTTCTCGTTCTTCTTTGGGGTCTTGAAATATTTGCTGCTGTATTTTATATGGCATTGTAATAAGTTGAGTTTGGATACTGTCTACGAGATAATATTGTATTAAAACTCACAACTTATGTGTATTCGTACTCTGCACGACAGTTCAATAGTTGTATAAATGAAGTTTGTATTTGATTTCTGTAATGTAATATCTGGCGACTCAGAATTGGTCATGTGGACCTATTTTGGGGGCGTCACAAATGGTATCAGAGCTATAAAGTGAAGCACCGAAGCCAGACTCTCCGTAGGGGACGCCGTGATGTACGGTAGCAAGCTGATAGGTATCAATGTGAGGTGCTATCCAAGTCTTGGATTAGAGTCACAAATGGTATCTGAGCTTAGGGATATGGTCTCTGGCAGAGATCCGAGATTAGAACTAGGAGGGGAGAGATGAATAATATCCTTCGCTAGTGTGTGTCCTACCTAAGCTTAATTTTCTTACCTAAGTTGACAAATTGCGATATGTCAATTAACCTTTGTTTTGAAGATGTATTCTAGAATGATATCTGAAATACAGGAGATGAACAATGGGAAAATCATGATACAGATAAAATAACCGGGAATGTACAATCCGAAAAGAAAGCAAGGTATTCTTATCTCTTCGAACTACCAGGTACGTAAATTTCGAGGGCGAAATTTCATAAGGAGGGAGATTGTGAGACCCCGAATTTTATGAAATGAAAGTATTCAATTTTCTTATAATTATTATTTTATTTAGTAAATGGTTAAATTGATAAAAGATTAAAGTTAAGGGTGATATTTAAAAATTTTGCAAGTAAGCAAGTTGATATAAAATATTCGTTGTGTCGGGGAATATTCGTTTGGTCGAGGAATATTCTTTCGTTGGGGAATATTCATTTGATGACACCATCATTGGTGGACCCCACAACGGAATAACAGTCGGAGTTAGAAAATGACAGAAATAACTTTTTGTAAAAATAACGGCAAAAGTCTTACCGTTAAACTGTTGAAATACACGGTGGTTAAAATACAGTAATACGCGTGGTTGCATAGTAACACATGGTATTGATTATTGATGCTTAAGTAAGAAGCCACTCAATTTACTCAATTATTGCTACAGTAATTGTTGCATAGTATCTCAAGTTATTTGATTCAATTATTGTCACAGTATCATCTGCATAATATTTTATATTATTAAATCACAATTATTCATATGATTATTTACATTATTGACAATGTCTAGAAAGTTCTGTCGAGGAAAGAGGTTTGGTCACCTAATTGCGCACTAATAAGGAGAAATCTTTATCGAAAAGCCCCCTCATACCTGAGAATGATCTGGTTGTCAATATTGTAAGTTATAATATTAATGATGAATAATTGTTGAAATATTAAAAATGTGTTTATTAAAGATAAGTGAATTACAAAAGTTACAGGGGAATAATGCAAACTTGGAAAACTTTAGGAGTACTAAAGTGTATTAAGTAAATCATTCTGGACCGTCGATGGTGGTTTTAATAGTAAATCAATCTGGACCGTCGATGGTGGTTTTAAAAATAAATCAATCTGGATCGTCGATGGTGGTTTTAAAAGTTAATCAATTTGGACCATCGATTGTGGTTTTAATAGTAATTAATATGGACCGTCCATTCTAATAGTAAATCAATCTGGACCGTTCGTGAATTAGTTACTATTTAGTCATTTCTCCTATAAATAGAAGCTTAATTCTTCTTTCATTCTCACCAATTCACTAAGACTCACAAGAGAAGCTACAGAGAGAGAAACTATAAAGAGAAAGAAAAAGAGTATTCTGCTACTTCACTATTGCAGTATCCAGTCTTCTACTAAGGTAAGGGATGTTATTTTTGTTTGGTAAGGGATATTATTTGTTGTATTCATAAGGGGTATTATTTCTTTCATAGTCATAAGGAATACTATTGTAACACCCCCTTTCCAAAATAGAAAGAGAGGTTACGCACAAAACATAACAAAACTAATGAATTAATAACAAGGCTCAAATTAAAACCACAAAAGGATAGTCTTAATAACTAGTAAATACAACAAGTCAACCATAATAAATCTTAAACTGTCTCAAACCACGATCTAAATAATTATTACAATTCTAAATAAGTCACATATCAAGCCTAAACTGAACATTTCTAAACCATTGGAATGAAGGGAGCTCTCATCACACTTGCCCTTTATCCCCCTGATAACCTGTCGGAAGAAAAACACAGCATGAGCCAAATGCCCAGTACGGATATAGAATCAAAAGAATAATGAAATTAAATAACTAACACAATTAAATGAATTGAAATGTAACGAACAAATCTAACACAACGAAATGATAGGCTAAATCAAATGACTGGGTGTTATTTCATACCGAGCTCAAATAAATAATAATATACATTGCCACATAGGCAAGTCAAATAATGCCACACAGGCAATCAAAATAATGGCATTACGTGCAATCACACATCTGGATGCAATCCAGATCAAGCAGCAAAATCTAAGGCGTGTTTGGCACAAACATCACCACTCGCATGAGTATCGTAGCAGTAAAAACTAGGGTCGCTTATCACAACAAAACACCAAATGGCCAACTCCCCACCGGAGCACAAACGGAGACGCAGGTGGATCGATCACACCGCCACGGAAGGTGTCATGCCTCGGTGCCAAGAGGACATGCCTGTGGTACCCCCACAGGTGGTTATAGCTCAGGTATACCCTATAGTATATTCTAACAAGGATACCATGTCACAACACATGCGACACAATATCAACACAAAGGGGTTCTAAAATGTACATGTTAAACTGAAACAAATCATCAACACAAGTCTCCAAAATATACTAACATGTACATTACTACAAATATCAAAATAAATTTAGACATGTTGTACAAATATGAGTTCCAACTATGAACTCCAAACGAAATTATAACAATGAATTTGACAAGAAATAATCATGAGAGGTAATACTAATTTTCAAAACGCATAACGAAATGAATAAATTAAAAACAAAAGAGTCTCGCTGAAAGAGTACGGAATCCGTACCTAGATTAAGCAATGTAATACCCAAAATTTATATTCCAAAAATACTTCTTAAATTCCCTCTGTCTGATCTAATAAAATAAAATAAAATTGTATTACAATTCTAATCATTAACAGCATAATACTTCAATCAGTTATTCATTAAATATTAAAAAATTTACTAGGAAAATAATTTAATCTGAATGTATAAAATTTTCATTACTTCAGTTAACTATTTACCAGAGTACTATAACTAAATTTATATATATAATATGCCAAAACATGATCTTCCATAATCCTAATAGATTTTCACTCCAAGTTTTCATACATATGTCCATGTATATTATATAAGCTATGTATATTTTACTAATTAATTACAAACATACCATCTATTTCATATAATTTCTATATAGTAATTTAAATGACTATTGTAAAGTATAACATCAAGTTCTATATTTCAATTACTTAATCAGACACAAGATTCCTTTATAAAAGAATTGGGTAATCAAGCCAAATTACTAATATACAATAACATTCTTTATTCAATGATTAAATATCTATATGCTCAGTTGCTCACATATGTACTACTGCCCATCATATATGTAATATTGCCCATCACAGGTATAGTCATAAGAATTTACTTGAACTTAAAAAAAATGACTCTGTTCCTCTATTGCCCACAGCGTATGCGCCTCCCCGTTTGTTTATCAGATGAAGAAGCAGCGAAAAAAAAATATAGGGTTTGTGTCAAATATGATGTAGTATTGTTAGGTTTTACATATTTATTACTTAATATATTTTACTAACTCTTCTAATTTAATAGGTTTTTAAAAAATTATAAAAAATTTTACAAAATTATAAATTAGACCCAATTACTTTAAGCCCAAATTAATGTCTCTTATATATTTTAGTCCGCATAAATTAAATGACTAGTTAGACCCAAAATAAATGACAAAGTCCAATTAATATGTTTTAAAACAAAGAAATTTTTATTATTTAATATTTATTTATTATTATTGTTTATTCATTTATTATTATTTTTTTCGGGTATTACATCACCTACCCCTTAAAAGAATTCCGTCCCCGGAATCAAAAGAGTGAACGTACCTAATTATCAAAAAGATGCAGATACTCTGCTCGAATAGACTCTTCCATCTCCCATGTTGCCTCCCGCTCCGAATGATTCCTCCACAAAACCTTAACAAACGGAATAGTCTTCCTCCTCATAATCCTTTCTTGACGATCCAAAATCGCCTCGGCTTGTTCCTCACAAGTAAGATCCTCCCGAATCTCATCGAATGGATATTGCACCACATGCAACGGATGATAATGGTAACTCCTCAACACCGACACATGGAACACATTATGCACATGAGCTAGTTGTGGAGGCAAAGCTAACCGATATGCAACCTCACCAACCCTCTCCAAAATCTCAAATGGGCCGATATATCGCGGACTAAGCTTCCCTTTCAACCCAAATCGCCGAATGCCCTTCCAAGGAGAAACTTTTAAAAACACATGTTCACCGGGTTCAAACTCTAAAGTCCTCCTATGTTTATCAGCATAACTCTTCTACCGTGATCGAGCCGACTTCAATTTCTCCTTAGCCACCGCTACCTTCTGAAAGTAGTATGCACACAAGCCAATCATGTTTGATGATAAAGCATATACTTTGTAACAATCTTATTCATTTATTAATAAAAAGTATTAATTTATTAAAGGCTTTTAATTATCTACATGATGCTGTTTTATAATATGTGATAAACCCATAGTTTTAAGCAATGCTTTTAGAATAATGATGATGATCATTCTAATGAGATCTAAATTCTTAGAAAGCTTAAAACTAAAATAGTTCCCAATCATTGGATTACTAAATTGGGGATTAGTGAATCCGGATAGATTGGTACATCGTTGCTTGCTCATTGGATGAGGATGATTGATCTCATGATCATTTGTGTGGAGACACTAAAGCAAGTATGTAGGTGCTTATTAGAGAATAAGTTCATTGAGCGTGGCTCGCTAAGGAATACCTAATGGAGTTATTTATTTGCTGTCGATAGGAATTCTGTAGTGATAGTAGTACAAGTGATCCTTGGACTTGAGATCATCATAGTATCTTGTGTATGATGAGTTATACTTTGACTTATTCCTTAAGACCCTTAGGGTATATCAAAGGGTATGCTTGGGTATAATAAGTTGTACATGGAGATAATGTATGATCAATAAAGAATCTACCACTTCTAATAAAAGAAGAGAAATGTCCTATGTGATTCGATAAATGACAACCCAGTAGTCCTTGGCCAAGATAGAATGAAATTAGAAAGGAGTTTCTAATTTGCATTATTTGGAGTTGTGCATTTAAGGATCGAAATACATATAATTAAATAAAATAAGACTTGACAGTAATTCCATGTCTTATATTTAATTGGGACATTGTATGGTGGAAGGATTGAATTGTGCAGTAACTATTTACTCAAAGGTTCTTTAATGATTAATGTTGAAATCTATATTATCTGGAAAGTCGTTGATCATTAGGGAGGCTTATCCTATTGTAGAATAAATATTATTTAAATAAATTAATTGTTTAATTTATTTATTTAAATAAGATTAGAATTGTTCTAATTGATTTATTCACATTAGGTTTAATATGGAGAACCTAAAGGGTCACACCATAAAAGGAAGAATAATTATTTAAGAAGTTAATGGCATAATCGTAATAATATGTTATGTATATTTAATTTAATCTATGGTGATAGAATAAATTAAATAGCTTAATATATTATTATTTAATATTTTAGAAATATTAAATATAAATTAATAAGAGAGTCTTATTAATATTATTACAATTATTATTATTTTAATTTCTAAAAGAGTTTAGGAATTAATTTAATATAAGTACTCTCATTTATTCCTAATAAGATTAGGAGGTTAAATTAATTAAAAGAGTTTAATTAATTATCCCTAATAAGATTAGGGAGCCTAGTTAATTAAAAGAATTTAATTAATTAAATAAAAACCCAATTCCTTAATTGTTAAGGTGGGTTGCCCACATCTATTAATAAGAGGAGTCTTATTATGGGTGATGGTTGTTGATTTTTCAACATACGTAATAATTCCAATTGTTGGGAGAGTACACCCTTTCTATAGAGATAGAAAAACTAGGGTTTAGCCAACCACCCATCTTCTTGAATTCTTATCCTTTCTTGGTGGATCACCTCTAGAGGCCAAACATATGGGTGGCTAACGTTGATCAAAGGAAGGAACCAAATCCGGTGGATTCAAGTTGAACGCGAAAAGGATTGGAGGTGAACTTGTACCTGAGGAAGCTCGATCTTGAGGTATGATTTTATTCTTTATCTTTTTCGTTTAATTAATAATTGTGCATAAAGGGTGATCAGGGTATATGGTTTGTAAAATTTTTAAACTCGATTTTTACACGCTTAGCATTTTTTTTGCAATTTGATGAAGTTAAGAATATTACAAACCTAACGGTGGCATCGAGCCAAACCTTTATGCGAATTATTAATTGTTTAAATTTGATATGTATATTGATATGTGTTTAGAACAATTTTTTGGGCATAATTTTATTGTATAAAATTTATTTAATAAAAAAAAAAAAATTTTTTTAACAAGAAATTAATGAAGACAAATGATTGTGGGCGTTTACAAGAATTCAACTGATATTCAAACTCTCCTTGGTTGATTTCCGTGCACAATATAGCAGCCAATAAAAAAATAACCATTGAAAGTACATGCAGCACGGAAAATAAGGGGATTGGGAGATCAACGGAATGCACGGTTTATATATATATAATATATATAATGAAATCACGTGGCTGCAAACTTACAGGATCATCATTTTTTTTTAAAAAAGGAACGTTTGATATATATATATATATATATATATATATATATATATATATATATATATATATATATATATATATATATATATATATATATTATAATATGTTAATAGTTAACTATATATATATAATAGTTAATAGTTAACTATATATATATATATATATATATATATATATATATATATATATATATATATATATTATAATATGTTAATAGTTTATATATATATATATATATATATTAGTTTATATATATATATATATATATATATATAGTTATATATATATATATATATATTATTTTAATTATTTTAAAATTAAAATAAAAGTTTATTTTAATTTTAAAATAAAAGGTTTATTTTAATATTAAAATATAAGGTTTATTTTAATTTTAAAATTAGAATTTCATGCTAACTAATTAGAGTTGGAATTGGATTCCATGATAACTAATTGGAGTTGAAATTGGATTATATCTTTCCTTAAATAAAGGAGTTTGTTTAGATATGAAATAAGATTTCATATTATTCAAAATAAAAGAGTTTATTTGTGAATAGGAAAAGAGAATCCATGTTTCCTTAAATAAAGGAGTTTATTTAAATATGAAATAAGATTTCATATTATTCAAAATAAAGGAGTTTATTTGTGAATAGGAAAGATAAAGTGTTTCCTTTTAATTTTTTTTTTTTTACATGGAATTGGATTTCATAATTAATTAAAATAAAAGAGTTTATTTTAATTAAAGATTTTTTTTACATGGAATTGGATTCCACAATTAATTAAAATAAAGAGTTTATTTTAATTAAAGATTTTTTTTTTTACATGGAATTGGATTCCATAATTAATTAAAATAAAGGAGTTTATTTTGATTAAATATTTTGATTAAAATAAAATAGTTTATTTTATTCAAAATTGGATAAATTAAAATAAAATAGTTTTATTTTGATTTAAATTTGGATTAAAATAAAGGAGTTTATTTTGATTCAAAAAATAGATTTTATACTAACTAAATTTGCCCATTAAATGATATCAATATATATATTAAATGTTTATTATTCATGAGATGAATGTTATTTATTGATCATATATGGTGATGTGTATGATAATAAATGGGATTGATTATGGACTATTGACCGATATGATTGGATTTTATTTTAGTTGGATGCATGAATGTATGGGTTTTATTAAATGGGGATCTGCGTACCTAAATCTTCTCTAATTTTTCTTAATGTAAATTCTATCTCTCTCCCATGTACTTCCCTTATTTTCTTGATCAAGGTTTCTATTTATTTTAAATAGTTTTGTAATAGGAATAGTTAGAATTAATTTGAAGAATTGGAGATCAAGGAGCGAGGCGCTTGAAGACCCGTTTGTAATGGAGCCCGGGTTTAAATGTAATAGTTATATTTAAATATTATTTCTTGCACCCCTAGGGTTTGACCTTTTGGTTCACTTGGTGGCTCTAGTGAACCAAACTAGAATAAAAGTCCATAATCAATCAAGGTAGAATATAGTATTCTATATGTGCATGCTTATACTATATATATTATATATTATGCAAACATGCTTCGCATGTTCATTAATATAATGACGTATTTTATATATATATGCATGCGCTAAACAAGATGAGACAAATTAATAACAAACCCCTCAATTTTTTATTAAGTCCTAAGCGTTCAAAGATATTTGGAATATCGAGCGTAAGCCTTCTAGCATGATAAAATTAATAGAGTATTAAATATTTAATATGAGTTTGTTGTGTCACCACAAGGCAAGTATTAAGTATTTAAGATGTTAATTTATCACATTTGATGCTTATAAAGAAAATTGAACAATATTGTTTTTGTTGTGTCACCACAAGGATGATATTTTTTCTTTTGAATATATGGAGTGCTAGGTCGGACTTAACTTGGATAATTTTTATTAGGATGTGCCACCACTTGATCAAAATAATCTAAGAGGCAAAATACAAGGAGTTGCATAGTTGATGTAATTGACAAAGTTGTCTACCTATTTATTTATATATAGTTTGTTGTGTCACCACAAGGCTATATACATTTGAAATGGGATCCTTATTCTCACTAGCAAATCTTTAATTAGATTTTGCCGAACTATATAAGTGAGGGTAATATAGTTTGAAGAAAATAGTGGGAGATACCAATTTAAAACAAGACCTAAATTATTTTGGTAATTAATAAAAGAATGTATGTTAAAATGTTGTTAATTACAAATTCATTTCTGAAATTTTACAATGTCTAAAATTACTATCACTGCGAAGCATATTAGATGCTAAATTAATCGGGGCCGAATTAAGCAGATTGGTTAAGGAATTTGAGAATAGTTCTCATGCATTTGAAAAGCTATCTTATGTCCATAATACGCCTATCCCCGCAATGGTTGCGACAATGCCTCGAGGAAGAGATTGCAACTTTTAGAAAGTGGCAATATGATGCCTGATTGGCTCGATGCATCATGCTCGCATCCATGAGTAACGAGCTTGGCGTCGATGTGAAACTATGGATGCTCCTACTATATTCCGCACATCAAGTAGTTGATGGTGAGGAAAGTAGGACCGATAGATATCAAATATCTAAGGAGCTCTTCCGATCTAGAATGGCCAATGGCACTATAATACTGAGACAAAAAGTTCTTAACATAATCAATTTGATTGATCAATTAGGACAATTGGTTTTGTCATGGATGGAGAGTTGAGCCAAGATTTGATCTTGCACTCACTCCGGACTCCTTTCACAATTGTTGTGAATTTTTCATATGAACAAGCTAGATATCGACCTCATTGATTTTGCTTAACATATTGAAAAATGTTGAGTCACTTTCAACCAAGAAAGATCAAGTCTTCTTGGTAGAGGCCAAAGGATCTTCTAAAAAGAAGAACGATTCAAAGAAGGTAAATAGAAAGGCATAAACAAAGGATAATAAGAACAAAACTGATACGGATAGCAAAGGAGTTTGCTTCCACTACAATAAGTCAGGACACTGGAAAAGAAACTGCGAGAAACATCTTGCAGAGGCTAACCAAAGAAGCTTAGTGAAGTTTGGTTATAAATACTGTTTTTGTTCATGATTGAAATAAATTTTTCTTTAAGTCAAGGTTCTACTTGGGTATTGGATACCGACATTGGTTATCATAAATATAGATTTATGAAGGGACCAAGAAGTAGAAAGCTAAACAAATATAAGTAATCCTATGTGTGGGAAATGAAGCAAAAGGTCTTTACATATTAGCCATAGAAACTTATAGTTTAGCAAAGCCTATGGGCAAATCTATTAAGTTAATAAGTTGTTGTTATTATTCCGGTTCTTGTTAAAAATATTATTTCCATTTTATTGTTGGACAATGAAATCTTTGGTATTATAATTAAGAACAATTGTTGTTCTATTTATAATAATAATGTTTTGTATAGGACTGGAATATTACTTAATAGATTTAGTATACTTGACTTACATGAAAATAATTTTGCATATTGAACAAATTAGTATAAGAAAAGGAGATGATCATTCATAGAGTTGAATGTGTGTATTTGGTGAAATACAAGTGTGAATTATTTGAAATGTTCAAAGAATTCAGAAGTGAAACAAATTGGCAAAGTATTAAGATTCTTTGATTAGATCAAGGAATAAATACTTGTGCAATAAGTTTCTAGATCATCTCAAATGGTTTTCTCATAATGGACACCTCACGATACGTAATAATTGATTGATGTATACGAAAGGAAAAATCATACCTTGTTGGACATAGTGCGGTCCATAATGATTTTCCGACATTCCAAATTATCCCTCTAGGGTCATGTCCTAGAAATGGCTACATATCTACGAAAAAGGTAACCTCAAAATCCAGACCCCAAGACTCCATAAAAGTTATGGATAGGGAGGATTCCTAATCTTAAGTATGTTAAGATAAGGGGTTGTCAACTTATGTGAAAAGGTTTCAAAGGATAAGCTTGGGACAAGATTTGACAAGTCTGATTTGTGGGACATCCTAAAGTAAGTTTAGGGTATATGTTCTATAATCCTACTTAGCAAAAGGTGTTTGTTGTGAAACACGCTGCCTTCTAAGATAAAGGTGTTTATTATTAAAAGGGGCTAGTGGGAGGATAATAGATCTTGAAGAGTTCAAGAACCACAAAACACTATAAGTCAAATAAGAGGAACACTGTAGATAGACCTATTGTACCACAACAGAATCGTAAATGCGGAATAGTGAAGAAGATACCTAGGAGGTATGGATTCATCATAGATGATGATGATGAGGTACACATCATAGAAGATGATGATCCGATTACATACGATGAGGTAAGTGTTGTACACTTTCGGAGAAATGGATTGAAGCAAGTCTCTCAAATATGGAACATTCGTTTTGATGAGGCAATCAAAAGAGTTTGATTTTATCAAAATAAGAATGAACCTAGTGTGTACAAAAGGGTGAATTGGGAGCATCATGACATTCCTAGTACTATATGTTGATATACTACGGATGAGGAATTACATACCAATGCTAGAATCAGTAAAGATAAAGTTGTCTAAACATTCCTCCACGAATTATTTGGGAAGAGTATCTAAATTGGGGATATAAATCTATATAGATAGATTTAAGAGGATGCTCGACTTAACCCAAGAGCGTATATTCATTTGATGCTAAAGTCGTTTAGCATGGCAAACTCAAGAGATGTCTCATGTCGATGAGCTAAGGAGTGAATCTCTTAATAGTCCCCACAGACTCCTGAAAAGAGAGGTCGCATGAGTGACAATCATGTATACAATGAAATGTACGAGACCTGATGTTGATCGGTCATATTATGGAGAAGTTCACAATGAGTCGGTGAAAAACATCTTAAAGTGCTTAGCCGAGGCACTAAGGATGTGATCATATTCATGGTGGGTCTAAATTAAAACTAGAGGGCTTATGGACTCAAGTTTTCGAGATGAGACCAAGATGATGAAAATCCACTTTAAGGTAAAGGGTTACCTTGAGCAGTGGTGCGATGAATTGGAAAGGTTCCAAACAACAAAAGAGTTCTTTGGTTTAGTGATAAAGACAAAGTATATAGCTATAAATGAAGGCGCAAGTTGATTGTTTGGATTAAAAGTTCATTACTGAACTAGGAATAGTTCTAAGCCTCATCTTGGATCTAAACATGTGTTGTGGCACTTTCATTTGATTATTAGAATCATTGAAAGATGGGAAATCACTATAGAGATAGTGGACTCTCATGAACAACATTACATATCCATTAACTAAAGCTTATCCAACAGCAGGATAATCGTCACTTAGAGAAGAAGAGTATGAGATACCATGGCGATTGGCTTTGTGCAAGTGGGAGATTGAAAGTAGTATGCACACAAGCCAATCATGTTTGATGATAAAGCATATACTTTGTAACAATCTTATTCATTTATTAATAAAAAAGTATTAATTTATTAAAGGCTTTTAATTATCTACATGATGTTATTTTATAATATGTGATAAACCCATAGTTTTAAGCAATGCTTTTAGAATAATGATGATGATCATTCTAATGAGATCTAAATTCTTAGAAAGCTTAAAACTAAAATAGTTCCCAATCATTGGATTACTAAATTGGGGATTAGTGAATCCGGATAGATTGGTACATCGTTGCTTGCTCATTAGATGAGGATGATTGATCTCATGATCATTTGTGTGGAACACTAAAAGCAAGTATGTAGGTGCTTATTAGAGAATAAGTTCCTTTGAGCATTGGCTCGCTAAGGAATACCTAATGGAGTTTTATTTGCTGTCGATAGGAATTCTGTAGTGATAGTAGTACAAGTGATCCTTGGACTTGAGATCATCATAGTATCTTGTGTAAGATGAGTTATACTTTGACTTATTCCTTAAGACCCTTAGGGTATATCAAAGGGTATGCTTGGGTATAATAAGTTATACATAGAGATAATGTATGATCGATAAAGAATCTACCACTTCTAATAAAAGAAGAGAAATGTCTATGTGATTCGATAAATGACAACCCAGTAGTCCTTGGTTAAGGCGAGAATGAAATTAGAAAGGAGTTTCTAATTTGCATTATTTGGAGTTGTGCATTTAAGGATCGAAATACATATAATTAAATAAAATAAGACTTGTGATGAATTCCATGTCTTATATTTAATTGGGACATTGTATGGTGGAAGGATTGAATTATCAGTAACTATTTACTCAAAGGTTCTTTAATGATTAATGTTGAAATCTATATTATCTGGAAAGTCGTTGATCGTTAGGAGGCTTATCCTATTGTAGAATAAATATTATTTAAATAAATTAATTGTTTAATTTATTAATTTAAATAAGATTAGAATTGTTCTAATTGATTTATTCACAACCAGGTTTAATATGGAGAACCTAAAAGGTCACACCATAAAAGGAAGAATAATTATTTAAGAAGTTAATGGCATAATCGTAATAATATGTTATGTATATTTAATTTAATCTATGGTGATAGAATAAATTAAATAGCTTAATATTATTATTTAATATTTTAGAAATATTAAATATAAATTAATAAGAGAGTCTTATTAATATTATTACAATTATTATTATTTTAATTTCTAAAAGAGTTTAGGAATTAATTTAATATAAGTACTCTCATTTATTCCTAATAAGATTAGGAGGTTAAATTAATTAAAAGAGTTTAATTAATTATCCCTAATAAGATTAGGGAGCCTAATTAATTAAAAGAATTTAATTAATTAAATAAAAACCCAATTCCTTAATTGTTAAGGTGGGTTGCCCACATCTATTAATAAGAGGAGTCTTATTATGGGTGATGGTTGTTGATTTTTCAACATACGTAATAATTCCAATTGTTGGGAGAGTACACCCTTTCTATAGAGATAGAAAAACTAGGGTTTAGCCAACCACCCATCTTCTTGAATTCTTATTCTTTCTTGGTGGATCACCTCTAGAGGCCAAACATATGGGTGGCTAACGTTGATCAAAGGAAGGAACCAAATCCGGTGGATTCAAGTTGAACGCGAAAAGGATTGGAGGTGAACTTGTACCTGAGGAAGCTCGATCTTCGAGGGTATGATTTTATTCTTTATCTTTTTCGTTTAATTAATAATTGTGCATAAAGGGTGATCCGGGTATATGGTTTGTAAAATTTTTAAACTCTGATTTTTACACGCTTTCGCATTATTTTGCAATTTGATTGCGCACATGAATATTACAAACCTAACACCTTCTCCATAGTGATTTGGACCAACTCAGGCCCTTCTATGGCCCTTTCGCCAACCTCATCCCAATAATTTGGTGCCCGACACTTCCTACCATACAATGCCTCAAAAGGTGCCATTCCAATACTTGAATGCCAGCTGTTGTTATACGCAAACTCAACTAGGCTCAAGTAATCATCCCAATTACCCGACCACTCAACTGCACAAGACCTCAACATGTCCTCTAATGTCTGAATAGTCCGCTCGGATTGCCCATCAGTTTACGGATGGAAAGAAGTACTAAAGTTGAGCCGAGTAACCCAAGTTCGTTGAAACCCTTTCCAGAACCGTGAAGTGAACCGTGGGTCTCGATCTGAAACAATAGACACAGGAGTACCATGAAGTCTAACAATCTCCTGCTAAAAGATATGTGCCAACCTATCTACCGAGTAACCCTCACGGATAGCCAAAAAGTGTGCCGATTTGGTCAGTCGGTCCACCACTACCCAAATGGCATAATTCTTCTTGAAAGTCTTTGGAAAACAAGTCACAAAGTCCATCGTGATATCCTCCCACTTCCACACTGGAATGTCTAACTGTTGCAACAACCCACTAGCTCGTTGATGTTCTATCTTCACTTGTTGACAAGTGAGGCACTTCCCAACATATTCAGCCACATCTCGTTTCATCCCATTCCACCAAAAATTCTTCTTCAAATCCCTATACATTTTCGTAGAACCTGGATGAATAGAAAATGGCGAACTATGAGCCTCAACCAACACCGCCTCCCGAATAATTGGATCCGACGGTATGCACAACCGCTCACCCAACCAAATTACACCATGATCATCAATACGAAACTCGGACTGCTTGCCCTCCTCTAGATTCTGCGTCAGACCCCGCAACTCCCCATCTTCCTTTTGAGCTTCTTTGACCCGCGAGATAAGAGAGGACTCCACTCTCATACCTGCCAAATGTCCATCTGAACCTCGTACATACAACTCCAACTCGAGCCGCTCCATATCCGAAATAAGCTGAGGTTGTGTAATAAGGGCTGCTACACTCCCAGAACTCTTTCGGCTAAGAGCATCTGCAACCACATTTGTCTTTCCCGGGTGATACTGAATTCTAGCATCATGATCCTTTAAAAGCTCCAACCAACGCCTTTGCCTCATATTGAGTTCCTTCTGAGTGAAAATGTATTTAAGGCTTTTGTGATCGGTGAAGATATCACAAGTCTCTCCATATAAATAATGCCTCCAAATCTTTAGGGTAAAGATCACCGCTGCCAACTCCAAATCATGTGCGGGGTAATTCACCTCGTAAGGTTTAAGTTACCTAGAAGCATAAGCAATCACCTTACCATGTTGCATCAAAACACACCCCAAGCCCTTCTTAAAAGTATCACTATAAATCTGGTAACCTCTTATCCCTGACGGCAATGCAAGTATAGGAGCTGTCACAAGTCGTTTCTTTAATTCCTCAAAACTTTTCTCGCACTCCTCATTCCACACAAATTTTGTGGCCTTTCTCATCAACTAGGTCAATGGTAAGGCAAGCAAAGAAAACCCTTCCACAAATCGCCTATAATACCCTGCCAAACCCAAGAAACTCCTAATCTCTGTCACTGTAGTAGGTCTTGGCCATTTAGTGATAGCCTCAACCTTCGCAGGATCCACCTTAATGCCTTCAGCAGAAACAACGTGGCCCAAAAATACAACCTACTCCAACCAAAACTCGCATTTAGAGAATTTAGCATACAATTTCTCTTTCTGCAAAATTCCCAACACTATGCGAAGATGCTCCTCATGTTCTTCCTTAGACTTGGAGTAAACCAAAATGTCATCAATAAAGACAATGACAAATTGATCCAAGTACTCCCTGAACACCCGATTCATCAAATCCATAAATACCGCTAGAGCGTTAGTCAACCCGAATGGCATCACCAAAAACTCGTAATGCCGATAGCGAGTACGAAAAGCCGTCTTAGAGATATCCTCATCCCTCACCCTCAATTGATGATAGCCCGACCTCAAATCTATCTTCGAAAAATACTTTGCCCCATGAAGTTGGTCAAACAAGTCATTAATTCTCGGCAATGGATACCGATTCCTGATGGTAATCTTGTTCAACTCCATGTAGTCTATACACAGCCTCATAGACCCATCCTTCTTCTTTACAAACAAGATCGGATCACCCCACGGCGAAACACTCGGTCGAATCACACCACGATCCAACAGTTCCAGCAACTGTTCCTTCAACTCCTGCAACTCCAACGGTGCCATCCGATACGGAGCCTTAGAGATAGGCTCCACACCAGGAACAAGCTCAATAGCAAACTCCACTTCTCGCTGCGATGGCAAACCTGACAACTCCTCAGGAAATATATCGGAAAAATCACAAACAATTGGAACATCCTCAATAAGAGACTCACCCTTAGAGGTATCCTTCACAAATGCCAAATACCCCTCACAACCCTTTGCTACCAACTTCCCAGCCTTCAAAGCTGAAATCATTTTCAACACTCTACTCGGCTGAGAACCCTGAAACACGAATTTTGGAGACTTCACATCTCTGAATATAACTTTCTTCGCCTGACAATCGATAGTGGCCTGGTGCTTATCTAACCAGTCCATCCCAAGAATGACATCAAAATCGTGCATACTCATCGGAAGAAGATTAGCCCTACGAATCTTATCCCCAAAACTGATCGAACACCCTCGATACAAATCAGAAATAACAACAGAAGTCCCCATCGGGGTAGCAATAGACATAACAGAATCTAAGGACTGAGATGGCACACCAAGGTGCCGAACAAAAGACTAAGTAACAACGGAATGAGTAGAACCCATATCAAATAGAATAGAAGCCTCACGATTGCCAACTAAAAGAGTGCGTAAAGCGATTAGCTAAGACCGCTTGCTTTGGTTATCGTCAAGGCAAACACTCGACCACCCTGACGCTGACCTCCATTGCCACCATTATCACCACCTCCACCATTTCCACGTGGCTCGGTACAATCCCTAGCAATATGACCCATCTGTCCACATAAGAAGCATGCACCTATGAGTCTGTGGCACTGCCTCCCCGGATGATTAGCACCACAAGTAGCACAAGGAGCTATCGGAATGAGATTTGGGTTACCCCCACCAACTTGTCCTGGATAACGACCCTGATTTTGCCTCTGCTGATGATTATGCCCCTGCTGACGATTCTATCCATACCAAGGTAGCTGAAGTTGACAATTTTGCCCCTGCTGAGGCATCTACTGATAACCCCTGTTCTGATTTTGACCACGCCACTGCCCCTGCTGGCCACCACGATTCGTGTTCAACTGACCACCCTGACTTCTCCCATGCTGAACTGAAGCTTGACCCTGCTGGTCATCTCTGTCCCTCTTTCGACTCCCCTCCGGTTTAGAAGACCGAAAGTCCTGTCGCTCCATCTCAATATTCTTTGTTGCATTGGCCACTACTGACACATCTGCAAACTTGGTGTTAATGAGATGTTGTTGATACCTGTAATGGATCCTCCACTTAAACTTCTCTGCCTGTTCTGCTACGGTCCCTGCTGAGGTTCCTGCAAATCCTGCCAACCTGGTGAACCTCGTCATGAAGTCTGTGATGGACTCATCATCCTTCTGTCGAATAGACAGATACTCTCTAGCATAGGCCTCTTAATCAGCAGCTGGAAAATACTGCTGATAAAAGACCTCACAAAACCCAGCCCAACCAAGTGTTTCAACATAACCATCACCTTTCGTTGTTTTCATTGCTTTCCACCACCTCTGTGCATCCCCTTCTAGCTTGTAAACTGCAATCAATACTCTCTGATTATCCGAGCACCCCAACACATCAAAGATCTTCTCTAAGTGAGCAATCCAATTCTCTGCATCAATTGGAGTCAAAGCTGAACTGAATGCATGTGGTTTCTGCTTTTGAAACCTATCCAACCATATATACATTGCAACCCCCTGCTGATCATGACCATCCGCATTCCCTTCCTCAACATTTGCATGCTGACCATTATTTCCTGGATTCCCTTGCTTAGAAATTTCTGGCGGCGGCTGTTGCATTGCCTGTACAACCTGTGCCACCAACTGAGGTAAAGCCTGATTCACCGCCTGATTCACCAAGGCAGCCAATTGAGCATTAATCTGGTCATTAGGTTGCTCATTGGACTGACCCTCACCTCTTCCCCTATTATTACCTCGCCTCCCAGCAACTCTAGCTGATCTACGAGCCATCTAAGAAAGAGATCACGAATAGATAACAAAGCAGATTAGAGACAGATTTGAATATAGTTGATATGATAGCTGAATAGAAAATCAAACAGAACAAAACCTAACCTAGAAGTCTACCCATAACTCACAGGTCAAACCTAAATAGGTTTTCTACAAGAAAGAACCTAAGCTTTGATACCAACTCTGTAACACCCCCTTTCCAAAATAGAAAGAGAGGTTACGCACAAAACATAACAAAACTAATGAATTAATAACAAGGCTAAAATTAAAACCACAAAAGGATAGTCTTAATAACTAGTAAATACAACAAGTCAACCATAATAAATCTCAAACTGTCTCAAACCACGATCTAAATAATTATTACAATTCTAAATAACTGACATATCAAGCCTAAATAGAACATTTCTAAACCATTGGAATGAAGGGAGCTCTCATCACACTTGCCCTTGATCCCCCTGATTACCTGCCAAAAGAAAAACACAGCATGAGCCAAATGCCCAGTACGGATATAGAATCAAAAGAATAATGAAACGAAATAACTAACACAATTAAATGAATTGAAATGTAACGAACAAATCTAAAATAACGAAATGATAGGCTGAATCAAATGACTGGGTGTTATTTCATACCGAGCTCAAATAAATAATAATATACCTTGCCACACAGGCAAGTCAAATAATGCCACACAGACAATCAAAATAATGCCACACAGGCAATCACACATCGGACTGTGCAATCCAGATGTGTGCAAAATCGGAAGGCGTGTTTGGCACAAACATCACCACTCCGCAGAACAGAACAGAACAGAAAACTAGGGTCGACCCATACGCCTTCCATAACAAAACACCAAATGGCCAACTCCCACCGTAGCACAAAACGGAGACGTCGTGGACTGATCACACCGCCAAGGAAGGTGTCATGCCTCGGTGCCAAGAGGACATGCCTGTGGTACCCCCATAGGTGGTTATAGCTCAGGTGTACCCTATAGTATATTCTAACAAGGATACCATGTCACAACACATGCGACACAATATCAACACAAAGGGGTTCTAAAATGTACATATTAAACTGAAACAAATCATCAACACAAGTCTCCAAAATGTACTAACATGTACATTACTACAAATATTAAAATAAATTTTGACATGTTGTACTAGTCTACAGAGTACAAATATGAGTTCCAACTATGAACGCCAAACGAAATTATCACAATGAATTTGACAAGAAATAATCATGAGAGGCAATACTAATTTTCAAAACGCGTAACGAAATGAATAAATTAAAAACAAAAGAGTCTCGCTAAAAGAGTACGGAATCTGTACCTGGATTAAGCAATGTAATACCCAAAATTTATATTCCAAAAATACTTCTTAAATTCCCTCTGTCTGATCTAATAAAATAAAATAAAATTGTATTACAATTCTAATCATTAACAGCATAATACTTCAATCAGTTATTAATTAAATATTAAAAATTTTACTAGGAAAATAATTTAATCCGAATGTATAAAATTTTCATTACTTCAGTTAACTATTTACCAGAGTACTATAACTAAATTTATATATATAATATGCCAACATGTTGCCTAATTTTTAATAGCACTTTACCACGCAAGTATACGCGTTCAATTATAATATTCAGCAAGCAAGGATATCGTTCCCACGAGGAAATAGACTAATATTTATCAATTACTAATTCTAATGCAATTAATCCTATTTTAAACTATGAAATTTTGTTTTTGATTTGAAATTTAAACTTAACAAAACTAATGATTAAGAATCAAAATTTCACAAGAATAACTGCAGATTTAATAGGTTAAGATTACAACTTCCCTTGGTATTTCATTTAAATCATTTCACTTCCCATTTAAAGCAATTAATTAATATGAATCATTATCCAAGAATGATTTATAAAATTCACACACTTTTTCCAAAACACGTGAACAAATCCTCCTAACTCCAGATCCTTAAGACACAAAATTACAAGGAACACCCTTCTCAATTAATTCACTATATTCCTATGTGAATCAAGTTAATTAGGGTTTACGATAAATTCTTTCAAAGGATACAAAAGACACATAGGTATATTCCTATCCTACATGCTAATCATATTAACCCTATTCAGATTATATGAACAGATGTTATTATATCCAGATCTTAATCTATACTCCATCTTCCAATTTTATATAGATTATCACAATAATTGTTGGCCAAACAATTAATCAATAAGCAAAAGATATAATAAACAATTCAATAAAAATCCAACTTCATTCAATGGGAAGGTTCAATTTAAACTACATACCAAGTTCCGTTGCAATCTTAATGAAAATTTAGTTCATGCTAATAATAAAGAAAAACATCATCCCATTAATAATCCAAACATCCAGATAATTACAAAAGATAAAACTAGAGAAGAGAAGAAGAAACTCTGAATTTTCTCCAATACTCTCTCTTTGATCTTCAGCCCTTGCAATTTTCCTTCGTGTTTTTTCTTCGTAGTTCTCTCTGTGAAACCCTTGAAAAATTGAGTGATACGTCTTTTCTAAAGTCTCCTCCTATTTGTATTAGTCTCCCTTCTCAATCAGATTCCTTTTTGGCTTCAACAACCCACTTGGAAGTAGAAAATCCTCCTTTTCTTTGCATACGAGCGCCTAGCGCCAACACAAGCTCATTTCAAGCGCTAAGCGCTTGACCGAGAGATGTAATTAATTACAAAATGCCACTCAAACTCTAATTTTAATGATTTTTGACCTTTTTTCTTCTACAAAATGACCAATTTGTCCCTCCACTCCAACCTACACAAAATAAACACAAAAATAGATAAAAGATACTAAAAACAATTAAAGATAGCAATAATTAAGTTTAATAATATCCATTCATAGGTATAAAACCTACTCATCAAATACCCCCAAACTTAACCAATTGCTTGTCCTCAAGCAATAAAATACAATGCAATAACTAAATATGCAATACAAAACTATCTATTGCCTAAAATTTCAAAAGATCAAAAGTAACAAAATCTATTCATCAAGCCTCGGAGAAATTAGATTAAACATGCTAGTACATCATATCAAGACAGTAATAATAATTTCCTAGTCAATCATCAAATCTTACCCTGTTATTACTGATATAGTGTGTGTGTGCTGAACAACAATGCTAACTAATATAATGCTAAATACAAAACATAATAGATCTCTTTAAAGGCGTCATATAGTGTCAACTCACAAAATTCACGAACAAGCTAGATCCAACTAAAGTCAAACATCCACCAAATTCAAGAGTCCAATCCGGGATACTTATGCTTTACTTATCATTACGGGGGCTTTTTGTTCTTTTCCGTTTTTGTTTTTTTTTTTTTTTTTTTTTTTTTTTTAAACCATGACTGTGCAATGTCTCATTCCATTAGGCTAACAGTGCAGACTACCCCTTAGCGAGCTTTCAACCAACGACTCCTGGACCATATAAGACCTTAGGCGCTAGGTGTTAAGACACACCTTCCTAAAGATGCTTGCTTCTCAAGTAACAAAGACCCAAAACAAAACTAGCCTACTTTTTAATTTTTTTTTTTTTTTTTGAAGCTTATATATCCCAAATTTTTCCCCCAAACTTAAGTTTTTGTCTCAATTCAGTCATCTCCGCCTATTCATGTCTTTCATTCATTCAAACTAGTATTGTCCTCAAGAAGTCCACTATGTGTCAATTTAGACTCAATCAGTCAACATAGTTGTTTTTATTGTGCTATCCTTATTATATCGGTTTCAAACAGTAAAGATTCAAATCATGACAAGAAATCACATCACAGTCTTAACAGTCAGTACTATACTTGTCTACTCAATTCCAATCTCATCACTGGCCAAATAAACTTAAACTATCTAACAGCTGAAAACATGCAAATATTTGAATTTTTTTTTTTTTAATTAATTTTTTTTTAATTTTTAATTTTTTTTTTTAAGAAAGTAGAATGAAAATTACATGAAAAACTACGGAATGAATACTACATGAATGCACAAACTACTAAATGAATACTACATGAATGCACCCCCAAACTTCACCTATGCAATGTCCTCATTGTATATAACAAACAAAACATAAGAAATTAGGCACTGAGGACTTCCCTGGAAGATAGACGCCTTATTCCTCGTCAGTATCCTCGTCTTCTTCTTCATCAACCTCATCTTGAGGGGGTAGATCGGTATTTTGAGGGTACATGCAGACAATGGGGGAAATTGGTAGGGAGCAAAGAATTTGGATTCATGCGGTCAAACATCTCTAGGAATGCTGCACTACAATTCTGATACATCTCTGTTTGTCGCTGAGCTAGGCTATCCTGATTTCTTTCAACCCGGTCAAAACCCTGTTGAACTCTAGTAGCCACCGTGTCAATCCTTCTAGTTTGATTTCTTAATTCTCGGCGAATATCTTCAAAAAAATTTGGTGGTGGCCCAGAACTTCCAGCTGCAGGAGGATTATCGTGTAATTGTTGAATAGGCTCATTTGCTTGAGACTGGGAGGCACGATAATGAACCCTAACCTCTCGGGTGTGGTATACCACCACCCCATACCTTGTACTTCTTAATAAGCGAGTGGTCAATCGCAGCTAAGGGAGGTTGTCTAGCTTCTTCGGCATCCCATTTGACTCCAGCTTGTTGACATAGTCCAGTGATCAAAGATGGGTGAGGTAATCCACCTGAGGTCCCTCCTCGAATTGCTTTGTCAATTGAATCATGTATAACATGACCCACATCTATCGTTTTTCCTCAGTAATCTGTAAAAGCAACGTTGCTGCGTTGATTTATAACATCACTCATATGCCTACACAGCATCAACTTAGCACAAATAAAGGCATGCCATGCTTTCCCATAAGCGCGCTTAGTGCGGATGCAGGAATAAAATGACTTCTTGTTGATCTGTTAATTTCCATGTTATTCCAGGTACACACAAAGCTTGAATGATCTCACTGTAGTCTAGCTCGTGCTCTAAATATTGCACGTAACCATTATTGGGTATTATGTTCAATCCGTAATAAGCATTTATTGTCCTAAAACTGACCTCCACTGATTTTCCATGAACCCAAATTATGTTACCAACAACATCTTTTGCATTGGCATAGAATTCCTTAACAATTTTAATGACCGATGAATCCGGTTGGGATGCGAAGTTACCCCATCTTCTGCTTCCAATCATTTGTAGTAACTCCCCATCTTCTGCCTCTGGTAATAATCCACGCTCAGGAATAAGCGTTTTACTAGAAAGCACATTGTAATATCTTTCGGATGCACTAGCACTTACAAATCTCTTTTTGTCATACTTAGTCGAAGTGCCTGAAGTCTCGCCTCTTTGCCTTTTAGTAGCCATGAGTCTTGTGTGTGAATTTCTTGCCCAATAGACGATGTTTAGAGGCTTAGTATGGGCCAATCCTCTTTGTGACAATATATCGAACACTTGGTGCGCACAAATTTTGAACACTATTGGTAGACACTCCCCCAAACTTAATTTTCACCAAATTTGTTAATAACTAAGCACACTAGTCGTCCAATGAAATACAAGCAACAATGAGAAGTACCCAAATCCACTTGAGCCAACACAATGAAATAACCAACTTCAACTTACTACCTTAGCTACTATCCAAGCAAAACCAAATAATTTGCAATAAAATCTTGTGCACTTACTTGGTTATAGCCAGATATGATGTTCCAATCAAAGTTGTAGGAGCAATTTATTTTGAGGGTTGAGCACTTACTTCAGATAGATGTGGCTTGAATGTGAGTTGGTGCCCGAATTAGTGATGAAGGATGACCATATGGAGATTAAGTGCCTTGGTTTGGGTAGGAGATTGAGTGTTTGATTAGGCTTATACAAGAAAACGTTGATTCTAGTGGCTAAATTAGAGGAGGGTTGTGATTTGAGTGAGTTTGAATTGGAGTGGGAGAGCAAGAGAGTGTTTGATTTGGGTTTGGATTTGTTTTGCCCGATTAGGGCTTATTTTTTTTTAAAGATGCGATGAGCGCCAGCGCTTGAGAATGAGAATGCCTTGGCTGGACCGCCTAGGCGCTAGGTAGCAGTATGTTTGGTACGCATGGAGCGCCTAGGCGCTTAGAATTGCCATGTCTGGACCGCCTAGGCGCTTGGGGTGCTGTATGGCTACTGACTTGGAGCGCCTAGGCGCTTGGTTTGGCCTAGGTATGGGCGCCTAGGCGCTTGGTGCTCGTCTGGGCTACTGCAAGTGGGCGCCTAGGCGCTTGGCTTGTGCCTGGCTTGGCCGCCTAGGCGCTTGGGCATGTCTTGGGCCTTTGGTTTACTGTTTGCTTCTTTGTGCTCCCAACCTACACCCTTTAGCAATTCAATAACACTAAAAATGAGAGAAATTATTAGAAATATGAGAATTTGACAAATGGATATTCTTCTATTGAGCTCATAAGTGCTTGGCTTCGGTAGTTTGCCCTTACCCGCCACCACCCATGAATGGTGGCGGTAGCTTCGCTCACTGGAGTGAGCGAGACCCCGACTCGGGTAGTCGTAGTGGCCATTAGTCAAACCCGCAAAATAAGAATTCATGTTTCCAACCCTGAAATCAATTAAATATCATGTTAGAGAACATAAGGGTGTAACAAAACCTAAATTATAAAAGTTTAACCACTAAATAAACTAACAAAGAAAGCAAATTAAAATGAATAAAAGTAAAAATAGAAAATAACAATAAAATTCTGGGTTGCCTCCCGATTAACGCTTAGTTTATAGTCTTCACCGACTTTTCTTCTCTGTTCTAATCGCAAGGTTGACCGATGTCCTTTCACGATCAACACAACCCCCATAGTAGTGTTTCAATCTCTGACCGTTGACTTTGAAATTACGTTTAGCATCCGGGTCTTCCACCTCCACAGCTCCGTGAGGATAAACTTTTGTAATGATAAATGGCCACGACCAGCGGGATTTCAACTTTCCGGAAACAATTTAAGCCTTGAATTGTATAATAGCATTATTTGCCTCGCTTCAAACTTTCTTTCCGAATTTTCTCATCATGCCACCTCTTAACCTTTTCTTTATATAACCGCGTTCTCGTATGATTGGAGTCTGAATTCATCCATTTGGTTCAATTGTAAGAGGCGCTTCTCTCCCGCAGCATGCATATCAAAGTTTAACTTCCGAATTGCCCAATAAGCACTGTGTTCTAGTTCAACTGGAAGATGGCATGCCTTCCCATATACTAACCTGTACGGAGACATCCCTATCGGGGTTTTGTAAGCTGTACGATATGCCCATAAAGCATCATCCAACTTACTAGCCCAGTCTTTTCGACTAGGGTTCACTATCTTCTCGAGGATTCGCTTCACTTCTCGATTAGATACCTCGGCTTGACCGCTTGTTTGTGGATGGTAAGCAGTAGCTATCTTATGAGTGACTCCGTACTTAGCGAGAATAGCTGAGAACTGCTTATTACAGAAGAAGTGCGTGCCTTCATCACTAATGATTGCACGAGGAGTGCCGAATCTAGAGAAAATAGTCTTCCGAATGAACGTAACCACAACTTTAGCATCATTGGTGGGCGATGCTATAGCTTCTACCCACTTCGAAACGTAGTCCACCGCTAGAAGTATATAGGAGTTGCTAAAAGATGATGGAAATGGTCCCATGAAGTCGATGCCCCAAACATCAAACAATTCGACTTCTAAGATCATGTTTAGTGGCATCTCTTGTCGCTTTGATATATTACCCACTCTTTGGCATCTGTCACATTTCAATGAAAACACACGGGCATCCTTAAAGAGTGTTGGCCAGAAGAACCCACATTGAAGCACCTTAGCTGCCGTTCTTTCTCCCGCAAAATGTCCACCGTAGTTAGATGCATGACATTGGTAGAGAATATTTTCCATTTCAACTTCCGGAACACACCTTCTTATGACTTGATCTCCACATTGTTTAAATAAAAACGGTTCATCCCATAAATCTTTGTTTCACATCATGGAGAAATTTCTTCTTCTCATTGACTTGTTAAATCTGGTGGAAACACCTTACTCACAATGAAATTTACGTAATCTGCATACCATGGAGTATCCATCCTTACCGCAAACAGTTGTTCATCCAGGAAAATTCATTGATCACTTTGTTGTGTCATCTTTTTTAGTTCTGCATTCTCTAATCGTGATAAATGATGTTAACCGATTATACATTTCCTTTTCGGTCCGGATCTCCAAGTCAAACTCTTGTAGCAATAATACCCATCTAATTAATCTAAACCGCATCATCCTTCTTTGCTATTAAGTACTTAATTGCACGAATGATCTGTAAACACGATCACTTTTGTCCCAATCAAATATGATCGAAATTTATCAAATGCATAAACAATCGCTAATAGCTCCTTCTCGGTGAGTGGTATAATTGAGTTGGGCATCCGTTAATGTCTTACTAGCATAGTATATATAGCATGAAAAATTTTATCCTTTCGTTGGCAAGAATCGCGCTTAATCAAGAAAGTCGCTAGCATCACACATTAATTGAATGTGATACTCCAATCTGGGCGCTATGATTACTGGAGGTCAGTAACAAGTTTTTTCTTCAACACATCAAAAGCTTCTAGGCATGCTTGATCAAAGTTGAATGGGACATCCTTCTCCAAAAGATTGCAAAGTGGTTTCGTGATTTTGAGAAGTCTTTATAAATCGTCTATAAACCGGCGTGTCCCAAAAAACTTCGAATACCCTTTACTGAAATAGGTGGTGGCAGGCTCTCGATGGTTTTGATCTTAGCTCTATCAACTTCAATTCCTTTTGATGACACTCGATGACCCAAGATTATTCCCTCTTGCACCATAAAATGACATTTCTCGATTTTAAAACCAAATTCGCTTCCATACACCGTTTGAGCACGAGAGTGAGATTTTCCAAACAATAATCAAATGAATCCCCAAAACCGAAAAAATCATCCATAAATACCTCAAGATTTTGTTCGACCATATCGGAGAAAATAGCCATCATACACCGCTGAAATGTCGCCACGTAGCATTACATAATCCAAAAGACATTCTCGCTGAAAAGCAAAGGTACCATATGGGCATGTGAATGTCGTCTTCTCCCGATCCTCGGTGTAATGGCAATCTGGTTATAACTTTGAGTATCCATCCAAAAGACAATAATACTTATGTCCCGCAAGCTTCATCCAACATCGATCTATGAATGGTAGAGGAAAATGGTCTTACGAGTGGCATTGTTCAACTTTCTATAATCCATACACACCCGCCAACCCGTGAATATTCGAAGTGGGATCAATTCATTACGCTCATTTGCAATCACTTGTCATTCCCCTTTCTTTGGCACACAATGAATGGACTTACCCATGAGCTATCCGAGATAGGGTAGATAATTCCGCATCCAACCATTTAATGATTTCCTTTTTTACAACCTCCTTCATGATGGGATTGAGTCTTCGTTGTTGTTCAATAATCGGTTTCGCTTCATCTTCCAATAGAATCTTATGCATGCAAATTGATGGGCTTATTCCCTTGATATCCGCAAGAGTCCACCCAAGAGAAGTCTTGAATTGCCGAAGTACCCTTAGTAGCTTTTCTTCTTGAACCTTATCAAGTGATGCAGAAATAATAACTGGAAAGGTAGAAGAAGAACCAAGGTAGGCATACCGTAGATGGTTAGGCAATGGCTTAAGTTCCAAGGTGGGCGGTTCTTCTAAAGATGATTTTACCTTTTCATCCGGCTTTCCCCAAAAATCCATAGGTTCAAATTTTTGCAAACTTCGTGTGAACTTCGGTGCTGAATCTAACATTTGAACCCATTCTATACGGTTGAGTCATCAAATAAATTTTCACTAACCAATGCACTTTCAAGAGGGTCTTCATTCACAAATTCACTAAATACCTCTGTAGTTGCGCTTCTTCAATCGATCAACTCTAAAGCACTCTTCCTCTCCCTTCGGGAATTTCATAGCCTTGAAAACATTAAACGTTACTTCTTCATCTTGGACTCTCATCGTTAACTCTCCCTTTTGTACATCAATTAATGTCCTTCCAGTGGCTAAAAATGGTCTTCCAAGGATAATGGGTATGTCTTTATCCTCTTCATAGTCCAACACAATGAAGTTCGGCTGGAAATATGAATTTGTCCACCTTCACTAATATGTCTTCCACGATGCCCCTAGGGTACGCCATCGATCTATCTGCGGTTTGTAAAGAGATATTTGTTGGCTTTGGTCTTTAGTAATCCTAATGCAGTGTAGATCGAAAGCGGCATCAAGTTAATACTCGCACCCAAATCACACAAACATCTGTTAAAGAATTGGGGTCCAATCGTACACGGTATAGTGAAGCTACCCGGATCCTTCAACTTCGGTGGTAACTTTCTTTGCAGAATTGCGCTACATTCTTCTATCAACGCTACAGTTTCAAAATCCCCTAGCTTCCTCTTTCTTGCTAAAATATCTTTCATGAATTTTGCATAGCTAGGCATTTGTTCTAAAGCATCTGCGAATGGAATGTTGATTTGCAGCTTTTTGAACACTTCTAAAAATTTTGAAAATTGTCTATCTAATTTCTGCTTTTGAAATCTTTGAGGAAAGCAGCACGAATGGTAATGCATTGTTGTTTGCTTATCTTCTTGTTGTTTTTCACAACATTTTCCCAGATTTACTTTACGAATTTCCACTCTCTTTTCACCATCCTCGTGAGAAATTATTTTCTTTTGTCCGCCTAAATCAGAGTCAACTCCTTCCCACTTACGAGTATAAGCGCCTTACAATGTTCATTTCCATCATTCCTTGGATTTTTCTCTCAGTATCACTAGGTAAAGAACCGGAGTTCTAGTATTCAAAGCACTAGCTATCCGCCCAATTTGGTTCTCAAGATTCTTTTTATTGCGGTGATTGGTTTTTCGTTCAGGGTTTCAAATGAGTTGCCAATCTTGCCAACAATTCTTCCATTTGTGATAGCTTATCGAGTTGATGAGGTTGTGGGTGTTGTTGAGATTGTTGATGTGGTGAAATCCGGTGGATATGATTGCCTTGGAGCTTGGGCTTGAGCATGTGACCGATTATTACTCAAGAAAAATTTGAGTTGTTTCTCACTCTGGATTGCGATTTGTTTGGATAATTGCCTCGCACTGTTATAAGCGGAAACAAACCGGGTGACTCAGATTTATTGCACATCGATCACTTGAGTGGCTACCGCACATATTTCACAAATAGTTTCCATTTTCAGAATTGGTTGTACCCCAAGTGCATCTATCTTCTTTGTAAGAGCAGAAATCTGAGCTGTCACTTGAGCTGATAATGCCGTCATCGCATCCACTTCATAAACCCCTACTGTCCTTGGCTGAGTCGTTCTTGCTGTTGGCCACTGATAATTATTAGTTGCCATGGTTTCAAGCAATTGATACCCCTCATCACAATTCTTGGCCATAATAGCTCCTCCATTGCAAACATCTATACTTGATCTTCTTGTCTTTGAATAAACCGTTATAAAAAGTTTGCACCTGAAGCCATTTAGGAATCCCATGGTGTGGACATTTTCTCAATGAGTCTTTAAATCTCTCCCATGCTTCATATAGTGATTTCGAATCGTCTTTGAACGAAAGAGAAGATATCGTTCATAACTTTCTTTGTTTTTTGCAAAAGGAAAAACTTTGCAAGAAATTTTTGGGCTAGGTCGTTCCATGTAGTAATCGAGCACGGTGGTAGTGAATGGAGCCAACTCTTAGCCTTATCTCCGAGAGTAAATGGAGCTTGATTTTAGCCTTATTGCATCCTCGACACATTATTATACTTGAAAGTATCGCAGATTTCTATAAAGTCGACTATGTGATCGTTCGGATCATCATTTGGTAACCCTCAAAATGACATGAATTTTGAATCATCTCAGATTGTCCCCGGTTTTATCTCAAAACTTGTAGCGATAATGGGAAGCCTCGTAATACTCGATTGAATTTCGAAGAACTCTGCAAGCAGTAGCATAATCCATGATGCTTTTTGCTCTTCTTCACCATAGTATCTTTCTTATCAAGTGCCTCTTTGGTTTCTTTAACCCACTTACGCAACCGCTGAAACCTTTTGTCGATGTCGTCCTCGTAAGGCAATAAATCTAGCTTCTTCGATCGCGTTTGCATACACTAGTCAAGAACACCTGAATAGAACAGAAAAAAGAAAAGTTTAAATTAAGATTAACGCTATAAAAATCAATAATGACAAAATAATAAACTAATTTCCCCTGCAACGGCGCCAAAAACTTGTTGCCTAATTTTTAATAGCACTTTACCACGCAAGTATACGCGTTCAATTATAATATTCAGCAAGCAAGGATATCGTTCCCACGAGGAAATAGACTAATATTTATCAATTACTAATTCTAATGCAATTAATCCTATTTTAAACTACGAAATTTTGTTTTTGATTTGAAATTTAAACTTAACAAAACTAATGATTAAGAATCAAAATTTCACAAGAATAACTCTTGATTTAATAGGTTAAGATTACAACTTCCTTGGTATTTCATTTAAATCATTTCACTTCCCATTTAAAGCAATTAATTAATATGAATCATTATCCAAGAATGATTTATAAAATTCACACACTTTTTCCAAAACACGTGAACAAATCCTCCTAACTCCGATCCTTAAGACACAAAATTACAAGGAACACCCTTCTCAATTAATTCACTATATTCCTATGTGAATCAAGTTAATTAGGGTTTACGATAAATTCTTTCAAAGGATACAAAAGACACATAGGTATATTCCTATCCTACATGCTAATCATATTAACCCTATTCAGATTATATGAACAGATGTTATTATATCCGGATCTTAATCTATACTCCATCTTCCAATTTTATATAGATTATCACAATAATTGTTGGTCAAACAATTAATCAATAAGCAAAAGATATAATAAACAATTCAATAAAAACCAACTTCATTCAATGGGAAGGTTCAATTTAAACTACATACCAAGTTCCATTGCAATCTTAATGAAAATTTAGTTCATGCTAATAATAAAGAAAAACATCATCCAGATTAATAATCCAAACATCCCAAAATAATTACAAAAGATAAAACTAGAGAAGAGAAGAAGAAACTCTGAATTTTCTCCAATACTCTCTCTTTGATCTTCACCCTTGCAATTTTTCTTCGTGTTTTTTCTTAAGTAGTTCTCTCTGTGAAACCCTTGAAAAATTGAGTGATACGTCTTTTCTAAAGTCTCCTCCTATTTGTATTAGTCTCCCTTCTCAATCGATTCCTTTTCGCTTCAACAAACCCACTGGAAGTAGAAAATCCTCCTTTTTTGCGCATACGAGCGCCTTTAAAGCTCAAACAAAGCCATTTCAAGCGCTAGGCGCTTGACCGAGACCACGTAATTACAAAATGCCACTCAGCTCTAATTTTAATGATTTTTGACCTTTTTCTTCTACAAAATGACCAATTTGTCCCTCCAGCTCCAACCTACACAAAATAAACACAAAAATAGATAAAAAGATACTAAAAAATAATTAAAGATAGCAATAATTAAGTTTAATAATATCGGATTCATAGGTATAAAACCTACTCATCACAACACATGATCTTCCATAATCCTGATAGATTTTCACTCCAAGTTTATATACATATGTCCATGTATATTATATAAGCTATGTATATTTTACTAATTAATTACAAACATACCATCTATTTCATATAATTTCTATATAGTAATTTAAATGACTATTGTAAAGTATAACATCAAGTTCTATATTTCAATTACTTAATCAGACACAAGATTCCTTTATGAAAGAATTGGGTAATCAAGCCAAATTACTAATATGCCATAACATTCTTTATTCAATGATTAAATATCTATATGCTCAGTTGCTCACATATATACTACCGCCCATCATATATGTAATATTGCCCATCACAGGTATAGTCATAAGAATTTACTTGAACTTAAAAAAAATGACTCTGCTCCTCTATTGCCCACAGCGTATGCGCCTCCCCGTTTGTTTATCAGATGAAGAAGCAACGAAAAAAAAATATAGGGTTTGTGTCAAATATGATGTAGTATTGTTAGGTTTTACATATTTATTACTTAATATATTTTACTAACTCTTCTAATTTAATAGGTTTTTTAAAAATTATACAAAATTATAAATTAGACCCAATTACTTTAAGCCCAAATTAATATCTCTTATATATTTTAGTCCGCATAAATTAAAAGACTAGTTAGACCCAAAATAAATGACAAAGTCCAATTAATATGTTTTAAAACAAAGAAATTTTTATTATATAATATTTATTTATTATTATTGTTTATTCATTTATTATTATTATTTTTTTCGGGTATTACAACTATTTTTCGTATTCATCCTTTAATATGCCAGAATAACCGGTCTACGCGGATTACGTACCGTATGACAGGTGAAAATCTATTTGCAGTTTCGTATATTATTTCTTTTCATATTCTTAAATTTAAACTTACTATGGTAAGTATTGCTTTGATAATCCTTGAAATTAGTGGAATATCCTTGAGTTTTATGCTTCATCCAGTATCATTTTATTGGAATATTAATCTGAACTTTCTTATTAAATATCAATATTTTCACCCAGGGTACTATTCACGGGTTACTATTCACCCGGTTACTATTCACTATAATATTATTCACCAGGGTATTTGGGGCACTTTTCATGCCGAGGTACTATTCACCCAATTACTATTCACTTCAATATTATTCACTTGGGTATTTGGGGTACTTTTCATGCCGGGGTACTATTCTCGAAGTACTATTCGTAGGGTATTATTCACGTGGTACTATTCACCAAAAAAATTATTTTTTTTGTCCAAATTATTTTTGATACATGGATATTATTCTTGAATTTTACTCTACAAAACAGTATCATGTTGACAATTTGGACATTATTAAACTCTGGATAAATTTAAAGTCTTTAATAATTATCCTTGATTTCGTTTGATTAATGCTTATATCATTGTCATCATCCTCATGCTTATATCGTGACAAAAGTCATCTTTGGCCAAGGGTGCAAAGATGAACTGTTGATTGGTATGATTATGACCAGGGATCATTCGGCATAATCATGACCCGTAATGTTACAAATGATGTGGTAAAAGTCCTCATTGGCCCGTAGTGCATTGATGGACAATATTGTTGGTATGATTATGACTGTGGATTTTTGGTATAATCATAACCATCAGTGAAAACAAAAATATCCCTCGCCCGTAGTGCATTGATAATTGTGGTCGTGGATATATTAATGAATATCCTTAGTAGTAGTAAAAGGATGATTCGATTATGTGGATTATTTATTAAGTTGAGTCTCAGCGATAAAATATTGATAATAACCTTTTAATTCGTAGAAGATAGTAGATATCATGCTCTACTTTACTCTTCTAAAAATATAGTTGCATGTCTTTGGCATGTAGTGCAAAGATGAACTGTTAATGAATATCTTTCGCCCGTACTGCAAAGATGAATTTATTAGTATGATTATGAACATGAACTCTGATTTGGTATAACCATGATCTTTGATGTTTCAGGTAAAGACAAGTGATGAAAAATATATTTGTCCTGGGTGCGAAGAGGAATTTAGAACCACAATTATGATTATGAGTTATTCACATGATTGTGGACATGAACTATTGATTGATGTTACAAGGATAAAACATTTTTGGTGGACTTTTAACATGGAGAAGATAATAGACTTTATAGTCTATTTGACTCTTCTAATGGATTGCTCGTTCCGCTGCAACTATCGTTGAAAAGTTTTATCATCTACCATATCTTCTAAATCTCTGATTTATTACTGACGAAGGCTATTGATAACTTAATTATCATTAGTCATGATATTCTTTACTGGGCTAGTTGTGCTCACCCTTTTGCTTCACAATTTCTTTCAGGTAATAAAAGTGTAGCAGGGTCGAGCAGGGATAACAGGGGAATAAAATGGCATGACATGCAATATATATTTGTATTGAGGTCCTAAGATGTATGCATCGTATTTTATATGTCACTTAATAATTAATTTTGGTGAACAGCAATAGGGTGATGAGAACCTGACTTTAAAAGCGTCAAAAGTGCACCTCATTGGAATGAACATGATAGTAATCTTCTCGTTCTTCTTTGGGGTCTTGAAATATTTGCTGCTATATTTTATATGGCATTGTAATAATTTGAGTTTGGATAATGTCTACGAGACAATATTGTATTAAAACTCACAACTTATGTGTTGTCGTACTCTGAACGATAGTTTAACAGTTGTATAAATGAAGTTTGTATTTGATTTCTGTAATATGATATCTGGCGACTCAGAATGGGTCGTGTGGACTTATTTTGGGGGCGTCACAAAAGAGAGGCAATCCAGAAGTGATGTTCTTCACATATGCAAAATGAGGAGTTGGTAAGCGTGTTAAAACATTTGCAAAATGACGAGCTCGTAAGCCTGTTAAACATATGCAAAGTGAGGAGCTTGGCAGCCCGCTAAAAGATTTATGAATATTTTATGAGCCTTTGACATAAAACTTTAAATTAACATTTAACCATGAAGATGCGCAAAGCAGGCAAATCGGAAGTAGCCAACTTACCAAACAAATCATTAAAATAACATTCTTTTACTGTGTTATTCTTGCATCCAAAAATAAATGCACCTAGGTCACTCTTTCTTAGGTTCCTAGCAAGAGCACTGCAAATTAACAAATTGCAAATACAATTGAACTAATTAAGAAATTAACTAATTAAAAAATTAACAATACAATCATTCCAATTGCAACCCAAATTAGTTCTAAATAACATAAAATTTCTAATTAAAACCTAATTTTTAGGAAAATTTAACAAGGGGGGAAATTAAAACCTTCAATTGGGCAATAATGGAGGAGAAGTTAAAGGAGAGGCCACCACTATGTCATCGCTGCCGCCACTATTTCTACGATTAGAAGGAGTCGAGAGGGAGGAGAATGAGATGTGCTGCATATCTGAGTGAGAGAGTTGAGCCACAGATCTTGAGTCATCGATCTACAAGGAGTTAGAGTGACTCATCATCAGATCTAGAAGTGGTTAAGAGGGAGGTTTTTCTTCTTATTTCTACACAGTTGGTGAAATGAGAGAGACAGAGTTGAAGTGAATCGCTAGATTCTCAAACGGCTAAACATGGTGCCGACCACACCGAATATGATGGAGATGAAACCAGAGTAATCAACCCTGCTTATTTCTTTGCTTAGAAAAACCTAATTGCATAAGGATATCTAGGGTTTTGGTTTTGTGAGCGAAAGAGAGCAGAGAAAGACTATGCTCCGCACGTGTTTTAATTTTAAGTTTCCATTTAAGTGCGGTTTTTTGCTCCATGTTCTTTACATAGATAATTTTTTAAAAAAAATAAATGTTATCTATTTAAAATCAAAAATTGCCCTTATAGATAGAAAACGTTTTTTCATATGTATCTACAATGTTTTGTTAAAAAACGTTGTGAAAGAAAAATACTACAACGTTTTTTATAAAAATGTTATCTTTTAATTGTTGTCTTTTTATGGTTTTGTACTAGTGTCTTTCGAGTTTTAGGAAGCTTTGAGTATAGAAAATAGTACAAGTTTTCTTCAAGAATATCCCCGCTATACCAGTTGGAATACTCTCCTTTTTAAGGTAAGGGATATTATTTTTGTTAAATATTCGTAAGAAAATTTTCTTCCATATTCTGTAGTATGAAAGTAATATTATTTCTTTTCAGATTCCAAATTCAACACTCATTTTGTTAAGTTTTGGCTTCTATACTCCATAAAATTAGTAGAATATCCTAAAAATTTGTGCTTCATCCAGTATCTTTTCATGGAAATATTATTCTGAACATTCTTGATAAGTTTTAACTTTTTCATGACGGTGAATATTCACGAGGTACTATTCTTGAAGTACTATTCACGGGGTACTATTCACTCGGGTACTATTCACCGGGGTACTATTCATGACAAAAATTAATTTCTTTTTGGTCCAAATTATTTTTGATACAATATTATTCTTGAATTTTACTCCACAAAGCAGTATCATATTGTCAATTTGGGCATTATTGAATCCTGAATAAATTAAATTATAAATCTTTAAAATTTATCCTTGCTCTCATTTAATTGAATTCTTATATCATTGTCATCATCCTCATTCTTATATTGTGATGAAATCATCTTTGGCCCGTAGTGCATAGATGGACTTTTAATTGGTATTATTATGACCAGAGATTATTCGGTATAATCATGATCTATAATGTTACAAATGATATGGTAAAAGTCCTCATTGACCCGTAGTGCATTGATGGACAGTTGTTGGCATGATCATGAACATTGGTGATAACACGATTATCCTTGGCCCGTAGTGCATGGATAATTTGTGGACATGATACTAATGAATATCCTTGGCCCGTAGTGCATGGATAATTTAGTGATGTGGATTATTTATTGAGCTGAGTCTCAGCGATAAAATTGATGATAAACTTTTTAAATCATAGAAGATAGTAGATATCATGCTCTACTTGACTCTTCTAATGGATTACTTGTTCCTCTACAGTTAAACTTATTGTTTATCAGTTTAACACTGTTGAAGGCTAACGATAATTTATTCTGCATTATCTTAGTCATAATATTTCTTACTGGGCTAGTTGAGCTCACCCTTTTGCTTCCATTTTTCTCTTCAGGAAATGAGAACATAGCCGGGACTAGTCGGGGAACGGAGTGATAGTTCGAGATAGTGGTTGTAGTAGTCCTCACTATTCTATAAAATAGTGTGATAATAATTGTAATGAGGACTCCATTTAAGTTTGGATATTGTCTAGAAGACAATATTCGTGTTAACACTTTCAGCTATGTTTTTTGTATTTTACACGACAGTTGTATAATTAAGTTTGTATTTAAATTATGTACCATGTATTTGGCGACTCAGAATGGGTGATGTATACATATTTTGGGGGCATCACAGGAAAAGTAATACATATATATAAATGTAATATGTTAATGTAATACGATTGTGAATCTCATAAATAGTTAAAACATTTATCGAATAAAATAAATATTTTAGTTGGAATAGTTATGAAATTTAAAATGAATATTTTAGTTGGAAATTGTTATGGAATAATTTGTTTAAAGTTTGATAATATTGAGTTTAATAAAAATAGTCTAATTTAATTAAGTAATTAAATTATAGGATTAATAGTTGTTAAATAAAATTATAATTACATTAGATAAATAGAAGTTATAATTTTATTAGTAAGGTTTAATTGGATTTATTAATGTATTGAGATTAATTCAATTTAATTAGTTAATGGGTGTGACAAGGGTATTGTAAGGACCTAGAATTTTACATGAATTTTTTTTTCGAATAATTTTTTTTTATTATTATTATATAATGTTAATGGTTATTTTGAGCTTTGCGGGATATGAATTCAATAGGCTAGTCAATTTATTGACTATGCAGTGTAAACCAAGTAATAATGAATACCTGATTGAAATTCTATTATGATTTTGGTCAATAATACATTTATTATTATAATTGTATTATGAATATTTGGCTAAGGGTGAGTATTGATCAAATAAGGTATCTTAGTAATAAAACCTAATTATCAGTTAGGGAACTCTGATGTTAATTAGGAAATCCTAATTCTAGATCTGGTAACCTTAAACCCTGATAACAAACCCTAACCATAATTAGGGTTATAAAGGAGAAATTATGACTTGATATACTGAACATTAGGTTTTATTATGTAGGATTAAGTATGAAAAATTTATCAGGGAAATCAATTTGAGGATTAGGGAACCCTAACCCTAAATATCAAATCGTAATTTTAGTTCTGGGAATAATAAAACCTAATCTGAAATTTCAAAACCCTAATTTGGGAGCTCAAATGCTAAATATAAAACTCTGAGGGGTAAGATTTATGGTATATATGTGGAAGGACCAAATTACCCTTCAAATTGTAGGGGAAATGTGACGCCCCCAAATTCGGGTATCTTCCAACCCGACAGATGGTGCTACACGGTACTACCATTCACACATACATTCAATTGAAATTACTCAAAAGAGTGAATATGTCTTATTTATATTGCAAAACAATATTCCCTTTCCTAGGTTCTTTATAACCATTACATATGTTTCTTGTCATAATATTAAATAATTACAACATTACACCTATACTATTATATAGACAGTTCATTGGTTTGCCTTAGCCTTTCCTTTATCTTTATTCGATCCTTCAGGTCGTTCAATCTTAGCTGCATTTATATGGTTCAAGCAAGAGTGAGCATAACTAGCTCAGCAAGTATGATAATTTCATTAAACAACATGCTTGAATCATACAAATCGTATATCTTCTATAACTGAAGCAATAGTTATGAAGTACTATAGATTAATCAAAAATAGCACTTCTTTTCCTTTAAAACATTTCACAATGAACCATGTTCATTAAACATCAATTTTGGTCCAAGACATTGAGCATTTCATTCTTTCTTTGAAAATGACAACCCGACACTAAGTCCGTAAGTCCAGTATTACTTATGAGCAAGTCTAGGTGATCAGCATATAGTACTCTATGTTGTACAATAATTCTTCTGTAAATGTGTTTACGTTTAAGTTTTGGCAACCTCACATGCCTGTCGTTTGATGACAAAACGTTTGTTTATTCATACTCAGTCTTTGTTTGAAATCCATACCAAAATAGTTTGGTAAAAGATAGCAACTTTGATAACATTTTGATAGATTATAAGAAATCCAATGAATACATTAAGTCTAGCCGAAGGAATTGGCTTTGGCCTCATCATACATTAACTCATGCGTAAGAGACATGAATCACAAAGCTTGTCCAAAATGAACATAGACAAGGGTTAGAACACTTACCTTCAGCGTCTTCTACAGATTAAATACTTTTCCTTTTGAGTCTTTAATGTTTCTACAATACATAACCATGTAACATACCACATTAGGTCATAATCAATCATGTATGGTTCCTAACGTATCTTACCCTTCTTCTCAATCTAATCGTTCATTAGATTATTTAACGTTCATTACGGTTTACTGTATTACATTGTGTTTACGTTTAAGTAATCTTTCATTAACCTTTAGTTGTAATTCTTAAGGTTATTAACATCTTTAATGATGTTACTTTAGGTGTATTAAGTATATAAATCACCATCAATCAACTGATATTTCTTTTGTGTTCATGTGTATTCTTTACTACCTTTTCCCTAGTGTTGGCACTGCGGCGCCAGCTTTCCTTCTTGGACTCGCACTGCGGTGTGAGTTAGCAGCGACTTTTACCTAAACCTGGCGCTGTGGCGCCATCCCCAGTACAAATGGTCGTGCTGTGGCACCACTCTCTAGTAGGTTATGGGCACGAATCGGCGTTGCAGCACCAACTTTCAAGCCTTGGCCAGCGCTGCGGCGGCAATCCTATGCCTCAGAAAAATTTGATAGTTTTCTTGCTTAGTGAGATTCCTGAACTCATAAATTGCTCATTTTAAGTCCGAATTAGCTCGTTCAAAAGTCATTAGCTCACAAATCACATGAACAAAGTTTTAATATAATAATTTTAAATTTTCAAATCCGTTAACACAAAATTCACCATTTAAGTCTGTTATTACGAAAAACGATAAACGTTTGTGAACATTTATAGCTCGTTTCTTCGTTCTAAGTCGGAATTTGACCATTTTTGAGTTCGCAACTCTAAAATGCAAACTTAGACTATTCTCCATTGAAAACCAGCATTTTTGAGTTCAATGTTAACTTTTGACTTCCATTCCGAGAATTTCACGATTTCTACGATTATCGTCTAATCTCGTAAATTTTGCCATAACTTCGTTACTTAAGATTTTTACACCATTCCAAATGGATTCATTCCATTATCACAACATAGACTATCTAAGTCTACAAATGATGGTTTTAAACTTGTCCATCAACAACAATATTACAATTCTTTAATGTCTTTCAATGGTTTATAACTTTTATACTTACAATTCACTTTCAACATGGTTTATTAAAGTTTAGATCCACTAATAACCATCCTTATACTCCTTATCATACATACTCCATCAATCATCACTTCTCTATCAAATTACAATTGAAGAGAGGAAGATTAATGGTTATGGATCATTACCTTTGTGTTCTAGCTTTCTTTCTTCTTCTTTTTTTGGATTATAGCAAAGTATAGCTCTTACTCACTTTTCTCTCAATAATCTAGGATATTGGTGGAAAACAAACAAAACAAAATGACAAGCTAAGCTCTTCTATTTATAGGAAATACAAATTTAGGGCAATTTAGACATTAAATCATCCCACCTCCTTTCTCCACCTCCTTACTATTCTATCCTTGGTCACCAAGTAAATCACTTTACTTGGTCGCCAAGATGGTTGCCATGTGATCCATGGGGCCCACGTGAGTTGCCCCATGGGGTTTTCTTACCCGTTTACCCATCTGTTCGATCCGCGGATCCGGTTCTTAGTTTGGGCTTAAGTTTTAATAACTTTGACTTAACCTTTGGGCTTGCATTATCAAACATTGGGCTTTAACATTATTTCCTTTGGACTTGTACAATTCCTACACAAATTCTATAAATCCAATACCATTGGCCTAAAGCTTATAACGTATTATCTATGTATTCTTCTCGTATGCTAATTCGTATACTCATTCATCATATAAGACATACCATCATTCATACATACTCGTATAATACCTCGTACCATACTCGTATTCATTACCTCGTACAATACTTACGTATCATACGATCATCGTTTACTAAATTTTCACTTTCCCTAACATTCTCGAATTTAGTACGCAGGTAAAAAACTGTGTTTCTCATACTTGAATTATTATTACATAATCCATCATTCCTTGCTATTCTATCGTTACGTATTTCTCGAAAGTTCAAAAATTATTCCCGAGCAGATATTGATGAACAGTGTTTTTTAGAAAATTTCTCGGAAAACTTTTATTTTCGTCTTGGAAATTCAAACACTTTAATTCTATAACGTAGCTAAAATACTACGATATTCCAAAATGTTTAGGTTATAGAATAACATTCATCTTGCTTACTCATTATAATATAATTTTATTCATTATTTAATCAAATAAAATTATTTTACAAATAATCCAATTTTCTCGATCGTTACAAGAAATTACCAAAATACCCTTAGTAGGTGCGAAATGACTAAAATACTCTTTTACTTAAATCTTAAGTAAACGATATTGTCAAATCTTGGTGACACCGCTTTTGATATGCCATGTGCTTAATATATTCACCAATCAGCCAATTAAGGCCACCTAGCATCATTTGTGACCATGGATTCAAAAAATTAAAGATTAAAAAGTAAGAAATATCTCACTTTAGTTTTCAAGTTAACCAAGATCTTCTCTCTCTAAAATTTTGAAAATGGAGAGTGGACGGGAGTGATAAGTTAAGCTAATGTCAAACTTTAGCGATGCAAGAACATATTATGATGATCAGAAGTTAAGATTAAAGCTTTAAAGGTATAAACCCTAGCTATCTTTAAATCCTTTTGATTCTGTTAAATGATGTTTTTTGTTGGTTAGATATGTGTTAGTAGGTGTTATTTAGTGATCTATAATGTTACATCATATATTCATAACATCTAGACCCAAGAAAATAGAGTTTTAAAGACTGACTTAGAACCCTAAAAATATGGCCTGATAGCCATATGTCAGGGCCCATAAATCTCTATGCATTTAATGTTATGTTGTGTTAGTGTTATATTCTTGTTCTCTGTCATGAGGAGAGTAGACTAGAAGTGGAATCAAGTCCATACCATGTCTAGATCTCAAGATATGAGTGGCCAAACATTGTTGACCAACCACGAAAACTGGAATCTGGGCAACCCAGAAATTTCCCAGAATGTCTGACAACATTTTGCAGGGCTTGAATCTTGTTGTTGTTATATAGTTAGGCCATGTTAGTGTATTGGTTTTGTAAACTGACATGTAGACAACACAATCATGCCATTAGAATTGTAACGACCGAGAAAATCAGATTAATTATAAAATAATTTTATTTGATTAAATAATGAATAAAACTATATTATATGTTACTATTAATGAGTAAGTGTAACAATCAAGAATTTTATTTATAATTTCAAATATGTATTGAATTAAATAAATATTTTTAATTGATGTTTTGTTGTTTAATAGATATTTGTTGGATTATTAGTAAGTAAATAATTTATGAGCTATAGAAATTAACTTAATTAAGATAAAAGAATGATGAATTAAATTTATGAGATAATACTCTAATTTAAATTAATAACTAAATTAGAGAGTTGTTAAGGATTATATAGTTTTGTAGAATGTTGTTTTAATTTAATTTAGTAATTAAAGTGATATGTTAATTTATTAAGTCAAATTATAATGAAAATTATAATTTTGTGATAATTAGTTTTGTTTATTTAATTAAGATTAGATATGGAAATCCAAGTAAATATTGTGGGACAATAAACCATAGTATAAATGATTTATTGAAGTAAATTAAAAGAGTTTTAAATGGATTTACAAAACAAGGCTTAAGGAATGATTAAGTTATTATTTTAAAAGTCTTTTGCCAAACAAAGCCTTATGGCTTTTGAATTAAAAAATAATAATAATAATATAATAAATATTTTTATAAATGATACATAATTATTATATTTAATAGTACGTCAGTTTTAGACGTTAGTTTTTGTGCGTTGTTTTTACGTAAAGGTTTGGCCTAAGCCTGAGAAAAGAGAAGAAGAGAAGAAGAGAGGAAGAGAGAAATTGAGAGGAAGAGAAGAAGAAATTCTATGTGAAGGTTAGAGAATCAAAGAAAAAAATAAGAAGATTGTTTGAGTTTTCTAACTAATCAAAGGTAATAATCTAATTTTAAATTCTAGTTGTGTTTTCTTAAAATTACTTCACTGTAATTAAGTTTTAATGATGAATTTCTTGAAATGTTTATGGGTATGAATAATCCATTATATGTAATCTATAATTGGTTTTGGGTTATCGAAATCATGAAAAATAGGATGAAGAAGAGAAAATTGAGTTATTGATGAAATATGTATATTATGACTTAGTTGGAGTCAAAGATTGATGGTTAGAACATGAATATAATCTGAAATTGATAATAGATGTTGTTAGTATATTGAAAAACAAAAACAACAAAGTTTAAACGAATTGATTTGGTTAGGAATCAAATCTGTGGTGAATGATTACGCTGAATATTGTAAAACATGTAAAACTAATATGAACATGAGTTTTGGGTGAAGATTTAGGTTTGTTAGTTTTTCTGTAAATTGTTATAATTCTAGTATGTTGTATTTCTATGAATTATAAATCCATAGAGTCGAAAACGGACTGATTTGGGTGTGTATAACTCAAGTTATGAAGGTTGGAAGGAGAAATGGTCAAAAATTCGTAAGAACTGTAAAACTGGAAAAAAAACGCATAACTAGTGCTAAGTAGGCCTGGCAAAATATGGTTATGGGTTGGTTTTGGTTTTCAAAATATGGTTATAGTTCCATTTAAGAACTAAAACAATATTAACCATTTTTAATATGGGTTGGAACTATATGGTTATGGTTCAAAACCATATTAACCATATTAACCATTTTGAGATGTTTTGACTTTTAAACAGAACTTTTGAAAAATGAAATTATGATCGTCACAAATAAATTAATTAAGTAATAATATGATATAAAAATTATTAATATAAATAATAAAATGCTAAAAACTATACTAATAAAATTTTAAATTGAAATTAATTCTACTTAATTACTAAAAAACTATACTAATAAAATTTTAAATTGAAATTATTAATTCTACTTAAAATAAATTATTTGTGCAATTATATTAATTTATAAAATATAATTATTTATGAAATGATATTAAGTTATGAAAAAATCCACTTAATATCTCTAAAACACTTTACTTTGTCACCCTATCTTTTTTTTTAAAACTGTCTCACTAAATTTTATCATAATCTTTGAATTTTTGTTATAGTGTATTGTTGTTCAACTAGACTTTTAAATTAGTACGTAAAAATTGTTTATTTTTTTCAATTATACTTTTAAATTTAGTAGAAAATATATTTTGCATATGGAGGAAATTAACAATAATTAACTATCCTGCACTTAAATAGCACACTAGTAATCTTGACAATAAGCTCTAAAACATGATTAAATATTCAGAGTTATACACCAAAACGCAAGCACCCAATATCCAATTACAAATGTTCATAAAACCAATATTAATTAGAGATAAAAAAAATTAATATTTTCACATAATTTTTCTCATTTCATATGAGATTCGTATATCATTTTTCTTTTAATTACTACAAGCTTTGATGACCAAATGAAATAAACTTTCTCTTTTCCAAAAAAGTCAAATGGAGCATCACTTTTTCGCACTTGTAGAAAGAGAAAAACAAGACATGACATTTTATTAGAGAGAAAAACAAGACATGAAGTGAATCTAAAAATGGTATGGTATGGAATATGGGTTGAAAAATGGTTAACCGGTTAACTAACTATATTTGTTTTAAAAAATATGGGTCCAAACTTTAACCAACCTAAATAAATAAAAATGGTTAACCAACCCATTTGGTTCCAGTTAATATGGTTTGACCCAACAGTTAACTAACTATATTGCCGTGTCTAGTGTTTGAAGCGCTGCAAAATATTGCCCCCAAGGCTATTTGGGGTCAGAACGTAGCAAGAAATAGTTGACACTAATTAGGACAATTTTGACCTCCTGTAGTAAAACGATCATAACATTTTTATACAAACTCTGATTGAGGTAATTCAAGATGATACGGAACGAGGACAAATAGCCCTACAACTTTCGTTCTTTAAGTTTTTCAATTTAAAGTCAGGAACAGGGGTCAAAATGGTCATTTGTGGGACTGGTATGTATTAGGAGGCAATCGGAAGGCGTCGGGCGTGCACGTATGCAAATGTAGTGCTCCTGACGATAAAGGATGTTGTCCTAAGTTATAAAACATGAATATTAGTAAATATAATGATGCTTAATATTAATAAAGGATGTATTAGATAAGTTTTATAAGCATACTAAGCGCACACAAGAGAGACAAATCGGGCATGTGACGAACGAACGTCGAAACGCCGTGACAAATGTTAATGAACGTAAAAAGTGTATAAAGTCAAATGAAATGAATATTATAAGATATGAAATGGGGTTAATATAAAATCAGTAATGATTCCTAGCAAGACTGAAACACTAGAATGAACTTCGAGTTTGACTAAGAAGAAATATAGTGAGTTATAATTCTAAAGTTAGCACAATCAAATTGAACATTGTGTATTGATTAAAAGGAAGGGTTATAGGATGTAGATTAAAGTTTACATTAAAACTACTATGCATTGCTATGTGACTAATAGTTGATATGAATGATTATATAATTGTGTAGGGCACGTGAAGTATGGATAGCTGTAAGTTGTTAAACTGTTATTGTTAAACAACGATCAAGGCAAGTCATTTAGTTTCTATTTGCTATGTGAATTTGATGATGAACTGTTTGAAATCTTTATTGCAAATAGCATGGTGTGTTATATTAATGTTGAAAGTATGAAATGTTAAAATCAATTTATGACTACGTTGATTGAGTAAGGAACTCAATCTTTATACTTGTTATATGAACTACAACATGTATGTTATGTTAGTCCAACGTTTATGAGATGTATATAGAGCATGTTATTATGTGCTATGTGATGAATGAAAACTATTAGATTTTGCTGGGATTTCGAGCTCAACCTTGCAAATAACCACTTTTGCAGGTTAAAGATTTAATGTAAAGTTATGTGCTACTTGAAAGATATGAATCAGATGTGATACTTGAAGATTTATATACTTTGACTAAGTTATTATTATTTGAACCATGTTTAAGGTTCCGAATAATGTATTAATGTTGAATTGTGATATCGTTTTGCGATGTAAACTCTTGTAGTATTAAAATGATTATGAGATATTTATATGTAAAGGGTGAAATTTTTGGCAACGAGAATAGTTTGTAATAGAAAATTTTAATTGTAATAGAAAATTTTAATTATTCCACAAATTTCAATGGTTGTTTTATCATTTTATGAAGTGAAATTAGAGGTTGAATGTATTGCTAACGACAGAAGTTGAGAATTAGATTATTTAAATTTTGGGGTTGTTACAGTTGGTATCAAAGCTGATAGGTTAGAAACCTTAGGTAAGAGTACCTTAGGCTATAACCTTAGAGAAGAGAGTTGCATATAATGAAAGAATAAGCTCAAATAGAGTTTGAACAATAAGAAGTAATTTAAGAAATTTATAAAGAAGGGATTAAAACATGCATGAGAAGACTCAAAGAAGAACCTCGCAGAGTTATAAGGAATATGAAAGTGGGGTTACCCAACTCCAATACTAAGGATGTAAGGTGATAATAAATAAACAATGTCTATAAGAAGAGAATGATAAAGAAGTTAAGAATAAAAAGTTATATTTAAGTATGGTACAATTGTACTCTTTAATAGTTGATGTATGGTATCTGGGCTAAACGATTCCTTCATTGAGCGGAGGTATATACGAACTAGCAACTCGGAACCTAGTTTGTTGGTTGTTTGTGGGAAACCACTCAGCGTATCATATTGAAACTGTTAGAGACTCAATGTGTACCAAGTATAGATAGTGGATACGTATGATGAAAATGTGTAACTCGAATGAAATGTTGAGCAATGTAAACGAAGTTAAAAATTCTTAAAGGAAGAATTGTTATATAAACAAGAGAATTCAAAGAAGAATCTTGAAGAGATATAAAGATAAGAAATGGGAGTTACCTAACTCCAATAACATAGATAACAAAAAATGATGAATAGACAAAGCCTGTAAGATTAAAAGCATAAATAAAATCGTAAATGATGAAAAAGGAAAGAAAGAGGATCGTAAAACAAAACGATAAGGAGTTAAGAAAAGAATTTTAAGGGAGATGATTATAGAATTAGATCATGGCATGATATGTTTAAGTTATAAAAGAAAGATGGTCTGTAATGTTTGAATAATTATAGCTTGATGCTATGAAGATAATGTACTATGAAATAGTACGAGGTAAAAACTCGAGAGGAGTTATAAGTGATGAGGTACGAAAAATTTGTATTGAGCAAAGAGAAAGTTATAAGCAAGATAGAGTTAGGTGGGATTTCAATTGAGGACTCATGTGATGGCTAAGTTGTACAAACCTTTGTATGGGCAAGGGTTTTATGTAAGACCCCAAATTATTAATAAATGAAATTCATTTTCCTCTATTTATTATTTTGAAATAGTAAGGGTTGATTTGATTAATGTGGATAGTTATGGGTAAAATACACAAATATTTGAATAAGCAAGTGGTTATAAAATATTCATTATTGTTTGGGAATATTCGTTTGGTCGTGGAATATTAAATGCGTCGAGGGAATATTCGTGATTTACGCTAGCGAGCTTTTTGGGCCCCATAACGAAAAAAGCGATTGGATGAAGAAAACGACAAATATAAGTTGTTTATAAATAACAGCGTAGTTGTTACCGTTAATACTGTTGGAATACTCGGTGGTTAAAACACACTAATACGCGTTGTTGAACAGTAGCACACAGTATTGCACCAATTATTGATTCTTACGTAAGAAGGCACTACTCAATAATTGTTACAGTAATTACTATTCAATATTTTATTTTATTGATTCAATAATTGTTGCATTGATATTTTATATTACTATTGTTTCAATAAATTGTCATTACACAGTATTTTCCATTATCGAAGCAATAATTCATATTATTTGAATAATATTATTGGATAACATTATTGGCAATGTCTAGAAAGTTCTGTCTAAGGAGAGGTTTGGTCACCTAATTGCGCTCCAGTAAGGAGAAATCTTTATTGGAAAAGCCCCTCTTTCTTCGGGAACGGCACAGTTGCCAAGATCTTGTGATTTCTGTAATATTATTTATGAATAATTAATTATTGATTTATATGATGAGGAAAATATTGATTTTATGTGGATATGGATGGAGAAAATTTTTAATGTGACAATTGTTGAAAATTAATATTTTATCTTTTTCTGAAAAATAATTCATTTAAATATATTATTTTAATAATATATTAACGGTGATATTTTTATAATGAATGTGCGATATGTGAGTATATGAGGAGGAAGAGTATTTTGGTGGCATTAAATGATTAACACATGTTTTGTGTGTCGGTGGACCCCATTTCTTGAATGAAACTTGATTATAGCCTGTAAAATCGTCCGTTTGTGGATTTTGGTCAATTTTTGTTTAGAATTTGGAAAACCTTTCTTCTGCAAAGTTGTAGAGAATTGAATTTCCTATAAAAAGTCGCGAGATTCGAATTTTCTAATAAAATGGCTATTTATTATGAATTATTGAAGTTCCGAAACTCCGAAATAATTGATTTTTGGAAGTTTAAAATAATTTAAATAACAAAAACGTTTTTTGTGCAAGTCTTGTGAGGTGGGCTATTTGGTGGCTGAGGTTTTGAAGCAAAATAAGTGTGCGTTGGAATAAAAATTATATATATTAATATTTTATTAAATTTTACGCTTTGGTGTTCTAAGCAATTTCCTATAAATAGGTGCTTAGGTTAGAATTGAAAATCACCGTAAACCAAGTTTTCTCTCTATATTATCGGCGTATTCTTGTGAGTATTTTGAGTATACTTTGAGTATTGCTATATGGTGCAAGTTCAAGGCATAGCCTATATCCAAGGTGTTTCAAATTAGAAATACCGATCTTTCGAGGTAAGGGATGTTATTTTATTCGAAAATGATATTATTTCTTTAATATCATTATGCCGAAATATTGGTTGGAAATTTTTATCAAATTTGGAACTTTTTCATGTCGGGGTTACTATTCATGAGTTACTATTCATGAGTTACTATTCACAAGTACTATTCACAAAGCGTGAAGATGTTTTTTTGTGAAATTTCTATCTTTTGGTGTCGGAGTTACTATTCACGTATACGACATTATTCACGTATACGGCACTATTCACGAATATGGCACTATTCATCGAAAAATGAAATTTCTTCTTTTTGTCCAAAATATCTACTATGGATACTAGCTTTGATTGTATCCATGTTTTGATCATTCTTGAATTTTACTCCACTCTGATTACTTATGAAGTATTTTTGAACTTGGATTGTTTAAAATACTAATCCTTAATATTGTTCTTTTGTTTCCTTTGGATTCGTTTCCTTTAAAATATTTTTCATCATCCTCTCATCCTAAATGATGATATTCTTGAATATCTATGGCCCGTAGTACAAAGATGAATTATTTCTTGATGAATATCTTTGGCTGTAATGCAAAGATGAGCAGTGTTGAGATGAACATGACTTCATCGATTAATATCTTTGGCTCAGTAGTGCAAAGATGAATATTTGATTCGAGATATATATTGATTGATGTTACAGGATAAAATATCGACGATGAACTTTTAAATTCATATATAGTAAGATAGTAGTTTGCATTCTCTACTTAACTCTTCTAATGAATTGTTGTTTTCCATTGCGATTGTTGATTTAAAACCGGTTGTCTATTGTATTCTATTAGATTTTTCCTGTTGAAGACTAACGATAATTTGTTGTATATTATCTTAGTCATAATATTCTTTACTGGGCTAGTTGAGCTCACCCTTTTTTCCTTTTTGTTCCATTTTTCTTCTCAGGAGGCGAGAATGTAGTGAGTACGAGTCGGGGTATGGAATGATGGTTATAGAGAGAGTTGTTTAGTAGTCCTCACCATTTTTGTAAAATAATGTATAAATAATTGTGATGAGGATTTCTTTGGGTATGTATATTGTATAGAAGACAATAATTGTATTTAAACTCACAGTATATATGTTGTCGTATTTTGCACGACAAATGTATTAATAAAGTTGTAGTTATTTCTGTACCATGTATTTGGCGACTCAGAATGGGTTGGATGAAATGGACCTATTTTGGGGGCGTCACATTTTATGCTTGCACTCAGTTTATCACATTGATAATCATTAGAATGTTGGTGTCTTGCTATCAATGTATATGTGGTGAAAAGGTGATTCTTTTCTCATGTGTATATTTGATAGTTAGAAACTATTAAGATTAGTCAGATATTATTAGGATTAGGTGCAGTTCTTAAAACTAATGCATACGGTAAGTTCGTGACTCGTAATAATATGGTATTTTTTGAACCCCTCAGCGAATGAACGTCTATGGTCTGACTAGGATAAGTTCTTAAACTCATATTATTGTGTAGTAAATTTGATGAACTATACTGGGGGTATAGGAAGATTGTAAGTTGAAATACAAGAATATTTACTATAAGAGTATTGTTGGTGCTAGAAATAAAAAGAATTAGTTAGTAATGAGGTAATGGAGTAAAGATTGAAATTGATGGAGAATATTAGATATTCTAAATTTACTAGCTATGCTAGACTTTCGAGATTTATTGACTTCGTGTCGATGGTTGTACTTTTGTTTTTTGAAAAAATGTTGGATCACACTAGTGAACCAAAGAATTTTTAAAACAGTGCTATTATTCGCATATCTATGCTGTTTGTTTCGGGTAGATAAAAAAATGATTTTTAAAATTTCAAAATACATTTTAACTATATGTATCGGGTGATATGATAAATAATGGAGTCACCAATGCAATGGAACCTGGTGTTGGATGTGATCATATGATCATCAGCCCACTATGGTGAGATGTAGTATGACAACGTCATAATCATGACGCCATAAAAAGATTTTTGAGATTTCTTTAAGATATGAGAATATATATATATATATATATATATATATATATATATATATATGTATTTATATATATGTATGTATATGTATATTTCGATTGATATCCAAATTGTTGTAGAAGTCTATGCTATTTGATTCAGCTAGACGAATATTAAAATATGTTCATGAAATTCAAGCGTTTCTTCAGAAGTTATGCCAAACCAAATTATTTTAGTTCGGATTTAGATGTTGAAAAGTTTAGATGAACAACCCTTTTATAGGGGATTACGCGGAGGCGTTTAGATGTTTGTGCACAATACATGGTACGAAGGGTTGATCATCCTAAGTACGGGGAGTCCCTACAGTATTACTGTTAAGGTTAAAGTTGAAAGATTACTTGTAACCGTGGACATAGTTCGTGGTCTTTTAACCCTCAGTTACATCTCTAAAAACTGAGAAGAACAACCTTATTATGGGGAAATTATTTTTTACGCGATGTGTTTAGATGTTTGTACACAATACATCGTACAAATGGCTTAACACCCTAAGTACGGGAGTCCCTATAGTCTAATGACTGTTAAGGTTTAAGTTAAAAGAGTACTTATAACTGTGGACGTAGTTCAAGTTCTTGTGACCCCTCAGCATGATTTGGAATCTTTTAAATTCCTGAGTTATTCATACTGCTTCCCAATTATTGAGCAATTGTGGAAGATTTTTGCTATTCTAAAAGGCGAATGTGGTAAGGATGATATTCCATAGAAAGAAGCAAGTTGTAGAATGCGACACTGAATGATGAATATATTGAATAAGTGAGAAAAGAAATTTTGAAATGAGAAGGAGATGAGTTATCAAAGAATAATGTAAAACTTTTAATAGAAAAGTTTAATAATTGTAAAAAGATCTTTGTGGAAAGAAGTGGTTATAGAACCCAATGAATGAATAAAGTATTAACGTAAAATCTATTTTGATAGATTGAATGAATAAAGATTAATAGATAAAATTTTTGAGGACAAAAATCTTAGAAGAAAGGGCGAATGTAATATCCCGAGTGTTTATGATAACGATCCTTAGAAAAGAAAATGAATGGGTTAAAGAATATATAATACTCAAAATATAATTGAGTTCAAGTGAAAGTTATGAAATAAAAACCTATAATTTGTTGAAGAAATGAATGTAATAGGAAATATAAAACTTATATTAAGGTGATGTGTTGAAGTTATTCAACGAAGAGATTTGATGAAAACCTGAGGAATGTAAGGTTTCGGTGATTTCGAGGACGGAATCCTTATAAGGTGGGAAGAATATAACAATCCAGAATTTTATTTATAATTTCAAATATTTATTAAATTAAATAAATATTTTTAATTAATGTGTTTGTTGTTTAGTAGATATTTGTTGGATTATTAGTAAGTAAATAATTCATGAGTTATAGAAATTAATTTAATTAAGATAAAAGAGTGATGAATTAAATTTATGAGATAATACTCTAATTTAACTTAATAACTAAATTAGAGAGCTGTTAAGGATTATATAGTTTGGTAGAATGTTGTTTTAATTTAATTTAGTAATTAAAGTCATATGTTAATTTATTAAGTCAAATTATAATGAAAATTATAATATTGTGGTAATTAGTTTTGTTTATTTAATTAAGATGGGATATGGAAATCCAAGTAAATAGTGTGGGACAATAAACTATAGTATAAATGATTTATTGAAGTAAATTAAAAGAGTTTTAAATTGAATTACCAAACAAGGCTTAAGGAATGATTAAGTCATTATGTTAAAAGTGTTTTGCCAAACAAAGCCTTATGGCTTTTGAATTAAAATAATAATAATAATATAATAATAAATATTTTTATAAATGATACATAATTGTTATATTTAATAGTACGTCAGTTTTAGACGTTAGTTTTTGTGCGTTGGTTTTTACGAAAAGGTTTGCCTTAAGCTTGAGAAAAGAGAATAAGAGAATAAGAGAAGAAGAAATTCTATGTGAAGGTTGGCGAATCAAAGAAAAAAAAACAAGAAGATTGTTTGAGTTTTCTAACTAATCAAATGTAATAATCTAATTTTAAACTCTAATTGTCTTTTCTTAAAATTACTTCACTGTAATTAGTTTTGATGATGAATTTCTTGATATATTTATGGGTATGAATAATCCATTATATGTAATCTATGATTGGTTTTGGGTTATCAAAATCATGAAAAATAGGATGAAGAAGAGGAAATTGAGTTATTGATGAAATATGTATGTTATGGCTTAGTTGGAGTAAAACATTGATGGTTAGAACATGTATATATTCTAAAATTGATAATAGATGTTGTTAGTATGTTGAAAAATGAAAACAACGAAGTTTAAATGGATTGATTTGGTTAGGAATCGAATCTGTGGTGAATGATTATGCAAAATATGTTAAAACATGTAAAACTAATATGAACATATGTTTTGGGTGAATATTTAGGTTTTTTAGTGTTTCTATAAATTGTTATAATTCTAGTATGTCGTAGTTCTATGAATTACGAATCCATAGAGTCAAAAACGGACTGATTTGGGTGTGTATAACTCAAGTTATGAAGGTTGGAAGGAGAAAGGGTCAAAAATTTGTTAGAACAGTAAAACTGGAAAAAAAAAACATCGTAACTACTACTAAGGGGCACTGCAGCGCGGCCCCCAAGGCTATTTGGGGCTCTGCAGCGCCGAAATAGTTGACACGGCCGAACAGTTTTGACCTTCTATAGTAAAATAGTCATAACATTTTTATACAAACTCCGATTGAGGTGATTCAAGATGATCTGGAACGAGGACGAATAGACCTACAACTTTCGTTCTTTATGGTTTTTAATTTGAGGTCGGGAAAAAGGGTCAAAATAGTCATTTGTGGGACTGGTATGTATTAGGAGGCAATCGGGCGGGCGTCGGGCATGCACGTATGCAAGTGTAGTGCTCTTGACGATAAAAGATGTTGTCCTAAGTTATAAAATATGAATATTAGTAAATATAATGATCCTTAATTTTAATAAATGATGTATTAGATAAGTTGTATAAGCATACTAAGCACACACAAAAGAGATGAATCGGGCATGTGACGAATAAACGTCGAAATGCCGTGACAAGTGTTAATGAACGTAAAAAGTGTATTAAGTTAAATGAAATTAATATTATAAGATTTGAAATGGGGTTAATATAAAATCAATAATGATTCCTAGCAAGACTTAAACACTTGAATGAACTTCGAGTTTGACTAAGAAGAAATATAGTGAGTTATAAGTCTAAAGTTAACACAATCAAATTGAACATTGTGAATTGATTAATAGGAAGGGTTATAGGATGTAGATTAAAGTTTACATTATAACTACTATGCGTTTCTATGTGACTAATTGCTGATGTGAATGATTATATAATTGTGTAGGGCACGTGAAGTGCAGATAACTGTAAGTTGTTAAACTGTTATTGGTAAACAACGATCAAGGCAAGTCTTTCAGCTCCTATTTGCTATGTGAATTTGATGATGAACTATTTGAAATCTTTATTGTAAATAGCATGGTGTGTTATATTAATGTTGAAAGTATGAAATGTTAAAGTTAATTTATGACAACGTTGATTGAGTAATGAATGTTGATTGAGTAAGGAACTCAATCTTTATACTTGTTATATGAACTATAGCATGTATGTTATGTTAGTCCAATATTTATGAGATGTATATCGAGCATGTTATTATGTGCTATGTGATGCATGAAAAATTTTTAGATTTTGTTGGGCGGTCGAGCTCAACCTTACAAATAACCACTTTTGCAGGTTAAAGATTTAAGGTAAAGTTTTGTGCTACTTGAAAGATATGAATCAGATGTGATAATTGAAGATTTATATACTTAAGCTGTGTTATTATTATTTGAACCATGTTTAAGGTTCCGAATAATGTATTAATGTTGAATTGTAATATCGTTTTGCAATATAAACTCTTGTAGTATTAAAATGATTCTAAGATATTTAGATGTAAAGGTTGAAAGTTTTGGGAATGAGAATAGTTTGTAATAGAAAATTTTAATTATTTCGCAAATTTCAATGGTTTTTTTATCATTTTATGATGTAAAATTAGAGGTTGAATGTAGTGTTAACGACCGAAGTTGAGAATTAGATTATATAAATTTTGGGGTCATTACAGTAAGCAATATGAAGGTTGTTCTATAACCTAAAAGTATTGAAATATCGTAGTATTTTGGCAACGTGAAGGAATTAAAGTGTTTGAATTTCCAAGACAAAAATAAAAGCTTTTTGAGAAATTTTTTGAAAAACACTATTCATCAATATCTGCTTGGGAATTATTTTTGAACTTCCGAGAAATATGTAATGATAGAATAATAAGGAAGGATGGATTATGTAATAATAATTCAAGTATGACAAACGCAGTTTTTCACCTGCGTACTAAGTTCGAGAATATTAAGTAAGTAAAGATTGAATAAATGACAATCATATGATACGAAAGTATTATATAAAGCAATGAATACAAGTATGATATAAAGTATTACACAAGTATATATGAAGGATGACGTACGTATATGATGAACGATTATACGAATTAGTATACAAGAACTATACGTTATAAGCTTTAAACCAATTTTAATGGACTTGTAGGATATATGTAAGAATTGGGCAAGCCCAAGTGTAAACTTGTTAAGGCCTAATGATTATAAATGCAAGCCCAATTTTAGGCCTAATGTAATTAAAACCTAAGCCCAAACAAAGAACCAGACACGTGGATCGACATGATGGGTCACTAGATGAGAAAAACCCATGGGGCAACCCATGTGGGCCCTATGGAGCACATGGCCAGCCATCTTGGTGACCAAGTAAAGTGGTTTTACTTGGTGGCTAAGCTAGAAATAGTAAGGAGGTGGAAGTTAAAGAGGTGGAATGGCCTAAATTACCTTAATGCCCTAACTTTGTAATTTTTATAAATAGAAGAGTTGCTAGATCATTTGTTGGTTGTTTATTTTCCACCAACATCTTAGAGTTTACATATTGAGAGAAAAGTGAGAAGTATCTTGCAAATTCAAGAAGAAAAAAGAAGAACCAAGTTAAGAACATCAAAGGTAATGAATCCCTAATCATTAATCTACATCTCTTTATCATAGATTTGATAGAGAAGTGAGTATTGGTGGTGCATGTATCATAAGGTGTATAAGGATGGTTATTAATGGAAGTAAACTTTAATAAATCATGTGTAAATGGAATCATAATCATAAAAGTTATGAACTAATGAAGAACATTAAAGAATTGTCATTTTATTGTTGATGGACAAGTTTAAAACCATCATTTGTAGGTTAAGATGATATATGTTGTATAATGGAATAAATCCATTTGGAACGGTGTAAAAATCTCAAGTAACGAAGTTATGGTAAAATTTATGAGATTAGATGATACTCGTCGAAAACGTTAAATTCTCAGAATGGAAATTAAAAGTCACCATTAAACTGGGAAACATTGGTTTTTGATGGAGAATAGTCTCAGTTTGCATTTTGGAGTTGCGAACTCGAAAATGGTCAAATTCTGACTTAGAACGAAGAAACGATCTAAGAACGTTCACGAACGCTTATCAAATTCGTAATAAAGAACTTAAACGGTGAATTCCATGTTAACGGATTCGTAAATGTAAGCTTTTCTAATGAAATCGTAGTTCATGTGATATGTGAGCTAACGACTTTTGAATGAGCCAATTCAGACTTGTAATGAACAAGTTATGAACCCGGAAAGAATTGTAGTAGAAAAATCTGGGAAATTTTCTCTAAGGCAAGGCTATATGCAGTTATGCTGCCCATGAAGTCGACGTAGTGAGTGCCGGTAGAATCCCCACCCATCGAAGAATGTCGTCAAGCAAAGGCGCCATTAGTAGAGAGCATGGAGCCGCAACGCCAAGGTCAAGGTATAGATACTGTGAAGTCGCGTCGCAGCGCGAGATATATAAAGAAAGCTGGTGCCGCAGCGCCAATACTAGGAAAGAGCCAGAGAAGAATAGTAATGAATGTAAAGAATCTAGAAGTTGGTTAATGGTGAATTAATACCTTAATAAACTTAAAGTATTGTCTTTAATGATGATAATAGCCAAAAGAATTACAACTAAAGATTGACGAACGATTACTTGGACGTAAATAATAAGTAATGCTATAAATCGTAACCAATATTAAACAATCTAAAGAATAATTAGATTGAGAAGAAGGGTAAGATAAGTTAGTGACTATACATGATTTTTTATGACCTAATGTGGTATGTTATGTATAAGGAAAAGTATATTATCTATAGCAGACGCTGAAGGAAAGTGTTCTAACCCTTGTCTATGTTCATTCTGGACAAGCTTTGTGATTCATGTATCTTACGCATGGATTGATGTGTAATGAAGTCGAAGCCAATTCCTTCGGCTAGATTTAATGTGTTTTGTAGATTTCCTTATAATCTATCAAAGTTGCTATCTTTTTCCAAACTATTTTGGTATGGATTTCAAAGAAAGACTGAGTATGAATAAACAAATATTTTGTCGTCAAACAACAAGCACGTGAGGTTGCCAAAACTTAAATGTAAACACGTTTAAAGAAGTAGTGTTGTAAAACATAGAGTAGTATAGGATGATCACCTAGACGTGCTCGTAAGATATACCGGACTTACGGACTTGGTACCGGGTTGTCCTTTTCAAAGAAAGAACGAAATGCTCAAGGTTTTGGACCAAAATTTGATGTTTAACTAATATTGTTCATGGTTAAACGTTTTTAAAAAAAAGAGAAGTGCTATTTTGAATTATCTATAGTACTTCATAACTATTGATTCAGTTATTGAAGATATACAATTCCTTTGATTCAAGCCTGTTGTTTAAATGAAATTCTCATACTTGCTGAGCTAGTTATGCTCACTCTTGCTTGAACCATATGAATTCAGCTAAGACCGAACGACCTGAAGGATCCAATAAGGATAAAGGAAAGGCTAAGGTAGACAAATAAGTTGTCTTTCTAATAGTATAGTAGGAATGTTGTAATTATTTGATATTATGACAAAGAACATATGTAATGGTTATTAAGAACCTGGGAAAGAGAATATTGTTTTGGAATATATAGAAGACATATTCACTCTTTTGAGTTATTTTAATTGAATGTACATATGAACTGTAGCACCGTGTAGCACCATCTGTCGGGTTGGAAGATACCCGCATTTGGGGTCGTCACAAGAACACTTAGATCATTAACAGATTGAAAGATAGTTGTGGTCAAACATGGGTTGATCAATTGCTTAGGTTCCATTTCTGGAAAACCCAGATTCATGAAGAAGAGGCTTCTGACATGGTTTGACTAGCCTAAATCTCTCCCATGTGATGTTGTTAAGCTATGAAAGTGTATTACTTTTGTACCTTGACATATCTACTACAAGATTGAACCATGTAAATACACTAAATAAGCCATGAATCAAATATATGAAGATCCAAAGTAGGACCCTCGCAACTGTCTTCATTTTTTGGGTAACCCAGAAATGAAGAACTGTAATGACCCCAAAATTCATACAATTTAATTCTCGACTTTGGTCATTAACAATACATTCAACCTCTAATTTTACATCATTAAACGATAATACAACCATTGAAATTTGCGGAATAATTAAAATTTTCTATTACAATTAAAATTTTCCATCACAAACTATTCTCGTTCCCAGAACTTTCAACCTTTACATCTAAATATCTCTGAATCATTTTAATACTACAAGAGTTTACATCGCAAAACAATATTACAATTCAACAATAATACATTATTCGGAACCTTAAACATGGTTTAAGTAATAATAACTCAGCCAAAGTATATAAATCTTCAAGTATCACATCTGATTCATATCTTTCAAGTAGCACATACTTTACCTTAAATCTTTAACCTGCAAAAGTGGTTATTTACAAGGTTGAGCTCGACAGCCCAACAAAATCTAACAGTTTTTATGCATCACATAGCACATAATAACATGCTCGATATACATCTCATAAACATTGGACTAACATAACATACATGTTGTACTTCATATAACAAGTATAAAGATTGAGTTCCTTACTCAATCAACATTCATTACTCAATCAACGTAGTCATAAATTGACTTTAACATTTCATACTTTCAACATTAATATAACACACTATGCTATTTGCAATGCAGATTTCAAACAGTTCATCATCAAATTCACATAGCAAATAGGAACTGAAAGACTTGTCTAGATCGTTGTTTACCAATAACAGTTTAACATCTTACAGTTATCTGTACTTCACGTGCCCTACACAATTATATAATCATTCACATCAACTATTAGTAACATCCTTCCCTACTTATAAGGATTCCGTCCTCAGAATCAAAGAAACCTCCCTTACTATGTTTTCACCAAGTCTCTTTTTAAAAAATTTATCGTTGAATATCTTCAACACATTACCTTAATATTGATTTTATATTTCCTACTACATTCATTACTTCAACAAATTCTAGGTTTTATTTCATAACTTTCACTTGAACTCAATTATATTTTGAGTATTATATACTCTTTAACCCATTCATTTCCTTTGCTAAGGATCGTTATCATAAACACTCGGGATGTTACATTCACCCATTCTTCTAAGACTTTCATCCTTAAAATTTTATCTATTAATCTTTATTCATTCAATCTATCAAAATAGATTTTACATTAATACTTTATTCATTCATTGGGTTCTACAACCAAATTCTTTCTTTAAGGATCTTTCTAAGATCATCATATTCCTCACCTCTTCCTCTTCTAAGAGTTTCACATTTCTCTTCTTTCTGGAGTTTCAATTCTTTCTTGAAATTATTATGTTTTGCTTAATTTTCTCATCCTTTCCACTTTTACCTTTCAGAATAATAAGAATCTTCCACAATTGCTCAATAATTGGGAAGCGATATGAATAACAGGAATTTAAAAGATTCCAAATCATGCTGAGGTTCATAAGACCTTGAACTACGTCCACGGTTTTAAGTACTCTTTCAACTTAAACCTTAACAGTCATTAGACTATAGGGACTCCCGTACTTAGGGTGTCAAGCCCTTCATACGATGTATTGTGCACAAACATCTAAACGCATCACATAACTATGTCCACGGTTATAAGTACTCTTTCAACTTTAACCTTAACAGTAACACTGTAGGGACTCCCCGTACTTAGGGTGATTAGCCCTTCATACCATGTATTGTGCACAAACATCTAAACGCTTGCACGTAATCCCCTATAAAAGGGTTGTTCATCTCAGCATTTCAACATCTGAATCTACACCAAAACAATTTGGTTTGGCAAAACTTCTTAAGAAACACTTGAATTTCATGAACATCTTTCAATAATCGTCTAGTTAAATCAAATAGCATAGACTTCTACAACAATTCGGACATCAATCGAAATATATATATATATATATATATATATATATATATTCTCATATCTCAAAGAAATCTTAAAAATCTTTTTATGGCGTCATGATTATGACGTTGTCATACTACATCTTACCATAGTGGACTGACGATCATATGATCACATCCAACACCAGGTTCCATTGCATTGATGACTCCATCGTTTATCATATCACCCGTTGCATATAGTTAAAATATATTTTGAAATTTTAAAAATCCTTTTTTTATCTAGCCGAAACAAACAGCATAGATACGTGAATAATAGCACTCTTTTAAAAATTCTTTGGTTCACTAGTGTGATTCAACATTTTTCAAAAATTAAAAGTACAACCATCGGCACGAAGTCAATAAATCTCGTAAGTCTAGCATAGCTAGTAGATTTAGAATATCCAGGTATCCATCAACTTCAATCTTTACTTCATTACTTCATTACTTAACCATTCAATCAATCTTCAACTTCATCAACGCTCTCTATACTATAACCGTTTTCTACCCAAAATAGTTCATCAAACTTACTACACATTGGAAGTTCAGGAACTTGCCACAATAATATGAGTTTAAGAACTTATCCTAGTCAGACCATAGGCGTCCATTCGCTAAGGGGTTCAAAACATACCATATTATTATGAGTCACAAACTTACCATATGCATTAGTTTTAAGAACCGCACCTAATCCTAATAATATCTGACTAATCTTAATAGTTTCTAACTATCAAATATACACATGAGAAAAGAATCACCTTTTCACCACGCATACATTGATAGCGCGAAACCGACATTCCAATGATTATCAATGTAATAAACTGAGTGCAAGCACAAAAACCCTCGCCCATACAAAGGTTTGTACAACTCAACCATCACATGAGTCCTCAATTGAAATCTCACCTAACTCTATCTTACTCTTAACAACTTACCCTTAACTTGCTCAATATGAATTTCTCGTATCACATTATCTATAACTCCTCGTGAGTTTATCTTGTACTATATCATAGTACATTATCTTCATAGCATCAAGCTATAATTATTCAAACATTACAGACCATCTTCTTTTTATAACATAAACAGATCACGTCATGATCTTATTCTATAATCATCTCCCTTAAAATTCTTTTCTTAACTGGTGATTATTTTGTTTTACGATCATCTTTATTTCCTTTTTCATCATTTACGATTTCGTTTATGCTTTTAATCTTCCAGATTTTGTGTATTCATCATTATTCGTTATCTTGGCTATTGGAGTTAGGTAACTCCCATTTCTTATCTTTATATCTCTTCAAGATTCTTCTTTGAATTCTCTTATTTATAAAACAATTCTGCCTTTAAGAATTTCTAACTTCGTTTACATTGCTCAACATTTCATTTGAGTTCAAAATTTTCATCATACGTATCCACTTTTATACTTGGTACACATCGAGTCTCTAACAGTTTCAATATGGTACGCTGAGTGGTTTCCCACAAATAACCAACAAACTAGGTTCCGAGTTGCTAGTTCGTATATACCTCCGCTTTATGAAGGAATCGTTTAGCCCAGATACCATACATCAACTATTAAAAAGTACAATTGTACCATACTTAAATATAAATTTTTATTCTTAACTTCTTTATCATTCTCTTCTTACAAACATTGTCTATTTATTATCACCTTACATCCTTATTATTGGAGTTGGGTAACCCCACTTTTATATTCCTTATAAATCTGCGAGATTCTTCTTTGAATCCTATCACGTATGTTTTAATCCCTTCATTATAAATTTCTTAAATTACTTCTTATTGTTCAAACTCTATTTGATCTTATTCGTTCATTATCTGCACCTCTCTTCTCGAATGTTATAGCCTAAGGTGCTCTTACCTAAGGTTTCTAACTTATCAGCTCTGATACCAACTATAACGACCCCAAAATTCATACAATTTAATTCTCAACTTCGGTCATTAACAATACATTCAACCTCTAATTTTATATCATTAAACGATAATACCACCATTGAAATTTACGGAATAATTAAAATTTTCTATTACAATTAAATTTTTCTATCACAAACTATTCTTGTTCCCAGAACTTTCAACCTTTACATCTAAATATCTCTGAATCATTTTAATACTACAAGAGTTTACATCGCAAAACAATATTACAATTCAACAATAATACATTATTCGGAACCTTAAACATGGTTTAAGTAATAATAACTCAGCCAAAGTATATAAATCTTCAAGTATCACATCTGATTCATATCTTTCAAGTAGCACATACTTTACCTTAAATCTTTAACCTGCAAAAGTGGTTATTTACAAGGTTGAGCTCGACAGCCCAACAAAATCTAACAGTTTTCATGCATCACATAGCACATAATAACATGCTCGATATACATCTCATAAACATTGGACTAACATAACATACATGTTGTACTTCATATAACAAGTATAAAGATTTAGTTCCTTACTTAATCAACATTCATTACTCAATTAACGTAGTCATAAATTGACTTTAACATTTCATACTTTCAACATTAATATAACACACCATGCTATTTGCAATAAAGATTTCAAACAGTTCATCATCAAATTCACATAGCAAATGGGAACTGAAAGACTTGCCTTGATCGTTGTTTACCAATAACAGTTTAACAGCTTACAGTTATCTGTACTTCACGTGCCCTACACAATTATATAATCATTCACATCAACTATTACTCACATCCTTCCCTCCTTATAAGGATTCCGTCCTCGGAATCAAAAAAACCTCCCTTACTTGGTTTTCACCAAGTCTCTTTTCCAAAAATTTGTCGTTGAATATCTTCAACACATTACCTTAATATAGATTTTATATTTCCTACTACATTCATTACTTCAACAAATTCTAAATTTTATTTCATAACTTTCACTTGAACTCAATTATATTTTGAGTATTATATACTGTTTAACTCATTTATTTTCTTTGTTAAGGATCGTTATCATAAACACTCGGGATATTACAAGAATAGCCTCTGACAGGTTTTTGAGAGCTTATATCTCTCTGTTGTGATGTTATTAAGTTATGAAACTTGTTTAGGGTTGTATTATTACATCAATTCTACAACACTAACATCATTACCAGTCCAGATAACATCAAGATCATAGAATTTGGAGTGGTCAAACTAGGCCCCTGATGACTGACTTAGCATGTTCTTAAATGCTTAAGAACACCTATAGCGACAGTTTTGTCACTATAGACCCCTTTAGCGACAGTTTGAATATAAAATAATTATTTTGATTAAATAATTAGAATAAAATGATAAATAATTAGGAAAAATACATAATTAATTTGTAAAAATTATTTGAAGTCATAAAAAGTGATTTTTAATAATTTGAAATATATTTCATTAATATTTTAATATTTTTCAACATTAATGATTTTAATTTATTTAATTATTATAATAAATAAATTACTTAAAAATAATTTTAATACTTTAAAAATCATTTGAAATTATATGAAAGAGTTAGAAAATATTTTAAGTTATTTTGAATGACTTTTAATATTTTGGGATGAATTTCATTAATAATTAAATATTAATGATAATTGATTTATTTAATAAAAGTATTAAATAAATTATGGAAAAATAAAATTAATGTTTTAAAAATCATATAAAAATGATTTAAAGGTTATAAAAAATTGAGTTATAAAATATAACTTCTAAAATTTTGTCATAAAATATATTAATATTTTAATATTAATTAATGGCGATTATTTAAAAATTGTTTTAAATGTTTAAAATTATTTAAATGTGATAGTAAAGTATTAAAAATACTTTGAGATATTTTAAAAACTTATAATATTATGTCATGTATTTCATTAATATTTGAAATTAAACAAATATTAATGATAATGGAATTAAGTGGTATTTAAATCATATAAATGTGATATTAATGATTGAAAAATTATTATAAATAATAATAATTATTTGAAAATTATTATGAGCTTTTGAAAAATATTTTGGTTAAATAATAAATTATCTAAGATAATATTTAAGCGTTAAAGTAGAGTCTTATTAGAATTAGGCTCGATAATTATCCGATTAGGCACTCGGGATGTCGAAATAGTACCGAACTCAACTTAAACTGAAGTAGTTTGACTTGATACTAGGTCTTATATATTTTATTGATTGTTAGGATTATGTGGTAATGTGTTTAGGTTATTTTATAACTGTATATAACAGTGTTATATGTGTGACGCCCCCAAATTTACGTACTTGAAACCCGAACTCAGTGCTTCACGATATCATTTTTTTAAGCAGAATAGTAATAATAATATAAATATCAAACTTAATTTACATATCAGAGTTGTCTAATCCCCGGGTTAATAACCTTTAAAACATTTCATTACATGATAAGTAATAAATATTATGGTCTTAATAAAGTCTAACTATTACATAAGATACCATTAAACTTATTCTATCAGCTTTCCTTTCCCTTTGTTCTTGGCAGAACCTTCAGGTTGATCACACTTAGCTAAAAATATTTAAATTTAAAGCAAGAATGAGAATTTAATTGCCCAGCAAGTAATAGCAGACAATAAACTTTAGCTGAAAGAAGTAAATGTTTTCTTTGAAATGCACTTCTACAACGAAATAATAGTTGTGAAGTAAACTGAAGCGATATTAAACAACATATCAATTCTATTTTAAAATTTTAAATTACGTACTGATTATGATTGGTGAGAAGTCGACAGACTATAAACTTTGTTTTTAATTTTTGAAAAGGTTTTATAGAACTTCATCCGTAAACCGTCATGTCTTACGGGCACGGAGGGTGATCAGCCTGGTATGCCCTGTATTGATCAATACTACGTGTTCGAAGGATGTTTTTGTTCCTCATATCCGCCTTTGGCGCATAAAAAGTTTCCTAGGTTCAGGATGTTCATACTTAGTCTAGAATTCGAACCAAAATAATTCGGTTGGATATCAATAATGTTCTATCATGATCAATGATATTTTTAAATCTGTGTCTAACTGAGTTAAATAGCTTAGACAGCTATTAATTAATGTATACATACCAAAAATCAATAAGTATGTATTAACAAGTACAATAATTATCCAAGTGAGGACACTTGTATAACCAATATTAGAAATTAACGAACAGAATATACATCTGGATTATACAATAATACAATATTGATAAACGTTGAACGGATAAAATTCAATAACTCGTATGAATACAACGAATTAAATACATAATCAATAAGAGTAGAGTTAATAAACTGGCACAACAATAATATAGTTCTGAAACTTGCTTACACATGTCCATTGCATAAAGTGTGACAACCTGAATTTTCATAAGTTATTAAAATAAGAATTTAATAATTAAAATTCTAATTATAAGGTGTATATATTTTGAATTATGTGTTTTGGTATGAAGAAATTAAATTTTTATGAGATTTAATAGTTGATTAAACTATTAAAGGAAATAAAAGAAATTAGTCGCGATAAAGAATTAGTGGCGAGAGATATTAACCATATAAATATTGGGTAATTTAAATTAAGTTAAAACTATATTATGATTAAATGAATTATTATAATGTTATTTTAATTTGATTATGTAATCAAAGTGACGTGTTAATTTATTAAATAAAATTATAATTATAATGAAAATTATACTTTTATTATATTAGTTTATGTGGTAAATTGATTTAATAAATTGTTATTAGATTAAATTTAATTTGAATATGGAAATTTATTTAAATAAAGTGTGACAATAAACTATATTATAAATGACTTATGAAAATAGATTAAAAGAGTTTTAAATTGGTTTTACCAAACAAAGCCTTAGAGCTTTTGAAATTCTTATTTTAATCTTGTTTTGCCAAACAAAGCTTAAGGAATGATTAAGTCATTATTTTAATTAGTTTTTCCAAACAAAGCCTTATGGCTTTTGAATTAAAATAAAATATAATAAATATTTTTGTAACTGATATGAACTTATTATATTTAATAGTACGTCCGTTTTTACGTTTTGTTTTGGTTTTATTGTGTCTGTTTTATTTTTTTAACGTAAGGTGTTGGCCTAAGCCTGAGGATAGTGGAAGAGAAGAACAGAGGAAAATAGAGAGAAAGGAGAGAAAGAAATAGAGAGAGAGTTGAGAACAAAAGTTATGTGAATTCACTTCTTTGTTTTCTAGCAAGGATTATTCAAGCCATTGAAGGTATAATCTCTAAAACTTTAGTTCTATGTAAATAAAAGTGTTGTATATAAGAGTTCATGTTCTTGAGTTTCAAACCTCTGTAATCCAAAATTGATGAATTTTTATTATATAAAGTGTTTGATTGTGTGTACATGTAATTATGATGTTATAACTAACATCTAGACAAGGATTTGGGATATTAATTCAGATGAATTACGTTTAAAAAGAAAAGAAATCGTTTACATTGAATATGAGTATGAATATAGCTTATTTTGAAGTCAAAGTTGATGTTTAATTCATTGTATAATTGTAAAATTGGTGATGAATTGTGTTAGTATGATAAGAAATAAAAAGAACGCAAGTTGAATCAATATATTTGGTTAAGAAACGAATTCGTAGTGAATGAATTCGCTAAATATATTAAAACATGAAAGTTTAGTATGAACATGAGTTTTGGGTCAAGATTTAGGCTAGTTAGTATTTTTGTAAATTGTTATAAGTTAGTATGTTGTAGTTCTATGAATTACGAATCCAAAGAGTCGAAAACAAACTGATTTGGGTGTGCATAACTCAAGTTATGAAGGTTGGAAGGAGAAAGGGTCAAAAATTTAAAAGAACAGTAAAACTGGAAAAAAAAAACGTGTAACTACTACTAAGGAGCGCTGTAGCGCAGCCCCCAAGGCTATTTTGGGCGCTGCAACACCGAAATAGTTGACACGGCCGGACAATTTTGACCTTCCGTAGTAAAACGACCATAACATTTTCATACGGACTCCGAATGAGGTGATTCAAGATGATCCGGAACAAGGACAAATAGCCCTACAACTTTTGTTCTTTAAGGTATTCAATTTGAGGTCGGGAACAGGGGTCAAAATGGTCATTTGTGGGACTGATATCGGAGGGCGTCGGGCATGCACGTATGCAAGTGTAGTGCTCCTGACGATAAAAGATGGTGTCCTAAGTTATAAAACATGAATATTAGTAAATATAATGATGCTTAATATTAATAAATGATGTATTAGATAAGTTGTATAAGCATACTAAGTACACACAAGAGAGACGAATCGGGCGTGTGACGAATGAACGTCGAAACACCGTGACAAGTGTTAATGAACATAAAAAGTGTATTAAGTCAAATGAAATAAATATTATAAGATATGAAATGGGGTTAATATAAAACAAATAATGATTCCTAGCAAGACTTAAACACTGGAATGAACTTCGAGTTTGACTAAGAAGAAATATAGTGAGTTATAAGTCTAAAGTTAACACAATCGAATTGAACATTACGTATTGATTAATAGGAAGGGTTATACGATGTAGATTAAAGTTTATATTATAACTACTATGCCTTGCTATGTAACTAATAGTTTATGTGCATGATTATATAATTGTGTAGGGCACGTGAAGTGCAGATAGCTGTAAGCTGTTAAACTATTATTGGTAAACTATTTTCAAGGAAAGTCTTTCAGTTCCTATTTGCTATGTGAACTTGATGATGAACTATTTTAAATCTTTGTTGCAAAGTACATGATGTCTTCTATATATATTGAAAGTATGAAATGTTAAAGTCAATTTATGACTACGATGATTGAATAAAGAATGTTGATTGAGTAAGAAACTCAATCTTTATACTTGTTATATAAACTGCAACATGTATGTTATTCTAATCCAATGTTTATGAGATGTATGTTGAGTATGTTATTATGTGCTATGTGATGAATGAAAACTGTTAGATTTTGATGGGCTGTGAAGCTCAACCTTGCAAATAACCACTTTTGCATGTTAAAGATTCAAGGTAAAGTTATGTACTACTTGAAAGACATGAATCAGATGTGATACTTGAAGATTTATACACTTTGGCTGAGTTATTATTATGTGAAACATGTTTAAGATTCCGAATAATGTATTAATGTTGAATTGTAATATCGTTTTGTGATGTAAACTCTTGTAGTATTAAAATGATTCTGAGATAGTTAGATGTAAAGGTTGAAAGTTTTGGGAACGAGAATAGTTTGTAATAGAAAATTTTTATTATTCCGCAAATTTTAATGGTTGTATTATCGTTTAATGATGTAAGATTTGAGGTTGAATGTATTTTTAATGACCGAAGTCGAGAATTAAATTATTTAAATTTTGGGGTCGTTACAGTTGGTATCAAAGCTGATAGGTTAGAAACTTTAGGTAATAGTACCTTAGGCTATAACCTTAGAGAAGGAATGTGAAGATAATGAAAGAATAAGCTCAAATAGAGTTTGAACAATAAGAAGTAATTTAAGAAATTTATAAAGAAAGGGATTAAAACATGCGTGAGAGGATTCAAAGAAGAATCTCGCAGAGTTATAAGGAATATTAATGTGGGGTTACCCAACTCCAATAATAAGGATGTAAGATGATAATAAATAGACAATGTCTATAAGAAGAGAATGATAAAGAAGTTAAGAATAAAAAGTTATATTTAAGTATGGTACAATCTTACTCTTTAATAGTTGATGTATGGTATCTGGGCTAAACGATTCCTTCATAGAGCGGAGGTATATATGAACTAGCAACTCGGAACCTAATTTGTTGGTTGTTTATGGGAAACCACTCAGCATACCATATTGAAACTGTTAGAGACTCGATGTGTACCAAGTATATAAAATGTATACGTAAGATGAAAATGTGGAACTCGAATGAAATATTGAGCAATGTAAATGAAGTTAGAAATTCTTAAAGGAAGAGTTGTTATATAAACAAGAAAAATCAAAGAAGAATCTTGAAGAGATATAGAGATAAGAAATGGGAGTTACCTGACTCCAATAGCCAAGATAACGAATAATGATGAATATACAAAGTTTGTAAGATTAAAAGCATAAATGAAATCGTAAATGGTAAAAAAGAAAAGAAAGAGGATCGTAAAACAAAATGATCACGAGTTAAGAAAAGACTTTTAAGGGAGATGATTATATAATAAGATCATTACGTGAGTTTTTAAAGTTATAAAAGAAAGGTGGTCTGTACTATTTGAATAATTATAGCTTGATGCTATAAAGATAATGTACTATGATATAGTACGAGATAAACTCACGAGGAGTTATAGATAATGTGATATGAGGAATTCGTATTGGGTAAGTTGTTACGAGTAAGGTAATGTTAGGTGGGGATTTCAATTGAGGACTCATATGGTGACTAAGTTGTACAAACCTTTGTATGGGCAAAGATTTGGTGCATGTACTTGGTTTATCACATTGATAATCATTGGAATGTCGGTGTCGCGTTATCAATGTATATGTGGTGGAAAGGTGATTCTTTTTTCATATGTATATTTGATAGTTAGAGGCTTTTAAGGTTAGTATAGACGATATTAAGATTAGGTACGGTTCTTAAAACTAATCCATATAGTAAGTTTATGACTCATAATAATATGGTATGTTTTGAGCCCCTCAGGGAATGGACGCCTATGGTCTGACTAGGATAAGTTCTTAAACTCATATTTGTAAGACCCTAACTTTTATGAATAAAGATGAATTTTCTATAATTATCATTTTTGAATGAATTTGATATAATGTTATAGTTGTGGGTAATAATTATAAATTTTGCAAAGTACGCAAGTTGTTATATAATATTCGATTGGTCGGGGAATATTCGTTTTAACAGGGAATATTCAATGCGGCAAGACAATCATGGTGGATCCCCACAATGTAATTATTATCGATTGAGAAAATGACAAAAATATTTTATTGAAAATAACGGTGGAAGTTTTATCGTTAATACTGTTGAACTACTCGGTAGTAAAAGTATAGTAATACGCGTGATTGCATAGTAGCACACGGTATTGATTATTGATGCTTACGTGAGAAGTCATTCAGTTTTATTCAATTATTGTCGATATTTTATATATTACTAAATCAATAATTGAGATGACAGAGTTATTAATATTATTATTTGTAATATTAACGATGTCTAGAAGTTCTACCAAGGAGAGGTTTGGTCACCTAATTGCGCGCCAATAGGGAGAAATCCTTATTGGAAAGCCCCCTATTTCCTGGGAACGACCTGGTCGATTAATAGTGTGAATAATAATAATGATGATAAAGTTTTGTTTTATTAGTATTATTAATGTAATAAAACAGAAAACCTTTTTATATAAAACAGAATACTTTTATAAAGTTATTCGTTTTATTAGGCTAATAGTAAAATCTTTTTATATAAAACAGAATACTTTTATAAAGTTATACATTTTATTAGACAATAATTAGATTATATTATATTTTATTATGCATAGTGTTTTGATATAGTCTGCGATAGTGTTTGTATAGTAAAATCTTTTTAAAAGTTATTCATTTTATTAGATTATAAATAGAATATATTATATTTTATTGTAAACCAATCTGGACTGTCCGTTTAAAGTAAATTGATCTGGACCGTTCATGGATTGGTTACTATTCAGTCCAATCTTCTATAAATAGAAGCTCATTCCTTCATTATTTCTTATGAATTCACTAAAACTCTAGAAAGAGAAACTGTAGAGAGAATTATTCTTCTATAATCTTGAGCGTATTTCTTTAGCGTTTAAGAAAGCTTTGAGCATAGTGCAAGTTTCTTCAAGTATATCCCCGCCCTACCATCGGAGTACTCTTCTTTATAAGGTAAGGGGTATTATTTTTTTCATATTCATGAAGAGAACTTGCTTTTTCCATTCTTTATTATTACATTGGAATAACTTTGTATACGCTTGGCCTCACCCTATACTTGGTGATTTTTGTTGTTATTTCATTCTTTATTATTTTGTTGGAACATCCCGTTCAGCACGCGTTTACGCTGACACTGGTTAAAATCTTTATTATTACATTGGAATATCCTATCATGCGCTTTTATCTCGGACTGGTTTCGTCTTTATTATTTTGTTAGAATATCACATCATGCATTTCTTGTGGGACCGATTCCGTTATTTATTATATTTGTTGGAATAACTTGTCTACGCAAGTACCGCATGCATGGTGATTTCATTGTTATTCCATTCTTTATTATTCGCTGGAATATCCATCTGCATGCATTTTCTGTGGGACTGGTTCCATCTTTATTATTACATTGGAATTTCTGTCTGCATGTGTTTTCTGTTGGACTGATTGATTATTTATTATTCATTGGAATAACCCGCATACATCTGCAGTACCGCATGCATGGTGATTTCGTTGTTATTCCATTCTTTATTATTTCGTTGAATATTTCGTAAGGTCGACATACGCCCGCCTGGATTCGTAATTTATTATTGATTCGAATAACTTGTCATCGCGCCAAGCACCGCATGCATGGTAATTTCGTTGTTATTCCATTCTTTATTATTACATTGTAGTATCTTCGTTGTCGCATTGCGTATTACGCCTGATCTGGTTCCGTTATTTATTATTCAGTTGGAATAACCTGTCTATGCGAAGTACCACATGCATGGTGATTTCTTTTGTTATTCCATTCTTTATTATACTCAGTTGGTTAAAGTTTTGACTTCTATAATCCATGAAATTGGTGGAATATCCTTGATATTTGCTCTTCATCCAGTATCTTTTCGTGGAAATATTCTTCTGAGCATTCTTAAATTTTACTCTACAAAAAAGTATCATGTTGACAATTTGGACGTTATTAGTTCCTGAATAAATTAATTCTTGAACTTGTTTTATTGAATTCTTATATCATTGTCATCATCCTCATATTTATATTTTATTGAAAGTCATCTGTGGCATGTAGTGCATAGATGGACTTGGTATGATTATGACCAAGGATTATTCAGTGTAATCATGACCGTAATGTTACAAATGATATGGTAAAAGTCCTCATTGGCCGTAGTGCATTGATGGATAGTTGTTGGCATGATCATGACCATTGATGAATACACGAATATCCTTGGCCCATAGTGCATGGATAATTTATGGTTGTGATACTTATGAATGTAGTGCGGGGATGATGTGGTTTATTTATTAAGCTGAGTCTCAGCGATAAAAGTGATGAAAAACCTTTTAAATCATAAAAGATAGTAGATTTTATTCTCTACTTGACTCTTTTAATGGATTGCATGTTCCGCTGCAGTTAAACTTGATGTCTATTATATTTTATCAGCTTAACACTGTTGAAGACTAATGATAATTTATTCTGCATTATCTTAGTCATAATATTTCTTACTGGGCTAGTTGAGCTCACCCTTTCTTTCACTGTTCTCTTCAGGAAATGAGAACGTAGCCGGGACTAGTCGGGGAACCGAGTGACGGTCCAGATGATAGTATTAGTAGTCCTCAATATTCTGTTAAATAGTGTTATAACAAATGTAATGAGGACTTATTCTGAGAGTGGATATTGTCTAGAAGACAATATTTGTATTAAAACTCACAGTTTTCTTGTTGTATATTAAAGATTGTATTTGTATTCTGTACCATGTATTTGGCGACTTAGAATAGGTGATGTATACCTATTTTGGGGGCGTCACGGTTGGTATCAAAGCTTAGGGATATGATCCCTGGCTAAGATGTCAGACAAGAACTAGGGGGGGAGAGACGGGGAATTCTTTTGCTAGTATGACCTACCTAAGTTTATTTGGTATTTAATTAGTCGGTCAGAGTATAGGGATAATATGTGATATATTATTTAACCCTTGTTTTGTGGCAGTATTTGAAAATGACATCCGAGAATATTGAGAATATCAATGGAGCACAGGAGACCGTTGAGTCTCCACAGATCAATAATCAGGATAATGTGCATCAGGAAGGCGACATTCCTCAGGCAAACAACAACACTGGCCAAATGATGAACGATGGAATGTTCCGAGGCTTCATGCAATTCATGCAACATCATCGAGGCGAGGCTCCTCGCCCAAAATGCGGTGGAAACACTGGCAACTCTCGGACGGTCACCGCCAAACAGTTCAAAGAGCTGGGACTACCGGAGTTTTTGGAGAGCCAAAGCCACTTAAGGCAGAGACGTGGATAAAATAGATCAACAATATATTTGATATCTTGGGTTGCTTTGAGGAGCAAAAGGTTCCCTTTGCCACCTTTCATGTCATGGGTAGAGGCGATTCATGGTGGGAATCAGAAAGCGACTCAACCCGCCGCCAGACCAAGATGTCTTGGGAAAAGTTTCAAGAAATGTTCAACGACAAGTACTTTCCCGAAAGTATTCGTCACATGAAAGAGGTAGAGTTCATCAAGCTAGAATAAAACAACATGACCGTATCGCAGTACGAAGCCAAGTTTGCCGAGTTGTCCCGGTTTGCGTCCCATTTGGTTGATAATGAGGAGAGAATGACGCGAATGTTTTTAAGAGGTTTGAAACCTGAGATACGTCAATATCTTATCTCTCATAAACTGTGTTTGTATTCAGATGTTTTTAATAGGGTTCAGTTATTAGAGCGTGATAATGAGTCAACCCAACCAAAATATAGCAACCGACAAAATGATAATACTAGTTATAGCAGTCATCGAAGCGGTGACAATAAGCGTGGAGGGAATCAACATGCCAAAAATGGTAACCACTTAGGTGGTAATCATGGCCAAAGTAATAAGAATGGACATTTCAAGAAAAAGAGATTCAACAATGATGGAAAGACGTCAGCATCAGCACCTGTTGTTAAGGAAGGAGAACGACCACCTATCATATGCTTCAAATGCGGAGGGGAGGGACACATTAGTCCAAACTTTGTGATGCCATCCAAAGCATGTTATAATTGTGGAAAAGAAGGTCACCTAGCCCGATTTTGTCGTTTAGCGAAGACAAGTTCAGCTAGGATGGAGGCACCAAAGGACGCCCCAGAAAAGTCAAAGCCAGTAATGCAAGGGAGAGCGTTTGTCGTGACCTCCCAGAAAGCAAGGAACCCGAATGAAGTCATCACGGGTAAGCTTATCATAAACTCTAGCGAAGTATATACCTGATTTGATACCGGTTCTACCCATTCCTTTATTTCTACTACTTGCACACAACGTTTAAATTTGACTCCGGAGAAATTAGACTTTGACTTATCTGTTGAAACTTCGTTGGGAGAAACCTTCATTACATCCACTGTTTATAAGTCTTGTTTGGTTCAAATCGGTACCCTCACATTACCTGTCGATCTTATTTCATTGAAAATACTTTCATTTGACGTAATTCTAGGGATTGATTGGTTAACCACTCATCATGCAAAAATTGATTATTTTTGTAAGGTTGTTAGCTTTCATATTTCTAATCAACCTATAATGCTAATTCAAACAACCAAACCATTAAAATCAATCACTGTCATCTCAAGCCATAAAGCTATTCGTTTATTAAAAAACGGATGTCAAGCTTTCTTAGCTCATGTCACGGATCTAAACAAAAATACGTTAGTTTTGAATGATATTTCTATTGTTAATGAATTTCCTGACGTATTCCCTGAAGAACTTCCTGGCCTACCCCCAGAGCGTGAAATAAAATTTTGTATTGACCTTGAACCTGGTACAAAACCCATTTCTAAAGCCTCGTATCGAATGGCTCCTATTGAACTTCAGGAGTTAAAGACCCAACTGCAGGAATTGTTTGACATTAGCTTTATTCGTCCTAGTACTTCTCCTTGGGGTGCTCCTGTTCTATTCGTGAAGAAGAAAGATGGGAGTATGCAACTTTGTATTGATTATCGGGAGTTGAATCATGTTACCATCAAAAATAGGTACCCATTGCCACGTATTGATGACCTGTTTGACCAGTTGCAAGGCGCCAAATTCTTTTCAAAGATTGATCTTCGTTCCGAATATCACCAATTGAAGATTAGAACCGATGACATTCCAAAAACGGCTTTCAAAACTCGGTACGGGCATTATGAATTCCTAGTCATGTCTTTTGGATTGACTAATGCTCCTGTTGCCTTCATGGATATGATGAACCGAGTATTCAAGGAATATTTGGATCACTTTATGGTCGTCTTCATTGATGACATCCTTATTTATTCCAAAAGCCGTGAAGATCATGAGCAACACTTGAGGCTGATACTCCAAAAGCTTCGTGAATATAAGCTTTATGCCAAGTTGAAGAAATACGAGTTTTGGCTTAAGGAAATAGCATTCCTTGGGCACATGGTATCAAGTCATGGAATATATGTTGACCCAGCAAAGATTGAAGCTATTCAAAGCTGGGAGCAACCTAAATCAGTGACCGAAGTATGTAGCTTTCTCAGCTTAGCTGGTTATTATCGGAGAGTCATAGAAGGGTTTTCTCGAATCACTACTCCCTTAACTCAGCTGACTCGAAAAGATATAAAATTCGGTTGGAGCGAGGAATGTGAGAAGAGTTTTCAAGAACTCAAGAGAAGACTCATTTCAACACCTATTCTGACAATACCATCAGGCTCGGAGGGATTTGTCATCTACAGTGATACTTCAGGCAAAGGGTTAGAATGTGTTCTCATGCAACATGGGAAAGTCATAGCCTATTCCTCTCGATAACTTAAAGAATATGAGAGGAATTATCCTACTCATGATCTAGAGTTGGCAGCTGTTGTCTTTGCACTTAAAATTTGGAGGCATTATTTGTATGGGGAGAAAGTGGAGATCTTTACGGATCATAAAAGCCTCAAATATTTCTTCACTCAAAAGGAACTCAACATGCGACAGTGAGGTTGGCTTGAACTATTGAAAGATTATGATCATACCATCCAATACCATCCTGGAAAAGAAAACGTTGTAGCTGATGCATTGAGTAGAAGATCATATGCGGGTACGAGTGCGATATTGTCAACGTAAAGGCCCATTTTGTATGACTTGAAAAGGATGGAGATAGAGATAAAGACTCCAAGGACCCATGTGATGATGGCGAATATACGAGTGGAACCTACTTTAATCGATAAAGTTAAAGTTGCTCAAGCTATAGACCTAGAGCTGATGCATATGAGGAAGAAAGTACAAAAAGGTGCTATGCCAGAAGCAAGAATCGATGAAGAAGGAATACTTCAAGTCAACTCTAGACTTTTTGTTCCTAACGACCCTGAGTTAAAGTATAAAATCATGATGGAGGCGCACAACACACCGTTTGCAATCCATCCTGGGAGTACTAAAATGTATTATGATCTTCGACATACATTTTGGTGGGGCAATATGAAGAAAGCGATAGAACTGTTTATCTCAAGGTGTCTAACGTGTCAACGAGTCAAGGCGGAGCATCAAGTACCAAAAGGTCCATTGCAACCACTTGAAATTCCAAAATGGAAGTGGGAGCACATTACCATGGATTTTGTTACTGGTCTTCCCAAGGTTTCTCAGGGTATAAATGCAATTTGGGTCATTGTTGATAGATTGACCAAATCTGCTCATTTCTTACCTATACAAGAAACTTATACACTTGAACGTCTTGCTCGTATGTACATAAATGAGGTTGTAAGATTGCATGGTATGCCAGTATCCATAGTTTCTGATCGAGACCCAAGATTCATTTCACGATTTTGGGTTAGTTTGCAAAAAGCTATGGGCACGGATTTACGATTTAGTTCGACATATCATCCTCAAACGGAAGGACAATCAGAGAGGACTATTCAAACTCTTGAAGATTTATTAAGACTCTGTGTCCTTGACTTCAAGGGAAGTTGGGACAAGTTCTTACTATTGGTGGAGTTTTCCTACAACAATAGTTATCAAGCAAGCATTGGCATGGCTCCATTCGAAGCGTTATATGGAAGAAAGTGTCGTTCTTCAGTATGCTGGGATAAGGTGGGTGAAACAACGTTGTTGGGACCGGAGTTGGTACGTTTGACTACGAAAAAGATTCAAACGATCCGATAACATATAAAAACCTCACAAGATCGATAAAAGAGTTATGTTGATCTTCATCGAAAGGACGTGGAATTCCATATTGGAGATCATGTGTTGTTATGTGTTGCTCCATGGAAAGGAGTTACGAGATTTGGAAAGAGAGGAAAGCTCAATCCTCGATTCATTGGCCCATTTTTAATCCTCGATCGAGTAGGGACTGTAGCCTATAGACTTGCTTTACCGCCAAGTATGTCTCGTGTTCATAACGTTTTTCATATATATATCCATGTTACGTAAATATGTGAAAGACCTGAACCACATTATTGAGTTAGAACCGGACAAAATAGCGGAAGATTTAACGTATGAAGAGGTTCCTGTTCAAATCTTGGATAAGAAGAAACATTTCTACGCTCCAAGGTTATACCTCAAGTTAAAGTTTTATGGAGGAACCACGATATTGAGGAAATGACATAGGAGTTAGAATCTGAAATGAAATCAAGGTATCCTTACCTCTTAGACATACCAGGTACGTACCCTAATTTCGAGGGCAAAATTTCATAAGAAGGGGAGATTGTAAGACCCCAACTTTTATAAATAAAGATGAATTTTCTATAATTATCATTTTTGAATGAATTTGATATAATGTTATAGTTGTGGGTAATAATTATAAATTTTGCAAAGTACGCAAGTTGTTATATAATATTCGATTGGTCGGGGAATATTCGTTTTAACGAGGGGGAATATTCGCAAATGACAAGACAATCATTGGTGGACCCCACAATGTAATTATTGGCCGGATTGAGAAAACGATAAAAATATTTTATTGAAAATAACGGCGGAAGTTTTATCGTTAATAATTGTTGAACTACTGGTAGTAAAACTACGATGAATATGGCGTGATTGCATAGTAGCACACCACAGTATTGATTGTTGATGCTTACGTGAGAAGTCATTCAATTTTATTTAATTATCATCGATATTTTATATATTATTAAATCAATAATTGAGATGACAGAGTTATTAATATTATTATTTGCAATATTAATGATGTCTAGAAGTTTCGCAATGAGAGGTTTGGTCACCTAATTGCGCTAACCAATAGGAGAAATCCTTATGGAAAGTCCCTCTTTCCTTAGAATGACTCGGTCGATTAATAGTGTGAATAATAATAATGATGATGAAGTTTTGTTTTATTAGTATTATTAATGTAATAAAATGTAAAAGCTTTTTATATAAAAATGTAATACTTTTATAAAGTTATTCGTTTTATTAGGCTAATAGTAAATCTTTTTTATATAAAATGTAATACTTTTATTAAGTTATCATTTTATTATAACAATAATTAGATTATATTATATTTTATTATGCATAGTGTTTGCACATAAGGTTTACAGTAAAAATGCTTTTAAAAGTTATTCGCTTTATTAGATTATAAATAGAATATATTATATTTTATTATAAACCAATACTGGACCGTCCGTTTTAAAGTAAATCATTACGGACCGCTCATGGATTGGCTATTATTCACCCATTCTTCTATAAATAGAAGCTCATTCCTTCATTATTTCATTTAATTCATGAAACTCTAGAGAGAGAGCGTAGAGAGAATTATTCTTCTATAATCTTGAGCGTATTTCTTTAGCTTTTAAGAAAGTTTTGAGCGTAGTGCAAGTTTCATCAAGTATATCCCCGCCCTACCGTCGGAGTACTCTTCTTTATAAGGTAAGGGTATTATTTTTTTCATATTCATGAATAGAACTTCGTTATTCCATTCTTTATTATTCTATTGGAATAACTCAGATACGCCGGTGATCTACCCTATACTTGGTGATTTACATTGTTATTTCATTCTTTATTATTACATTTGGAACATCCTCGTCATGCATGCTTTTACGCCGGACCTAGTTAAAATCTTTATTATTCCGTTGGAATATCCTGCCTCAGGCTTTTAAGGTTGGGATTCGATTCCGTTATTTATTATTACATTGGAATAACTTCGCCATGCTCAAGCACCGCATGCATGGTGATTTTGTTGTTATTCCCTTCTTTATTATTCATTGGAATATCCCGTCATGCATGCGCTTTTTTTTATAAAATCTTTATTATTCTTTTGGAATATCCACATGCATGCATTTTACGCCGGACCGATTCCGTTATTTATTATTCTGTTTGAATAACTCTGCCTCACGCTAAGCACCGCATGCATGGTGATTTCGTTGTTATTCCATTCTTTATTATTACATTTGTAGTATCCTCGCTTGGTGCGTATTACACGATCCGGTTCCGTTATTTATTATTCGGTTTGAATAACTGCGTTTGGCTAAGTACCACATGCATGGTGATTTCTTTTGTTATTCCATTCTTTATTATACTCAGTTGGTTAAAGTTTTGACTTCTATAATCCATGAAATTGGTGGAATATCCTTGATATTTGCTCTTCATCCAAAGATCTTTTCGTGGAAATATTCTTCTGAGCATTCTTAAATTTTACTCTACAAAAAAGTATCATGTTGACAATTTGGACGTTATTAGTTCCTGAATAAATTAATTCTTGAACTTGTTTTATTGAATTCTTATATCATTGTCATTATCCTCATATTTATATTTTATTGAAAGTCATCTGTGGCATGTAGTGCATAGATGGACTTGGTATAATTATGACCAAGGATTATTCAGTGTAATCATGACCGTAATGTTACAAATGATATGGTAAAAGTCCTCATTGGCCGTAGTGCATTGATGGATAGTTGTTGGCATGATCATGACCATTGATGAATACACGAATATCCTTGGCCCATAGTGCATGGATAATTTATGGTTGTGATACTTATGAATGTCCTCGATCAGAAAAGTGTGGATGATGTGGATTATTTATTGTCGAGTCCAATGATAAAAGTGATGAAAAACCTTTTAAATCATAAAAGATAGTAGATTTTATTCTCTACTTGACTCTCTTTTAATGGATCGCATGTGTTCACCGCAGCTTAAACTTGATGTCTATTGTATTTTATCAGTTTAATATTGTTGAAGACTAATGATAATTTATTCTGCATTATCTTAGTCATAATATTTCTTACTGGGTTAGTTGAGCTCACCCTTTCTTTCACTGTTCTCTTCAGGAAATGAGAACATAGCCGGGACTAGTCGGGGAATGGAGTGACGGTCCAAATGATAGTATTAGTAGTCCTCACTATTCTGTTAAATAGTGTGATAACAAATGTAATGAGGACTTATTCTGAGAGTGGATATTGTCTAGAAGATAATATTTGTATTAAAACTCATAGTTTTCTTGTTGTATATTAAAGATTGTATTTGTATTCTGTACCATGTATTTGGCGACTCAGAATAGGTGATGTGTACCTATTTTGGGGGCGTCACAATATTATTGTGGCAAGTTCCTGAACTTCCAAAGTGTGGTAAGTTTGATGAACTATACTAGGGTATAGATAAGTTGTGAATGAAGAATTGAGGATTATAAGAATAAATAGAATTATTAAGCAAGGGATCAGTATAGAAAGTGGAGTTGCTGGTGGAGACATTGGATTTCCAAATCTTCTAGATTTGCTAGATTTTCAAAATTTATTGACTTCATGCTGATGTTTGCACTTCTATTTTCTTGAAAAACATTGAATCAAATGGTGGAACGAATTAGTTTTAAAAACAATACCGTTATTCGTATGTCTATGCTAATTATTTCGGCTAGACAAAAATGATTTAAAAATATCAAAATGTATTTTGTTTCTTTTTCCGTAGTCAATAAGGCATCACTAAATATGATGTTGATTTGACAAACGAGGAAGTCATCAATGCAATTGAACCTGGTGTTGGATGTGATCATAAGATAGTATGTAACAATCCAGAATTTTAAATTATAATTTTTAAATATGTATTGAATTATATAAATATTTAATGGATGTGTTTATTGTTGAATAAATATTTGTTTAATTTGATTTGATTTGGTTAATTATTTGTTAAATAAATAATTAATGAGTTAAGGAAATTAATTATCATGAGATAATTAAATTAATAATTAAGTTAGAGAGCTTATAATGATTAAATGAATTATTATAATGATATTTTAGTTTGAATTTATAAGTAGAATGATTTGTTAATTTATTAAATAAAATTATAATTATAAAGAAAATTATAATTTTGTTGTATTGATTTATGTGGTAAACTAATTTAATAAATTGTTATTAAAATTAATTAAATTGAATATTAAAATTTAATTAAATAAAGTGTGACCATAAACTATACTATAAGGGAGTTATTAAAATAAGTTAAAGGAGGTTAATTCAGTTTTGCCAAACAAGGCTTAATGCATATTAAGTCTTTAATTTAAAGTTTAGAAATCTTGCATCATTATATTGTAATCGAATTGAAAACAATAATTGGCTCAACAGGATAATAGATTTAGAGAACTTGCCTTGCTCAGTAGGCTAAACCTAACAATTGAATCACAATACCCTATATATATATATATATATATATATATATATATATATATATATATATATATATATATATATATATATATATGATCATGACATAGTTAGTCACTACCACTTTACAAACATAACTAAGAACATTCATCATGTAATGATTTGATTTTTAATCATATAATCAAGTTACAATACAAGTTAATTGTTAATATCATGCTCATTCATGGAATAGAAATATTGAAAAGATAATTTAACAGTTCTACTATTAACACATAACAATTCCTTCAGACTTTGAGTACAAAAATTACATCGTCTCGATTATTACGCTTAACTTTCATATTGCATGGCCACAATTTACATCAAGGAATATCATTGATTATGCTGAGAACGAGAACTATACTCACGAAGTCAAGAATGCAATACATGCCGCAACCGCAAAGACCGTAACTATACTATTTAAGTTTAAGTCTTGGCAGCAATCACTGAATTGCGATTTCTAAGAACCAAACTACTAAATCATATGAACAAAGCCAATTTTGGCCTACAAGCTACTTTCTAACAGCCTAATTAGCATGTAATTCATACAGAGACTTTATATAAACATGTTTCAAAGACTCTTAACATGATTATACTCATAAAACAACACAAACATCTAATTTAAAACATCCAATTTCACTGTTTTTGATAAAAACTCACTTTTCGATGTTTTCAATAAAAATTGACACTGTGATTTTGTTTTTCAACCAAAACAGTTAATTCAAAGTACCTTATTTATGTTTATACAACTTCTTTCAAATACAATAGTCCATTTGTCAACTAAACAACTAATTAAACCTTAATTTTACCTTAAACTAAACCATATTCATATATATTCATATAAACTCACTGAATTATAGTTTTTTTACAAATTACATACATAAAATCGAGTCATTGACTATACTCATATATAACTTATGAAAATAGTTTCACAACAACCAATTTATCATATAAAACTATCTATAATAAATAATTCAACTTCTACAAAGATTTTATAGAGAAAATTGGGGGAGAATACAACTATAACTTTTGAAAAAAATAACAGAGTTTAGATGATACCTTAGAGTTAGAAGATAGTGGCTATCCTTTGATTAACAATCTTCTTTTTCCCAATTCCTTTCTCAAATTCTCTACCCTTCTCCCAATTCTCTCTTATTTTCTCTCTATAAGTTTTTTTCTTCCCTTCTACTGAGTCTTTCTTCTCTATTCTAATCTTACGAATTAGAGTTATAACGTATAAGATATAATATATATTAATTATATAATATAAATATAAGTATAACTGATATCAGTTATCATATTTTCGAAAATCAAAAGCCATAAGGCTTGTTTGACTACCCACTTAAAATATAATCATTTAATCCTTATGTCTTGTTTGGTAAAACACAATTAGATTAAAGACTTAATAGGCATTAGGTCTTGTTTGGAAAAACTGAATTAAATTCCTTTAATTTATTTTAATAACTCCTTTATAAAAGGTTATTTGTCACACTTTAATTTAATTAAATTTTTTTAATAATCAATTAAATTAATTCTAATAACAATTTATTAAATTACTTTAATACATAAATTAATACCACAAAATTATAATTTTTTATATAATTATAACTTTATTTAATCAACTAACAAATCCTTTTAATTACAAACTCAAATTAAAATATAATAATTCATTTAATCAAAACTCTCTAACTTAATAATTAAATTAAATTAGAATATAATATAATAATTAATTTCCTTAATTATTTATCTAACAAATAATTAACCAAATCGAATCAAATTTGAACAATTATTTATTCAACAATAAACACATCCATTAAATACTTAAATAATTCAATAAATATTTAATATAACAATAAAAAAAAATCTGGAATATTACATCATTCCCTCCTTACAAGGATTCTGACCCCAGAATCACAATTCAAACAACTCATTCGTCACATTCTCCCCTACTTACAAAGATTATGTCCCCAAAATCGAAGACACAGATTAAACAAATAACTCAGGGTAATTCTTCATTATTTTAGCTTCGAGTTCCCACGTAGCCTCTTCGACATTGTGGTTCCTCCATATTACCTTCACAGAAGGTATCACTTTATTTCTGAGCACTTGTTCTTTCCTATCGATTATCTGGATTGGAACTTCTTCATAGGACAAGTCTTTCTCAAACTGCAATGGTTTGTACTCGATCACGTGTTTATAATCAAATTTATATCACTACAAAAAAATGGGGCTTCAGCAACAACCAATTTTCATTGCTAAAGATGTCAAATTTCGTTGCTAAAGGGTTTTGGTAACGACTTTACTGTCGTTGCGTCTTTCGTTGTGCAATGAGCGTTGCTAATTGTTCCGCAACGAGCGTATTTTTTTTATTGCCAAAAGTAATACATTTTGCAACAAAATTTGGCTTTCGTACAGTGACATCAATCCTTTATCAACAAAATGTATTGTTGCAGAATAATTAAAATGTCGTTGCTAAAAACCCCATTTCGTTGCAAAAGTCTGCTAATTGGCAACGAAATGAACTCTTTTTTGGCAACGACCATGCATTTTCGTTGCAATTAACACCATTTTGCAACGACATTTTCGTCATAAAGAAATTATGAAAATTGTTGCTTAAGCTTACTTTCGTCATGAATGTAAACTTTTTAGCAACGATTTTCGTTGCTGATTATATTATTTGGTAACGACATTATGCTGAATCAGCAACGAAAATGTTTGTTGCTAGTTATTTTTCAATAGCAACGACATTATATGTTGCCGTTTCTTTATATGTGCAACGAAAGTTGATATAATTTGCAACGATAAAAAATATTACCTTTTATTTTAGTATTAGCAACAATATCCTCTCCGCTGTTATTAGGTTAATTTTTCATTGCCAAATATTATATTTTTAATGTCATTAGAAACGAAAATTTGTTGCTAAATGTATAAAAAATTGTTGCTATATTAAAACTTGTTCAATGCTTTGGTAACAAATTATATTGTTGCCAAATCAAAATTTGACATTCTTTTTTTGTGTACTGGCCTACCAATGTCCCCATAGCAAATAATAGCAAAAATACAAAAAACTAAAATATTATTAACTTAATAAAATCATCCACTACATAATCATTCATTATCTTTACAATTAACCATCTAAAACTACCACGGTTCTTCAATCAAAGTATATATCTACATATATATAGAGAGTACACTTCATAATTTCGTCCTTTGTGTTCCGTAAATGTAGCACGAAAATTTGATACCTAGTATTGTAAAGCAGGTCGTAGAAGAAGTCTTCCTGCACATTTAAAAATAATAACAAGTCAAGAAAATGAAGCAAATAGGTCACCAGAGGCACTTAGTGCCAAAATCAATACACAAAGACAATAGAGTTGCTACGTGGTACAATGTCAAGGCTTGGCTCCTATTTCATAATACTTTAGAATACCACCAATTTCTTGTTCAATTTGAGTGACTAAACAATAAATATGGTTGGCACATCAATGCATAATCACTCTCCAACCTGTTTATAACACTATTTGATACTTCATAACAAAGAATCAAAGAGAACACTGAAAATATACTGAGAACATTGTGTATGGCACAACCAAGCAAATTAGTTTTTCATGTAATTATTTATTAGGCAATTTAGTTTGATTACAAAAGCATTTCAGTTGAAGTTGTTCAACAAGTCGACTCAAAGACATCATCCGAGTTAAATGCAAGAGAATATACTTACTTTTTTTTATGTTGGTGAGGTAGCAAGTAAATCCCGATTTGCTCATTGTAAACTTCAAGGACGATAATGAGATATGTGGGACGAAAAGTATCTTTCCGCGTTCTCGACCACTTTAAATAAATGCTCTAAAATTCTATAATCGACTCCTCGATTCGCTCAAATTGCCCTCCATGGTAAAAGTCTTTCCCTCCATGTTTGCTTTTATATGCAAATATGCAAACATCAGTAGCCATCTAACAAAGTGAGACCACCATAGGTGAAGCATCCGCAAAAACATCAACTAGTACAGAAAATAAAAATAAAAAAAAACTCTAAATTTTGTGATCTATATAGTACAGCAGCAAATTAGTAGTATAGTACTGCTTACAGTCATTCTCAAATTAATACACATCTACATTCTCAAACTAATACACATCTAAATTACAAGTTTTGATATTTTAATCAGAAATATTCAACAATAAGAGTACTTTTCTGAGACAACCAATTATAAGGAGAAAAGTGAAGAAACACTAAAATGAACAAAAATAGAACCAAAAAAAGTTCAAAAACTGAAAAGAGGAAGAAAGAGAAGTCAATACGAATGGGAAGAAATAGCATGCCATGAAGTTATAAAGTAAAGGAAACTTTACTTGATTAATTGACCAGAGTTCGGACGAGTCTGTTAAACTAAGTTAGATAAGTGGATCCTTGTTCATACCCCACTTCGCTAGCAGAAGTCATTACTTCAACAAACCTACACTTCTAGCATCAACAAGGAAATAAAAGATTGAGAAATACCAATATCAGAAATTACCAAGAAAGCTGTTGAGACAAAAACGACAAGCTTAAATTGCTACTTCGCTTATGTCTTTGCGATTAGCTTGATTAACTAACTGGCACACAATAAAAGATGATCGATCTGACAAATCAAGATTCCCTCAGTCTCAATTGTCATTTTGAAATTAAAGTTCCACTTGAAGTAAAACCACAAAATCTCATTGAATTTGGAAATTCGGAATCACCTAAAGTGTTTGTATATCAAATGAACCAGGCTCTAAATTTTGAACAAAATGAGTACATTACAACCAACTAAACTTTTCAATCTATAACAGCTAATCCAAGCCACAAAAATTCAACCACATATATAATTACACATTGTTAGATATGTAGCTGCCATCTTAAGAGGAGAATAAAATCAAAGTTACTATATGATGTAACAACCATTTTTCAATATATAAAGGAAAATAAGAACCATAATACTCCCTACTTTTCACAAAAAAGACCCTCATTTGCGAATATTAAGGATATATTTTTGATCAATCTATACCCATAAAAATAATAGTAAGTTGTTAGCTTAGTTGTGTGGTACATAATGAAATATGGTGGCAAACTTTTTGAAGGGAGTATACATTAGTTTTAATATGCAAGCTACATATGACCATCAATGGAGATAGAATTTCAGAGTGTATTGGAATATCAAAAGTCCTCAAACCAACATTTAAACAATTCAATTAAGCAAAATTCCAGTATATTCAAACACACACATGATGACGTAGAGATGAGATAAATATCTAAAACAAGAGCATCAAAAATCCTCAAATCAACATTTTAAACGGTTTTATCCAGTAACTTTATCAATATATCCAAACACGCAGAATACATAAATATGAGATAAATATCTAAACAGGGTTATTGTTTTTCGATAACTCACGAGATGATGTTTCCGGCAGCCGGCGGCAGTAAAAATAGACCAGAGAGTGTCAGGGTAAAGGAGAGGGAATAGGCCCATGGCTGCCACTGCTGCTGCTACCTCACCATCATGCCATGAATGAAATGCTTGTTTTGCTAATTTTTAAATCAAAAATCACTCATTCGCTTAAAGTGAAATTTTGGTATATCATAGAGAACATAGCAAAGTATTTTAATAAAATATAACATACTCTAAACAAACAATCTAAATGGGTTTTATAAAACATCAAAAGTACACTATTAAAACAGTTTTCTAATCATATTGTTCTCCTTTAAAATAACATTTCGACTTAATCTAATCCATACAAACCATTTAATTATCTACATATAGTATCCATACATTTACTTTTGGCATCAATTTCTTCAATTTCAATGTTTAAGCAAAACAGTCCCTAACGGGACATTTATCAAACAATACATGTGCATTCTTTAAATTTCAGAATTCACAACCAATTATTATATATGGTTTGATCAATATTTTTTAACCTTATAGCTCCGCACAACAACAACTAAATTCCATCTTTCTAATTTGAAGAGTATGTTACCTCGTCATTGTTCTCAGGTGCAGACGCACTTTGGGAGGATTTTAAAATGCTTACCCACAAGCTCTTGATATCACTAGCCCTATCATCCAGGAAAACTTTCTGCATTATCAATATCATAAAGCATAGGAATTAAATGAGTATTATTATCACAAAAAACAACAATGATATGGTCAAATAAGGTAAAAAAAATTGGCCCAGGAACAGCAACATAAAAGGAGAACAATTATAGGAGTTCAAAGTCTTTAATCAAAATCCGATGTAGAAGAAACAGATTGTGGAGATGGATTCTCTAACCACCAACATATATTAACTCTCTGTTTATTGCAGCTTTAGAACAATTTAAGATATTGTGAACTGAACATCAGTTAATGAAGCAAGTATCAATAGAAACTAAATGAATGGGACTCGAAAATGAAATGTTACGTGAATAAGAACCAACAAACCTGAAGCGTACCACGAGGAATAGTAACCACCTCCCATTTATCTCTGAAAGTGTCTCTTCGCTTCTGCAAGAATTTCAATGCTCTTACAACCTGCAAATCATATTAAACCAAAAATTATAGTATCAAAATTCTTCCACAAGAAAGTGATGGGATAAAAAAAATCATCGAGCCAACCTTCGAGTACAAATAATAGGTACATTAAGAATTCACTCACGTATACATAAACTAGTTGGAAGTACAGGGTAAATAGAAAATATAAACACCAAAACCATTTTTATACAAATCTACATGAAGTGTACATTAAGATATCTAACTACATACAAGGCAATTTAACTACATACAAGGTAGCCCACCATTTTTTTGTAGTGTAAGATTGGGTATGCAAACAATCATTCATATATGTAAAAAAGTGAAAACATGCAAGGCCTATCCTAGATATAGCTTATAAACACATAAAAAATATAGCCTACAAACAATTTTATATGATACAGACTTGACATAGCACCACTATGAACAACTAAAAATGATAGCAGAACAAAGGAAAAAATTGTAAATACAACATATTGTTAATGATTCTAACCTGTGCCACGCTTGCTCATAGCAGAAGATTGAACTTTTCATGAGCTTCACAGTAGGATAATCACTTGTTCCATCTGTATCACCGACTCACTTCAAATATTGAACAACGAACACTGTTGAAACTAGTGTAGTGTAACCCAAGCATAGAATAGCATACCATTTTGTTGTAAAGCAGACAAAAGGGATTCTTCGCTCTTAGTGCTTGTGTATATGACTTGGGGTTTCGCTTGGGATTTAACTGAACCAGAATCAGTCAAAAGAACTTGTATTATATGCACAACATAGAAAGTTACACGTTAAACAATATATGATTCCTTAATGAATGACAACCAACATCATATAAAAATCAGATAATCAAGGAAGTAATTTAATGTCAACAAGACATATTCCTCCCTGTCAATTGTAGTAAACATAAAAATAAAATCTGGTCAGGGTTACATGAAATTGACTGCTATTCTAGCAATGAGACAAAATCTCTTACCTATATCAATCAGAGAAAAATCAGAGCTCCCATCCTCCCAAAAATCCATCACATAAAGATGGCGAATACTGGAATCATAATAAGAAACTCCAACTCTGGGAATAAAGTGCTAATCATGAATCATCTAAAAATCAAAGTACCATTTAATATTAATCAAGAAAAATACTAGTTACTAGGCAACATATAAGGTTTAAATTGTGGGTATACCTGTTAGTTAAATCAACCTTTCAATTGCTAATTACTATAATTAACTGTTAGACAAGGATTCTTAACAGCAAACCACTATGCATATAAGAAGGCTAAGAAGCTTACCTATGGCCATCTTGCGACATACATGACATATAGACCTGCATATATATAGCCACAAAATGAGGGGAGAAATGGATAAAATAAATTAGCAAATGACATTTACAAATACAAACACATATTTAGGTAAGTCACAACATGCAAATTGTAATGGACGAAAATAAAATACAATTAGATTGTAAAAATTCTAATGACTGCAATGGTGCGACAACTGTTGGCATATTAATACGTTGAAGAAGAATAGGCATAATAATAGGTTGCCCCATTGAAGGCAAATAAACAGCTCAACTGCAGGTGTACGCAAACCAAAGTGCACATAATGAATAACCCTAAAAGATGCCATTAAACCCATGCATACAAGACTAAAACTTTGATACAAAGTAATGCAAAGTTCATAACAGCTAAATCTCAAAACCAATAATGTTCATATGCTCCACAAACTTCATGGGAAGTATCATCTAGCGATACAAAACTCAAAAACTTTGGTTTAAAAGACATGTTTTCAATTGAGTATTCCATGGAAAGCTTCAATCTGGTCATAAAGAAACTCAAGCACTTGCTGATCGCCCCTGAAAAAGACCAAACTCTAATAAGAATAAGGGAGAGTTACTACCGAAAAAAGAAAAAGGTTAATTTGTTGCTAATCAAAAAATATATTTTTCTGTAGCTTAGTGGAACATATGTATGCTAATTACTTGAAATGTCTCACCTGTCGTGGAACCCCGGACATGGATCTTGTAACGGGACGAATTATTGAGTTGTGATTCTGAGGACATAATCCTTTTAAGAGGGGAAAGGTGTGACAACCGAGATTTTGTAATTTAATTTAAATATTTATTGGAATGAATAAATATTTTTCGATGAATTAATTATTAGATTAATTAATTAATTGATGAAGTTGTGATAGATTAATTTAATTATATGTGTTACACTTATTAAATTAATGTGGAGAATTTTATTATTCGATGTATGCAATTATGTGAGCTTATTGAATTAAAAGAAATATTTAATAAGCCTTTGTTATTTTAATTAATTTAATTATTAATTAGAGATTTAATAATTGATATTATTATTAAATGAGACAATTTAATTATGTGACTATGTGCATTATTGAGAAATCATTATATTTTATTTAAAGTAAATTAAATAAGATATTGATTTATTTTATAAAGGAGTGTGACATTATTAAAACTATATGATAATGTTTTATTAAATTAAATGGTTTTTGAATTATTTTCTTGCTAGCCGAACATGGCACTAAGGGAGGTTATGGGCAGTTAACCCATGACTGGGTAACTAACCACCAATGCGTCAGTTCCTTTTTTATTTATCATACGTCTTCTTCTTTTCAATTATTCTTCTAAGTCTGATAAAAACATCACAGAGAGAGAGTTTGAGAAAATTGTTGAGAGAGGTTGCTTGGTGTTTGAGAATTATTGAGGAAGGCTTTAATTCATCTCCTATTATTTTATCTACGCTTGGGTAATCTTTTCAACCCAATTATTATTTTTTACGTCTTTTAAGTTTCATGAATATGGCTTAAGTCTTCTGTGAATCTCTATAAATTGGAAAGTTGATATAAGAATATATGTAATGATTCGAGTAGTATAGCAAGTTTATATATATGTTGTGTGTTTCCATATCACCAATTTCATCATATTATAACGTATGATTATGACTTGTTGTTTTAAAAATTTACAGAGTACGTTATTTGGCCATATGGTCCTTATACGTAATTTTAATATGTCAACCATAAATTTTTCTACAAAATTTCCACTTATATGTGATTATGCATGATAAAACGAACAAAACGAAATTTGAATGGTTGGATTTGGTTTTATAACGAATCCGTGGCGTTGAATTTTAGGAATTTATGTTCAACACTTCAAGAACATCAAGAACAGTGGAAAATTTCATGTTTTAATTCTATGATTATGTGTTTTAATGGGTTAAAATCACTCTATAAACGTTGGGTATTGATTATATATTAATTCTAACATGTGGGTATGTTTAATTTGGGGAATTAATGATCAAGTAGTGTTTAATTATTTGAACTCGTGTTCTTCACTTAATCGGGAATCAAATTTCGAGTGTCGCATGCTGGCCAACAACCAGATCGATGTCCCCACAATGCAGTCACCCACCGCCCAAGATCGCCAACCTCAAAGATCGATGCTTCTCATGGCAACATATTATGTAATCAATGTCAGCAGATACCAATACTAAGATAAAAGTGAAATAGCAAATACCACTTAGCGTAATGTCCGTAAAATGTTTTTTTAAGTGTTCAAGTATAGAAATGTGTTGGTAACTTAGTCTAATGAATATAAAGACTTGTTAGACCTATAATGAGATGTTAAAATAAATTCTTAACATGTTCATAACACAATTACGTGTGAATTGAATGATCAAATGCATAGTTACCTTATTGTTTGTGAAGTCTTAATTTTTGACAATAAGTGTAGTAATTGACTAAGTATAGTCATGAACTCGAGTTAGACAAAGAATAAACTTGTGATGTTTATTACGTGATAATTGATTGGTGTTGTTAACATGAATGATATGTAGGATTTAAATCAAAGAACGAGTTTTATTAACGTGTAATCTACGCACGAGGCAAGTTTCTTACCCTAAACATTCGTTGAGCAAGTTTCCTAACCCTACTTGTTATCATATAAGTTGATGAATTCACCTTTCTATATTGAGCAAGTTATCATTATTACTGATCAAGTCTGTCTTGTATATTAAAGCCTATTAATCTTTCAAGCATGATGTTGTTATACAATAATTATTCTATTGTATACCTTTTGAGATTTTATTCAATTGTATACCTTTTGAGATTTTATTCAAGTTGAATAATCAGTTACTGTTAAACCTTGTTAGACTAGTGAACCCTTAATGATTCGACTAGTCCATAGTTGATGAGCGTTCTAAATTTCAGAACCATTGATGAATTATCCAAACCAAACTTCCTTTGGTGCGGACTCGAATGTCAAACTGAGATGAACAACCCTAAGATAGGGGATTATTTACGCTTTTAGCGTTAAGATATTGTGCACAAGATGGTACTAAGGGTGATCCCCTAAGCACGAAGAAGAAGAGTCCATAGTCTTACGATCAATTAAAGGTTTCAAGTAAAAACACTTGACAACCTAGGACATAGTTCAAGGTCTTATGACCCTCAGAAATTCTTTTGATTCTCGTTATTCATTCTTGATTCAAAAGTTGAGCTTTTATATTGTTATACTTGTGGGCAATCGTGCTCACTCTTGCGTAATAATAACATTGCAGTTAAGAATGAAAGAGCAGACGAACCTTCCACTAGTAAGGGCAAGGGCAAGGGCAAGGGCAAGGGCAAGATTAGCAAGTAATGAAGACTGTTTATTTATTGTGGTTATGTAATGATGATTAGAATTGATGTTACTTAAGACTTATTTGTTTATGTTTTCCGCACAGATGTTTTAAGGTTAGAGCAACCTAGGATTTATTTATTATGCAGTTGATGTAACCCCATAAGGGGAGAGATTTATTATTTATGTCAATCTATTGCATGGTTTGTATTTATTTATGGGTAGATAGATAGATGATGTTTGTACAGTGAACACCAAATCCCGTGGAAATGAAGGTACTGGATTTGGGGGTGTCACAGATCTTGATCTAGGTCTGCACATATGATTGACAAACAACCCAAATGTGGATTGTTGTAAGACAAGACAAGAAAAGAATATTGTAACAATGCTACAACTAAGAGGCTGTCTACCTGGATACTTTGGCAGGAGATACAGATCTAGACCTCGACCGTGACCTAGAGACTGAACGTTCCAAAGATTTGCTGCAAGAGAGAACGGTATAATCTCAGTTTTAGTATATTACAGGATGGAACCAAGAAAATGAATTGAGGTCATACCTCCTATCCCTTCTTAAACTTCTGCTTCTACTGCGACTCCTACTTCGGCTCGTAGATGAACTGCGCTCAAATTTATTAACCTAAACCAAAAAAATAGAACAAAACAATAGCACAAGCTTGTCAACATTTTGGATTTTGAAGCTAAAAATTTGAGGCAAATGCTTTCATAAGATAAAATCATGACAATATCACATACTCTCAACTTAATATGGCAACAAAATGGAAGAACATAGTGCATAAGTTCTTTTTTCAGCAAGTAAAACAGACTACAGAGTGCACAAAAGCATCATTCCTCCCCTGAGCACAACAAAAACTAGTGCCAAAAATGACAGAATAAAACGAGACCAAACATCAAGAATAGTCATTTAATGGTAATTAATGAGCCTGTTCCAAAATCATAGCTCCATTAGCTGAAATTTTTTTAATTTTCAGGACTAATAATATAAAAGGAGATGCCAAAAGAGCAAGACGGCCAATAACACACACGAGCATACGCACGGGCATGAGAACAAAAAGGCAGGCACCAATTTAACAATAAAATCTATATATACTCCTATGACCTATCCACAGAACATTCAAAAAATAAGAACATAACGTTGTAAGGCTAAATTCCTCTAAAAATACATCAATAAGAGACAATTAAACCACGGATAAATTTCATTAGCCAAAAATATAAGTCTAAAAAACAAACTTATAAGAAAAAATCTCAGAAATGTCGAAGAAGTGGATTCTTCAACTTATTAGAATAAATTTTGTTGAAAACTGTAATTACATTTGTTACAATAGCAAGCACCTCAATATGGACCACAATAGCTCCTGTAACATTCCAGTATAAAAGTATATTAGGTATGACCTTTGAGTACTAATATATTGCTTACATTTGATAAATTCAATCCAATCAACGAAAAGGTCAATTAAAATTTGACAAATAGCTTCACCAATAGCTAGCAATTCATACCTAGATCAAAAGACAATAGCTAGCGCAATAAAATCGAATCAGCTACTTCTGCTAATTATGCATATCACGTTAAGAATTAAACGGTCACAAAGAACAATCAAATGATTTCTAAGAGTATCAAAAATTTATAAACAATTAAACCCAAAAATAAAAATAAATTTACTATGGGTTTAACGGATAGATATAATCATACTTACCATTGATACCTCAGTGTAAGACTAATTTGTTGCAGAACAAAACGATGGGAGATAACGAAGTGGCATACCGAAGAAGATGAAGAAGAAAATCATTTCAGCAAGTAATGGAATATGGAGAAACAAAGTTGTTGAAAAAAAATTACCTTCGAACAAATTGCATTGTCGGGTCTTTGGGTCTTCGCAGTTAGGGCTTTTGCCATTGGGATAGAGAGAACAGATTTTTTGATGCGAAGATGAAGTTGAGAGAAATTTTTTGGGATTAATGATAATCCCTTTAGTCGTAGGAAACATTATTCACACATTCAATTATTGATCTCGCGCGATAAAATGTGGGGCTAAGTTTTTCATTCTCCTGCCTAAACAATGGCCAAAGAAGACAGGGAAACCCAAATTAGTAGAGAAAAACCTAGCTAGCCCAACTATGATCTGGTTGAAACGTGCAATTTTGACTAAGGAAGAGACCCAATTGATCTCTTGCTTTCCTCTCCAGACCAACCACGCACGCACCCACGCTCCCACCAACTGAAGAACACTGAAGACGCTTTGTTCCGCACACACATAAGAATACTCATCCGTTCCAAAAAAAAAAGTTAGATAACATTTTTTTAAAAAAATAACTCTTTTAGAAGTAATATTGTAAGTTACTTAAAAAGTGTAATTATTATAAGTAAAATTATTACTATAAAAAATTTAATGTATTTATATTATAATTTTTACTCACCACAATTAATTATAAAAAAATTATTTATAACAAAACAACAACCAATTTTATCTCTCGCTAAAAAAATTCTAAACAATAATATATAGTGAGTAATAATTCTTTTCACTAATAGATTTTTTTCTCGCAAATTTTTATCATAAATTGGTACAAAAAATACTTTTATCATCTCAATTTTGCGAGAAAAAAAATATAAATTGTGAAGAAAATTTCTTTCGCTAATAACTATATTATCACTATATTTTTTTTCTTCACTGTTCCTTCGCTATAAAACTTCTCATGTTATTTCTTCACAAAATTTTCTTCGCTACATCCCTAATTTCTTGTAGTGATCTTACTCTTCTTTTTTACAAATTTATTTTTTTTAAAAAATTAAATAAAATAAAGATAAAATTGATATTACATTAATATGGGTCAAACTAACTTATTAAGAATGACTTATAAGTCATTTTTAAATAATTTTATTCTATTTTAGTTCATAAAACATAATAAAATTTTCTTCATCTTTTATGTTTTATCTTAGAACTGATAGTATTATAATTTAATTTTATAATATATTTGAAAAAAAGGTAAAAGAAGAATTTGGAACAGCTAGGGATATACCATTACTATTCTTTTTATGTTTTTTTAACCATTGAATCAAAATTTATTTTGTTTTTTTTTGTACTAGTGACGTGGGTATCAATGTTTTTCGAATAAAATTTAATATTTTGACAGATTTTTCTTTTTGTTATATAGGACTCGATCAAATTAAATTTAAATTTAAAAAAACTCATGGGTAAGTATAAGAATCGATCTAGCAAATTACAAAGATGAGTACATTAACGAATAACAAATATTTATAATAGAAAGATTTGCCGAGTTCAATAATTAAAATAGTCACTACAATTATAATTAGTTTTTTCTTTGAAAAACAATATATTTATCGTTAAATTTCATAATAAAGTCATATTACAACTAAACTCTAATGGATAAGATAGAATAATGATGTGTGAGTCCTTTAAATTTTTTCAATTCATATATTCATATACATTGATATTTAATACGCATAATTTGTTTGGATCACTCTTATTTTAATTTTAATTATTATTTTAATAATTATTTTTATTATTTTTATTATTTTTATAATAATAATAATAATAATAATAATAATTATTATTATTACAATTATTATTATTATAATAATAATTGTAATAATTAAAATAATAATAATAATTATTATTATTATAATTAAATTAATAATAATAATAATAATAATAATTAAAATAATAATAATTATTATTATTTTAGTATTATTTAAAATTTTAATTATCGCATTGGTAAACATTTTTGTCGTGTGAACACTTTTTAGTTTCTAACATTGGTAAATGCAGTATGCAATGCAAATGGCATTTGACTTATTTCACGGGTCGATAAATCTGGTTGAAATTTATATCTCAATATATCATCTTATGTATTTTGTTCTGTCTTTATTAATCGATTTGAGGATTAGTACCGCAGGATTAATAATAATAATAATAATAATAATAATAATAATAATAATAATAATAATAATAATAATAATAATAATAATAATAATTATTATTAAAAATTTTAATTATTATTATTATTTTAACTATTATTTTATTATTATTTTATTTATTTAAAATTTATTATTATTATTATTATTATTATTATTATTACAATTCCTAGTACAATGACCAAAAAGTGTATTATCTCATCTTCACATGCATAGAAACATTGTTAGGTGGTTTAAATATTAGTGTTACATAAATTTTAGCATAATAGATAGATGGTCTATTGGCTTTTGTTGGAATATAAAGTTTCTAGTTTGGAGAGGTCTGGAGTTCAATACTTGTGAGCAACATTAAGGGCAAAGGTGCAAAAAAACCCCTGATGTTTACACGGATGTCCCACTTCCACCCTAAACTAATTTTTTTTCCAAAAGTACCCTTAACGTTACATTTTTTGGGTCACCCGTGCCCTCGTGCTATTGTAATATAAACGGGGGTTAAAATATGATGACGCGTAAGCAGCTTAAATAAAAATATATTTAAAATAAAACAATATATATCATTTAATCAAAACAAAAATACTAAAATTCAAAATAAAAAAGCATAACATATTTACATCATTTTATCAAAATAATAAAATTCAAAACAACTAATTAAAAAGCGTTTTTTTAAAAAAAATAATTTTTAAAATAGCTTTTTTTTAAAAAAAATGATTTTTTAAAACATATTTTTTTAAAATGATTTTTTTAAAAATAGAATTTTTTAAAACAAACTTTTTTAAAAACCAGGAACTTTTTAAAAGCGCTTTTTAAAAAAAATAGAATTTTTTAAAACAAACTTTTAAAAAAAAAAAAAATTTTAAAATAGATTTGTTTAAAAAATGTAATTTTTTAAAATAGATTTTGTTTAAAAACAAACTTTTTAAAAAACGAAAGTAGATTTTTTAAAAAAATAGAATTTGCTTAAAAACAAACTTTTTTTAAAAGGAACTTTTTAAAAGCTTTTTTAAAAAATTTTAAAAACAAATTTTTAAAAAAATGTAATTTAAAAAATAGAATTTTTTAAAACAACCTTTTTAGAAAACTAAAATGATTTTTAAAAAAATAGAATTTTTAAAAACAAACTTTTTAAAAAAACGGAACTTTTTAAAAGAGTTTTTTAAAAAAAGAATTTTTAAAAACGACTTTTTAAAAAAAATGTAATTTTTAAAAACAGATTTGTTTAAAAAAAAATGTAATTTTAAAAAAATAGAATTTTTAAAAACAAACTTTTTAAAAAAACGAAAATGATTTTTTTAAAAAATAGAATTTTCTTAAAACAAACTTTTTTAAAAAAGCGGAACTTTTTAAAAGCATTTTTTTTAAAAAATAGTTTTTTTAAAAAAAAATGTAATTTTAAAAAATAGAATTTTTTAAAACAAACTTTTTTAAAAACGGAACTTTTTAAAAGCGCTTTTTTAAAAATAGTTTTTTTTAAAAATGTAATTTTAAAAAAATAGAATTTTTTAAAACAACCTTTTAGAAAGCTAAAATGATTTTTTAAAAAATAGAATTTTTTAAAACAAGCTTTTTAAAAAAAGCGAAACTTTTTAAAAGCGCTTTTTTTAAAAAAATAGAATTTTTAAAAACAACTTTAAAAATAAATTTTTTAAAAAAATGATTTTTTAAAATGATGTAAATATGTTATGTTTTTTTTTTTGAATTTTAGCATTTTTTGTTTTGATTAAATGATATATATTATTTTATTTAAAATATATTTTATAATTAAGCCTGCCACGTCATCAGATTTTAACCTCGTTTGTATTCTGTTAACGGCAGGGGCACAAGTGACCCAAAAATGTAACGTTAAGAGTACTTTTGGAAAAAAAAATTAGTTTAGGGTGGAAGTGGGACATCCGTATAAACATCAGGGGTTTTTTTGCACCTTTGCCCTTTTTTCGAATGAAAATTAAAAATAATGACCATTTTGTAATTTTTGAGAGTACAATTATTCGATTGTAACAAAAAATGTTTCGATAACCACAATGAAAATCGAACCTTAGTACAGTGACCAAAAAATATATTATTCCCATTTGTTGTGCTTCAATAACACAACCATCATGAAATAATAATAATAATAATAATAATAATAATAATAATAATAATAATAATAATAATAATAATAATTGCGTGATAATAATAATAATAGTAATAATAATAATAATAATATCAACAACAACAACAACAAAAACAACAACAATAATAATAATTGCGTAATAATAATAATAATAATAATAATAATAATAATAATAATAATAATAATAATAATAATAATAATAATAATAATAATAATAATAATAATAATAAGCAACAAGCAAATTTAGCTGTCCATGGTTAGAATTTGACAAGAATTGGTGATATTACGAATGGTTTGGTTACACTCATGACTCAACTGCTTAGTTTTGTTGTTTTCCTCATAACTATATTAAGATTTTGCATTGAGGACATAAATTGAGCTACAATTTTACTTGAATTGTTGAATTTTAATTTTTACTTGTGCTATATTTTATTAATATCCATTTAAGAATTCGTAGCCAACTGTTCTTTTACCTTCTTATATTACAATGAATTTTGCATTTTTAGTCTTCAACATTGTGGTTAATGATTAGTTGGATTTTTAGATGGTATTTACTATTTTTAGTAACTTGCTGCTACTTATTATTATTATTATTATCACGCAATTATTATTATTATTATTATTATTATTATTATTATTATTACGCAATTAGTTATGTACATTTATGTATGTATCTCAAGACTTTCATGTACATTTAGTTATTTAAAGGAGAATAAAGGAATATATGGGGGAAATCTTATGTTTTAATCCTTGCAAAATATTAACAATTGGCCCATGTTGCTCCAGCGGTCATATGAGCAAAATTCTAAATGTGAGCTTGTGAGTTCAAATCATTGGAAAGGTAATTTTTTGGAAAAATTCAAGAGACCAGGTCAGCAGCCGACACGTGTCAAATAATAATATTAAATACCACGTCAGACCTGCCACATGTACCACATAGGCTCCACGTGTGCTACGTCATCAAGTCAACGCACATGTGGCGCCTCGAGGTTCAAAGTCCAAATTTTTGAATAGAAAGGGGCTCAGTTTGCGTTGACCGGAAGAAAGGGGCACAATACCCAAATATCAAAAAAGTTCAGTGGTCAACTTTGCATATAACCCTATTGAGATACCGAATATGGCCTTACAAAAACATGCTTATTGGGATTATCTTAATTTAAGGCAACATTTTAATAGTCATTGCAAAAAGTTGTATAAAATATGCAACGAAAATAAAAATTGTTGCCAATGAATGTGGTCCATATTAGGAAACGAAATTTAGCAACAAAAAAATTTTCGTTGCCCACGATGAGGAGAAATCAAGTGGTTAGAAATTTTGCAACGAATTTCTCACGAATTTTGTTTCCAAATTTTGTAATGACTTATGAAATTCGTTGCAAAAAGTGAAAGCCTGACACAATCTGCAACGAAGGACAAGTTTTGTTGTTAAACATACACTTTTAGCAACGACTTATAAAGTCGTTGCCTGAAAAATCGTTGCTAAAGCCCCATTTTTAGCAACAAAAAAACATTCATTGACCACGATGATGGGAAATCAAGTGGCCAAAAATTTTGCAACGAATTCCTAACGAATTTTTTTCCCGCCAATGAATTAGCAACGAAATTTTGCAATAACTTATGAATTTCGTTGCAAAAAGTGAAAGCCTGGTACAATCTGCAACGAAGGACAAATTTCGTTGCTAAACATATACTTTTAGCAACGACTTATAAAGTTGTTGCCCGAAAAACGTTGCTAAAGGCCCATTTTTTTGTAGTGTATGGTCGTAACACCGAAACGTGAAAAACATTATGAATGTTTTGCAATTCTGGAGGTAGAGCTACCTCGTAAGCCACCTCTCTAACTTTTCGCAGCACTTCGAAGGGTCCAATAAACCTAGGGCTTAGTTTTCCCTTTTTACCAAACCGAATTTTTCCCTTCCAAGGAGAAACTTTTAGGAATACGTAATTTTCTACGTCAAATGCACGATCTTGTCTATGTTGATCAACATATTTCTTTTGTTTGTCTTGAGCAGCTACCAATCTTGTTCTGATGAGTTTGACAACCTCAGTAGTTTGTTGTACCAGTTCTGGTCCTAACAGTTGACGTTCACTGACTTCGTCCCAACATAGTGGAGTTCTGCACCTCCTGCCATATAATGCTTCGTAAGGCGACATACCGATGCTTGCGTGGTAACTGTTATTGTAGGCAAACTCCACCAATGGTAATTGTTCATCCCAACTCCCTTTGAAATCTATGACGCATGCTCTCAGCATATCTTCCAATGTCTGGATTGTTCGTTCGCTTTGGCCATCTGTTTGCGGATGATATGCCGTACTCATTCGCAACTGTGTTCCCATACATTCTTGTAGTCTCTTCTAGAAGTTTGATGTGAACCTCGGATCCCTATCTGACGCAATTGACACTGGAACTCCATGTCTCATAATGATCTCTTTAACATATAGCTTTGCTAGCTGATCAAGATTGAATCTAATCTTTATTGGCAAAAAGTGTGCAGATTTTGTCAATCTGCCCACTATCACCCATATCGCATCGTACCCTTTCTGAGTCGTTGGAAGACCTACCACAAAATCCATTGTGATATGTTCCCATTTCCATTCCAAAGATTCTAACGGTTGAAAGTAATCCGCTTGGCCTTTGATGTTCTACCTTGACTCTCTCGACATGTTAAGCATTTTGCAACGATTCTCAAGAACGCTCTTTTCATATTTGGCCACCAAAATGTCGCCGCAAATCTTGATACATCTTCGTACTTCCGGATGAATCGAATATCTCGAGCTATGAGCTTCATTAAGATGTCTTCTTTAATATCTAGTATCACTGGAACCTGATTCGTCCCTCAAATCTCAAAGATTCCCCAGATCAACCTTGTATTTCATTTCTTTTCCTCGACCACACTTTTCTTATTTTCCGCATTCCTCATCCTAAAGTTGAGCGTTCTTCACTTTGTCCACCAAAGTTGTACTGGCTTCCATCTGATATAATTTTTCATCGAATTCTTTTGGAAATTTGATTTCCAACTCTAACCTTGCCATCTTCAAATCAGCTCCTCCTTATCGATTAACAACATCAACTTTTCTCCGCCTTTCCTACTCAAGGCATCTCGCAACCACGCTTTCTTTTTCCGGATGATAAAAGATCTCATAATCGTAATCCTTTATCAATTCCATCCACCCTCATTTGACGATGTTCGTGTCTTTCGAGTGAGAAAATATACTTTAGACTTTTATGGTCTCAGTAGATCTCACATTTTTCTCCATGGAGATAGTGTTCCATATTTTCAAGCAAAAAACACAACCGCCGCCAACTCTAAATCATGAGTCTGATACCCTTTTTCGTAGTCTTTTAATTATCTTGATGCATATGCGATGACTTTGTCGCTCGCATAAGGACACATCCTAATCTCTTATGTGTGAAGCATCACTATACACCACAAAATTTCTCAGATTATCCGGTAATGACAACACAGTGTGCCATACTTAACTTCTTTTTCAATTCTTGAAACTTCCTTCACACTTCTCCGTCCAAACAAATTTCATGATTTCTTGTCAAATTTGTCAACGGAGTGGCAATCTCTGGAGAAATCTCGGATAAACCGTCTGTAATACTCCCGCCAATCCCAAGAAACTTCTCACTCGATGGAGTTCTGGTTGTTCCCAATTTATCACAACTTCGACCTTTGATGGATCCATCGAAATTCCATCCTTATCAATTACGTGCCCAAGAAATTGTACACGTTCTAACCAAAATTCACATTTAGAGAATTTCGCATACAACTTTTTCTTTCTTAGCGTTTCCAGCGTTAGATGTATGTGTTTCACGTGTTCTTCATGAGTTATAGAGTACACCTGAATATCATCGATAAACACCACCACAAACTTGTCTAAAAATGGTTTAAACACCCTTTTCATCAAATCCATGAACGCTGCAGGGGTGTTTGTCAAACCAAAAGACATCACCAAAAATTCATAATGTCCATACCGAGTTTGGAATGCAGTCTTCGGTACATCCTCCTTCCTTACTTTCAGTTGATGATACTCACTTCTCAAATCTATTTTTGAGAAATATCTAGCACTCTTCAACTAGTCAAACAAATCATCTATTCTCGGCAATGAGTATTTGTTCTTAATAGTGACTTTGTTTAACTCCCTATAATCAATGCAAAGACGCATTGACCCATCCTTCTTCTTTACGAATAACACCGGTGCTCCCCACGATGACACACTCTACCGAATGTATTTCTTGTCCAACAGCTCCCCGTAGTTGTACCATCGCCTTCATCTCTACCGAGCCATTCTCAGACGGGCCTTCGATATCGGAGCGGTTCCTCGGCGCTTAAGTCTATATCATTTAACTCGATTTCTCATAGGTGGAAGTCCCGCAAATCCTCCGAAAACACGTCCATGAATTCCCTAACCACTGGTATTTCTTCCAGTTTCACACCCTTCTTCTGAGTATCGACTATGTAAGCTAGATAACCCACACAAACTTGACTAGACAACTTCTTGGCCTGCATAATTGTCAGACATCTCATTTGTCTATGCGATTTGCTACCATCGAAAACTACCTTTGATGGAGTCATAAGGTTTACACATTTCTTTTGACAATCAATTATCGCTCCACAATTGAACAACCAATCCATTCCCAAAATAACATCAAACTCTCCAAGCCTAATCAAAATTAAATCTACCATCATAATATTTCCCTTAATATTCACCCTACAGTTCTTGTATACGAACCTAACAAGAATTACTTCCTTATTCTCAATTTCTATGTTTAAAGGGAAATTCAATTCTTCACTAGGCAATCCCAATCTCATAGCAAATTCATCAGATATAAATGAGCAAGTAGCACCCAAATCAAATAATACATAAGCATCAATATCATTGATTGGGATAATACCTGACACCACATCCTTTGTTTGCATAGCATCTTGCACTATCATATTGAAGGTTCTCGCTGTGGGTTTGTTTGATGCCGTTGGTCCAGTAATGGCCCAAGTACCTCCATTGCTACCTCCCTTGCTTCCCGTTGTCTCTCCAGCTTTCTTCTTAGGGCACTCACGTGCAAAGTGATCCTTGGACCCGCAAGTGTAGCAAACATTCTTCTTGGGTTGGTTGTAATTTGGGATGATGTGACCCTCCTGGCCACAGTTAAAGCATACTCGTTTCCCCATTAAGCATACACCCTTATGAAACTTCCCACATGTAGCACATGCTTCAAACTTCTTATTCTGCTGGTTACTTTATTGATTTCCAGCACCCACATTTCCATTCCACTTTCTTTTCAGATTATTGTTACCATTTCCACTACCACCAACTCCATTCTTAACCTCCACTTCATTCTTCTTCTTTTTCTGTTCTTGATTGAACTTGGTTATAACCTCGCCTCCACCTTCAGCGAGAATTGCCTTTTCTATTTCGGCTGCAAATGTCTTCAACCGGAACAAGGAAACCCTACTATACAACCAGGGCTTCAGTCCCTGCTTAAACCTCTTCACCTTGCGCTCATCTGTGCTGACTTGGTATGGTGCAAACCTTGCCAACTCATTGAATTTTGTGGCATACTTTGACACCGTCATCGTTCCCTGCTTTAGTTCTAAAAACTGCACTTCTAACTGACTCTTCGAACTCTCAGGAAAATAGGTCTCGAAGAACAACTCCTTAAACTTATCCCAAGTCATATCCCCTGGTCCTCCTCGAGTTTTATTGGCCTGCCACCAATAACTAGCCTCTGCTTTCAACATGAATGTTGCAAAAGCAGTCTTCTGATCTTCCCTTACTCCCGCAACATCAAACACTTTCTCTATCTCCATGACCCAGGTCTGAGCCTCAACCGGGTTCATGGACCCACAAAATTCTGGTGGTCCAACCGCCTTAAAGTCCTTAAACATTGTAGTTTGATTTTGTGGTTGATTTTGTGGTTGATTTTGTGGTTGATTCTCGCAATTGCACACCTGTCAAGAACGTCACCAAATAACGAATCGGGTTAGCTTCAACATTATTGTTGTTGGTTCCTTCAGTGGTTCTCTGTCGGGGTGGTTGACGTCTTGGAGGCATTTTCTGTTAAAAAATACACTCATTAGATTATTACTCAACTCTTTTAAGTAATTTCTACTTAACTTGCCCCCATAGAGTTAATAATCACATAACACATAACACTTTGGATAAAATAAGATAAATAACTTTTATTCATTCATAATTTCTTTGAAAACATCATAACAATAACATCACTGCTATTTACATTATTTTCCTGAACTACTAAAGTTACAGGACATCATCATCATATCCCATAGGTTACATTACACTTGGGATTTACATATTATTTATCATATCATAAATCTTATATCAAGTACATTCCCTAGGATGTCCTATTAAGATACTGCATAGCCTTACGATGCTCTTCATCCATAATTCGGAACATGGTTCGACGATTTAATATGTATAATGGAAGCGTCTCAAACTGAATCGGATAACCCATGACCCGATCCTAAGCTCGATTAATCACGGTGTTGAACACGTTATTCATTTCCTCCATCTTCATTTCTCTTTGTTGTGCGTCCTCCTCTCGCTATTTTGGCTCGTTGATCAGCTTCCTCAGACGCATCTTCTGGCTCTTGCCTCTTAGTAGATTCCTCTCTCAACTTGTTCTTCAACTCGCAATCTTCGCTCGCTCATTCGCTCGCTCTTCCTTCAAGTGTGAACCAACTTTTCTTCAACATTGTTTAGACGTTCCTCTCGGTCCTGGATTTCGTCGTCTTTCTATGCCATCGAGGTCTGTTGCTCAGCCACTATCTCTTGCAATTCCTCGACAGTATCTTGAAGTTCCACGTTGCGGTCGTAGACTTCATCGTACATACGAGCAGCTATCAAGGTCAGTGGAATCTCTTCCTCCTCGTCCTCGTCATCCTCATTCGCCTGCGGGCAACTTAACAGGGTCTTCTTTATCTGTTTCTACATCATCATCCTCATCTTCAACCACTGTGAGCAACGGGGCTGACTCCCGTGAGAGTAGTTGTTCCCAAACCACTTGAATGTCACGAGATTCCTCCTCTCTAGGCATTTGAGGTCCTCCCTTCATAGCCTGACTGGATTCTCTGACATTAGCCATCCTGACAACAAGATTTTTAAGTTTTAGTTATTAATCATCATTACTCGACACTCACGAGCACATAAGTTGTAATCACGTAAGCACATAAGTGTTTTATTACTTCTTCCTTAAAACTTGATAAGAGTTTATCATCACTATCTTTTCAAAGATTACTTCCTAAGGCTTTTCCCCACCTAAGGTTCATAACCTAAGGCTTTGATACCAACTTGTGACACCCCCAAACCCAGGTACTTTATTTCCACAGGATTTGGTGTTCACCTAATCAAACATTCACATCTAACTACCCAAACACAATAAAATTGAATAATAAAACCTTCCCCATTAAAGGGTTACATAATAAAAATCTCCTAGGTTGTCTAACCTTTAAATACAATTATTCAAATGCGGAAATAAATAAGCTTCATTACAACCATTCAATTAAAATCTGATAATAAAATATCAACATATTACAAGTCTTCAACACTTGTTCATCTTTCCTTTTCCTCACTTGGTGCTAGGTACATCAACCTTCTCATCTTTAATCGTAATAGTTAGATAAGCAAGAGTGAGCAAACAAAGCTCACTTGAAACAACAATGAATAAAAATCTTTACAATAAACTGCACAAATAAGAGGCTCGATAGAATTAAACAATGTGATTTATCAACATTCTCAATTATATAACCGAGGGTCCTAAGACCAATTTAACTATGTCCATAGTTATAAGTAATTTTTCAACTTAAACTTTAACAGTCATAAGACTATAGGGACTCCTCGTACTTAGGGGGATCAGCCCTTCGTACAATGTATTGTGCACAAACATTTCAATTCTAAGCATAAATTATCCCTAATAATAGGGTTGTTCATCTTAGTATTTAGAGTACAAGTCCGCACCATAGTGAGTTTGGTTTGGATACATTTCAAGGTAATTTGGAATTTAACGGACATCAACTAAGGATTAGTTGAATAAGATTAATAACATCATACTATGGAATAATCATAACTGAATCGACATGGTAAATTAAATCATGCTTTAGGAATAATCTAATAACATACATATTGAATAACTATAACACACCTTGCTTGAACAATATTAAGCCAAGGTTATTTAGAATTGAATAGTAAGCATGCATAGCCATTTGAACGATAAAATTGTTCAACATTAGTATATATAAATTTGCATGCTAAACAACAAGTTAATTACAAGAATAACTTGCTCAATATCAAAATAAAGTTTAGAAATCTTGCATCATTATATTGTAATCGAATTGGAAACAATAATCGCTCAACAAGATAATAGATTTAGAGAACTTGCCTTGCTCGTTAGAGAACTTGGAAGCTAAACCGAACAATTCAATCACAATCCTATATATATATATATATATATATATGTCATCATGACATAGTTAGTCACTACCACATTACAAACATAACTAAGTACATTCATCATGTAATGATTTGATTTTTAATCACATAATCAAGTTACAATACAAGTTAATTGTTAATATCATGCTCATTCATGGTATAGAAATACTGAAATCATAATTTAACAGTTCTACTATTAACACATAACAATTCCTTCAGACTTTGAGTACAAAAGTTACAATCGTCTCGATTATTCTGCTAACTCATACACATGGCGCTACAATTTATATGGTATGTCAATGCAATATGGCTGAGAAAATGTCATCATGCCATGAGAACTATACTTACACGAGTGGCGTTGCAGTGGGCGCCGTGACATGCGCACGAGAACTATACTACTTAAGTCAGTCATGCCATACCTAATTGTAGACTTCAAAGAACCAACTACTGTAAATTATATGAACAAAGCAAATTTTGGCCTACAAGCTACTTTCTAATAGCCTAATTAGCATGTAATTCATACAAAGACTTTATATAAACATATTTCAAAGACTCTTAACATGATTATACTCATAAAACAACACAAACATCGAATTTAAAACATCGAATTTCACTATTTTTGATAAAAACTCACTTTTTGATGTTTTCAATGAAAATCGACACTGTGGTTTTTTTTTTCCAACCAAAACAGTTAATTCAAAGTACCTTATTTATGTTTATACAACCTCTTTCAAATACAATAGTCAATTTGTCAACTAAATAACTAATTAAACCTTAATTTTACCTTAAACTAAACCATATTCATATATATTCATATAAACTAACTGAATTATAGTTTTCTTTACAAATTACATACATAACATCAATTCATTGACTATACTCATATATAACTTATGAAAATAGTTTCACAACAACCAATTTATTATATAAAACTATCTATAACAAATAATTTAACTTCTACAAAGATTTTATAGAGAAAATTGGGGGAGAATACAACTATAACTTTTAAAAAAAATAACAGAGTTTAGATGATACCTTAGAGTTAGAAGATAGTGGCTATCCTTTGATTAACAATCTTCTTTTCCCCAATTTCTTTCTCAAATTCTCTAGCCTTCTCCCAATTCTCTCCTATTTTCTCTCTGTAAGTGTTCTTCTTCCATTCTACTTAGTCTTTCTTCTCTATTCTAATCTTACGTATTAGAGTTATAACGTATAAGATATAATATATATTAATTATAAAATATAAATATAAGTATAACTGATATCAGTTATCATATTTTTAAAAATCAAAAGCCATAAGGCTTGTTTGGTTACCTACTTAAAATATAATCATTTAATCCTTATGCCTTGTTTGGTAAAACACAATTAGATTAAAGACTTAATAGGCATTAGGCCTTGTTTGACAAAACTGAATTAAATTCCTTTAATTTATTTTAATAACTCCTTTATAAAAGGCTATTTGTCACACTTTAATTTAATTAAAATTTTTTAATAATCAATTAAATTAAATCTAATAACAATTTATTAAATTACTTTAACACATAAATCAATACCACAAATTTATAATTTTCTATATAATTATAACTTTATTTAATCAACTAACACATCCTTTTAATTACAAACTCAAATTAAAATATAATAATTCATTTAATCAAAACTCTCTAACTTAATAATTAAATTAAATTAGAATATAATAATTAATTTCCTTAATTATTTATCTAACAAATAATTAACCAAATCGAATCAAATTTGAATAATTATTTATTCAACAATAAACACATCCGTTAAATAGTTAAATAATTTAATAAATATTTAATATAACAATAAAAAAAATCTGGAATATTACATAGTTTGTTTATGATTATGCAAGTTTTCAAATTCTAAACTTTCGTTGAGCAAGTTTCGTAACTCTATTTATATTGTGCAAACTCTTAAGACATTACTCCTTGAGATTGAACAAGTTTCTCTAATCTTTAACTTGTTATTTTAGTATGCAAGTTTCTACATTCTAATATATTAATGTTGAACAAGTTTTATCATTCAATTTACTACTAGTTATGCATACTAAATTCTCAGTTCTAAATAACCTTAGCTTAATATTTTCAAGCAAGGTTTTTTATGTTATTCAATGCTTATGCTCTTAAGATTATTTCTAAAGCATAACCTTAGTATATAATGTTGATTCACTTATGGTTTATGTCATAGCATAATGTTATTACATTTTTATTCAACTAATCCTTAGTTAATGTTCGTAAACTCTAAATTACCTTGAAACTTATCCAAACCAAACTTACTTGGGTGTGGACTCGTATTCTAAATGCTGAGATGAACAACCCTATTATAGGGGATAATTTATGCATAACGTTGAAATGTTTGTGCACAATACATTGTACGAAGGACTGATAGTCTTATGACTGTTAAAGTTAAAGTTGAAAGAATACTTATAACTATGGACTTAGTTCGTGGTCCTATGACCCTCAGATATATGTTTTAGATTTTGATTATCATTGATAGAGCATATTGTTCAGTTCTATTGAGCCTATTATTTGGCAGTTGTTATAAAGTTTTGTTCATTATTATTTCAAGTGAGCATTGTTTGCTCACTCTTGCTTATATAACTATTACAGCTAAAGTTGAGAAGGTTGATGTACCTAGCACCAGTAAAGGAAAAGGAAAGATGAACAAGTATTGAAGACTTGTAAACATATTGTCTTTTAATGTTGTCAGACTTTGTTTTTAGTTATTGTGATGTATTTATTTAATTTTCCGCATATGATGTTTGTATTTAAAGGTTAGATAACCTGGGAGATTTTTATTGGACTTATTGATGTAACCCTTTAATGGGAAGGTTTGTTATTAAATTTTATTATGTTTGGGTAGTTAGATATGAATATTTTTATCAAGTGAACACCAAATCTAGTGGAAATGAAGTACCCGGATTTGGGAGTGTCACAAGTTGATATCAAAGCCTTAGGTTATGAACCTTAGGTGGGGAAAAAGCCTTAGGAAGTAACCTTTGAAAAGATAGTGGTGATAAACTCTTATCGAGTTTTAAGAAAGAAATAATAAAACACTTATGTGCTTATGTGATTGCAATCTATGTACTCGTGAGTGTTGAGTAGTAATGATTAGTAATTAAAACTTAAAATTTTGGTTGTCAGGATGGCTAATGTAGGAGAATCCAGACCAGCTAGGGAGGAAGGATCCCAGATGCCTAGAGAGGAGGAGCCTCGAGATATTCAGGTGGTTTGGGAACAACTACTGCGACGGGAAATAACTCCGTTGGTCGCAGTAGTTGAGCAGGAGGGGTTACCTGATGAGGATGATGAGATAGAGACAAACGAGGAGGACCCTATTGAGCTTCCACAGTCGAATGAGGATGAGGAGGATGAGGAAGAAGAGATTCCACTTAACTCGATCGCTGCCCGTACGTACGATGAAGTATACGACCGCAATGTGGAACTTCAGGATATCGTTGAGGAGTTGGAAGAGATAGTAGCTGAACAACAGACCTCGATGGCACAGAAGGACGACGAGATCCAAAATCGAGAGGAACGTCTGAATAATGTTGAAGAGAAGTTGGTCCACACTGAAGGAGAAAATGAACAAATGACAAAGGAGATTGCAGAGCTGAAGGACAAATTGAAAGAAGAATCTACTAAGAGGGCAAGAGCCGAAGACGCGTACGAGGAAGCTTATTAATGAGCCGGGATAACAGAGAGAGACACACAAGCAAAGAGGATGAAGATGGAGGAGATGAATAACGTATTCAACACTGTGATTAATCAAGCTCAAGATTGAGTTATGTACTATTCGATTCGGGCCGAGAGACCTGCCAGATTGTACTATTAGATCTCAGAACAATGTTTCTGATTATGGAGGAAGAGCGTCGTAAGGCTACACAACATCTTAGTAGGACATCGTAGAGAATGTACCTGATATGCGATTAATAATATGATAAATAATATGTAAATCCCTGGTGATATGTAATCAATGGGATATGATGTTGATGTTATCCTGAAACTTTAGTAGTTCAGGAAAGTAATGTAAATAGCAGTGATGCTATTGTTCTTATGTTTCCTAAGAGATTACGAATGAATAAAAGTTATTATTTTATTTTATTCAAAATGTTATGTATTATGTGATGATTTCTTTTATGGGGTGAAATTTAAGTAGAAAATACTTAAAAGAATTGAGTAATAATCTAATGAGTATATTTTAACAGAAAATACCTCCAAGACGTCAACCCCATCAAAGAACCACCGAGGATCTACCAATAACAACAATAATACCGAGGCTAACCCGGTTTTAGCGACTTATAACGTTCATCGACGGGTGCCACTATGTAATCAATCGCAGAATCAAGCCGTGACATTTATGGATTTCAAGGCGGTTGGACCACCAGAATTCCGTGGGTCCATGAATCCAGTTGAGGCATAGACCTGGATTATAGAGATAGAGAAGGTGTTTGATGTAGCTAGGGTAGGGGAGAATCAGAAGACTGCTTTTGCAACATTCATGTTATAAGCAGAGGCTAGTTATTGGTGACAAGCCAATAAAACTCGAGGAGGACAAGGGGTGATGACATGGGATAGGTTTAAGGAGATATTCTTCGAGACCTATTTCCCAGAGAGTTTAAAGAATCAGATGGAGGTGCAGTTTCTGGAACTGAAGTAGGAATCAATGATGGTATCGGAGTATGCTGCAAAATTTAACAAAGTGGCAAGGTTTGTGCCATATCAAGTCAACACGGATGAACGCAAGGCTAGGAGGTTTGAGCAGGGAGTGAAGCCTTGGTTGTACAGTAGGGTCTCCCTGTTCCAGCTGAAGACATTCGCAGCGGTGCTTGAGAAAGAAATTCTCGCTGAGGGTGTAGGCGAGGCTGTGACAAAGTACAATCAAGAACAACGAAAGAAGAAGAACGAGGGTGAAGGTAAGAACGCGTACGAGGAAGCTTATCAACGAGCCGGGATAACAGAGAGAGACACACAAGCAAAGAGGATGAAGATGGAGGAGATGAATAACGTATTCAACACTGTGATTAATCAAGCTCAAGATTGAGTTATGTACTATTCGATTCAGTTCGAGACACTGCCGTTGTACCTATTAGATCTCAGAACAATGTTTCTGATTATGGAGGAAGAGCGTCGTAAGGCTACACAACATCTTAGTAGGACATCGTAGAGAATGTACCTGATATGCGATTAATAATATGATAAATAATATGTAAATCCCTGGTGATATGTAATCAATGGGATATGATGTTGATGTTATCCTGAAACTTTAGTAGTTCAGGAAAGTAATGTAAATAGCAGTGATGCTATTGTTCTTATGTTTCCTAAGAGATTACGAATGAATAAAAGTTATTATTTTATTTTATTCAAAATGTTATGTATTATGTGATGATTTCTTTTATGGGGTGAAATTTAAGTAGAAAATACTTAAAAGAATTGAGTAATAATCTAATGAGTATATTTTAACAGAAAATACCTCCAAGACGTCAACCCCATCAAAGAACCACTGAGGGATCTACCAATAACAACAATACTGAGGCTAACCCAGTTTAGCAGCTTATAACGTTACTGACGGGTGCACTACAGAATCAATCGCAGAATCAAGCCGTGACATTTATGGATTTCAAGGCGGTTGGACCACCAGAATTCCGTGGGTCCATGAATCCAGTTGAGGCATAGACCTGGATTATAGAGATAGAGAAGGTGTTTGATGTAGCTAGGGTAGGGGAGAATCAGAAGACTGCTTTTGCAACATTCATGTTATAAGCAGAGGCTAGTTATTGGTGACAAGCCAATAAAACTCGAGGAGGACAAGGGGTGATGACATGGGATAGGTTTAAGGAGATATTCTTCGAGACCTATTTCCCAGAGAGTTTAAAGAATCAGATGGAGGTGCAGTTTCTGGAACTGAAGTAGGAATCAATGATGGTATCGGAGTATGCTGCAAAATTTAACAAAGTGGCAAGGTTTGTGCCATATCAAGTCAACACGGATGAACGCAAGGCTAGGAGGTTTGAAAGCAGGAGTGAAGCCTTGGTCAGACTGAAGAGGGTCTCCTGCTTCAAATTGAAGACATTTAGCATGGTGCTTGAGAAAGAAATTCTCACTGAGGGTGTAGGCGAGGCTGTGACAAAGTACAATCAAGAACAACGAAAGAAGAAGAACGAGGGTGAAGGTAAGAATGGTGGTGGTAGTGGTGGAAATGGTAGTAAAAACCTGAAGAGGAAATGGAATGGAAATATGGGTTCTGGAAACTAGCAGAGTAGCCAGCAGAAGAAAAAGTTCGAAGCATGTGCTACATGCGGGAAATTTCACGCGGGTGTGTGCTTAAGGGGGAAGCGTGTATGCTTTAACTGTGGCTAAGAGGGTCACATTTCCCCAAATTGTAGTCAACCCAAGAAGAATGTTTGCTACACGTGCGGGTCAAAGGATCATTTTGCTCATGAGTGCCCTAAGAAGAAAGCTGAAGAGACGATGGGAAACAAAGGAGGTAGCAGTGGAGGCACATTGACCATTGCGGGACCAACGTCATCTAACAGACCCACAACCAGAACCTTCAACATGACTGTGCAGGATGTAGTGCAATCAAAAGATGTTTCGTCAAGTATTATCCCAATCAATGATATTGATGCTTATGTATTATTTGATTCGGGTGCTACTTGCTCATTTATATCTGATGAATTTTCTAAGAGGTTAGGATTACCTAGTGAAGAATTGAATTTCCCTTTAAATATAGAAATTACGAATAGGGAAGTGATTCCTGTTAGGTTCGTATACAAGAATTGTAGGGTGAAAATTAAGGGAAATGTTATGATGGTAGATTTAATTCCGATAAAACTTGGAGAGTTTGATGTTATTTTGGGAATGGATTGGATGTTCAATTATAGAGCGATAATTGATTGCCAAAAGAAATGTGTAAACCTTATGCTCCGTCAAAGGTAGTTTTCTTTGGTAGAAGATCGCCTAGACATGCGAGATGTCTGACGATTATGCAGGCCAAGAAGTTGTTGAATCAAGGCTGTGTGGGTTATTTAGCTTACATAGTCGATACTCAGAGGAAGGGGGTGAAACTGGAAGAGATACTAGTGGTTAGGAAATTTGTGGATGTGTTTCCGGAAGATTTTCCAGGACTTTTGCCTGATCGAGAGATTGAATTCGTGATCGACTTAGCACCATGAACCGCTCTGATATCGAAGGCTCGGTACAGGATGGCTCCAGTAGAAATGAAGGAACTGATGGTACAATTGCAGGAGTTGTTAGACAAGAAGTACATTCAACCGAGTGTGTCACCGTGGGGAGCACTAGTGTTACTCATGAAGAAGGATGGGTCAATGCGTCTTTGCATTGATTATTGGGAATTAAACAAAGTCACTATTAAGAATAAATATCCATTGCTAAGAATAAGTGACTTGTTTGATCAATTGAAGGGTGCTAGATATTTCTCAAAAATAGATTAGAGAAATGGGTATCACCAACTGAAAGTAAAGAACGAGGATGTACCAAAGACGGCATTCAGAAATTGGTATGGACATTACGAGTTTCTGGTAATGTCTTTCGGATTGACAAATGCCCCTGCTGCATTCATGGATTTGATGAATAGGGTGTTTAAACCATTTTTAGATAAGTTTGTGGTGGTATTCATTGATGGCATTTTGGTGTACTCCAAATCTCAAGAAGAACACATAGAACATTTATATTTGACGTTAGAGACACTAAGAAAGAAAAACTGTACGCGAAATTCTCTAAATGTGAATTTTGGCTAGAACGTGTACAATTTCTTGAGCATATAATTGATAAGGATTGAATTTTAGTGGACCATCTAAAGTCGAAGATGTGATAAATTGGGAACAACCATGAACTCCATCAGAAGTAAGAAGTTTCTTGGGATTGGTAGGTTATTATAGACGGTTTATTCAAGATTTTTCCAAGATTACCACTCCGTTGACAAATTTGACTAGAAAATCTGTAAAATTTATTTGGACGGAAAAATGTGAAGAATGTTTTACGGAATTGAAGAACAGTCTCAGTGTGGCAACTATCTTGTCATTACCAGATAATACAGGAAATTTTGTGGTATATAATGATACTTCACACAAAGGATTGGGTTGTGTCCTTATGCAGAATGGAAAAGTCATTGCGTATGCATCAAGGCAATTGAAAGACTACGAGAAAGGGTATTCGACTCATGACTTCGAGTTGGCTGCTGTGGTGTTTGCTCTGAAGATATGGAGACAACTATCTCTATGGAGAGAAGTGTGAGATATACACAGACCATAAAAGTCCGAAGTATATTTTCACACATAAGGACTTAACACATGCGTCAAAGGAGATGGATGAAATTAATAAAAGATTATGATTGCAAGATCTTTTATCATCCAGGCAAAGCAAACGTGGTTGCAAATTCCTTGAGTAGGAAGGGTTGTGAGAAGTTGATGTTGTTAACCAACCAGGAGGAGCTTATTTTAGCAATGACAAGACTAAAGTTGGAAATCAAATTTCCAAAAGAAACCAATGAAAGATTATTCCATATAGAAGCTAGTTCAACTTTGGTTAAAAAGGTGAAGAATGCTCAACAACAAGATGAAGAATGTGGAAAGATCAAAGAGAAAGTGGTTGAGAGTGGTGAAGTAAAATACAAGATAGATATCGAAGGGTTACTAAGATTCAAGGGAAGAATCTGGGTTTCAGCAGTACCAGATATTAAAGAAGAAATCTTGACAGAAGCTCATAACTCAGGATATTCGATAAACCTAGGAAGTACGAATATGTATCAAGATTTATGACAACATTTTTTGTGGCCAAACATGAAAAGAGATGTCGCAGAATGTGTTGTGAATTGCTTGACATGTCAAAGAGTCAAGGCCGAGCATCAGAGACCAAGCGAATTACTTCAACCATTGGAAATATCGGAATGGAAGTGGGAATACATCACAATGGATTTTGTGGTAGGTTTTTCAGCTACTCAGAGAGGATGCGATGTGATTTGGGTGATAGTGGACAGATTAACAAAACTAGCACACTTTTTGCCAATTAAGATTAGATTCAATCTTGATCAATTGGCAAAGTTGTACGTTAAAGAAATCATTTCAAGACATGGAATTCCAGTGTCAATTGTGTTAGATAGAGATCCACGATTCACGTCAAATTTTTGGAAGACACTACAAGAATGCATGGGAACACAATTGAAAATAAGTACGGCTTATCACCCGCAAACAGATGGCCAAAGCGAACGAATAATTCAAACATTGGAAGCTATGCTTAGAGTATACATCATGGATTTCAAAGGGAGCTGGGATGAACATTTACCATTGGTAGAATTTGCCTACAATAAACAGTTACCATGCAAGCATCGGCATGCCACCTTATGAAGCATTGTACAACAGGAAGTGCAGAACTCCACTGTGCTGGGATGAAGTCGGTGAACGTCAACGTTTAGGACCAGAACTGGTACAACAAACTACTGAGGTTATCAAAATCATCAAAACAAAATAGGTAGCTGCTCAAGACAGACAGAAGAAGTATGCTGATCAACACAGACAAGATTGTGAGTTCGACGAAGGAAGTTACGTGTTCTTAAAAGTTTCTCCTTGGAAGGGAAAAATTTATTTTGGTAAAAAGAGAAAGCTACACCCGAGGTTTATTGGACCCTTCGAAGTGCGGCGAAGAGTAGGAGAAGTGGCTTACGAGGTAGCTTTACCTCCAGAGTTGGAAAACGTCCATAATATTTTTTATGTTTCGGTATTACGACCGTATAAACCCGATTACAAGCACGTGATCAAATATGAACCATTGCAGTTTAATAAAGACTTGTCTTATGAAGAAATTCCTATCTAGATAGTTGACAGGAAAGAACAAGTGCTCAGGAATAAAATAATACCTTATATGAAGGTGATATAGAGGAACCACAATGCTGAAAAAGCTACGTGGGAACTCAAAGATAAAATGATGAAAGATTACCCATAGTTATTTGTTTAATCTGTGTCTTCAATTCTGGGAAAAGAATCTTTGGAAGGAGGGAAGAATGTGACGAATAATTTGTTTGAGTTGTGATTTTAGGGACATAATCCTTGTAAGGAGGGAAGGATGTAACAATCCAAAAGTTTAAATTATAATTTTTAAATATTTATTGAATTATATAAATATTTAATGGATGTGTTTATTGTTGAATAAATATTTATTTAATTTGATTTGATTTGATTTGGTTAATTATTTGTTAAATAAATAATTAATGAGTTAAGAAAATTAATTATCATGAGATAATTAAATTAATAATTAAGTTAGAGAGCTTATAATGATTAAATGAATTATTATAATAATATTTTAGTTGGAATTTATAATTAGAATGATGTGTTAATTTATTAAATAAAATTATAATTATAAAAAATTATAATTTTGTTGTATTGATTTATGTGGTAAACTAATTTAATAAATTGTTATTAGAATTAATTAAATTGAATATTAAAATTTAATTAAATAAAGTGTGACCATCAACTATACTATAAGGGAGTTATTAAAATAAGTTAAAGGAGGTTAATTCAGTTTTGCCAAATAAGGCTCAATGCATATTAAGTCTTTAATTTAAATATGTTTTACCAAACAAGGCATAAGGATTTAATTGATTAAATTTTAAAGTAGTTAGCCAAACAAGCCTTATGGCTTTTGATTTTCAAAAATATAATAACTGATGTCAGTTATAGAGAAATTTATATTATATAATTAATACCTATTATATTATATACGTTATAATTTTAAGTACGTAAGTTAGAAAGAACAAAGAAGAAAGAGAAGAAGAAAGTTTGCATAGAAAAATTGAGAGAAAATGAGAATTCTAGAGAGATTTTGAGAGAGGAATTATGGGGAAGGAAGCTTGATAATTAAAGGGTAACCATTATCTTTTAAAACAAAGGTATCATCTTACTCTTTTATTCTTCAAAAGTTATAGTTTTATTCTATTCAAAAATCCTCTGTAAAACTTTGTGAGGGTTGAATTATTTGTTATATATAGTTTTTATATGATATTTGATTGTTATAAAATTGTTTTCATAAGATTATAGATGAGTTATAGTAAATTAATTCATGTTATGTATTTATTTGTGAAAGAAATCATGTTACAGTGAATTGGTAGGAAAATATATGAATATGGCTTAGTTAAAGTAAAATTGAGGTTTAATTCTTTGTATAATATATCAATTGACTATTGATTTTGAAAGAAGATGAAGAAACTAAAATAAAGTATTTTGAATTAACTGTTTTGGTTGAAAAACAAGAATCACAGCGATGATTTTCACTGAAAATGTCAAAAAGTGAAGTTTTAGCAAAAACAGTGAAATTAGATGTTTTAAATTCGATGATTATATTGTTGTATGGGTAAAATCATGTTAAGAGACCTTAAATTATGTTTGTATGAAGTCTATATATGTATTACATGTTAATTTAGTTGTTAAAAAGTAGCTTGTAGGCCAAAATTGGCTTTGTTTATGTTGTTGTTAGAAGTTAGTCGTTAGGGGATCTGTAGTTACGGCCATGATGTGGCCTCATGAAGACAAGTCTCACGTCGCAGCACCATCACCACGCCGTAGCGCCAAGTATTGGCTTGTGCCTCAAGTATTAACGGTATAACGCCATGCATGCCATAAATGCCATGCCAAAGTGTAATTGTGAAATACAGTACATGAGTTATGAGAATGGTCAAACAGTGTGTTTTAGTTACACAAAAGTCTAAAAAACTTGATTAAGTGAAATAATATGACTGTTAGGATGTAATTTTGATATTACTATACTAAGAATGAGTATATTATTAATAATGAACGAGTTTTATTACTAATATAACTTGACTATGTGGTTAAAAAATCAAACCATTCATGAAATAGATACTTATTTATAGAGTATTTGTAATGACTAATTATGTCATGATGATATGTGTATAGGATATTGTGAATTAAATTGTTACGGTTTAGCTTACACGCAAGGTAAGTTTCCTAAACCTTATTCTTATATTGAGCAAGTTTCTTGTATATAGTTTGTTTATGATTATGCAAGTTTTCAAATTCTAAACTTTCGTTGAGCAAGTTTCGTAACTCTATTTATATTGTGCAAGCTCTTAAGACATTACTCCTTGAGATTGAACAAGTTTCTCTAATCTTTAATTTGTTATTTTAGTATGTAAGTTTCTACATTCTAATATATTAATGTTGAACAAGTTTTATCGTTCAATTTACTACTTGTTATGCATGCTAAATTCTCAGTTCTAAATAACCTTAGCTTAATATTTTTCAATCAAGGTTTGTTATGTTATTCAATGCTTATGCTCTTAGATTATTCCTAAAGCATGACCTTAGTATACAATGTTGATTCAATTATGATTTATGCAATAACATAATGTTATTACATTTTTATTCAACTAATCCTTAGTTTATGTTCGTAAACTCTAAATTACCTTGAAACATATCCAAACCAAACTTACTTTGGTGCGGACTCGTATTCAAAAATGATGAGATGAACAACCCTATTATAGGGGATAATTTACGCATAACGTTGAAATGTTTGTGCACAATACATTGTACGAAGGGCTGATCCCCCTAAGTACAAGGAGTCCTTATAGTCTTATGACTGTTAAAGTTAAAGTTGAAAGAATACTTATATTTATTTTCTATATGATATGTATAATATGCATTAGTTCGTATGCCTAGAAGCTAAAAAGGAGGATAACATTTTAATATCTGTGCATGGTTGAAAAAGTGATTAATTGATATCTCTTGGACATTTTTCTACACGTGGATGTGTATATAATCATGGTTTCCTAGAAAATCTAAAGGATGGCAGCTACTTTATTGTGATTTGTTGTTTACGGTTTTCAAGGAGTAATTATTTATTGGAACTCTAATGATTTGTTGAGAAAAGAGTATGATGTCATACGTCACTTTAGTTGTTCACGCCACTTTTAAATATGGAGACAAAGTCAAAGTTGTTTTGAAAGTGGATTATCTTTAGAGGATTTTCATATTTATCCCAACACTAAAAAGGTTTTAATTTGTTATTTAGATAAATATTTCTTTCCTACTATTAAGGATTGTTTTGTAACGTTGTGGGTAATTCTCTTAGATGTTATCCTACCGTTTGATTAAATTAGAATATTTCTATATTAACGGTAATATAATGCGGGCTATAAATCAGTGTTTTCATGTTTGGAAAAATACAACTCACGGAATTTATTGTTGCACTGATTATTGCTATTCATGAGTGAATTTACTAAGTCCAATTCTTGAGAAGCTAAGCAATTAAATTTGTGATATTAGTTGAGGCAGTATTCAGTAAGAAATTAATTATTTATTTATTGTGTGCTAATTGATCATTGCATATAGTTTGAGTCTTTAATTGTTAAATTGATTATTCTTGCATTGATCATAGACCTCTATATTTGTATTGAATTTCTGTTTAGACTAAGTGTAGTCTAAAGGTGTTAATCTTAGTGGATTAGAGTAAAGGGTTGCAAACATGTTCAAGGAAGCAAAGGTGCTTGAAGAGTGCATAGGTGCACAAGGAGCAAGAGAGCTCAAGAGTAATTAATTGTTAATTAATTTTTTTTTAAGAATCTATTTTGTAATCTGTGATTGTTTATAAAGAAATAAATAAAGTGAGTCTCCAATACTAGTTGGTATTGGATGTGGACTAGGCTATTATTATAGAGGGTAATAGCTGAACCACATAAAAAATCTTGTGGTTGATTTTATTATTTGCTTTACTTTAAAATCACGCAAGCTATTTAATTATCTTAATAATTAAAATTTGAATACTTGCATCATATTAAGATAATTCTTTAATATCAAGTATTTTATTTAAGAAATAAATTCAGTAGGTTATTTTCTAAATAGGTTATATTAATTCAGTAAGCTAATTTCAATTATTATAGTAGCCTGGAATTAATAGTTTAGTTTAAAGTTTAAAAATTGGTCATAGATTGCTTCCACACTTATTCAACCCCCCTTCTAAGTGTGCCTAGATAAATTTCATTTGGTATCAGAGCTTGGCTCTACTTATCTTGGTCTTAAAGGTGACTTGTAGGGAAAGATTCTGACATGGCACAGTTCGAGAACAACAATCAAGAAGGACAATCAACCAATAGACCTCCTTTGTTGTTCGGAACAGAAAATTACAACTTTTGGAAATTCCGAATGAGTATATATCTGAAAAGAGATCCTTGGGAATGGTGGGTTGTGGATAACGAACCAGTTATTCCATGAAGAGATAATGGGACACCAAAGATTCTACTAGAAATGGATTCAACCGAAATCTACATGGTCTCATATGATTCAAAGGCAATGTACACACTTCTCAGTGGCATGGTACAATCTGAGATAGACAAAGTTTCCTCATGCAACACAGCTAAGAAAATTTGGGATACTCTAGTGGTAAGTCATGAAGGCACTTCTAAAGTACGAGAAGTCAAGCTAAGCATGCTCATGCACGATTATGAAATGTTCAAGCTCGAAAAAGATGAAACCATTAAGCTAGCTCAAGCAAGATTTCTAGTCCTTATAAACTCATTGAAACTACTAGACAGGACTATTCCTCAAAGTGAGATCAACCGTAAGTTGCTTCGGGCTATGCCCAAAAGGTTTGCTTCTAAAATCACTACTCTTCAAGATTCTGCAACTATTTCTTCCATGGATACTTTAACTTTTTTTGGTGAATTAGAAGAATATGAACATCAGTTAAAGAGATATGATGATGAGGAGGAAACTCCTTGAAAAAAGATTTTAGCTCTTAATGCAGATAACGAAGAGGAGCTTGATGATGACTCGGATGAAGAAATAGCAATGATGTCAAGAAGACTCAAGGGGCTACTACAAAGAAAGAATAAAAGAAGAAATACTTTCAATTCAAATAAATCCAAAGGAAAGCAAACTGAAGAGACGTGCTTCGAATGTGGACGTCCTGGTCACTTCAAGAAAGATTGTTTTCAATTGAAGAACAAAGGAAAGACAAACTACAAAGACAACAAGAAGAACAAATCCCTCTCACTTGGAGTGATGAGGAATCCGAAGTGGAGATCGATGCTAAAGATGAGATAGCACAAGTATGCTTTGTGGGAATTGAAGGTGAATCTAATCAGGTATGTTTTAATGAATTGAACTCATTAGAACAAGAAAATAAGAAGTTAAAAGAAAAGAATGCATGCTTAAGAGATCTAGTTAATACTTTAATGAATGAAGTGGATTCAGTAATAGATGAAAAGAAAGAAATAGAAAATGAATCAAATTGTAAAAAAGAAAAGGTTTGATTGCTACGATTGATTATTTAGATAATTATGACAAAATACTTTTCAACAAGGTAAATTTCTTGAATAGTGAAGTCCAAAAATTGACTAATGAGCTAAAAATGAGAGATGTGTGTATTGATGCATTTAGTGATAAATCTCCTGTTAAGATCCTTCCTAATAATGAACTTCAAAAAGAATTAGCTTTATTAAAATTATCTCTTGCTAAATTTGTCCAAGGTGAAGAAAATTTGAATGTTATATTAGGTAAACAAAGACCTAGTTTTGAAAGACAAGGAATTGGTTATGATCCTATGCATAAAAAGAGTAATATGAAAATGCTAAAATCAAAATCACGTTTTAGTTTAAATTATTGCTCTCCTTTCACAACCTGTAAACATTGTGGTATTAAAGGTCATTTAGATATAAATTATTCTAAGAAACGAAACAAGGTTAAAAAGGTATGGATTAAAAAGAATGATTTACTTGCTACTAACATAAGTGGACCGAAAAAGATATGGGTACCAAAAGGATAAATTGTTCATTCTTAACATGTATGCTTAAAGGACAGAGTTCCATCTCAAAAATGGATTCTTGATAACGGATGTTCTCGGCACATGACAGGTGATAAATCAAAATTCGTAGAACTAAATATCAAGAAGAAAGGAACGGTCACGTTTAGAGATAACAAAACCTGCGAGATAATTGGAAAAGGTAAAATTGGTAATGGCAAGGTAAGTATAAATAATGTGCATCTTGTTAATGGCCTTGAATTCAATTTAATTAGTATTAGCCAATTAATGGATAATGGTCATCAAGTTAACTTTGAAAAAGATAAATGCACAATATTTCATGGTACTAACAATACTACTCTAGTTGCACAAAGAGAAGGAAATATATATACTCTTGATTTTGAGCAACAAGAGGAAGAACTATGTCTTACTTCAGTACAAGATGAAGCTTATTTATGGCATAAAAGGATGGGACATGTTCACATGGACTTAATCAAGAAACTATCCTCAAAGAATCTCGTCAAAGGATTGCCAAGAATCAGGTTTGAAAAGAAAGGAATATGTATTCCTTGTCATCTGGGAAAATAAGTAAGAACTTCTTTTACGACAAAGAATATGGTATCAACCTCCTTTCCTTTGCAATTACTTCATCTTGATTTATTTGGACCGAAAAGCCATTCTAGTATTAATGGTAAATTTTATGCATTTGTAATTGTTGATGATTTCTCAAGATACACATGGGTATTATTTTTGAGAACTAAGGATGAAGCATTTAAAGAGTTTGAAAAATTAGTAAGGAATCTTGAAACTAAGTATAGCTACAAACGCATTAGAATTAGAAGTGATCATGGTACTGAATTTCGAAAAGATTTCATAACCTTTTGTGATCAAAGATGTATTAGTCATGAATTTTCAGCCCCAAGGACTCCCCAACAAAATGGGGTGGTGGAAAGGAAGAATAGAACTCTACAAGAGACGACAAGAATGCTACTACAAGAAAGTAAGCTTCCAAAGAAATTTTGGACCGAAGTAGTAAGTACATCATGTTATGTTTCAAATAAAGTACTTATTCATCCTATTATTTTGAAAACACCTTATGAGCTTCTAAATAATAAAATTTCAAACATAAGTTATTTCAAAGTATTTGGCTCTAAATGTTTCATCTTAAATACAAGTGATAATTTGGGAAAATTTGATTCTAAGTCATATAAAGGAATTTTCATTGGTTATTCTCAAAATAGTAAAGCTTATTGTATTTTCAATATTAGAAAGTCACGTGTTGAAGAATCTGTTCATATCACTTTTAATGAGACTAACAATGATCTTCCAAAAGAAAGTGAAGATGATGCATGAAATTTAGAGACAGTCAAAATTCCAGCAAACTGAAAAGAACAAAACGGGAGACCAAATGAGCAGTTTCAGGAAATTGAAATGGAAAACCAGCAAGAACATGAACCTGAAAATTTGCAGGATGCTGAAGATGAGTCTTATGATCAAGAGGAAGTTTTACATGATATCCAAATGCCAAAAAACAACTGGATATGTCAAGAATCATCCTCTGGAGAATATCATTGGAGATATCAACAAAGGTGTAACCACACGAAGAGGCTTACAAAATCATTGTGCATTATCTGCATTTTTGTCACAGGTTGAGCCAAAGAATGCAAAGGATGCAGTTCTCGATGAGAAATGGTTATTGGAAATGCAAGAAGAACTTCAACAATTTGAGAGATGCCAAGTATGGGAACTCATGCCTCCTCCAAAAGATGCCTCCATCATTGGTACGAAATGGGTATTCAAAAACAAGCTTGATGAGCACAGAACAATCACTCGTAACAAAGCAAGGCTAGTAGCCCAAGGGTATAACCAACAAGAGGGAATCGACTATGAAGAAACCTATGCACCAGTGGCTAGGTTAGAATCAATCCAAATTTTATTGGCGTTTGCATGCTATAAAAAGTTTAAACTGTATCAAATGGACGTAAAGAGTGCTTTCCTCAACGGATACATTAATGAAGAGGTGTATGTAAAGTAACTTCCTGGATTTGAGCATGAAAAGTATCCTAATCATGTCTACAAATTAAAGAAAGCTCTTTATGGCTTGAAACAAGCTCTAAGAGTGTGGTACGACAGGTTAAGTAAGTATCTCTTATCAAATGGATTTATTAGAGGTATATTCTACATTATTTATTAAGCATAAAAATATAGATATCATTATTGTTCAAATATATGTAGATGATATAATCTTTGGTGCTACTAATGATCATCTTTGTGAGTGGTTTTCCAAGTGCGTGCATAAAGAATTTGATATGAGCTTAATGGGTGAACTCAACTACTTTTTGGGTCTTTAAATCAAACAAACGAAGGATGGAATTTACATCCATCAAACCAAATACACAAAAGAATTACTCAAGCGGTTTGGTTTTGAAGGATCTAATTCAAAAGGTACTCCTATGAGCACATCAATAAAGCTCACCACTGATGACAAAGGTATTGATGTTGATATAACAAAATATTGAGGTATGATGATTGGATGTTTGTTATACTTAACTGCTTCTAGACCTGACATAATGTATAGTGTTTGTCTATGTGCAAGATTTCAGGCAAAACCCAAAGAATCACACTTAAATGCTGTTAAAAGAATTTTGAAATATTTAAGTGGTAGTATTAATTTAGGGTTATTTTATCCAATTTCCAATCACTTTGAACTAATAGGTTATTCAGATGCTGAGTATGCAGGAAGTCAAATCGATAGAAAAAGTACTAGTGGTGCTTGTACTTTCTTGGGACAAAGTCTCGTATCATGGCATAGTAAAAAGCAAACCTCAGTGGCTCTTTCAACTACTGAGGGAGAATACCTAGCTGCAAGAAGTTGTTGCTCTCAGATATTATGTATGCGACAAACTCTATGTGATTTTGATATATTATGTGATTGTGTGCCTATTTATTGTGATAATTCAAGTGCTATTGATATATCTAAAAATCCTGTGTTACATTCACGTACAAAGCACATAGAAGTTTGACATCATTTTTTAAGAGACAATGTGTCAAAAGGTTTAATTAAATTGATTTTTATTCCAACTGAAAATCAAATTGCAGATATTTTTACTAAAATTTTAAGTGAAGATGGATTTTGCATGTTGCGAAGAGAACTTGGGATGTGTCTTGCATAATTTATTTTTAAATATGTGTTATTATTATCCTAGTTTGCACGTATATCTCATTAACAGATAAATTAGGATAATTATGTTTTTGGTTGCTTACTTAAATTCCTTAATTCATGGACGCTAGAATCAAGAAGTCTATCATAATTATTTTTGAAAATCGAAAAGACCGGACGACAGAAGGGTTTCTAGGGAGCCGTGTGCGTACATGCATATCTCATAATTTTTTTTGGAAAATTGAAATGCCTAGACGGCTGAAAGTCTTGGGAGACGTAAGTAGGTGGGAGTGTACGCCTTCCTTCTTTTTAAATCTCATTCTGTACTCTTCACTCCTCATCTTCTCCAACTCTTTCTAACTCTATTTCTATTCTAGTTTCTGATACTCACTTATCTTTTCATTTTTTTTATTTCACACACTGAACTCACCATGAGAACTCATACACACAAGAGATCGATGATGGATTTCGACGACGATCAGGAGCCGGTTCCACTCCCGTCAACAGCCGGACCCTCACGTAAACGACAGAAACTGAAGAAAGTCATATCTGAGGAATCCGAGTATGTTGACTCTTCATTTTCTGATGAGTCCATGTTCAGTCCTTCTTTGTCGAATTCTACTGGACCCTGTCGATGACGTCAACCAACGACTCCATCGTTTAAGCCAGAGGTTACACCCCCACCTATTTTGGTAAACCCTAACCTTTCCTCTGATCTGCCTGCCAACTACTTTCGCAGTAATTCGTATGAGGTACGCTTTAAAACAGTCATTTTTCCAAAACAATTTATCTATGAAAAGTCTGTTGATCAGATCTATTTTTAATAATCTCCTCTACGACCATTGTTTGAGTCTTGTGGTATTTATTCCATGCTTTTTCCTCCCTCTGTGGCATATCCTAGACTTTTCCAATAATTTTACACAAATCTAGAATGTCATGGTGATTTTTATACCACTTTTGTCAAAGGAAAATCGTTATATTTTACAGTCGTGGACTTTGGTAGTATTTTAAATCTTCCTTCTTCTGGTGTGTGTCCTTTTACAAAGAAAGGAGCTGTTCATTTTCCATTTACTCCTCTAGAACAGCTACAAATTGTGATGAACAACAATTTATTGACTGATGTTTTCACTCCTAAAATTGTTGATGTCTCTCCTATCTCTTGTGTCCTCCATCATCTTGTTAGATATAATCTGTTGCCTCGGTTAGGTGGAAGAGCAGATTTTACCTATCAAGACTTGATAATTGTTGCTCTGATTTTAAGAGGTGTTTCTTTTAATTTGTCTCAAATGATGCTTTATCACATGACTACATGTTTGCGTAAAACCAAGACATGTTTGCCTTACAATGCTACTCTTACTACTTTATTTAATCATTTTAAAATCTCTTTTGAAAATGAAAACTCTGTTTTGGTCACTGATTCTATCAGCGTTACTTCTTTGAAAATGTCATGTATTATGTTACTAGATGGTTTGTTTGTTCGTGTTAATTCTGAGACTCCTGCTCCTCCAATCTCTATTCCATCCTCTCCTGTTTAGCCACCCACTCAATCTTCTCCTGAAATTATGGACATGTTGAAAGTTATTCTTTGTAATCAGGAAAAGATGCAACTTGAAATGTCTGCCCTTCATAATCGAATGTCTTTGTTGGAAAAAGGTAAATTGCCATTGGGTGCACCTGAAATCAATAAACTCTATCATAACTATTGAAGATGAGTTTATTGATTTGCAAGCCGACTTTGAGGTGCAAACAACTGCCTTGGCTGAGTTTATGCAACGACGACTTAATAGAAATTCTTGTCAGTTGAGTCAAGAAATTAAGTTTGTTAGTAGTCAAGTTAGGGATTTAGCTGAGTTTATAGCTCTGAGGTTTAATGATGTAGGTTCTAAACTTCATATGCAGCGTATGTACTCAATTGTTCGGGAGTGGGTACATTCCAATTGGTTGTCTGAGTATCAAGGAGAATTTCTCGATGTACCTCTACCTCTTGCCACTATCATTCCCAGGCCGCCCCAATTTGCTGCTGATTTGAGCATTGCTGAAATGGTCCATCGTGCAAATCATCGCCCCTATTCCACTCAGCGTGCAGCTTAGCGAGCGGCAGTGGTAGATCTCGACGATTGAACTGCTTCCCTTTTTGGTTGATGACAAAGGGGGAGAGTTTTTATAAAAATTATTTATGTTTATTTTGGATGATTATGGACGAATTTTAAAAATTTTATGTTTGTTTTGGTTTGGTGTGCATCACCAAAAGACTTATGTTTAATTTGGGATTTTAAATATTTGCAGTAAATATTTTGATATTTGATGAACTAACAATTACTGCAGGTAACAAATTTACTGAAAATTGAATTTCAAATTTCAATACCCTGAAATGATATTATTGCATGGATTTAGGGGGAGCTATTTATGTTATACATATATTCAGGGGGAGTTAATGAGAGTTAAACAATTTTTGGGTTGTTATCATCAAAAAGGGGGAGAATATTAACTTTGTCATATTCCATCATTATGTTTTGATGATGAAATGTTAAAGTACTAAATTGTTTTATGATGTTTCAGGTATTTGTTGATAAAATAATGTTGGTAGGATTTTCAAGTGAAGGAAGAAAGTTTTCTCTTTCTAGGGAGACAAATGTAAGGTCAATTGCATAATAATTGATTTTTCATTTAAATGAAAAATGTTTTTTTAATATCCTATGAAAACAATTTTTCTAAAAAGAGATAAGATTAATATATCATCATGAACAGAAAAGGAAGTAATATTTATTTTCTGTATGATATGTATAATATGCATTAGTTCGTATGCCTAGAAGCTAAAAAGGAGGATAGCATTTTAATATCTGTGCATGGTTGAAAAAGTGATTAATTGATATCTCTTGGACATTTTTCTACACGTGGAAGTGTATGTAATCATGGTTTCCTAGAAAATCTAAAGGATGGCAGCTACTTTATTGTGATTTGTTGTTTGCGGTTTTCAAGGAGTAATTGTTTATTGGAACTCTAAAGATTTTTTGAGAAAAGAGAATGATGTCATACGTCACTTTAGTTGTTCACGCCACTTTTAAATATGGAGATAAAGTTAAAGTTGTTTTGAAAGTGTATTATCTTTAGAGGATTTTCGTATTTATCCTAACACTAAAAAGGTTTTAATTTGTTATTTGGATAAATATTTCTTTCCTACTATTAAGGATTGTTTTGTAACATTGTGGGTAATTCTCTTAGATGTTATCCTGCCTTTTGATTAAATTAGAATATTTCTATATTAACGGTAATATAATGTGGGCTATAAATCAGTGTTTTCATGTTTGGAAAAATACAACTCACAGAATTTATTGTTGCATTGATTATTGCTATTCACGAGTGAATTTACTAAGTCCAATTCTCGAGAAGCTAAGCAATTAAATTTGTGATATTAGTTGAGGCAGTATTTGGTAAGAAATTAATTGTTTATTTATTGTGTGCTAATTGATCATTGCATATAGTTTGAGCCTTTAATTGTTAAATTGATTATTCTTGCATTGATTATAGACCTCTATATTTGTATTGAATTTCTGTTTAGACTAAGTGTAGTCTAAAGGTGTTAATCCTAGTGGATTAGAGTAAAGGGTTGCAAACAGGTTCAAGGAAGCAAAGGTGCTTGAAGAATGCATAGGTGCACAAGGAGCAAGAGAGCTCAAGAGGAATTAATTGTTAATTAATTTTTTTGTAAGAATCTGTTTTGTAATCTGTGATTGTTTATAAAGAAATAAATAAAGTGAGTCTCCAATACTAGTTGGTATTGGACGTGGACTAGGCAATTATTATAGAGGGTAATAGCTGAACCACATAAAAAATCTCGGTGTTGATTTTATTATTTGCTTTACTTTAAAATCACACAAGCTATCTAATTATCTTAATAATTAAAATTTGAATACTTGCATCATATTAAGATAATTCTTTAACATCAAGTATTTTATTTAAGAAATAAATTCAGCAGGTTATTTTCTAAATAGGTTATATTAATTCAATAAGCTAATTTCAATTATTATAGTAGCCTGAAATTAATAGTTCAGTTTAAAGTTTAAAAATTGGTCATAGATTGCTTTCACACTTATTCAACCCCCCTTCTAAGTGTGCCTAGATAAATTTCAGTTAGATAACCTAGAAGATTTTTATTGGACTTATTGATGTAACCCTTTAATGGGAAGGTTTGTTATTAAATTTTATTATGTTTGGGTAGTTAGGTATGAATGTTTTTATCAAGTGAACACCAAATCTGGTGAAAATGAAGTACCCGGATTTGGGAGTGTCACATCGTCAACCCACTATGGTATGATGTAGCATGTCAAAGTCATATAATGACTGAATCCTCAACGTACTATCGAGATAATACGGTAGCATGTCATCATAAAAAGATTTTTGAGATTTTTTTAAGATATGAGAATATATATATAAATATATATGTATATTTTGATTGATGTCCGAATTGTTGTAGAAGTTTATGCTATTTGATTCAGCTAGACAAATATTGAAAGATGTTTATGTAGTTCAAGTGATTCTTGAGAAGTTATGCCAAACCAAATTGTTCTGGTGCGGATTTAGGTGTTGAAAAGCTGAGGTGAACAACCTTTTTATGGGGATTATATTACGCGAAAGCGTTAAAATGTTTATGTACAAAACATTGTACGAAGGGATGATCCCCTGGAGTACGAGAAGAAAGGTCCATATAGTCTTATGACTGTTAAAGGTTCAAGTCGAGATACTTGATAACCTGAGGACGTAGTTCAAGGTCTTGTGACCCCTCAGCAAGATTTGAGAATCTTTTAAATTCCTGAGTTATTCATGATGCTTCCCAATTATTGAGCAATTGTGGAAGATTCTTGTTATTCTAAAGGTTGAATATGGCAAGGAGAATATTCCTTAGAAAAGAGTAATTTGTGGAAACAGGACATGTGATGATGAGTAAATTGAGAAAACTATAATAGTTTCAAGGAAGAAATAAAATTCTAAAAAGAGACTAGATGAATTTATCTAAGAAAAAAATATACTTGATATTCGTAGAAGAGAAATATGTGAAGTATGCGATGATGGATCATTATATGAGGAATTTGGTCATAAAAACCAATGGGTGAATAAAGATTTACGTGAAATCTATTTTGATGGATTAAATGAATGAAGATTAATAAATAAAATTTCGAGGACGAAATTCTTAGAAGAAATGGTGAATGTAATATTTCGAGTGTTTATGATAACGATCCTTAGAAAAGGAAATGAATGGGTTAAAGAATATAATACTCAAAATATAATTGAGTTCAAGTGATAGTTATGAAATAAAACCTAGAATTTATTAAAGAAATGAATGTAGTAGGAAATATAAAAACCTATATTAAGGTAATGTGTTGAAGTTATTCAACGATAAATTTTTTAAGGTTTTTTTAAAGAGATTTGATGAAAACCTGGGTAAGGTAGAGTTTCGGTGATTCCGAGGACATAATCATTATAAGGGGGGAAGAATGTGACAACCCAAATTTTTATAAGTTATTAAAATAAGAATTTAATAGTTAAAATTCTTATCATAAGGTGTATGTATTTTGAATTATGTGTTTTGGTATAAAGAAATTAAATTTTTATGAGATTTAATAGTTGATTAAACTATTAAAGGAAATAAAAGAAATTAGTCACGATAAAGAATTTAGTGGTGAAAGAAATTAACCCTATAAATATTGGGTAATTTAAATAAAGTTGAAACTATATTATGACTAAATGAATTATTATAATGTTATTTTAATTTGATTTTGTAATCAAAGTGATGTGTTAATTTATTAAATAAAATTATAATTATAATAAAATTATAATTTTATTGTATTGGTTTATGTGGTGAATTGATTTAATAAATTGTTATTAGATTTAATTTAATTTGACTATGGAAATTTATTTAAATAAAGTGTAAAAATAAATTATATTATAAATGCCTTATGAAAATAGATTAAAAGAGTTTTAATTTGGTTTTACCAAACAAAGCCTTAGAGCTTTTGAAATTCTTATTTTAATCTTGTTTTGCCAAACAAGGCTTAAGGAATGATTAAGTCATTATTTTAATTGGTTTTGCCAAACAAAGTCATATGACTTTTGAATTAAAAAAAATAGAATAAAATATAATAAATATTTTTGTAACTGATATGTACTTATTATATTTAATAGTACATCAATTTTTTCGTTTTGTTTTGGGTTTATTGCGTTTGTTTTATTTTTTTTATGTAAGGTGTTGGCCTAAGCCTAAGGAAAGTGGGAGAGAAGAACAGAGGAAAATAGAGAGAAAGAAATAGAGAGAGAGTTGAGAACAAAAGTTCTGTGAATTTACTTCTTTGCTTTCTAGCAAGGATTATTCAAGCAATTGAAGGTATAATATCTAAAACTTTAGTTCTATGTATATGAAAGTTTTGTATATAAGAGTTCATGTTCTTGAGTTTCAAACATCTATAATTCAAAATTGATGAATTGTTGTTATATAAAGTGTTTGATTGTGTGTACATATAATTATGATGTTATAACTAACATCTAGACAAGGATTTAGGATATTAATTTAGATGAATTACGTTCAAAAAGAAAAGAAATCATTTACAGTGAATATGAGTATGAATATAGCTTATTTCGAAGTTAAATTTGATGTTTACTTCATAGTATAATTTTAAAATTGGTGATGGATTGTGTTAATATGATAAGAAATGAAAAGAACGCAAGTTGAATGAATATATTTGGTTAAGAAACGAATTCATTGTGAATGAATTCACTAAATATGTTAAAACATGAATGTTTAGTGTGAACATGAGTTTTGGGTCAAGATTTAGACTAGTTAGTGTTTCTGTAAATTTTTATAAGTCTAGTATGTAATAACCCATATTTTTTTAATTAAATATTAATTAATTTTTTTGTATACAATTGTATTTAAATTGGAAAAGGTAAATGATTTTTGTTTCCCTCTTTTCTTTCTTGTTTTGTTTGGAAAATTAAATTCTTTTAGTAGATAATTAAATAACTGATGAAATTAAAATTGAGGAAGATAATTCCTTTTGTTAAAGTCTTGTGCAAAAATTATTCGGAGCGGGAAGCTACCTGGGAGATAGATGAGTCTATTTGAGCGGAGTATCCGCATCTTTTGATAATTAGGTACGTTCATTCTATTGATTCCGGGGACGGAATCCTTTTTAAGGGGTAGGTGATGCAATACCCGGTAAAAAAAAAATAAAAAATAAATTATATTCTTAAAAAATATTGTTTGGACTTTGTCTTTTAATTGAGTCAAACTTGTTATTTAATTTATTTGGGCTAATAAGTACGTGATTACATTAATTTGGGTATTTAAATTAATTGGGTCAAACTAATTTTTATGTATTTAAGTTTGGGCTTGTTAAACTATTTGAGCCCAAATTAAGGTGATGGGTTTAAAAACCAAATTGGAATAGGAATAACATTAATATATTAGGTTAAGGTCCTTCCTAATTCACGTACCTACATAATTAACTAGATAGGGTTTTGACACATCGAGAAATAACGAAGAGGAGGCGGAAGAAAGGTTGTGGAATAAAAAGGAAAATCTGGGGAAGAAGATTGTGAGATTATATTAAACATAATCGTATCTCTAAAATGTATTTATTGAATATATTTTTGAATATAGCATAGTTATTTTATTAGCGTGATTACAATCTATTTTAGAGAATTTGATTTTGTTGTTTGCTTAATTTGATGCGGTGCGATAATATTAATACGCAACTGGAAATTAAGTTGAATTGATTGATTGTTCATCTCTGTTTGGCTTGTGAAAGAGTACCGCCATCAATATTGCCGATACTCATATTCTTGCTTCATTCCAAACTGTACTCTTAATAAAACTCCCATATATGCATGCCTACACAGACTTAAGAAAATAATGAATTGATTTACTATTTAACTTACTTTTATTGAAGAATCCTCCTGCATATATACATATGTTATCATTTTCTAATAAAGAATTCAATAAACTCCATACATTATATGTATAACAGCTTTGATTGGTTAAATCATTGGGCTAATTTTAAATTTTATTTTTTTTCTTCAAAATTGGCAAGTCAAGCTGCTGCCTTTTAAAATCTTCTAGTGATTTTTTTTTGGGAATTGTAATTATATAAGGGAACGTGATCCTTCTTTTTAATGGTTAATGTAATTATAATATAATTTTTCTACTAAATTATGCTAAGTTAATAAACTTTGCATCAGGACCGAATAAAAAAATAATAATAATGTGCTTTAATATTTTATTAAAAATGCATTAGTATATAATATTATATAACAAAACATAATTATTTTATATTACATAAATTCGTGTACTAATATTGGTGTTTTAAAATTTTTTGTATAAGTTAGTAATTTAATTAATTATATTATATTTATTTTGATAATTAGATCGGATTGAGGGAGTCTAACGAGTGATATTTGGCTTCGGTGAATTTTTTTGGTACTATATTAAGGTACGGATTCCGTACTCTTTCAGCGGTATTCTTGTTAAATTTGATTTGTTCGTTTTGTCCCTTATTTCAAATTTCGTTATTATTTCACATAATTGTTTCTTGTGAAAAATAATATGATAGTTTCATTTTAGAGTTGATACATATGACTCGTATTTGTACTCTTTGAATTAGGTTATCATGTCTAGTACTATTTATTTTTGATAATTGTAGAGCGATGCATATTCTTTACCATCTTTTGAGACCTTGTGGATTTGTAATTTGATTTGGTTCAACATATACATATAGAACCCTTTTGTTGGTATTATGTCGCATGTGTTGTGACATGATATCTTTGTTAGAATATATCGTAGTAGGGTATACCGAAAGTTATAACCACTTGTAGGGTACCACAGGCATGTCGTCTTGCACGAGAGGGTATGACACTTTTAAATGGCAAATGTGATTAGTCCACTGGCGTCTCCGTTTGGGCTCCGGAGGAAGTGGGCCATTTGGTGTTTTGTTGTGGGAGGCATATGGGTTAACCCTAGTTTTCTGTTATGCGAATTGGTGATGTTGTGCCAAACACACCTATCCAATTTGCATTCATTTGGATTCGCGGTGCAATGTGTGATTTGCCTGTGTGGCATTATTTTGACTTGCTTGTGTGGCATTATTTTGACTTGCCTGTGTGACATTGTTTTGACTTGTTTGTGTGGCAAGATATATTTCTGAGCTCAATCGGTATGAAATAACCCCAGCCATTTGTTTCAGCCTATTATTTCATTGTGTTAGTTTTGTTCGTTTCGTTTCAGTTCGTTTCGTCTCCTTTCAATTAATTGGGTTAGTTATTTCAGTTCATTATTTTCTTTACTCTTCTATTTGTTTCGTTAATTCTGTTGGTTCAGATATATTCTATTCAAATCGTTGGGGATTTTATTTTTTTTGTCAGAGGAAATATTTTGTCTATGTTGATTTCATATTTCAGTTGTATATCTGTATCCGTACTGGGCGTTTAGCTCATGCTGTATTTTTCTTCCGGCAGGTTTGTAGGGGTGATTCAGGGCTAATGTGATGAGAGTTGCCTTTGACTATCTAGGTTGATTCAATTTTTTTTAGTTTTGATTATTTTGACTCTAATTGGAGAATTATATTTACTACGTTATTAATGGATCACCACTATTAATATTTTGAGGTTTGTTGTGCTTTGCATGTGACCTCCCTTTTCTTTTCGGGAAGGGGGTGTTACAGAGATGGTATCAGAGCTTAGGTTCTTTCTTGTAGAAAACCTATTTAGGTTTGACCTGTGAGTTGTGGGTAAACCATTGGGTAGACGTAGGAGTTTGATTTGATTTTGTTCTTTGTTTGGTTGGTCTCTATTTTGACCAACTGTCGATTTCTTTTCGATGTGTAGTTAATTTGAGGAAAGTGGAATAATTTGTTAAGGTGATTGAGTAATGATATTAGTTAAGAATTGTGATTCAATCATTGAGGTGAATAAAGTTATACTTTGTACAGATAGGAAATGATCTTATATGAGATGTGATTATGATGTGAGTATTTGTATATTTCGACGAGTATTTGATTTTTGAAAATTAATCTTTTAGAGTTGTTGTTTTTTTTGTGACAATTATTATGATCGTTGAATTGAGGATTTGATTTGAGTTAAGTTTTGATTTATGTTAAGCTTGTGGATAATTTGAGGTTTGTGTATTGATGGCATACTATGATAAAATGAAAATTATTAAGTATAGAGGATCTTCTATAAATTTGAGTCGTTGATATTTGAGGTAATTAGATTAATCATTTGGAGTTACTGATCAAATTTGTGCCTATTTTCTAGTAGGATGTTGGAGTTATATTCTATAAATTTTCTTTGTGATAGTATTGGGAGATATTGAAATCTATTGGATTAAGGTTTGCAATAAGGGATGATGGATTTGTTATATGATTAGATAGTAAGTGATGAAATTCAATTGATTTTGAGAGATCTTGAATAATTATAGTTTGCTTATACAGATGGTAAAATATGTGACTTGGAGTGTGATATGGTGGTAAAGAGATCTTAGTAGTATATCCTTTGGTGTAATAATGTTTAAGAATTAGCTACTTCAAATTGAGGTTTGAATATTTTGAAGCTCTTGAAGATTTAGGGAAAAGTTGATATATTTGTTGAGTTATTTGGTTTATCCGATATCCTTGGAGTTTTGTATGATCGATTTTATGTAAATTAAATAAAAATAATTTGTTAGATCTTTGTCATGTGTGGAACATAAACGTTTTACGAATTAAAAATAATTTTAAATATTTTGGGTATTCGAATCGTATTTAGATGAAGAAATTTTTTGTAATTTCGAATTATGTTCCGAAGAGTACGTTTACAAGAATTAAACTCAAAGATATTAGCGATAGCTCGCACCAATGATGGATCATGTGATCTAATTTGATGCAACACGAAGAACCTTACCAAGGCTTGACACGGTAGCTGACGAATCTTTTACAAGTACATTGATAATTACGTGGATCGATGACTTATCCGCGTTGATCGTAACAAATGGCGACGCTACGTCGTAACTACATTTTTTTTGTAGCTTATTTGAATTCCGAGGACAAAATTATTTTTAATGGGTGAAAAATGTAATAACCCATATTTTTTTTAATTAAATATTAATTAATTTTATTGTATACAATTGTATTTAAATTGGAAAAGGTAAATGATTTTTGTTTCCCTCTTTTCTTTCTTGTTTTGTTTGGAAAATTAAATTCTTTTAGTAGATAATTAAATAACCGATAAAATTAAAATTGAGGAAGATAATTCCTTTTGTTAAAGTCTTGTGCAAAAATTATTCGGAGCGGGAAGCTACCTGGGAAATAGAGGAGTCTGTTCGAGCGGAATATCCGCATCTTTTGATAATTAGGTACGTTCATTCTTTTTATTCCGGGGACGGAATCCTTTTTAAGGGGTAGGTGATGTAATACCCGGTAAAAAAAAAAATTATATTCTTAAAACATATTGTTTGGACTTTGTCTTTTAATTGAGTCAAACTTGTTATTTAATTTATTTGGGCTAATAAGTACTTGATTACATTAATTTGGGTATTTAAATTAATTAGGTCAAACTAATTTTGAAGTATTTAAGTTTGGGCTTGTTAAACTATTTGAGCCCAAATTAAGGTGATGGGTTTAAAAACCAAATTGGAATAGGAATAACATTAATATATTAGGTTAAGGTCCTTCCTAATTAACGTACCGACATAATCAACTAGAGAGGGTTTTGACGCAACGAGAAATAAAGAAGAAGAGGCAGAAGAAAGGTTGTGGAATAAAAAGGAAAATCTGGGGAAGAAGATTGTGAGATTATATTAAACATAATCGTATCTCTAAAAGGTATTTATTGAATTTATTTTTGAATATAGCATAGTTATTTTATTAGCGTGATTACAATTTGTTTTAGAGAATTTGATTTTGTTGTTTGCTTAATCTGATGCGGTGCGATAATATTAATACACAACTGGAAATTAAGTTGAATTGATTGATTGTTCATCTCCGTTTGGCTTGTGAAAGAGTACCACCATCAATATTGCCGATACTCATATTCTTGCTTCATTCCAAACTGTACTCTTAATAAAACTCCTATATATGCATGCCTACATAGACTTAAGAAAATAATGAATTGATTTACTATTTAACTTACTTTTGCTGAAGAATCCTCTTGCATATATACATATGTTATCATTTTCTAATAAAGAATTCAATAAACTCCATATATTATATGTATAACAGCTTTGATTGGTTGAATCATTGGGCTAATTTTAAATTTTATTTTTTTTCTTCAATATTGGCAAGTCAAGCTGCTGCCTTTTAAAATCTTCTAGTGATTTTTTTTTTGGGAATTGTAATTATATAAGGGAATGTGATCCTTTTTTAATGGTTAATGTAATTCTAATATAATTTTTCTACTAAATTATGCTAAGTTAATAAACTTTTCATCGAGATAGAATAAAATAATAATAATAATAATAATGTTCTTTAATATTTTATTAAAAATGCATTAGTATATAATATTATATAACAAAACATAATTATTTTATATTACATAAATTCCTGTACTAATATTGGAGTTTTAAATTTTTTTGTATAAGTTAGTAATTTAATTAATTATATTATATTTATTTTGATAATTAGATCGGATTGAGGGAGTCTAACGAGTAATATTTGGCTTCGGTGAATTATTTTGGTACTATATTAAGGTACAGATTCCATACTCTTTCAGCGGTATTCTTGTTAAATTTGATTTGTTCGTTTTGTCCCTTATTTCGAATTTCGTTATTATTTCACATAATTGTTTCTTATGAAAATTAATATGATAGTTTCATTTTAGAGTTGATACATATGACTCGTATTTGTACTCTTTGAATTAGGTTATCATGTCTAGTACTATTTATTTTTGATAATTGTAGAGCGGTACATGTTGCTACCATCTTTTTGAGACCTTGTGACTGTAATTTGATTTGGTTCAACATGTACATATAGAACCCTTTTGTTGGTATTATGTCGCATGTGTTGTGACATGATATCTTTGTTAGAATATACCGTAGGGTATACCTGAGCTATAACCACCTGTGGGGGTACCACAGGCATGTCGTCTTGGCACGAGAGGCATGACACTTTCCGTGGTAGTGTGATTAGTCCACGACGTCTCCGTTTGGGCTCCGGAGGAAGTGGGCCATTTGGTGTTTTGTTGTGGGAGGCGTATGGGTTAACCCTAGTTTTCTGTTCTGCGGATTGGTGATGTTGTGCCAAACACACCTATCCGATTTGCATACATTTGGATTCGCGGTCCAATGCGTGATTTGCCTGTGTGGCATTATTTTGACTTGCTTGTGTGGCATTATTTTGACTTGCCTGTGTGGCATTGTTTTGACTTGTCTGTGTGGCAAGATATATTTCTGAGCTCAATCGGTATGAAATAACCCCAGCCATTTGTTTCAGCCTATTATTTCATTGTGTTAGTTTTGTTCATTTCGTTTCAGTTCGTTTCGTCTCCTTTCAATTAATTGGGTTAGTTATTTCAGTTCATTATTTTCTTTACTCTTCTGTTTGTTTCGTTAATTCTGTTGGTTCAGATATATTCTATTCAAATCGTTGGGGATTTTATTTTTTTCGTCAGAGGAAATATTTTGTCTCTGTTGATTTCATATTTCAGTTGTATATCTTTTGTATATCTGTATCCGTACTGGGCGTTTGGCTCATGCTGTGTTTTTCTTCCGGCAGGTTTACAGGGGTGATTCAGGGCTAGTGTGATGAGAGTATTGCCTTTGACTATCTAGGTTGATTCAATTTTTTTTAGTTTTGATTATTTTGACTCTAATTGGAGAATTGTATTTACTACGCTATTAATGGATCACCACTATTTATATTTTGAGGTTTGTTGTGCTTTGCACGTGACCTCCCTTTTCTTTTCGGGAAGGGGGTGTTACATAGTATGTTGTAGTTCTATGAATTACGAATCGATAGAGTCAAAAACAGACTGATTTGGATGTGTATAGTAAGTTAGGAAGGAGAAAGGGTCAAAAATTTGTAAGAACAGTAAAACTGGAAAAACAAATGCGTAACTACTGCTAAGGGGCACTGTAGTGCAGCCCCCAAGGCTATTTGGGGAATTGTAGCGCCGAAATAGTTGACACGGCCGAAAAGTTTTGACCTCCTGTAGTAAAACGATCCTAGCATTTTCATACGAACTCCGATTGAGGTGATTCAAGATGATCCAGAACGAGAACGAATAGCCCTACAACTTTTGCTCGTTAAGGTTTTTAATTTGAGGTCAGGAATAGGGGAAAAAATGGTCATTTGTGGGACTGATATGTATTAGGAGGCAATCGAAGGGCGTTGGGCATGCATGTATGCAAGTGTAGTGCTCCTGACGATAAAAGATAGTGTCCTAAGTTTTAAAACATGAATATTAATAAATATAATGATGCTTAACATTAATAAATGATGTATTAGATAAGTTGTATAAGCATACTAAGTACACACAAGAGAGACGAATCGGGCGTGTGACGAATGAACGTTGAAACGCCGTGACAAGTATTAATGAACAAAAAAAGTGTATTAAGTCAAATGAAATGAATATTATAAGATATGAAATGGGGTTAATATAAAACCAATAATGATTCCTAGCAAGACTTAAACACTTGAATGAACTTCGAGTTTGACTAAGAAGAAATATAGTGAGTTATAAGTCTAAAGTTAACACAATCGAATTGAACATTGTGTATTGATTAATAGGAAGGGTTATAGGATATAGATTAAAGTTTATATTATAACTAGTATGCATTGCTATGTGACTAATAGTTTATGTGCATGATTATATAATTGTGTAGGGCACGTGAAGTGCAGATAGCTGTAAGCTGTTAAACTATTATTGGTAAACCACAATCAAGGCAAGTCTTTCAGTTCCTATTTGCTATGTGAACTTGATGATGAACTATTTTAAATCTTTGTTGCAAAGTGCATGATGTGTTTTATATATATTGAAAGTATGAAACGTTAAAGTCAATTTATGACTACGTTGATTGAATAATGAATGTTGATTGAGTAAGGAACTAAATCTTTATACTTGCTATATGAACTGCAACATGTATGTTAGCTAGTCCAATGTTTATGAGATGTATGTTGAGCATGTTATTATGTGCTATGTGATGCATGAAAAGTGTTAGATTTTGTTGGACTGTCGAGCTCAACCTTGTAAATAACCACTTTTGCAGGTTAAAGATTCAAGGTAAAGTTATGTGCTACTTGAGAGACATGAAACAGATGTGATACTTGAAGATTTATACACTTTGCCTGAGTTATTATTATGTGAACCATGTTTAAGATTCCGAATAATGTATTAATGTTGAATTGTAATATCGTTTTGCGATGCAAACTCTTATAGTATTAAAATGATTCTGAGATAGTTAGATGTAAATGTTTAAAGTTTTGGGAATGAGAATAGTTTGTAACATAAAATTTTAATTATTCCGCAAATTTCAATGGTTGTATTATCGTTTAATGATGTAAGATTTGAGGTTGAATGTATTGTTAATGACCGAAGTCGAGAATTAAATTATTTAAATTTTGGGGTCGTTACAGTTGGTATCAAAGCTGATAGGTTAGAAACCTTAAGTAATAGTACCTTAGGCTATAACCTTAGAGAAGGATTGTGAAGATAATGAAAGAATAAGCTCAATAGAGTTTGAACAATAAGAAGTAATTTAAGAAATTTATAAAGAAAGGGATTAAAACATGTGTGAGAGGATTCAAAGTAGAATCTCGCAGAGTTATAAAGAATATTAATATGGGGTTACCCAACTCCAATAATAAAGATGTAAGGTGATAATAAATATACAATGTCTATAAGAAGAGAATGATAAAGAAGTTAAGAATAAAAAGTTTTATTTAAGTATGGTACAACCGTACTCTTTAATAGTTGATGTATGGTATCTGGGCTAAACAATTACTTCATAAAGCGGAGGTATATACGAACTAGCAACTCGAAACCTAGTTTGTTGGTTGTTTGTGGGAAACCACTCAGCGTACCATATTGAAACTGTTAGAGACTCGATGTGTACCAAGTATAGAAAATGGATACATATGATGAAAATGTGGAACTCGAATGAAATGTTGAGCAATGTAAATGAAGTTAGAAATTCTTAAAGGAAGAATTGTTATATAAACAAGAAAATTCAAAGAAGAATCTTGAAGAGATATAAAGATAAGAAATGGGAGTTACCTGACTTCAATAGCTAAGATAACGAATAATGATGAATAGACAAAGTCTGTAAGATTAAAAGCATAAATGAAATCGTAAATGGTGAAAAAGGAAAGAAAGAGGATCGTAAAACAAAACAATCATGAGTTAAGAAAAGACTTTTAAGGGAGATGATTATAGAATAAGATCATGACGTGAGCTGTCAAAGTTATAAAAGAAAGGTGGTCTGTACTGTTTGAATAATTATAGCTTGATGCTATGAAGATAATGTACTATGATATAGTACGAGATAAACTCACGAGGAGTTATAGATAATATGATATGAGGAATTCGTATTGGGTAAGTTAAGGGCAAGTTGTTAAGAGTAAGGTAATGTTAGGTGGGGATTTCAATTGAGGACTCATATGGTGACTAAGTTGTACAAACCTTTGTATGGGCAGAGATTTGGTGCATGTACTTGGTTTATCACATTGATAATCATTGGAATGTCGGCGTCGTGCTATCAATGTATATGTGATGGAAAGGTGATTCTTTTCTCATGTGTATATTTGATAGTTAGAGGCTTTTAAAGTTAGGATAGACGATATTAAGATTAGGTACGGTTCTTAAAACTAATACATATGATAAGTTTGTGACTCATAATAATATGGTATGTTTTGAACCCCTCAACGAATGGACGTCTATGGTCTAACTAGGATAAGTTCTTAAACTCATATTATTTTGGCAAGTTCCTGAACTTCCAAAGTGTGGTAAGTTTGATGAACTATACTGGGGTATAGATAAGTTTTGAATGAAGAATTGAGGATTATAGGAATAGATAGAATTATTAAGCAAGGGATCAGTATAGAAAGTGGAGTTGCTGGTGGAGACATAGGTTTTCCAAATCTTCTAGCTTTTCTAGATTTTCAAAATTTATTGACTTCGTGCTAATGTTTGCACTTCTATTTTTCTTTAAAAACATTGAATCAAATTATGGAACCAATGAGTTTTGAAAATAATATCGCTATTCGTATGTATATGCTAATTATTTCGGCTAGACAAAAATGATTTAAAAATATCAAAATGTATTTTGATTATTTTTCCATAGTCAATAAGGCATCACTAAATATGATGTTGATTTGATAAACGAGGAAGTCATTAATGCAATTGAACCTGGTGTTTGATGTGATCATAAGATTATCAGCCCACTATGGTATGATGTAGCATGACAAAGTCATATAATGACTGAATCCTCAACGTACTATCGAGATAGTACGGTAGCATGTCATCATAAAAGGATTTTTGAGATTTCTTTAAGATATGAGAATATATATATGTATATGTATATTTCGATTGATGTTTGAATTGTTGTAGAAGTCTATGCTATTTGATTCAGCTAGATAAATATTGAAAGATGTGTATGCAGTTCAAGTGTTTCTTGAGAAGTTATGCCAAACGAAATTGTTTTGGTGCAGATTCAGGTGTTGAGAAGCTGAGGTGAACAACCCTTTTATAGGGGATTATATTATGCGAAAGCGTTAAAATATTTGTGTACAAAAAATTGTACGAAACGCTGATCCCCTAAAGTACGAGAAGAAAGGTCCATATAGTCTTATGACTGTTAAAGGTTCAAGTCGAGATACTTGATAACTTGGGGACGTAGTTCAAGGTCTTGTGACCCCTCAGCAAGATTTGAAAATCTTTTAAATTCCTGAGTTATTTATGATGCTTCCCAATTATTGAGCAATTGTGGAAGATTCTTGTTATTCTGAAGGTTGAATGTGGCAATGAGAATATTCCTTAGAAAAGAGTAATTTGTGGAAACACAACATGTGATGATGAGTAAATTGAGAAAACTATAACAGTTTCAAGGAAGAAATAAAATTCTAAAAAGAGAATGGATGAAGTTATCTAAGAAAAAAAATATGTGATATCCGTAGAAGAGAAAGATGTGAAATATGCGATGATAGATCATTAGATGAGGAATTTGGTCATAAAAACCAATGGGTTAATAAAGATTTACGTGAAATCTATTTTGATAGATTGAATGAATGAAGATTAATAAATAAAAATTTGAGGACGAAATTCATAGAAGAAAAGGTGAATGTAATATCCCGAGTGTTTATGATAACGATCCTTAGAAAAGGAAATGAATAGGTTAAAGAATATATAATACTCAAAATATAATTGAGTTCAAGTGAAAGTTATGAAATAAAACCTAGAATTTATTGAAGAAATGAATGTAGTAGGAAATATAAAAACATATATTAAGGTAATGTGTTGAAGTTATTCAATGATAAATTTTTTAAATTTTTTTTAAAGAGATTTGATGAAAACCTGGGTAAAGTAGGGTTTCGGTGATTTCGAGGACGAAATCCTTATAAGGTGGGAAGAATGTGACAACTCGAATTTTCACTTGTTATTAAAATATGAATTTAATAATTAAAATTCTTATTATGAGGTATATATATTTTGAATTATATGTTTTGGTATGAAGAAATTAAATTTTTTATGAGATTTAAAAGTTGATTAAACTATTAAAAGAAATAAAAGAAATTAGTCAAGATAAAGAATTTAGTGGCGAGAGAGAAATTAACCCTATAAATATTGGATAATTTAAATTAAGTTAAAACTATATTATGATTAAATGAATTAGTATAATGTTATTTTAATTTGATTTTGTAATCAAAGTGATGTGTTAATTTATTAAGTAAAATTATAATTATAATGAAAATTATAATTTTATTGTATTGGTTTATGTGGTAAATTGATTTAATAAATTGTTATTAGATTTAATTTAATTTGAATATGAGAATTTATTTAAATAATGTGTGATAATAAACTAAATTATAAATGACTTATGAAAATAGATTAAAAGAGTTTTAATTTTGTTTTACCAAACAAAGCCTTAGAGCTATTGAAATTCTTATTTTAATCTTGTTTTGCCAAACAAGGCTTAAGGAATGATTAAGTTATTATTTAAATTTGTTTTGCCAAACAAACCGCATGACTTTTGAATAAAAAATAATAAAATATAATATAATAAATATTTTTGTAACTGATATGTACTAATTATATTTAATAGTACGTCGGTTTTTATGTTTTGTTTTGGGGTTTATTAAATACATTTTATTTTTTTGTTGGCTAAGCTCGATAATAGTGGAGAGAAGAAAACGAGGAGGAAAAAATGAGAGAAAGGAGAGAACGAAATAGAGAGAGAGAGTTGAGAACAAAAGTTCTGTGAATTCACTTCTTTGTTCAAGCAAGGATTATTCAAGCAATTGAAGATATAATCTCTAAAACTTTAGTTCTATGTATATGAAAGTTTTGTATATAAGAGTTCATGTTCCCAAGTTTCAAACCTCTATAATTCAATATTGATGAATTGTTGTTATATAAAGTGTTTGATTGTGTGTACATGTAATTATGATGTTATAACTAACATCTGACAGAGGATTTGGGATATTAATTTAGATAAATTACGTTCAAAAGAAAAGAAATCTATTTATAGCGAATATGAGTATGTGTAATAATTGTTATATATTTTCTATACAAATAAATCGACAAGGATATGGAATCCAAAAGAAAAGAAATCCTAATTCGGTTTTGGAACAAGGAAATAATAATAATAATATTAATTATATTTTGATATTTTTTTAGTCTTTATGGATATATATCGTATATATGGACCCCAGTAATGATTGGTCAATTATAGTGTTTTATGATAAACCCTAGTTTTACTGTGACACCCTAATTTAAAACTCGAATACGAGTTCAAAGCTATTTGGTAACTGTGTATTGTGATTTATGACCATTATTATAAATATTAACATTAATTAGGAAAACCCTAATTATTGGAAATCCTGTTCGTGAAATTAGAAACCCTAATTTCTTAAGTGAAAACCCTAAATTAATATTTTAGAATTAATCCTAATTTCTATATTAGGTAACCCTAATTAGTAATTATAAAACCTAATTGCTAGTTGTAAACCCTAATTGCTAAAATGGTGATCTTAATTATTATTTTTAGTAAATTATTGTGTTAATTAGAAAACCCTAATAATATTAAAGAAACCTAATTATTTAAAAACCCTAAATTTTAACTAATAAGTTCTAATTAAAATTTTATTGAACTTTAAACTTAAATCTTTAAACCCTAGAAATTATTTGGGAAACCTTAATGTTTAAGATCTATTGGTTTTAACCTAGATTCAAGCATCATGGACAAGAATACCCTTAAAATACTTTGTTAGTTAACTAAAATAGCCTTTTTATATTTATTTTAATATGCTAGCTTGCAAGTCACCACTCTAGAATTATAGCACATGCCTAAAACTCCTTCAAGCTTATCCACTTTGACACCTTGCATGTTAGATACATTGCATCTAAGAATTATAAATAGATTGGAGGAGAGAGAAATGGCATTTGCTAGCTTATTTTGTGCTCAACACCCATCTAAACTCTCTCAAGCTCTCACCTCCAAAAATATTAAGATATATCAGTCACAAACAAAGCCCCACAATCACCCTTAGCAAATCATAAGCATAGAATCAAAGATTGATCAAAGAAGGTATAAACCCTAGCCATGAAATCTGACTTTAATCTTGTGTTAAATGTTGTGTGTTTGTGTTAAAATATGTTGTTTACAGTGTTATTAAGTGATCTGGGTTGATTGATGTTGGATCCATAACATCTATAAGCTCAGATCTAGTGTTTTTGCAAATCTAGAAAATTTTCATTTTGTGTTCTGACAACGGATGTCAGAGGCTGTAGATCTCATTATGTTTTGTGTTTTTGTTATTTAAATGTTTAATATGGTAGTCTGTTATGAGATCTTTACAATGGAACTTGAATCAGGTCCATATCTATTATGGATTAAAAGTTATAGGCAGTTAAAGTGGGTTGGGCAAGATTAAAAAATTTGTTTCAGGCGACCAGAATCGCCCGAATCGCGTCGACAATGATGATTTTCGATTCGCTTGATCTTCTTTGTTGTTTAGTGCTTTGATCATGTTGTTGTTTGGTGTTTGTAGACTGACATGAATACTACGTTCTAAAACTTTTATATCACCTAGATCCTTAATTGATTCTAACTTAAATGATGGTCAAACTTAGGTATCCGAAACTGCTCAAGAACATTTCTGGAAAACCCAGAAATGTTCAAGAACATTTCCAGGAGGGTACTTTGACTAGATTTTATCTTGAAATTCTTTTGATGTTATATTTCTTTTATGTATTAGATCTCTTCATTTTCATGTCATCTATACACTTAAAGTGTTAGATCACATAAACTAGCCTTGTAGTGCATGATATAAAGCATCAAAGTAGGACCCTTGAGTTTCTGGGCAACCCAGAACCTCAAGAACACGTCTGACAATAACTTCTGTAGCTTAGATCTTGCATTGTATTGATGGTATGGCCTAGATAAAGGTTGTATCATGTAGTATTACATCAATACTACATGATCAATGTATAAAATGGTCCAGAAGCTTTATAATCCGTTTTATATTTTTGGTCAAAGTGGTACACTTGTTATCTGACATGAAGTTTTGGGTTTGGCCTAAGAACACTCAAGAACACATTCAGCGACAGTTTAGTCGCCTAAAGCACGTATAGCGACACTTTATTCATAAATTTATTATTTTTTTTATTAAATAATCAGTAATAAATAGTTTTTAATTATGAAAAATATAAAATAAATTCCTAAAAATTATTTTAAAGTCCGAAAATTATATTTTTAATATTTTGGATATATTTCAAAAATATTTAATATTTTTAAAATATTAAAGAAATTTAATTTATTTAATTATTATATTAAGTAAATTATTTAAAAATGATTTTAATACTTAAAAATCATTTAAAATTATATTTTGGTATAAGAGAATATTTTAAGTTATTTTGAATAACTTTTAATATTTTATGATGAAATTTAATTAATATTTTAGTATTAATGACATTAAGTTTATTTAATAATTATATTAAATAAATAGTTTAAAAATGGTTTTATTTATTTAAAAATCATTTAAAAAGGATATTAATGAATTAAAAATATTTTAAGTTATAATTATTGACTTTTAATATTTTCATAGATAATGCATTAATATTTTATTATTAATGGTAAGTATTAAAAATGAATTTTAATTGTTTTAAAAATTATTTAAGGGTAAAATTAGTACTTTAAAAATATTTTGAGTTATTATAAATAACTTTAATATTTTGGTAATGGTTTCATTATTAGTTTAATATTAATTAAATATTAATGATATTAGAATTATTTTATATTTAAATTATTTTTTAATGATTCCGGAGTTTGAAAAATTTAGAATAAATTATAATAATTGTTTAAAATTATGGTAAGTCATATTAAAATGTTATGACTGGTATTTAAATAGTCTGACTAGATATTGAACTTTGATATAGAGTCTTAGACTTAATAATTACCCGATAAAGCCGTCGGTACGCCGATAGGTTTTAGAAATTGATCTGGACTTACATAATGTGTTTGTATATGCGTTTGTTTGTGATTCAATGACTATGAAACGTGTGTGACAATGTGATTAGGTTATGTGCTGACTACAATAAGCAGTACTATGTGATATGATATGTGATTCTAATCGACAGAATGATCTTATTAATGATAGGTTTCGGTATAAAAGATAAAACTAAGTTGCGTACTGTAAGCAGCAGACCAGGCAAGTATCCTACCTTTGCATTTCCTTTATGCAATGGTTATGAGTAAGAAGGTTTCAGAATTATATTATTATTATGTTATATTATTAACTCTACTGTTATATTAACTATATCCGATCATTGTTTATCAACATGTTAGTTTATGGTAAGTCAGATATATATTCTGCTCGTTAATTTCTAAAACATGGTTATACAAGTGTCCCCACTAGGATAATCATTGTATTTAATCACATGTTGATATAAATATATGTATATATTGATCCCCAGTATGAATACAGTAAAAGCCGTCTAAGCTATTTGATCTAGCTAGACACAGGTTCAGAAATATCGTTGAATATGAGAAAACCCTATTGTATCCAATCAAATTGCTTTGGTTTGGATTCTTGACTAATTATGAACATCCCGAACATGGGAAAATTTTTATGCGCTAAGGCGGACAAAGGATGAATGATAATATCGTTCTAGCAATGTAGTATTGATCAATACAGGGTCCATAGGATGTACACCCCTCGTGCCCATAAGTTTTGACGGTTTGTAGATGAAGTTTTGTCTAACCTTTTTGTAAACAGAAAATAATGTTCATAATCTGTTGACTACCTATATATATATAGTAAATACGTAGTTTCAAAAACTTTGATATAGAAATAATATATGGTTATGGTTGGTTCAGCTTGCTTCACAACTATTAATTCGTTCTAGAAGTGATATACAAAGAAAACATTTAATTATTTCATATATATATATATATATTTATAATTGTTATTACTTGCTGGGCACCCAAATGCTCATTCTTGTTTTAAATTTAAATGTTTTCAGCTAAGCGTGATCAACTAGAAGGTTCAGGCAAGAACAAGTGACAAGGAAAGCGAACATGATATGTTTAATTCTTTTATAATAGTTAGACTGTATTAAGATAATGATATGTATTATATATCATGTAAAGAATGTAGTAAAGGTTGCGTACTTGGGATTAGAATCTGATAAATGTAAGTTAAGTTTGAAATTTATATTATTGTTATTATTTTTAGTATTATTTCCGCTCATAGAAATGGTATCGTAAAGCACTGAATTCGGGTTTCAAGTACATGAATTTGGGGGCGTTACATTTGGTATCAGAGCTTTAGGGTTAAAAACCTTAGGTGGGTTAGACCTTAGGCTATAACCTTGGGACTGAGGGAAACGTTGAAAATACAAATAACTCATATAGAGTTTAAAAGGAGATGAATTGAATCAATTCATCATAAAACAAAATAAAAGATAACTTATATAAAACTATTATTTGCTGTGTGTATATTTTATGTGCTAATCAAGATAGTTTATGTATAGGTGTTAGATAGAAAAAGGATTAGGATACCCTCAGGTCGTAAAGAATAAGTCAATCTCCATAACCGAGCCAATATCAAAGCCAATAACTGAAATAGAGGCTCACAGTGAAAGTTACCTCAATGAGGTGGATATTGTGGAAAAGTGTAGTACCGGGCCCAGAAATGATAGGTATAACTGATAGGTAAAGTATAGTAAAAGAATAAGTGAACAATGTCGAGTTCTTAAACTCATATGTTTATGGTGAGATCTTAAACTCATAATGTGTGGTAAGTTTGACGAACTTGATATAGTTATGTGTGAATGGATATTGAGGATAATAGGAATAGATAGGTTACTAAGCAATTAATCTTTAGTGAAGGCGGAAGAAATAGGTAGTATTAGTATTAGTTGAATATGTATAATTCTATGTTGTGTAAATGATAGGTATGTTTGTGTAATGTAATATTTTGTATAAGTTATGGCAGCGATTCCTGACTCTTGAGTCACAAAGGGATAACGGATATTTAAAGTAGTATGTGCTATGGTATGTCAAGTGTTATGAATATGAGTCTATGTTGGATTAATGGGATAAGTTGGTATAAAGATAGTAATATTTATCTGAGCACTAGTTAATACATTAAACCAAAATTTTCAAAATCTAATATTCTAAGTACATGATTACTTGAGTAAAAAATTTTGCGTGATATGTTAAACGTATACGATAAGGCTTAGAATGTAAGGAATAATTTATGATAGTGCCGTTAAGATGAAAGAAAAACCAAAGGGCAGAAGAATCTGTCAACAAAGCTGGAGGACAATCAGACCCGATACAGAATCTTGTGAATATGGATGATCAAGCTAGGCAGAACAGAATACCAATCGTGGGAAATTAGCCAAACAATCAATCGGCAAACGTCAAAGACTTCAAGGCGATCGTAGTGCCAGGATTTAAAGAATCAACTGACCCTGTTGAAGCATTAGTGATAGCTAGGATAATAAGTAGGCAAATGTATGACTCTTGCCACCTATACGATAAAAGAAGATGATTTCGATAATACTTGAAATAAGCCAGAAGGGTGATTAAAAAGGAAAGTTTGTGTGCTATGAGTGTGGGCAGAAGGAATATATCTCTCCTAATTTTCCCAATCCAAGAATGTATAGTGGACGTTTTACTTGCGAATAAATGGAGTATAAGGTGGAAGACTGTCAAAGAAGGAGAATGGAGACAAGGAATGCGAATACGGGAAAAAGGTAGCAGAACATTGGTGACAACGGGACCAACATTAACAAACAAACCAACAGAATCAACCGCAAGCGTCTTCAATATGACAGCTCAAGATACGTCAGCAGCCGGGGGTGCAACTCTAGGTATTATTCTAATGAATTTTATTTTCTTATATATGATTTTCTTATGTATATAATATATTATTTTATAAATTATTTTGAAGGAGGAAATTAAGTTCTATTAGAAATCAAATTTTCGTATAACAGATAGACAAGCTTTATGCTGATTAGTTCAAGATCTGTTCGATCAATTATGATCGAGATCTACTCTCAATGATTGTGTATGTTATGTACCCTGGTAGGTATAGGTTTTAAGACGGTGATTCCGGGGACGGAATCTTTATAAGGGAGGGTGAATGTAATAACCCGATTTTTTTATACAAATAAATCAGATATGGAATCCAGACCCTAATTCTGGTTTTGGAACAAGGAATGATAATAATATAATATTAATTATATTTTGATATTTTTTTTAGTGCTATGGATATGTACTGTATATGTGGACCGGTAATGATTGGTCAATTATGGTGTTTTATGACAAACCCTAATTTTACTGTGACACTCTAATTTAAAACTCGAATACGAGTTCAAAGCTATTTGGTAACTGTGTATTGTGATTTATGACCATTATTATAAATATTAACATTAATTAGGAAAACCCTAATTATTGGAAATCCTGTTCGTGAAATTAGAAACCCTAATTTCTTAAGTGAAAACCCTAAATTAATATTTTAGAATTAATCCTAATTTCTATATCAGGTAACCCTAATTAGTAATTATAAAACCTAATTGCTAGTTGTAAACCCTAATTGCTAAAATGGTGATCTTAATTATTATTTTTAGTAAATTATTGTGTTAATTAGAAAACCCTAATAATATTAAAGAAACCTAATTATTTAAAAACCCTAAATTTTAACTAATAAGTTCTAATTAAAATTTTATTGAACTTTAAACTTAAATCTTTAAACCCTAGAAATTATTTGGGAAACCTTAATGTTTAAGATCTATTGGTTTTAACCTAGATTCAAGCATCATGGACAAGAATACCCTTAAAATACTTTGTTAGTTTACTAAAATAGCCTTTTTATATTTATTTTAATATGCTAGCTTCCAAGTCACCACTCTAGAATTATAGCACATGCCTAAAACTCCTTCAAGCTTATCCACTTTGACACCTTGCATGTTAGATACATTGCATCTAAGAATTATAAATAGATTGGAGGAGAGAGAAATGGCATTTGCTAGCTTATTTTGTGCTCAACACCCATCTAAACTCTCTCAAGCTCTCACCTCCAAAAATATCAAGATATATCAGTCACAAATAAAGCCCCACAATCACCCTTAGCAAATCATAAGCATAGAATCAAAGATTGATCAAAGAAGGTATAAACCCTAGCCATGAAATCTGACTTTAATCTTGTGTTAAATGTTGTGTGTTTGTGTTAAAATATGTTGTTTACAGTGTTATTAAATGATCTGGGTTGATAGATGTTGGATCCATAACATCTATAAGCTCAGATCTAGTGTTTTTGCAAATCCGGAAAATTTTCATTTTGTGTTCTGACAACGGATGTCAGAGGCTGTAGATCTAATTATGTTTTGTGTTTTTGTTATTTAAATGTTTAATATGGTAGTTTGTTATGAGATCTTTACAACGGAACTTGAATCAGGTCCATATCTATTATGGATTAAAAGTTATAGGCAGCCAAAGTGGGTTGACCGACATTGACCGGCTGTTTCTGGGCAGCCCAGAATCGCCCAGAACGTCTGACAATGATTTTTCAGTCGCTTGATCTTGCTGTTGTTTAGTGCTTTAATCATGTTATTGTTTGGTGTTTGTAGACTGACATGAATACTATGTTCTAAAACTTTTATATCACCTAGATCCTTAACAGAATCTAACTTAAATGATGGTCAAACTTAGGTATCCGAAACTGCTCAAGAACATTTCTGGAAAACCCAGAAATGTTCAAGAACAGTTCCGGGAGGGTACTTTGACTGGATTTTATCTTAAAATTCTTTTGATGTTATATGTCTTTTCTGTATTAGATCTCTTCATTTCATGTCATCTATACACTTAAAGTGTTAGATCACATAAACTAGCCTTGTAGTGCATGATATAAAGCATCAAAGTAGGACCCTTGAGTTTCTGGGCAACCCAGAACCTCAAGAACACGTCTGACAATAACTTCTGTAGCTTAGATCTTGCATTGTATTGATGGTATGGCCTAGATAAAGGTTGTATCATGTAGTATTACATCAACACTACATGATCAATGTATAAAATGGTCCAGAAGCTTTATAATCCGTTTGATATTGTTGGTCAAAGTGGCACACTTCTTATCTGACATGAAGTTCTGGGTTTGGCCCAAGAACACTCAAGAACACATTCAGCGACAGTTTTGTCGCCGAAAGCACCTATAACGACACTTTATTCATAAATTTATTATTTTTTTATTAAATAATCAAGAATAAATAGTTTTAATTATGAAAATATAAAATAAATTCCTAAAATTATTTTAAAGTCAAGAAAATTATATTTTTAATATTTTGGATATATTTCAAAAATATTTAATATTTTTAAAATATTTAAGAAATTTAATTTATTTAATTATTATATTAAGTAAATTATTTAAAATGATTTTAATACTTAAAAATCATTTAAAATTATATTTTGGTATAAGAGAATATTTTAAGTTATTTTGAATAACTTTTAATATTTTATGATGAAATTTAATTAATATTTTAATATTAATGACATTAAGTTTATTTAATAATTATATTAAATAAATAGTTTAAAAATAGTTTTATTTATTTAAATATCATTTAAAAGGATATTAATGAATTAAAAATATTTTAAGTTATAATTAATGACTTTTAATATTTTGATAGATAATGCATTAATATTTTATTAATAATGGTAAGTATTTAAAATGATTTTTAGTTGTTTTAAAAATTATTTAAGGGTAAAATTAGTACTTTAAAAATATTTTGAGTTATTATAAATAACTTTAATATTTTGGCAATGTGTTCATTAATAGTTTAATATTAATTAAATATTAATGATAATAGAATTATTTGATATTTAAATTATTTTATAATGATTCCGGTGTTTGAAAAATTTAGAATAAATTATAATAAGCTATTTAAAATTATTGTAAGTCATATTAAAATGTTATGACTGTTACTTAAATAGTTTAACTAGATATTAAACTTTGATATAGAGTCTTAGACTCAATAATTACCCGATAAAGCCGTCGGTACGCCTATAGATTTTAGAAATTGATCTGGACTTATATAATGTGTCTGTATATGCGTTTGTTTGTGATTCAATGACTATGAAACGTGTGTAACAATGTGATTAGGTTATGTGCTGACTGCAATAAGCAGTACTATGGTTATGATATGTGATTCTAATTATCAGAATGATCATATTAATGATAGGTTTCGGAATAAAAGGTAAAACTAAGTTGCGTACTGTAAGCAGCAGACCAGGCAAGTATTCTACCTTTGCATTTTCTTTATGCAATGGATATGAGTAAGAAGGTTTCAGAATTATATTATTATTATGTTATATTATTAACTCTATTGTTATATATTCTATATCCGATCATTGTTTATCAACAAGTTAGTATATGGTAAGTCAGATATATATTTTGTTCGTTAATTTCTAAAACATGGTTATACAAGTGTCCCCACTTGGATAATCATTGTATTTAATCACATGTTGATATAAATATATGTATATATTGATCCCCAGTATGAATTCAGTAAAAGCCGTCTAAGCTATTTGATCTAGCTAGACACAGGTTCAGAAATATCGTTGAATATGATAAAACCCTATTGTATCCAATCAAATTACTTTGGTTTGGATTCTTGACTAATTATGAACATCCCGAACATGGGAAAATTTTTATGCGCTACGGCGAACAAAGGATGAACGATAATATCTTTCTAGCAATGTAGTATTGTAGTATTGATCAATACAGGGTCCATGGGATGTACACCCTCGTGCTCGTAAGTTATGACGGTTTGCAGATGAAGTTCTGTCTAACCTTTTCAAAAACAGAAAACAATGTTCATAATCTGTTGACTACCTATATATATATATAGTAAATACGTAGTTTCAAAAACTTTGATATAGAAATAATATATGGTTATGGTTGGTTCAGCTTGCTTCACAACTATTAATTCGTTGTAGAAGTGATATACAAAGAAACTAATTAATTATTTCAGCTAAATATATATATATATATATATATATATATATTGATAATTGTTATTACTTGCTGGACACCCAAATGCTCATTCTTGTTTTAAATTTAAATATTTTCAGCTAAGCGTGATCAACCAGAAGGTTCAGGCAAGAACAAGTGACAAGGAAAGCGAACATGATATGTTTAATTCTTTTATAATAGTTAGACTGTATTAAGATAATGATATGTATTATATATCATGTAAAGAATGTAGTAAATGTTGCGTACTTGGGATTAGACTCTGATAAATGTAAGTTATGTTTGAAATTTATATTATTGTTATTATTATTAGTATTATTTCCGCTCATAGAAATGGTATCTTAAAGCACTGAATTCGGGTTTCAAGTACCTGAATTTGGTGGCATTACAGTATGAATATAGCTTATTTTAAAGTTAGAATTGATGTTTAATTCATAGTATAATTGTAAAATTGGTGATGAATTATGTTAATACGATAAGAAACGAAAAGAACGCAAGTTGAATGAATATATTTGGTTAAGAAACGAATTCATAGTGAATGAATTCGCTAAATATGTTAAAACGTGAAAGTTTAGTATGAACATGAGTTTGGGTCAAGATTTAGGCTAGTTAGTGTTTCTGTAAATTGTTATAAGTCAAGTATGCTGTAGTTCTATGAATTACGAATCCATAGAGTCGAAAATGGACTGATTTGGGTGTGTATAACCCAAGTTATGAAGGTTGGAAGGAGAAAGGGTCAATAATTCATAAGAACAGTAAAATTGGGAAAAAATGTAAATACTGCTAAGGGGTGCTACAGCGCGGCCTCCAAGGCTATTTGGGGCGCTGCAGCGCCGGAATAGTTGACACGACCAGACAATTTTGACCTCCTATGTAAAACAGCCATAACATTTTCATACGGACATTTTTGGATCTTTACATTCTCCCCTCCTTATACTTAAAATTTTCGGGTCTTTACATTTTCATAAAGATTTTTGGGTCTTTACATTTTCATAAAGATTTCGTCCCCGGAATCACCATTGCCTTATACTTAAAATTAATTTTTTATCTTTAGATTTTAATTTATGAAAAATTGAATTACTATATTCGCCCGTCTCCTTATAAGATTCGTGTCACGAATCTGGAACTCAGATTCCTCTTTAAAAAATTCTTTTATTAATGAATAATTATATTGTGTTTTGTATACCTATATTTAAGGGTTCCTAACGTAAACGTACTTATATTAATAAACTGGCGTTAAGGAAAATGGGTTATATTCGAGTTAGGCATATATATGAATATCGTTGATCGGGTCCATATCTGGAACTCTATCACTGGTTGTTACAGTATCCTGAACGGTCATGTCGAACACTCTGACGGTTAATTTTGTTGGTTTGTTTGTTGAAGTTGGTCCCGTTATCGCTAATGTTCCACTACTTTTCCCCGTATTCACACTCCCTGCATCCATTCTCCTTTTCGGACAATCCTTCACCTTTTGCTCCGTTGATCCACACATGAAACACCCACTGTTTATCCTTGGATTGGGGCAGTTAGGAGAGATATATCCCTCTTGCCCACACTTATAACAAACAAATTTTCCCTTTAAACACTCCCCCGAGTGATTCTTCCCACAATTCCCACACTGCGCCACCTTCTTCTTTACACCTTTTTGTTTAACCTTGATATTCATGAAATTATCCCCTTTTCTTTTCACATTCCTACTCCCACTACTTGCTCCCACCTTCATAACTCCCTCGACCTTACCCTTATTCTTTTTCTCCTTATTGTAGAGGCTCATGACGTCACTTCTCTCTTTGGCTATGATAGCCTTTTCCAAAAGTACTGCAAAGATATTAATCTGCAACACCACCACCTTATTATAGAGCTAGGGTTTTAATCTCAGCTCAAACCTCCTTGCCTTCCTTGCTCCTGTGTCCACTTGGTGTGGAACGACCCTTGCTAATTCATTAAACTTTGCGACATACTCCACAACTGTCATGTTCTCCTGCTTCAACTCCAAAAACTTTACCTTCATCATAGCTTGCATACTAGATGAGAAATAGTTTTCAAAAAACAATGTCTTAAACCTAGCCCACGTAACCACTCCTTTTCCCGCCCTAGCTTGATTTGCCTCCCACCAAAAATTCACCTCCCCTTTCATCATATAGGTGGCAAAAGTTGTCTTTTGGCCCTCCACTATCCTAGCAATCACAAACGCTTTTTCTATCTCCTTTACCCATGTTTGGGCTTCTATAGGGTCAGTTGTCCCTCTAAATTCCAGCAGTCCGACTGCTTTGAAGTATTTAAAATTCGCCAATCAATTGTCTGGCTGATTCCCTATGGCTGGCATTCTATTCTACATAGCTTGAGCTACCATGTTTGTAAAGTTATGTATTGGGTCTGGTTGTCCTCCAACATTATTGACAGATTCTTCTTCCCTTTGGTTTCAGTTTCGTCTTCTTGGCAGCATTATATGATTAAATAAAATCATAAATTATTCTTTATTAACTTACATTCTAAGCCTTATCGTATATAACGTGTAATTTTCTACTCAAATAATCATGTACTCAAAATATTAGACTTTGAAAACTTGGTTTATTATATTAACCAGTTAGCAGATAGATACATAAAAACTTATTTTCTTAATCCAACATATATTCATATTCATTCAACTAATTCATAGTACTTTACATAGCATAATACATACTGCTTTAAGCATCCGCTATCCCTTTGTGACCACAAAAGTCGGGAATCGCTGCTACTACTTATACAAAAGTTGAGAGTATTACATTACACGACATACTTATCATATATATTACATCGAACACATATATTCAAATAGTACTTATACTACTTATTCCCTACGCATTTTTCTTGATCTTGGACAACCTTTCGCCTGATGACCTTCCACCCCACAAATAAAACCTACCCCTTGCCTCGGATTGGGATAATGAGGAGAGATATGTCCCTTATGTCCGCAATTGTAGCATACATTTTCCCCTTTTCTGCATAAACCTTTATGTTTCTTTTTACAATTTGTACACTTTTCTATTTTGTTAGAGTTCCCTTGGTTAAAATTGGAATTTCCTATATCGCGGTCTTTTATCTTTCTTTTCTCCTTCTTACTTAGAGCTGTACACGATATGTTGCTTTTGGCTCCCATCTGATCAATTTGGATTTTAAGCTTAACTTAATCTTCCATTGTTTCGATTAACGCCATCCGCAATTGACTATTTAATAGCTTTTCTATTTCCCACAGCTTTTTCAGAGAAGAAACCTTGTTCCTCAAATTCTGCACTTCCGTTGATGCCTGGTCAGCACCAACTTTAGTGTTCGAATCACTATATGTTAATACTACCATTTCTGGACCTAGTACTACATTTTTTACAATAACAACCTCATCAGGGTTGCTTTCAATGTGAGTCTCTATTTCAGCTATTGGCTTTGATATTGGCTCGGTTATGGAGATTTCTTCCTTCTTTACGATCTGAGGGTATCCTAATCCTTTTCCACCTGACATCTACAAATAAATTATCTTGATTAGTATATACTATATACACACAACAAATAATAGTTTTATATAGGTTAATTTTTATTTTGTTTGACGATGAATTTATTCAATTCATCTCCTTTAAACTCTATTTGAGTTATTTGTATTTTCAATGTTTCCCTCTGTCCTAAGGTTATAGCCTAAGGTCTATCTCCACCTAAGGTTTCTAACCTAAAGCTCTGATACCAACCTGTGACGCCCCCAAATTCAGGTACTTAAAACCCGAACTCGGTGGTTCACGATATCATTTCTTTGAGCAGAAGAATAATAATAATAATAATAATAATAATAATAATAATAATATAAATATCAAACTTAATTTATATATCAGTGTTGTCTAATCCCCAGGTTCACAACCTGTAAAACATTTCACTACATGATAATTAATAAATATTATTGTCTTAATAAAGTCTAACTATTACATAAGATGTGACGCCCCCAAAATAGGTATACATCACTCATTCTGAGTCGCCAAATACATGGTACATAAATCAAATACAACTTAATTATACAACTGTCGTGTAATATACGACAAAACATAAGCTGAGAGTTTTAAAACGAATATTGTCTTCTAGAAAATATCCGCATTCAATGGAGTTCTCATTACAATTATTATCACATTATTTCACAGAATAGTGAGGACTACTAATGCACCATCTTGGACCATCACTCTGTTCCCCGACTAGTCCCAGCTATATTCTCATTTCCTGAAGAGAACAGTGAAAGAAAAGGGTGAGCTCAACTAGCCCAGTAAGAAATATTATGACTAAGATAATGCAGAATAAATTATCCTTAGCCTTCAACAGTATAACAACTGATAGAATACAATAGACAACAAGTTTTAGATCAACAACTGCAGCGGAATAAGCAATCCATTAGAAGAGTCAAGTAGAGAATAATGTCTACTATCTCCTCTAGATTAAACGTCCATCATTAATATTTCATTCCTGTAATACTCATCAACAGTTCATTGTTATACCCAAGACAAAAAGAACTCTCATCACCTGTCTTCACCTGAACCACTAAAGATTATAGTTAAATCCACAATTCATATTTATAATCATGTAAATCAATAGTTTTTCCTTACCACAAAGGCTTAATAGAATGTTTACTCAATATACTTACCCCAAAGGCTAAAGATATTCAAATGTAATAACAATGATCATACCAATCAGTTGTCTACCTTTGCACTACGGGCCAAAGATATTCAACTATAAAACCAATGGTCATGATCATACCAATCAATGTGTCGTCGATTGCACTACTACCAAAGACATTCAACTGTTAACTAATGGTCATGATCCTCGCTTAATCACATCATCGAATTATCCATGCACTACGGGCCAAGGATATTCGTTATTATCACCAAATGGTCATGATCATGTCATACACTATCCATCTTTTTCACCACGGTCAAAGCTATCAATCAACGGTTAAATCGTCTTTTGCACATAAGCCAAAGATATCAATCAACAGTTCTTCTTTGCACTAAAGGCCAAAGACATACAACTATAAAACTAATAACCAACAGTCCATCTATGCACTACGGGCCAAAGATGACTTTTAACGCAATATAAGCATGAAGATCATGACAATGATATAAATAATCAATCAAATGAGATAAAGGATAAATATTAAACATTTATAATACAATTTATCCAAAGTTCAATAATATCTAAATTGTCAACATGATAACCAATTATGGAGTAAAATATAAGAATAATATTCATGTATCAAAAATTAATTTGGACAGAAAAGAATTAATTTTTCGTCGTGAATAGTACCCCGTGAATAGTAATTCATGAATAGTACCTCGTGAATAGTACTTTGTGAATAGTACCCCATGAATAGTACTTTGTGAATAGTACTTCGTGAATAGTACCCCCGAGTGAATAAAACCCAAGTGAATAGTACCCCGTAAATAATACTCCGAGTGAATAGTACCTCGTAAATAATACCCAGTGAATAGTAAGAAATAATACCCCTTACGAATAAGAAATAAATAACATCCCTTATGGATATTGAACGAAAATAATATTCCTTACGAATATTAAACGAAGACAATGAATATTGAACAAAAATGATATTCCTTACGAATATTGAACGAAAATAATATTCATACGAATACGAAAAATAATATCTCTTCAGAATATGAAATAAATAATACCCCTTACGAATAAGAAATAAATAACTTACGGGTATTAAACGAAAAATAATATTACTTATGAATATTAAATGAAGACAATGAATATTGAACAACAATGATATTCCTTACGAATATTGAACGAAAATAATATTCATACGAATACGAAAAATAATATCTCTTCAGAATATGAAATAAATAATACCCCTTACGAATATTGAACGAAAATAATATTCCTACGGATATTGAACGAAGATGATATTCTTTATGAATATTGAACAAAAATAATATTCATACGAATACGAAAAATAATATCTCTTCAGAATATGAAATAAATAATACCCCTTACCTCAGAAGAAGACTGGATACTGGAATAGTGAAGTAGCAGACTTCTCTTCTTCTTTCTCTCTATAGCTTCTCTCTCTATAATTGCTCTTGTGAGTCTTAGTGAATTGGTGAAAATGAAGGAAGAATGAGCTTCTATTTATAGAAAAATATAGTTTCTATAATTACACGTTTTGGGGCTCGAAATATTACAGTATAATACCTTCATCTTTTTTTTCATTTGTAATTTAGTCCTGTAAGTATTATCAAACTTGCGCCACCTCCCCTAATAGTACATCATGTGAATCAATAGTAAAATCATGTGACTCAATATTTCTATACATGTGAAAAAACTAATTATAGTATAGTACCTTCATCTATAACTCCATTTTTAATTTAGTCATGCAAGTATTATCAATCTTGCACCACCTCCCCTAATAAGTACATGCATGTGAATCAATAGTACACACATGTGAACAAATAGTTATAAGCATATGAATTAATAGCAATTAATTGCTCATTTTCCGATTAATTTCCTATTGGTCAATTTAACTTCCAGAAATAAATTATTATCGAAATAATTGTTGATTTCCACCAACACTAATAATCCCAACACAATGAAAATATCAATTTCATCTTTAACAATAAGAACTTATTCATCATTAATATTATAACTCATAATATTTAACAACCAAGTCGTTCCCAGAAAAAGGGGGCTTTCCGATAAGGATTTCTCCTTATTGGAGCGTAATTAGGTGACCAAACCTCTCCTTGACAGAACTTCTAGACATTGTCAATATTGCAAATAATGATACTGTGATAATAATTGAATCAATGATATGAGAGATACGATGCAACAATTACTGTAGTAATAATTGAGTATAACTGAGTGACTTCTTACGTAAGCATCAATAATCAATACTATGTGCTACTATGTAACCACGCCAGACATCGTATTTTTTTTACTAGGGTAGTTCAACGGTTTAATTCAGAAACTTTCTCCGTTATTTTTATAAAAAGATAATTCTGTCATTTTCTAAATACAACAATACTTCCGTTGTGGGGATCCTCCAATGATTATGCCGTCGTACGATATTCCCTGTTAAAACGAATATTTCCCGACCAATCGAATATTCCCCGACACAACGAATATTTTATATCAACTTGTTTATTTTGCAAAATTTTCAAATATCACCCTTAACTTTAACTTTTTATCAATTTAACCAATTACTAAATAGAATAATAATTATAGGAAAATTGAATATTTTCATTTCATAAAATTCGGGGTCTTACTTAAGATACCATTAAACTTATTCTGTCAGCTTTCTTTTCCATTTGTTCTTGGCAGAACCTTCAGGTTGATCACGCTTAGCTGAAAACATTTAAATTTAAAGCAAGAATGAGCATTTAATTTCCCATCAAGTAATAGCAGACAATAAACTTTAGTTTAAAGAAGTAAATGTTTCCTTTGAAATGCACTGCTACAACAAAATAATAGTTGCGAAGTAAACTGAAGCAATATTAAACAACATATCAATTCTTTTCCATTTGTACTGACTATGATTGGTGAGCAGTCGACAGACTATAATCTTTATTTTTAATTTTTGAAATGATTTTACAGAACTTCATCCGTAAATCTCCATGTCTTGCGGGCATGGAGGGTGATCAGCCCGATATGCCTTGTATTGATCAATAATACGTGTTTGAACGATGTTTTCGTTCCTCATATCTTCATTTGGAGCATAAAAAGTTTCCCAGATTTGGGATGTTCATATTTAGTCTGGAATCTGAACCAAAACAATTCGGTTGGATAACAATAATATTCTATCATGATCAACGATATTTTTAAATCTGTGTCTAGCTGAGTCAAATAGCATAGACAACTTTTAATTAATGTATACATACCAGAAATCAATAAGTATGTATTAACAAATACAACAATTATCCAAGTGAGAGCACTTGTATAACCAATCTTAGAAATTAACGAACAAAATATATATCTGGATTATACAATAATACTGTATTGATAAACAATGAACGGATAGAATTCAATAACTTGTATGAATACAACGGATTAAATACATAATCAATAAGAGTAGAGTTAATAAACTGACACAACAATAATATAGTTCTGAAACTTGCTTACACATGTCCATTGCATAAAGTAAATGTAAAGGTAGGATACTTTCATGATCTGCTGCTTACAGTTACACGACTTAGTTCTATCTTTAATACAATGACCTATCATTAATAAGATCATTCTTTCGATTAGAATAATACATCATAACACTTAGTACTGCTATTTGTAGTTAACACATAACTTAATCATATTGTCACATATGTATATCAGTCATTTAGACATAAACAACCATTTATCGGGTCAACCTATATAGGTTCGGATCAATTTCGGAAACATTTTGGTGTATCGACGACTTTATCGGGTAATTATCGAGTTTATGTTTAATAAAAATCTATTTTGTATCTTAAATATTGTAGGGTTTTCGGCACATCAAACCAATGCACAACAGAAAATAAATTGAACAAGACAAAATCCGATACCCAAACAGGATCCATGCAAAACAGAAATTAATTCAGTGTGTAAGAGATTATACCGATTATGAAGCTGGAATTGATGCGATCAAATCTCCCACGCAATCCGAATGAACTACGTCTCTACGGTATCCACACGAACGCCCGCGAACCGTCTCACGATTCTGCTATAAAAGGGTGCTGTGGTACTAGCCACCAAAGGATCAGGATTTTCTTCAAAGGTTTTTCTCTCTAGTCTCTCTCTAAGAGCGGCTAGGGTTTGTAAGGTTATGATATGTTACCTAAATGGCTACTATATATCATATATATAGCAGCTAAAAGGAATTAATCAAAAACCTAATTTCATAACATCCGAATATATATATATATATATATATATATCTTAATTAAGTCTTACTTAATTAATATACCTATATATAAATTATCCTATTAATTTAAATTTATAATATAAATACTATCAATCATATTGACATATTTAAATCTTTACAATTTAAATTAATTCCCTTTTAATTACGTTCTATGTGTGTGACCCTATAGGTTATTATTACGTTGGCAATAATTTTAAAATCATATTATAAAATTATAAACAGTGAGCGACATCTAGTAATGCATTACTGCTACCCAAGTAATAATATGAACGATGATTCGATGCAACCTTTTCGTGACCAATGTTTCAATGTATTTTAATCCTTTTAATCTTAATATCCTAGATTAAACTCGAGTCATGGAATGTGTCATACCCTTCATAATTTAATCTAAGTTTTTTTCTTGATCAATGAGTAGGCTATATGAAACAAATCACTATTTGAGCGTGGCCATGCATTTCATAGTCCTACTCAATCAAGAGGTCTATGGATATCACCCCTAATACATAGGAGGGTTAAATTCTATCTAGATCACTCATATTCCTCACACTATTCATGATGTACCCAATAATCACCTTTATAGTCCACCCTATTAAAGAGTCCTTTGATGATATCAAAGCACCTAAATTCCCGTGTAGTAATATAGTGATTTCAGGTCGGAGGATCATTACATCATTGTCACTATGAGAATCGCTAATGACACTTCGCATAATGCTCCACATAGAATTCTCATGGTGGGCCTGTCCAGTACATTGTTCTCTAACTTGTACCTATGCATGAACTTAATATCTCATATATTTATGACCAATGAGATTCAGTCATCAGTCAATCCACATACTAGTCTCAATGCATCATTGTTGTCCAATCAACAATGATACTCGACTAGGGACTTTTAAGAATAATGGTACTAATTATAAGTATATAATCTCATGTTCAAGTCACATACTTGAAACTATATAATTTGTATCACTATTCTAAGGAATTTTATTATGTTAACATTTATATAATGCAATAAATAAAACCATAATAAAATCATTCATTTATTTAATCAAATATAATATCTAAATGTTAAGCAATTATATCAAATAATTGGCCTCAGGCACAAACTCTAACAAATATTATTCGATAATTTAAATATCACCATGTTATTTTTAAATGACTTATAATAATTTTAAATAATTATTATCATTTATCATGATTTTTCAAACATGGAATAATTTTTAAATGATTTGAATACTAAATAATTCTATTATCATTAATATTTAAATAATATTAAATTATTAATGAAATCATTGTCAAAATATTAAAGTTATTTATAATAACTTAAAATATTTTTAAAGTATTAATATTCCCTTAAATGATTTTTAAAATAATTGAAATTATTTTTAAATAATTATCATTAATATTTAAATATTAATGTATTGTTCACCAAAATATTAAAAGTCATTTATTATAACTTAAAATATTTTTAAAACATTATATCCTTTTTAAATAAATTTTAAATCAATAAAACCATTTTAAAACTATTTATTTAATATAATTATTAAATAAATCTAATATCATAAAATTAAATAATTAATGAAATTTGCCTCAAAATATTAAAAGTTATGTTTTACAACTAAAAATATTTTTAAATACTTTATTATCTTTTACAATAATTTTTAATCTAATAAAATCATTTTAATCAATTTATTTAATACATCTAATAAATAAATTTAATATCATTAATATTCAAATAAATAATAATATTAATGAAAAATATGTAAAATTATTAAAAGTTAATTTTTATAACTTCAAATAATTTTTAAAACTAATTTTGGAATTTTCAGAAATTATTTTCTATTTTTAAAAAATATTTAGAAATTAATTTAATTAATATTAATAAATTTGTCGCTAAATCCTTTAGCGGCAAAAACTGTCGCCTAAAGTGTTCTTGAGCGTCAAGAACATTCATATCCAGTTTCAAGGTGTCTACTTTGACCAACGATAATTGTCAGATCATGAGGTTTTTGGGCAAGATATGACATTGATTGTAACACCCCAGTCCCACATCGGAAGATAGGGGAAAAATTTGTCTGCATATAAGGAAATAAGTTACTACCAATAGTACCTTCAAGTCATGACCTTTTGGGTGAGCCTGTGGTGGGCTAAGTTGATCCAAGAAGATACTATTGAGCCAGTAGTTTGAGGCCTTATTTTGATGGATTTGATTCGATTAGGACTTGGATTTGACCCAAGATTTGTTAGGACTCGAGATTTGACTCAGGTTGTTACATATGGTATCAAAGCCACTCGAAAGCTCCTGCCTGGGTCATCCGATCGGGTTGCAGCAGGAGGTGGGGACACGAAGGTCGGTGGTATTATCCCACCTGATAGAGATGGAGGTCCTGAGGTGGGGACACGAAGCCAACCTAAGATTATCCCACAAACGGCTAGAAAGGCAAAGATATTTCGTGTGTGTGTAGGATCTGGTTCGACGGGGACGTCAGAAATTTAAGTGGGGGAGTTTGTAACACCCCAATCCCATATCGAAAGATAGGGGAAAAATTTGTCTGTATATATAAGGAAATAAGTTACTACCAATAGTACCTTCAAGTCATGACCTTTTGGCTGAGCCTGTGATGGGCTAAGTTGATCCAAGATGATACTATTGGGCAAGTAGTTTGAGGCCTTATTTTGATGGATTTGATTCGATTCAGACTTGGGATTTGACCCAAGATTTGTTCCAGACTCGAGATTTGACTCGGGTTGTTTCATATGGTATCGAGAATGACTCGAAAAGCTCCTGCCTGGCCGCGCGTGACATCCCGATTTTAAGAATTAATAAATGAGAATTTAATAAATAAAATTCTTATTTTAAGATGTTTAAGTATGAGTATATGTATATGTGTTATATATTGTGAAATATGTGAATTGGTGTGAAGATAATTTAAATGTTAATTTAATATTTATCAAGTAAATAAATATTTTAATTGAATTATTTATTGAGATTATGTGATTAATATGGAGTAATGTAATTAAGTGTATTATATTAATTAAATGATTATTTAATATTTAATTAATATGTAATGATTTTATGTTATAGTTTTAATTTAATTGAGATAATGTAGTGATGTGGTAATTGTTACATGAAGTTATAATTAGCGAGTAATTATAATGTGACAATAATTATAGCTTGATGCTATGAAGATAATGTACTATGAAATAGTACGAGATAACTCACGAGGAGTTATAGATGATGAGGTACGAAAAATTCGTATAGAGCAAAGAGCAAGTTATAAGTAAGATATAGTTAGGTGGGATTTCAATTGAGGACTCATGTGGTGGCTGAATTGTAGAAATCTTTATATGGGCGAGGGTTTTGTGCTTGCACTCAGTTTATCACATTGATAATCATTGGAATGTTGGTGCCGCGCTATCAATGTATATGTGATGAAAATGTGATTTTTTTCTCATGTGTATATTTGATAGTTAGAAACTATTAAGATTAGTCAGATATTATTAGGATTAGAGTGCGCCTTAAAACTAATGCATATGGTAAGTTCGTGACTCATAATAATATGGTATGTTTTGAACCCCTCAAATGAATGGACGCTTTATGGTCCCGACTAGGACAAGTTCTTAAACTCATATTATTGTGGCTAGTTCCTGAACTTCTAATGTGCGGTAAGTTTGATGAACTGGGGTATATTTAAGTGTGAATGGAGTATTGAAGATGATAGGAATAGATAGACCTATTAAGCAATAGATCATTATAGAAAGTGGAGTTGATGATGGGAGCATAGGTAATCCAAATCTTCTAGCTATGCTAGACTTTCGAAATTTATTGACTTCGTGCTGATGTTTGCACTTCTATTTTCTTGAAAAACATTGGATCAAATGATGAAACCAATGAGTTTTAAAAATAATACCGTTATTCGTATGCCTATGCTAATTGCTTCGGCTAGACAAAAATGATTTGAAATATATCAATATATATATATATATATATTTTATATATATCATCAATGCATCATAGAACCTGGTGCAGAGATGATAAAAATGATGGAGTCATCAATGCAGTATTACTTAGTGTTGGAGGTGATCTAAGGATCGTCAGCCCACAATGGTATGATGTAGTATGATAAAATCACCAAATGACGGAATCCTCAACGGACTGTAAATACATTGAAGTATCATGATGTCATAAAAATATTTTTGAGATTTCTTTAAGATATGAGATATATATATATATATATATATATGTATATGTATATTTTGATTGATGTCCGAATTATTGTAGAAGTCTATGCTATTTGATTCAGCTAGACGATTATTGAAAGATGTTTATGAAATTCAAGCGTTTCTTGAAAAGTTATGCCAAACCAAATTGTTTTTGTGCGGATTCAGATGTTGAAAAGCTGAGATGAACAACCCTTTTATAGGGGATTACGTGGAGGCGTTAAGATGTTTGTGCACAATACATTGTACGAAGGGCTGATCACCCTAAGTACGGAAGTCCTTATAGTCTTATGACTGTTAAAGTTTAAGTTGAAAGATTACTTATAACTATGGACATACGCATAGCGTTTAAATATTTGTGCACAATACATCGTATGAAGGGCTTAACACCCTAAGTACGGGAGTCCTTATAGTCTTATGAATGTTAAAGTTAAAGTTGAAAGATTACTTGCAACTATGGACATAGTTCCTGGTATTATGACCCTCAGCATGATTTGGAATCTTTTATAATTCCTGAGTTATTTATACTGCTTCCCAATTATTGAGCAATTGTGGAATATTCTTGTTATTCTAAAAGGTGAATGTGGTAAGGATGATATTCCTTAGAAAGATGTAAGTCGTAGAATGCGACACTAAATGATGAATATATTGAATAAGTGAGAAAAGAATTTTTTTTAAGTGAGAAGGAGGTGAGTTATCAAAGAATAATGTAAAACTTTTAATAGAAAAGTTTAATAATTGTAGAAAGATCTTTGTGGAAAGAAGTGGTTATAGAACCCAATGAATGAATAAAGTATTAACATAAAATCTATTTTTATAGATTGAATGAATAAAGATTAATAGATAAAATTTTGAGGACGAAATTCTTAGAAGAATGGGTGAATGTAATATCCCGAGTGTTTATGATTACGATCCTTAGAAAAGGAAATGAATGGGTTAAAGAATATATAATATTTGATATATGACTGTGTTTAATTGAAGGTTATGTGATAAAACCTAAAAAAAAATTGTAGAAGAAATGAATGAAGTATATATATATGAAAACTTTTGCTAAGTTAATGTGTGAAGTTATTCGACGATAATTGTGAGAGAGATTTTATGAAAACCTAGTAAGGAGGTTTCGTTGATTCCAAGGACGGAATCCTTATAAGGAGGGAAGGATGTGACATCCTGATTTTAAGAATTAGTAAATGAGAATTTAATAAATAAAATTCTATTTTAAGATGTTTAAGTAATGAGTAGTATGTGTATATGTGTTATATATTGTGAAATATGTGAATTGGTGTGAAGATAATTTAAATGTTAATTTAATATTTATTCAAGTAAATAAATATTTTAATTGAATTATTTATTAAGATTATGTGATTAATATGGAGTAATGTAATTAATGTATTATATTAATTAAATGCTTATTTAATATTTAATTAATATGTAATGATTTTATGTTATAGTTTTAATTTAATTGAGATAATGTAGTGATGTGGTAATTGTTACATGAAGTTATAATTATTAGTAATTATAATGTGACAATTTTATTTGATTAATTGATGTTACACTTTTAATTAATTAAATTAATGTTAAGATTTAATTAATTAAAGGATAACATTAAGGATATGTGTTAAAGGATCTATTAAAAGAGTTAAAAGAGTTTTTAAAACCGTTTTCCCAAACAAGGCCTTACTTTTGTTTTAAACCTGTTTTATCCAAACAAGACCTTAACTATTAAAACCTGATTTTAAAAAAAATAATATGGTTTTTGCAAACAAGCCTTAGGGCTTTTAAATTTCTACTTTTGTAACTTATATATTAAATTGATAATTAGTATATGTAATTATATTGGGAGTTACATATTCTATAATTATAAGTGTTATATGTATATTGTATATACACTAAGTTATGCTAGATTTCTAAACCTATGTCTAAACTAAGAACAAAGAGAAAAAGAGAGAAGGCATCCATGGGAGAGAAGAAGGAAGAAAAAGAAATCAAGAGGATTAACACTAAAGGTCTTGAAAAGCGATATAGGTTGCATACTTAAAGAATCAACAAGACAGCAAGTTCTCTAACTTAACCTCGAGTTAATATTTTTGAAATATGCTTGGGGTTAATCATTACTGATTATACCATGTCTATGAATTATTGATTCGCACTCTGTGCACATTGCATGTATTCATTTGGTATGAAAGGCTGATCACCTTCATTACCATTTGGTCCAGTTGATTTATTCATGTTCATTATTCATTCAGCTATGAAAATTTATTCATGCTCTTTCACAATGTTTATATTGTAGAAAGTTAGCCAGCTTATTGTTCAATTCTTTCAATCATGATATATCTTTAATTGAACTTATACTTGCTGGGAAAATTTTTTGCTCAGCCTTGCTATATCATGATAAACATTGCAGATTAGGAAGAATACGTCAGATACAGGAAAAGTCAAAGACATGTCAGCTTTGGATTATATGTGCAGCTAAATTTGTAACAATAATGTATGATAATAAATTTGTATGTCAGATAAGATATTGATTTAGGTATTATGTGAAGGTTCTCGACCTTGGGGATAGTGTGTAATGTTTAATATATAAACAGTTTATATTTATATCTTCCGCAATAGTTATAAAAATAGAATACCAGATCCGTAGTGATTTGGGACCCGGATTTGAGGGTATTACAGTTGGTATCAAAGCTGATAGGTTATACACCTTAGGTAAGAGTACCTTAGGCTATGACCTTAGGTTAAAAGAATAAGAAGTTAAGTTTAAGTTACGTATAATGAAAAGGTGATTCTTTTCATATATTTAGATGTATTGGATGAGTTTAGTCCTAGAAATGTTATAAGAAGAATATTAGAATGGCGAGGGATAAAACTCGAATAAAATATTGAGTAACGTGAATTATATTAAATTCTTAAAGGAAGAGTTAATAAATAAACAAGAAGATTCAAAGAATAATCTTGAAGAGATATGTAGATAAGAATCAGGAGTTGCCTACCTCCAATAGCCAAGATAATGAATAATGGTGAATAGACAAAGTCTGTATGATTAAAAGTATAAATGAAATCGTAAATGATGAAAAAAAAATGAAAGAAAGAGGATCGTAAAACAATACGATCACAAGTTAAGAAAAGAATTTTAAGGGAGATGATTATATAATAAGATCACGACGTGATCTGTTATAAAAGAAAGATGGTCTATAATGTTTGAATAATTATAGCTTGATGCTATGAAGATAATGTACTATGAAATAGTACGAGATAACTCAGGAGGAGTTATAGATGATGAGGTACGAAAAATTTGTATAGAGCAAAGAGCAAGTTATAAGTAAGATAGAGTTAGGTGGGATTTCAATTGAGGACTCATGTGGTGGCTGAGTTGTAAAAATCTTTGTATGGGCGAGGGTTTTGTGCTTGCACTCAGTTTATCACATTGATAATCATTGGAATGTTGGTGCCGCGCTATCAATGTATATGTGGCGAAAAGGTGATTTTTTTTCTCATGTGTTTATTTGATAGTTAGAAACTATTAAGATTAGTTAGATATTATTAGGATTAGGTGCAGTTCTTAAAACTAATGCATATGGTAAGTTCGTGACTCATAATAATATGGTATGTTTTGAACCCCTCAGCGAATGGACGCCTATGGTCTGACTAGGACAAGTTCTTAAACTCATATTATTGTGGCTAGTTCCTGAACTTCTAATGTGCGATAAGTTTGATGAACTGGGGTATATTTAAGTGTGAATGGAGTATTGAAGATGATAGGAATAGATAGACCTATTAAGCAATAGATCATTATAGAAAGTGGAGTTGATGATGGGAGCATAGGTATTCCAAATCTTCTAGCTATGCTAGACTTTCGAAATTTATTGACTTCGTGCTGATGTTTGCACTTCTATTTTCTTGAAAAACATTGGATCAAATGATGAAACCAATGAGTTTTAAAAACAATACCGTTATTCGTATGTCTATGCTAATTGCTTCGGCTAGACAAAAATGATTTGAAATATATTAATATATATATATATATATATATATATTTATATATATCATCAATGCATCATGGAACCTGGTGCAGCGATGATAAAAATGATGGAGTCATCAATGCAGTATTACTTAGTGTTGGAGGTGATCTAAGGATCGTCAGCCCACAATGGTATGATGTAGTATGATAAAATCACCAAATGACGGAATTCTCAACGGACTGTAAATACAGTGCGGTATCATGATGTCATAAAAATATTTTTGAGATTTCTTTAAGATATGAGAATATATATATATATATATATATATATATATGTATATGTATATTTCGATTAATGTCCAAATTATTGTAGAAGTCTATGCTATTTGATTCAGCTAGACGATTATTGAAAGATGTTTATGAAATTCAAGCGTTTCTTGAAAAGTTATGCCAAACCAAATTATTTTTTTGCGGATTCAGATGTTGAAAAGCTGAGATGAACAACCCTTTTATAAGGGATTACGCGGAGGCGTTAAGATGTTTGTGCACAATACATTGTACGAAGGGCTGATCACCCTAAGTACGGAAGTCCTTATAGTCTTATGATTGTTAAAGTTTAAGTTGAAAGATTACTTATAACTATGGACATACGCATAGCATTTAAATATTTGTGCACAATACATCGTATGAAGGGCTTAACACCCTAAGTACGGGAGTCCTTATAGTCTTATGAATGTTAAAGTTAAAGTTGAAAGATTACTTGCAACTATGGACATAGTTCCTGGTATTATGACCCTCAGCATGATTTGGAATCTTTTATAATTCCTGAGTTATTTATACTGCTTCCCAATTATTGAGCAATTGTGGAATATTCTTGTTATTCTAAAAGGTGAATGTGGTAAGGATGATATTCCTTAGAAAGATGTAAGTCGTAGAATGCGACACTAAATGATGAATATATTGAATAAGTGAGAAAAGAATTTTTTTTAAGTGAGAAGGAGGTGAGTTATCAAAGAATAATGTAAAACTTTTAATAGAAAAGTTTAATAATTGTAGAAAGATCTTTGTGGAAAGAAGTGGTTATAGAACCCAATGAATGAATAAAGTATTAACATAAAATCTATTTTATAGATTGAATGAATAAAGATTAATAAATAAAATTTTGAGGACTAAATTCTTAGAAGAATGGGTGAATGTAATATCCCGAGTGTTTATGATTACGATCCTTAGAAAAGGAAATGAATGGGTTAAAGAATATATAATATTTGATATATGACTGTGTTTAATTGAAGGTTATGTGATAAAACCTAAAAAAAAATTGTAGAAGAAATGAATGAAGTATATATATATGCAAAACTTTTTGCTAAGTTAATGTGTTGAAGTTATTCGACGATAATTGTGAGAGAGATTTTGCGAAAACCTAGTAAGGGAGGTTTCGTTGATTCCAAGGACGGAATCCTTATAAGGAGGGAAGGATGTGACATCCCAGATTTTTAAGAATTAGTAAATGAGAATTTAATAAATAAAATTCTTATTTTAAGATGTTTAAGTACGAGTATGTGTATATGTGTTATATATTGTGAAATATGTGAATTGGTGTGAAGATAATTTAAATATTAATTTAATATTTATTGAAGTAAATAAATATTTTAATTGAATTATTTATTAAGATTATGTGATTAATATGGAGTAATGTAATTAAGTGTATTATATTAATTAAATAATTATTTAATATTTAATTAATATGTAATGATTTTATGTTATAGTTTTAATTTAATTGAGATAATGTAGTGATGTGGTAATTGTTACATGAAGTTATAATTAGCGAGTAATTATAATGTGACAATTTTATTTGATTAATTGATGTTACACTTTTAATTAATTAAATTAATGTTAAGATTTAATTAATTAAAGGATAATATTAAGGTTATGTGTTAAAGGATCTATTAAAAGAGTTAAAAGAGTTTTTAAAACCGTTTTCCCAAATAAGGCCTTACTTTTGTTTTAAACCTGTTTTATCCAAACAAGACCTTAACTATTAAAACCTAATTTTAAAAATAATATGGTTTTGCCAAACAAGCCTTAGGGCTTTTAAATTTCTACTTTTGTAACTTATATATTAAATTGATAATTAGTATATGTAATTATATTGGGAGTTACATATTCTATAATTATAAGTGTTATATGTATATTGTATATACACTAAGTTATGCTAGATTTCTAAACCTATGTCTAAACTAAGAACAAAGAGAAAAAGAGAGAGAAGGCATCCATGGGAGAGGAAGAAAGAAGAAAAAGAAATCAAGAGGATTAACACTAAAGGTCTTTAGACAAAGCGATATAGGTTGCGTAACAGTAATCAACAGTACAGGCAAGTTCTCTAACTTAACCTCGAGTTGATATTTTTGAAATATGCTTGGGGTTAATCATTACTGATTATACCATGTCTATGAATTATTGATTCGCACTCTGTGCACATTGCATGTATTCATTTGGTATGAAAGGCTGATCACCTTCATTACCATTTGGTCCAGTTGATTTATTCATGTTCATTATTCATTCAGCTATGAAAATTTATTCATGCTCTTTCACAATGTTTATATTATAGAAAGTTAGCCAGCTTATTGTTCAATTCTTTCAATCATGATATATCTTTAATTGAACTTATACTTGCTGGGAAAAATTGTTGCTCAGCCTTGCTATATCATGATAAACATTGCAGATTAGGAAGAATACGTCAGATACAGGAAAAGTCAAAGACATGTCAGCTTTGGATTATATGTGTAGCTAAATTTGTAACAATAATGTATGATAATAAATTTGTATGTCAGATAGGATATTGATTTAGGTATTATGTGAAGGTTCTCGACCTTGGGGATAGTGTGTAATGTTTAATATTTAAACAGTTTATATTTATATCTTCCGCAATAGTTATAAAAATAAAATACCAGATTCGTTGTGATTTGGGACCCGGATCTGAGGGTATTACATGTCATTCGATCGGGTTGCCAGAGGTGGGGACACGAAGGCTGGTGGTATTATCCCACAATGGAGAGATGGAGGTCCGGAGGTGGGAACACGAAGCCAGCCGGTATTATCCCATAATGGCTAGAAAGGCAAAGATCTTTTGGCCCGTGTGTGTGATCGGTTCTGAGGGGAATGTCAGAAATTTAAGTGGGGGAGTTTGTAACACCCCAGTCCTATATCGGAAGATAGGGGAAAAATTTGTCTGCATGTAAGTAAATAAGTTACTACCAATAATACCTTCATGTCATGACCTTTTGGGTGAGCCTGTGGTGGGCTAAGTTGATCCAAGAAGATACTATTGGGCCAGTAGTTTGAGGCCTTATTTTGATGGATTTGATTCGATCCGGACTTGGGATTTGACCCAAGATTTGTTCCAAACTCGAGATTTGACTTAGGTTATTACATTGATCTTCTAGTGTTTATGTAACACTACAAGTATCAACAACTATCTGGGTCATACAACATCATACCATCAAGATATAATCCTCCAAAGTTGATGTTAGAAGCTTTCTAGGCTTTCTGGGTTACCCAGAAACCCAAATAGCTTTGAGTGGTCAATTTGTGACTCAAATTTCTTTAGGTTCTGGTCATTAATGTGTTGTTCTCATGGTCCAAACATGTAATACTCATGTCAAGGAACATATATCTAGTATTATCTCAGTCCAACAACATCACAATCTCCAGATTTGATCCGGTCAAACCCTGTCAGAGATCGTGTTTATAAGTTTTCTAGGTTACCCAAAAAACAGTTTTTGTGTTCATCCATGCTACTTTAACCAGCCACTACATTAAATCTATTTGTTATTTAGGTGATCTAAATGCATAAATCTAAAGTCCATTTACCATACTACAACCTTATTAGAACAACAAAATTAAATTAACAAACACAAGAAAGATCTGGATGCATGAACTAGCTATCAGACGTTTATGGGCAAGTTCTTGGTTACCCAGAAACAGACAATCATGGTCGGTCAATGAACTTTGACCATCCATAACTTGTAATCTTATCATGATCTAACCCTAATTCGAGTTCCACATCAAAGCCCTCATAACATACTACAACTACAAACTTTTAAAACACTAAAACAACTAACATGCACTGATCTATGTGGCCTGCCATTCGATTGTCAGATAATATTTTCAAGTTTTTCCAAATTTTTGAAATCTTCAATTTTGTGCATCTTGATGTTATAGATCCACAATATAACAACCCAGATCACTTATTAACATATCATATAACATATTTAAACACAAAAACATCTAATTTAACATAGCATATAAGATTAAAAATTTTTATTTAGAGTTTACCTTTCTTTGAACAATACTTGATTCTTGGCTCCTAATCTGTTATTGTAATGACCGAGAAAATCAGATTATTTGTAAAATAATTTTATTTGATGAAATAATGAATAAAATTATATTATAATGAGTAAGAAAGATGAATGTTATTCTATAACCTAAGAATGTTATAATATTGTAGTATTTTGGCTACGTGGTAGAATTAAAGGGTTTGAATTTCCAAGACGAAAATTGTGACGCCCCCAAATCCGGGTTACCTGACCCCTGAATTTGGTGCTCACGATCCACAATATAAATAACATTTAACTACCCATAATATATAGATAGTAACATACATAAGTCTTTATCAGAGATTCATAATACATTACCCAGGTTCTCTAACCTTAATATTACAAATATACCCTTTAGATATACAAAAGGGTTTACAAACATAACATAATAATAATACTATTCATAACTAATTTATTACAACGCCTTTGCCTTTGTCCTTTGCAAAGCACTCTCCCTAACTTCGTCCCTATTTGAAAAGTTTTATTTAGCAAGGGTGAGCAACTAATTTGCCCCGCAAGTTAAGACATACAATAAATGTATAAGAATTCATAACAACAGACTATCTATTTTGATAGAATGAAATCAAAGTTCGGGGAACTTTGAAATAGCTAAACAAATCATTATTCAATAACAAGTCTTCTCGTATTCTATACAACGCAATAATTCATTAATGAAAGATTACAATGCTTTCAAAGTTTCTACGATATTCTAATGAATAATCAATAATCAATTCTACGAAATAACAAAATCGAACGTTTTCCAGATTTATACTGAGTGGTCACATTAGACCTTGAACTTAACTTCTCGGGTAGATATCAAAGATTTACTTTGATATATACTCAGGTGTAACAGATAACCATAAAGATTAAATTATACGCCTCTACAAGTATAACAAGTGATCAGCTTATTATACCCTATATTATGCATAATACTTAAAACGCGGGCAAAGGTCGAATTCACGACCAATAAAATGTTCCCTTTATATAAAAGGTTGTTCTTCTCAGTCTTAGAATCAAGATTTTGATTTAACAACGAAATACTATGATTTCAAATTTTAATTACTTCTCGGTCTAGCCAAAATAATTGGCATCGATCCGTCAATAATAATTGATTTCTCTTTTTGAATCTATCAAGTTCTAACAAAGGTTCGTCTAGCCAGAATAATTAGCTAAGACATTTCTCCACATGATTTGACAATAAACATGAATTATCTGTATTGTCAATTATAACTTCTACTGATATGAATTTCCAACAACAGTTATTCTACGAATGAATATTTCTGAATCAGTAATTCAATTTGAATTATTAAACATGCACTAACTGCGAATAATCAACAATAAATTCCCTGGATGTGGTGTAATTAGCAATAATTAACCACTATAATTATTGAATGAATATAACTCAAGGTTGAGTTAAGAAACTTGCCTCTTCCGCTGATTACAGCTACACAATATAATTAACTGCGTTCGTAAGACCTATAATCAACAATGTTGGTCTCATAATTAGCACAATCATTTATAACATACATCACTGTAGTTTACAGTCAAACCTTCTCCTAAACACATTAGCACATAGTCACAACAGTGTTTATAACATATATAAACACTTATCAAGTCTAACTAGTTCGGTCTGGTTGGACTTCGGTCTCATCTCGGTGTTCTAGTCACCTTACCCGACAATTAACACAGTTATCTGTCAATTAAACTTGGTCTCTAAGCTTCAATATTATTTTAGATAAGTTAAATATCATTTATAATATTTTTTCGAAAGCTTTTAATAATTTATAAACAATTATTATAATTTATAATAATTTTTCAAACATCGAAATTATTTTTAAATGATTTAATTATCAAATAATCTTATCATTATTAATATTTAATAATATCAAAATATTAATAACATACTTGTCAAAATATTAAAGTTATTTTAATAACTTAAAAATATTTTAAATCAACAATAGTCTACTTAAATGATTTTTTAAAATCATTTTAATTCATCACCATTAATATTTAAATATTAACGAAATTATCATCTAAATATTAAAAGTCGTTAATTATAACTTCAAATATTTATAAATCATTTTCTCTTTTTAAATGATTTTTAAATCAATAAAACCATTTTAATTCATTTATTTAACATAATAATTAAATAAATCAAACATCATTAATATTAAATTATTAATGAAAATTCTCCAAAATATTAAAAGTTATATTTTATAACTCAAAATATTTTTAAATACATTAATCTTATTTAAAATGATTTTTCATAATATTAAATCATTTTCTCTAATTTATTTAATATACTAATTAAATAAATTAAATATTACTTTTATTCAAATAATTAATATTATTAATGAAAAATATCCAAAATAGTTAAAAATTATTTTCATAATTTAAAATAATTTTTAAAACCATTTTTAATAATTTTTATAATTTATTTCTATTTTTTAATTATTTTCCGAAAAAATCAGAAAATAAAACTAATTAATCCGTCGCTATAGCCTATAGCGACACTTATCCGTCGTATTAGGTGTTCTTGGCCTCAAGAACACTGACAAGTCAATGTTCGAGGTGTCACGTTTGACTGCCTATGATTTTCAGTATAATCATGTTCTATGCTAACTAAAGCTTCAATCCTGTAGTACTCATGTAGAACTACAACATCCAACAAGAACGTTGATAAAAAAATAACACATCAATGAGATCTGGACTCTCAAAATGCATGTCAAACCATACCTGGGTTTTCTGGGCAAACCCAGAAACAGGCAGAGCGTGGGGGTACTTTCCAGCCCAAATTAATCTAAGTTCTGATCTTTATTCAAGTTATATTAAGGTTCAAATATATACTCCTTATGTCTAGGAACAACACTAAAGCAGAAAATCAGTTTATCACCAACGGAATCAACATGAATCACACGGTCAAAGTTTGTCAGACGTCTTGTTCTTAAAATCTGGAAATTCCCAGAAAACTGAAAATGTTACCGGTTAGTCTAGTTTTACCATCCTTAACAACAAATATATTTGTCTTTTATGACATCTAGAAGCATGTATTTATAGTAAACAAAACTAGATACAATCTTAATACAACATAACATCAAAACATTAACACAACTGATAGATCAAGGGGCTCAAAGATGTTGTCAGACGCTATTTTAGCCTTTCTGGGTTACCTAGAATTTGGCTCTGTCAAGCCCGGTCAACGGGTTTTGACCGTTAATAACTCCTGATCTAGACATCAATTAGCTGTACTACCACTTGAAGATTAAACCCTACATACCAAGCTACCTATAACAACTTTACAAAAACAAATATCACCAACACAGACAGATCTAGGGCCACTGACATATCTTGTCAGACCACAAAAATTTCTCAAGAACAGATTTTGAAAACTTGAATTTTTACCCACTTTGATGCCATGGATCCATCATGGATCAACATATATCAACTAAAAACATATTTTAACACTTGATTAAACACAAAAACACAAAATTTAACCGAGCATACAAGATCAAAAGGGCTTAAAGCTTTATACCTTTTTGATTCCAATCTTTGATCTAAGCTTGCATTAACTTTTCTTAGTGTTCTAGAGGCTGATTATATGACTGAGGGACTTAAAGAATTCGGAGGTTTGAAGAGAGGAAAAGTTATTGAGAGCTTTGACAGAAAATAAGCCAAATGAGCACACTTTCTCTCTCTCAATCCTATATATTCTCTTGATGCAATGAATGATGTGTTGTAGCTGTCACTTAGGGACTGATTTGCTGATAATTTAGTGCCTCCAAGTCAAAATAGTGGTTGAACAACTAAAGGTATAGCCAAATTTGCAAGTTACAATTTAAAGAAAGTGAAAAGGGCATTATTGTCATTTGTAAAATACATTTAATGGTATTCTTGTCATTTGTCCAAACCCTTAGGGTTTAACCCTAAAGTTTTACAACTTTAATTTCTACAATTATTTTCTAATTAGGGTTTATAAATTAGAAAATTAAATGTTCAAAACTAAAATTAGGATCTTCTAATTAAATTAGATTTTCCTAACCATAGAATATTTTAATAAACACATTATGCTTGCCAATTAAAATTAGGGCTTCCTAATTAAGGTTTAGGAATTCCGGATTTTAAATTAGGGTTTCTAAAATAGAAAATTAAAATACTAAAATATAATTAGGGTTTTCTAATCATATTTAAGTTTAATAAACACCTTAGGCTTGCTATTAGGATTAGGATTTCTAACTGCACGATAGGGTTTCTAATCTTGAGATTAGGGTTTCTAATATCTTATTAGGGTTTATTAATTTTAAACCTTATCCAGTCAATCATTGGTCAACATTCCTACACGATCTAAACACATACTCATCAAAATAATTATTTTAATTGAATTTCTTACTGAATCCCTATCCAGCAATTAAAGCTGTTAAGCACAACTCTACTCTATTTTCTTAGTCAATACTTAATTTGACCATTTTCTCGAGACACGTATCACAGATACACAGTACCATATTAACAGTCAATGTCAATATGTAAAAAAAAAATTTATTCGAAAAATTTGGATTATTCGAAATCCCGGGTTATCACAAAAATAAAAGTTTTCTGAGAAATCTGCTCGGGAATTATTTTTGAACTTCTGAGAAATACGTAACGATAGAATAACAAGGAAGGATGGATTATGTAATAATAATTCAAGTATGAAAAATGCAGTTTTTCGCCTATATACTAAGATCGAGAATGTTAGGAAAGTGAAGTGTTAATGAATAAACGATTATCATATGATAAGTAAGTATTGTACGAGGTAATAAATATGAGTATGATACGAGGTATTATATGAGTATGTATGAAAGATGGTTTATCGTATATGATGAATGAGTATATGAATTAGCGTACGAGAAGAATACGTAGACTATACATTATAAACATTAAGCCAATGGTATTGGACATGTAGGATTTGTGTAGGAATTGTACAAGCCCAAATGAAATAATTTTAAAGCCCAATGTTTGATTATGCAAGCCCAATGGTTAAGTTAAAGTTATTAAAACTTAAGCCCAAACTAAGAACTGGATTCGTGGATCGAACTGATGGGTAAACGGGTAAGAAAAACCTATGGGGCAACCCATATGGGCCCCATGGATCACATGGCAACCATCTTGGTGACCAAGGTTGGAATAGTAAGGAGGTGGAGAAAGGATGTGTAGAAAGGAGGTGGGAAGGAGGTGGGATGGCCTAAGTTACAATTAAGCCCTCACTTGTATTTCTTATAAATAAAGAGTTGCTAGATCATTTGTTGCGTTGTTCAAATACACCAACATCCTAGATTATTGAGAAAAAAGTGAGAAAATCTAGAACTTTGCTATATCAAGAAGGTAGAAGAAGAACTAAGCTAAAGAACTTCAAGGGTAAGAAATCTTTGACCATTAATATTTCTCTCTTCAATTGTAGTTTGATAGAGAAGTAATGATTGATGGAGTACTTATGATATGGAGTATAAGGATGGTTAGTAATGGAAGTAAACTTTAATAAACTATGTTGAAAGTGAATCATAAGTATAAAAGTTATAAACCAATGAAAGACATTGAAGAATTGTAATATTATTGTTGATGGACAAGTTTAAAACCATCATTTATAGGCTTAGATAGTATATATTGTGATAATGGAATAAATCCAATTGGAAAGGTGTAAAAATCTCAAGTAACAAAGTTATGACGAAATTTACGAGATTAGACGATAATCGTCAAAATCGTTAAATTCTTGGAATGGAAGTCAAAAGTTAACATTGAACTCGAAAACGTTGGTTTTCGATGGAGAATAGTCTAAGTTTGCATTTTAGAGTCGCGAACTCAAAAATGATCAAATTCCAACTTAGAACGAAGAGAAGAGCTATGAATGTTCACAAACATTTCTCGTTTTTGTAATAACGAACTTAAACGGTGAATTCCATGTTAGCGGATTCAAAAATATAAAATTCTTATATTAACACTTAGTTCATGTGATTTGTGAGAGAATGGCTTTTGAATGAGCTAATTTGGACTTAAAATGAACAAATTATGAGTCTGGGAAGTTCACTAAGCAAGAAAACTGTCATAACTATGTCGAGGCACATGTAATTGGGTATTGGCTTATGACGCCCAAGCTTTAAAGTCGGTACCTTAAGCTGTGACAAGGCCGATAAACTACTTGAGAGTGGCACCACAACACGACCATTTGTACTGGGAATGGCGCCACAGGGCCAAGTCCGGGTAAAAGCTACTGGAGACTCACGCCACAACGCGAGTCCTATAAAGGAAGCTGGCACCATAGCACCAACACTAGTTAAAGCACAGTAAAAACGGGTTATGAATATAAAAAGAATGAAAGTTGATTAATGGTGAATTATAACATTAATAAACTTGAATAAGCATCCTTAATGATGATTATAACGTTGAGAATTACAACTAAAGGTTGATGAAAGATTACTTTGAACGTAAATAAGAAACAATGTGATAACCATAACCAATGTTAAGCAAATCTAATGAACGATTAGATTGAGAAGAAGGGTAAGATACGTTAGGGACCATACATGTTTGATTATGATCTAATGTGGTATGTTACATGATTAGGTATTGTAGAAACCTTAAAGACTCATAAGGAAAAATATATAATCTATAGAAGACGCTGAAGGAAAGTGTTCTAACCCTGGTCAATGTTCATTATGGATAAGCTTTGTGATTCATGTCTCTTACGCATGAGTTGTAACGCCCGAAAAAATCGAATTTTTAAATGAATTAAATTTTTATTTGATTATGCGGATTAAATGAATTTAATTGATTATTTATGTGAGTAAGCTGTATGAAGGTCATTCTAAGACTTAGAATGTGCGGATGTGGTTAGGGTTCTGGCTATGTGCTAGAATTAATTGTTTTGAATTCCCAAGACGAAAATAAAAGTTTTCCGAGAAATTTCCGTAAAAACACTATTCATCCATTTCTGCTCGGGAATTAAGTTTGAAATTCTGAGAAACGCGTAATGATAGAATTCTAAGACGAGATGGAATATCCAATAATATTTTAGTTATGGCAAATGAAGTTTTCGCTTGTGGACTTAAAACCTAAGGGTTAGGGAAAGTGATTTCCGAGAAGGAAATGTAATGCGTATAATGATTAGGGTTATTATACATGAGATATACGAGTATGATAGTAGTTAGTATACGAGTATTGTAGGAAGAATATTACGACATATAATATGAATATTGTATGAATACTAAATGAAGAGAATACGAGAATTGCACGAGTAGAATACGATTAGTCTTAAGTGACTTTGAGTTCATGGACTTTGTAGAATCCAATTGGACTTGGATTATGCCAAGCCCAATGTTATGTGAAATGAAGCCCAAGTTAGGCTCAATACGAATAAATCTTAAGGCCCAAACCAAGAGGACAAACCGCGGATCGAACTGACGGGTCACCAGATGGGTAAAACCCATGGGGAAACCCATGGGAGAGACCCATGGAGCTTATGGGCCGGCCACTTGGCCACTAAGTAAAGTGGTTACTAGGTGGATAAGTTGTTGTGGATGTGGGAATAGTAAGGAGGTCACCAATTGACCATTTTGCCCTCCATTAGATTTTCTTATATAAAGAAGCTTGGCTAGTTCATTTGTTATTTTACAAACATTGTCCAACATAACTTAAGAGAGAGAAAGAGCTAGAGACAATTAATCAAGAGCAATCCAAAGAAAATCATAAGAGTTTTTAGCAAGAACGTGGAGAATGTAAAGGTAATATTTCGTAAGCATAAGTATTCGATCTTTTTTTATTTCTTTTTCGTAGAGAAGTATGAATTGGTGGAGCATGTCTATTCTGGAGAAATAAGGATGGCTAATAGTGGATTAACACATTATAAGTCATGTATGATTAGTAATTATAAGTGTTTATGTAAGTTAAACCGAAGAAAACCGTTAAGCGTTTATTTAGTTGTTGATGGACAAATTGAAAACCATCATAGGGTATATGCATCTTGCTTGGTTAGGATGTAGATGATGAATCAATGGAGTTGTTCCATTTGATTTGGCGTATAGAACACGAGTAACGAAGTTATGGCAAAATTTCTGAGATTCGGCGTTAAGCCTTGAAAATGTAGAAATCTCAGATTAGTAGTCGAAAGTTGTCGTGTAACTTGGAAACTTTGGTTTTCAGTGGCATCACGTGAGATAAGGTATTCAAGATTCGTGATTCATGAATCTTCGAATTCTGACTTAGAATGAAGAAAACGAGCTATGAACGCTCAGGAACGATAAACGAACGTTTAATAATGAACTAATCAGTGAATTCCATGTTAAAAGATTCTAAAATGAAATATTTTCTGATGAAACCATAGTGCATATGATTTAGGAGCTAATGGCTTTTGAACGAGCCAATTCGGATGTAAAACGAATACATTTTGAGCCTGAGAATTTCGTAGAAAAACCAAGCTATCAAAACCAACTGAGGCTTAGGGGAGGCACTGCAGTACCAACCCTAGTACTAAACGTCGCGCCGCAGCGCCGGGCAAAGGAGAATCTGCTACTGAAGAGTGGCACCGTAGCGCCACTAATGTATAAGGATCTTGCGCCGCAACGCCAAGACCGGGTATGACACATTGCTAATTAGCGCCATAGCACCAATAGTGAACCTAATGCTGGCGTCGCAACACCGGTAGTGTAGCAAGGTTGGGCAAGTTAGCTTTATAATCCCAATTAATTGGAAACGAATAGTAGAACATGTATGTACTTAATATATATGGTAAAGATCAATCTTTAATCACTTATATAGTGATAACATTAGAAAATTAAGTAAGGTTTAATAGTGATTAAACGAAGAACGAAAAGTGTAAATAAGTAAACCGTGAACGGTATTCGATAAGTATACTTAATCGATGATGAGCGAGTCTCGGTTAGTAACATAAGAACGTTAACAAGCAGTAAGGAAGAGTAGTAATTCGATTTGACAATTATTAATGGAATAAATTCATTTAAGACATAGAACAGAAAGAAGTTGGTAATAACAATGTTGCAAAACCCCGAATTTTATGAAATAAAAGTATTCAATTTTCTTATAATTAATATTTTATTTCTTAAATGGTTAAATTGATAAAAGGTTAAAGTTAAGGGTGATATGTGAAAATTTTTCAAAGTAAGCAAGTTGTTATAAAATATTCGATTGGTCAGGGAATATTCTTTTTGTCGGGGAATATCCGTACAACGACACAATCATTGGTGGACCCCATAACGGAAGTATTGTCGTAGTTAGAAAACAATAGAATTATCTTTTTATAGAAATAACGATGAAAGTTTTACCGTTAAACTGTTGAACTACCCGGTAAAGTATAGTAATACGCGTGTTTGCATAGTAGCACATGATATTGATTATTGATGCTTACGTAAGAAGTCACTTAGTTATACTCAATTATTGCTACAGTAATTGCTGCATCATATCTCTCATATTATTGTTCAATTATTGTCATAGTATCATCTGCATAATATTTTATATTATTAAATCAATAATTGAAACGACAAAGTTATTCATATTATTATTTTTAATATTGACAATGTCTAGAAGTTCTGTTAAGGAGAGGTTTGGTCACCTAAATGCGTGCCAATAAGGAGAAATCCTTATCGGAAAGCCCCCTCTTTCTTGGGAACGACCTGGTTGTTAATTATTATGAGTTATAATATTAATGATGAATAAGTTCTTATTGTTAAAGATGAAATTGATATTTCCATTGTGTTATGATTATTAGTGTTGGTGGAAATCGATAATTATTTCGATAATAATTGATTTCTGGAGGTTAAATAGACTAATCGGGAAATTAATCGGATAAATGAGCAATTAATTGCTATTAATTCACATGCTTATAACTATTTGTTCCCATGTGTGTACTATTGATTCACATGCATGTACTATTAGGGGAGGTGGTGCAAGATTGATAATACTTGCATGACTAAATTAAAAATGGAGGTATAGATGAAGGTACTATACTAGAATTATTTTTTTAACATGTATAAAACTGTTGAGTCACATGATGTACTATTAGGGGAGGTGGTGCAAGTTTGATAATACTTGCAGGACTAAATTAAAAATGAAGAAAAAGATGAAGGTATTATACTGTAATATTTCGAGCCCCAAAACGTGCAATTATCGAAACTATATTTTTCTATAAATATAAGCTCATTCTTCCTTCATTCTCACCAATTCACTAAGATTCACAAGAGCAATTATAGAGAGAGAAGCTATAGAGAGAAAGAAGAAGAGAAGTCTGCTACTTCACTATTCCAGTATCCAGTCTTCTTCTGAGGTAAGGGGTATTATTTATTTCATATTTTGAAGAGGTATTATTTTTCGTATTTGTATGAATATTATTTTCGTTAAATATTCATAAAGAATATTATCTTCGTTCAATATTCGTAGGAATATTATCTTCGTTAAATATTCGTTGGAATATTATTTTCGTTCAACAGTTGTAAGGGATGTTATTTTTGTTCAATACTCGCTTGAAATAATATTTTCTTCCATACTCTGTAGTATGTAGGTAATATTATTTCATTTCAGATTTCGAATTCTATACTCATTTTGTTAAAGTTTTTGCTTCTATACTCCATGAAATTAGTAGAATATCCTTGAAATTTGCGTTTCATCCAGTATCGTTTCACAAGGATATTTTTGAACATTGTTGTTAAATTTTAAGCTTTTCATGCCGGAGTACTGTCTATGAGTACTATTCATTTATACGGTACTATTTATAAAAGTAATATTCACGGATACTATTCATAATGTACTATTTATAAAGTACAATTCATAAAGTACTATTCATAAGTACTATTCACAAAGTACTATTCACGGGGTACTATTCCTGAAGTATTATTCACGAGGTACTATTCACCTAGAGTACTATTCATGACAAAAATTTATTTATTTTTGGTTCAAATCATTTTTGATACAATGTCATTCTTGAATTTTACTTCACAAAGCAGTATCGTGTTGGCAATTTGAACGTTATTGAATTCTAGATAAATTAAATTATAAATCTTTAAAAATTTATCTTTTGTTTCTTTTAATTGAATTCTTATATCATTGTCATCATCCTCATGCTTATATTGTGATGAAAGTCATCTTTGGCTTACGTGCATAGATGGCCTGTTGATTTATATGATTATAACCAGGGATCATTCGGTATAATCATGACCTGTAATGTTATAAACGATGTGGTTAAAGTCCTCATTGGCCTGTAGTGCATTGATGGACAATTATTGGTATGATTTTGACCAGGGATTATTCGGTATAATCATGACAATTGAGGATTACATGAATATCCTTGGCCCGTAGTGCAGGGATGATTCGATGATGTGGTTTATTTATTAAGCTGAGTCTTAGTGATAAAGTTGATGAAAAACTTTTTAAATCATAGAAGATAGTAGATATCATGCTCTACTTGACTCTTCTAATGGATTGCTTATTCATTTGCAGTTGTTGATCTAAAACTTATTGTCTATCATCATTGTATTCTATCGGTTGTTATCTTTGTTGAAGGCTAAGGATAATTTATTCTGCATTATCTTAGTCATAATATTTCTTACTGGGCTAGTTGAGCTCACCCTTTTCTTTCACTGTTCTCTTTAGGAAATGAGAATATAGCTGGGACTAGTCGGGGAACAGAGTGATGGTTCGAGATGGTGCATTAGTAGTCCTCACTATTATGTGAAATAGTGTGATAATAATTGTAATGAGGACTCCATTGAGTGTGGATATTTTCTAGAAGATAATATTCGTTTTAAAGCTCTTAGCTTATGTTGTGTCGTATGTTACATGACAGTTATATAATTAAGTTGTATTTGATTTATGTACCATGTATTTAGTGACTCAGAATGGGTTATGTATACCTATTTTGGGGGCGTCACAAATGTGATTAGATTGTTTGGTGGCTAATTATAGTGTGTTATTTGAATATATCATATAGATACTGTAAAGACTGAGAACAATTAAATATTGTATTCGAAGACGCTTGAAGGCAAGTTTTCTTAACGCTTATCTAACCTTCATGTTAGCCAAGTTTTCTGTGATTCATGTTCTGAGATGCATGAATTGTTTTACGAAAGGGTCGATGCTAGTTTTAACTCGGCTAGACTATTCTTAAGAGTTAGATCAATTTATATTAAGTCAAACTATTGCAGTCTGAGTTGAGTTCGGTACTATTATTACATCCAGACAGCCTAGTCGGATAATTATCGAGTTTAAGTTCAATTAAACTCTGGCTAAACACTTAACAATAACTTAGACAATTTTCTAAGCAGTCAAAATAATTTTCATAGACTTGTAATAATTTTCAGATAGTTAATATCATTTATCATGATTTTTCAATCAATAATATCATATTTAAATGAATTAAATACCACATAATTCCTTAATCATTAAAATTAAATATCAATGAAAATCATAACATAATATTATAATATATTTATAATATCATTAAGTATTTTTAATCTCTTAAAATCATATTTATATGATTTTAAACACTTAAATCCATTATCGATAATTGATTAAAATACTAATATTTTCATGGCAAAATATCAAAAGTTATATTTTATAACTTAAAATATTTTTATAACACTTAAATTATTTTCATATAATTTTTAAAGCATTAATTCTATTTTTCCATAATTTATTTAATATATTCATTAAATAAATTAACTACCATTAATAATAATTTATTAATGCAATTCATCACAAAATATTAAAAGTCATCAAAAATAACTTAAAATATTTTGTAACCCCATAATATAATTTTTCATGATTTTTTAAGTATTAAAATTATTTTTAAATAATTTATTTAATATAATAAATAAATAAATAAATACCTTTTTATATTCCAAAAATATTAATTATTTTTGAAATATACTCAAAATAATTAAAAACAATCAGAGAGGACTATTCAAACTCTTGAAGTTTTATTAAGACTCTGTGTCCTAGACTTCAAAGGGAGTTGGGATAAGTATTTACCATTGGTGGAATTCTCCTACAACAACAGTTATCAGACAAGCATTGGTGTGGCCCCATTTGAAGCATTGTATGGACGAAAGTGTCGCTCTCCAGTATGTTGGGACGAGGTGGGTGAAGCAACATTGTTGGGACCCGAGTTGGTACGTATGACTACGGAAAAGATCCAAATGATTCGACAACGATACAAACCAGCACAAGATCGACAAAAGAGTTATGCGGATCTTCATCGAAAGGACGTGGAATTTAGTATTGGGGATCATGTATTGTTGCGTGTTGCCCCATGGAAGGGAGTTACAAGATTCGGGAAGAGAGGAAAGCTCAATCCACGATTTATTGGTTCATTTCAAATTCTTGACCGAGTAGGTAATGTAGCCTATAGACTTGCGTTACCTCCGAGTATGTCTCATGTTCATAATGTGTTTCACATATCTGTACTTCGTAAATATGTGAAAGACCCGAACCACATTATTGAGTTAGAACCAGACTAGATAGCCGAAGACTTAATGTACGAAGAGGTACCTGTCAAGATCTTGGATAGGAAGGAGCATGTCCTACGCACAAAGGTCATACCACAAGTTAAAATTTTGTGGAGGAACCATGCTATAGAGGAAATGACCTGGGAGTTGGAAACGGAAATGAAAGCGAGGTATCCTCACCTTTTGAAACACTGTGCGTCACGTCAATTTCGAGGATGAAATTTCATAAGGAGGGAGGTTGTAAGACCCAACTAATTATTTAATGAAATTAAATTTTCTCTATTTATTATCTTGAAATAGTAAGGGTTGATTTGATTAATGTGCTAAGTTATGGGTAAAATGCGCAATTATTTCAAACAAGCAAGTGGTTTTAAAATATTCATTGTTGACGGGGAATATTCTTTTGGTCGTGGAATATTTTTACTGTCGGGGAATATTCGTACGACGGCGCAGCCTTATGTGGGCCCCATAATGGAAAGCAATTGGATGAAGAAAACGACAAGAATAAGTTGGTTATAAATAGCGGCGTAGTTATTACAGAATTATCACGTGGGAATACCCTTGTGGTTAAAAACACGGTAGCACATCAGATTACACCAATTATTGATTCTACGTAAGAAGGCACTACTCAATAATTGTTACGATAATTTCTCGCTCAAAGGTATTTTATTTTATTGATTCAATAAATTGCTGCGTTGATATTTTATATTACTGTTGTTTTAATAATTGTCACTACACAGTATTTTCTATTATCAGAGCAATAATTCATATTATCTGAATAATATTATTAGATAACATTATTGGAAATGTCTAGAAAGTTCTGTCTAAGGAGAGGTTTGGTCATCTAATTGCACGCCAGTAAGGAGAGATCCTTATTGGAAAGCCCCCCTCTTCTTGGGAATTGCACGGTTGTCGATAATGTGATTCGTAATATTATTTGTGAATAATTAATTATTGATTTATATGATGAGGAAAATATTGATTTTTATGTGGATATAGATGGAGAAAATTTTTAATGTGACAATTGTTAAAAATTAAAAATTTATTTTTTTTGATAAAATAATTCATTTAAATATATTATTTTAATATATTGATGGTGATATTTTTACAATGAAAGCAGGATATATAAGTATATGAGGAGGAAGAGTATTTTTATGGCATTAAATGATTAACACATGTTTTGTGTGTCGGTAGACCCCAATTCTTGACCGAAATTTGATTATAGCCTGTAAAATCGCCCGTTTGTGGATTTTGGTCAATTTCTGTTTGGAATTTGAAAAAACTTTCTTCTACAAAGTTGTAGAGAATGAAATTTCCTTTGGAAAGGACATGTGGTTTGAATTTTTCTGATAGAAGGGCTATTTATTGTGAATTATTGAAGTTTCGGTATATCGGGTGTGAATTGATTTTTGGAGTTTAAATGATTTTTTGTTAGAAAAACGTTTTTTGTACTTTGGTGGCCCTCACTTGCACATGTTAATCGCTGAATTCAATTATCTAGAGGTGGGCTTGAATATTTTGTAATTATATTAATATTATATTAAATTTTCTGCTTTGGTGTTCTAAGCATTTTCCTATAAATAGGGTGCTTAGGTTAGAATTGAAAATCACACCAGAAACTGAAATCTTCTCTCTCTTTCTCTCTCGATATATTAAGCGTATTCTTGTGAGTATTTTAATACTTTGAGTGTTGCTATACGGTGCAAGTTCAAGTCATAGCCTATATCCGGTGTTTCAACTAGAAGTACTATCTTTTTGAGGTAAGGGATGCTATTTTCTTTTTAAATGATATTATTTTCTTCAATATTATTATGCCGAAATATTGGTTTGAACTTTTAATCAAATTTGGAACTTTTTGTGTCGGGGTTAATATTCACGTATACGGCACTATTCACGTATACGACACTATTCACGAATACGACACTATTCATCGAAAAATGAAATTTTTCCTTTTCGTCCAAAATATCTATTATGGATACTAGCTTTGATTGTATCCATGTTTTGATCATTCTTGAATTTTACTTCACTATGATTATTTATGAGGTATTTTTGGACATGAAATAGCTGAAATACGAATCCTTGATATTTATTCTTTTGTTTCACTGGATTCATTTTCTTTAAAATATTTTTCATCATCCTCAGTCCTAAATGATGATATTATTGAATATCTTTGGCCTGTAGTGCAAAGATAAATGATTTTATAATGAATAGCTTGACCAGTAGTGCAAAGATGAGCAGTGTTAAGATGAACATAATCGAATCGATGAATATCTTTTGCTTTGTAGTGTAAAAGATGAATATTTGATTCAAGATGAATATTGATTGATGTTATAGGGATAAAATATTGATGATGGACTTTTAAATTCATAGATAATAGTAGAATTCATTCTCTACGTAACTCTTCTATGAATTATTATTTCCGCTGTGAATATTGATATGAAACTTGTTGTCTATTATATTCTATCAGATTTTTCCCTGTTGAAAACTAACGATAATTTGTTCTATATTATCTTGTCATAATATTCTTTACTAGGCTAGTTGAGCTCACCCTTTTCCTTGTTGTTCCATTTTTCTTCTCAGGAGGCGAGAATGTAGCGAGTACGAGTCGGGGTGTGGAATGATGGTTCTAGAAGTTGTTTTACTAGTCCTCACCATTTTTGTAAAATAATGTATCAATAATTGTATTGAGGACATAGTTGGGTATAGATATTGTCTAGATGACAATATTTGTATTTAAACTCACAATTTATATGTTGTATTAATAAAGTTGTAGTTGTTTCTGTACCATGTTATTGACGACTCAGGATGGGTGATGTATACCTATTTTGGGGGCGTCACAGAGAGAGTTGGCTAGGTTGAGAAATAAAGTGTGTAAATTTTCTATGCTTGAATGCCTTTAATCCATGTTGTAATGTATTTAACCTAGCAAGTTGGCTGATATTTGATGATTAAAGTAACTTTCTAGACCACATGACTAGCCTAAGGTTGTTCACCAACCACAAGTAGGGATAGATCTACACTCCACCTCATTAAAATATAAAGAAGGGTAGTTTGGTCTTTTTACTCATAAAGTGAATGGCAACTTGGTAACTTCTCACAATCATTAGGTTTCAACCCTTAGGGTTTGACCCTTAGGGTTTAACCCTAAGATTACACAAATTTATGATCTAGTATTTACTAATTAAGATTAGGGTTCCCTAATTATAATAAAGTTTACTAATCACATTCAAGCTTGCTAATTAGGGTTAAGGCTTCCTAATTAACATTAAACTCTATAAATTAATAATTAGGTTTTATCTAATTGTACATCAGGGTTTCCAACATTAGAAATTAGGGCTTTCCAATTAATCAATTAGGGTTATCCCTAATTATACTTACAATTAATCACATAAAAACTTTATACTTATCTTCTAGCTTTCCAATTAGGGTTTTAATAACCGAATTAGGGTTACAGATTCCCGAAACTGAAATTTGGATTTCCATTGCTGGTAATAGGGTTTCTTATCAGTCGATAAGGTTTTCTAAATGAACGTCGAGGTTTTAATATATTATTAGGGTTTATGACTGATATAGTTTATCCGGTCAACCCTTAACCACATACTGTACACATATATGACCACATACACAGATGTTCTTAACACTGTAGACCTTCACCAAAAGTTTTTAAATTCACAAAATTCACTCCTAAAAATGTTAAATACATACACTTATTTTCTGTCTAGGTCTATTATTTAACCTCTATTCAATCTTTTAAGATTTTATAAAATTGTCTAAATTCTCGGGTTATCACATTCACCCCTTCTTCTAAGAATTTCGTCCCCAAAATTCAACTTACACCTCATACCATACCTACACAACATCACATTCTACCCAATACATCACTCACAAGAGTAAAAATTTTCAAATTGTGCTGAAGAGTCATATAGACTATTTGTCTATCATTTTCGCAAAGGTTTTATGGAAATTCATCCGCAAACTGTCATAACTTACGGACACAAAGGGTGATTAGCCCGATATGCACTGTACTGGCCAATTACTACTGGTCGAAACCATTTGTTCCTCTTATCCGCCTTAGGCGCACAAAATTTCTTACATCAGTCTTTTTGGATTCCGCACCAAAACAATTTGGTTCGGGAAATTTCTTTCAATGAACACTTAGAGTTTTCATAACATTATTCTAGCTGAATCGATTAGCATAGACTCATATCAATAATTCAATTCAATCGAATTATTTAAGTGTAGCCAAACTTCATTGGCAAATTAAAATTTTTGAAAATATTTTTGAGAATGACGTCATGATGCCGTACTATATTAACAGTCCGTTTGAGGATGCCGTCATTGTATGACTTTGTCATAAAACATCATACATTAGTGGAATAACGATATTAGATCAAATTCACACTAAGTATTCCTGTATTTACAACTCCATCACCTTTTTATCAACTCTGCACCTGGTTACATGGTACATGAGTGATAAATAAAATAACTTTTGATATTTAAAATCATTTGCGTCTAGCCGAAATAAGTAGCATAGACTGTACTTTAAACCGTTTTAAAAATGGTTATGAGTTTATATTTTTTTTAAAAGCACATAGTGCGTATTTAGCTTGATGTCAAAATTTCGAAGTCTAGCATAGCTAGGAGTTTTGGAAAACTTATGTCTCCACTAATAATCATTTGCTTAAACAACCCATCTGTTCCTATTATCCTCAATTCTCCATTCACACACAACTATTCCCAGTTCGTCCAACCACACTTATGAGTTCATAAACTTGCCACAATCATATGAGTTTAAACTTACCTAGTCGAATTTTTTGGCGTCCATTCATTGAGAGGGGTTCATAAATATTTTATATAACTATGAATCAATAATGTCACATAAGTATGAGTTTTAAGAACTCGTACTTAACCTTATATTCTTTACCTATAACCTATCTATCTGTTATACACATGAAAAAGGAATCACCCTCTCAACACGCATATAGCAAACATCGCGACACAAACATTTCATAATCCCCACTAACTTTATTCTCAATACGAATTTTATTCAACTCGTATTCATAATCATTTTCTTAATCTGTACTAATTCATAGTACAACATACACACGACATTCTTGCTGTAAGCTTTCCAATCATCAGATTAATTCTTCTCTATACTATAACCTTATCAGATCACGGTGTGACCTCATCGTATATATTACGATTCATTTCTATATCTTGATCGTTTTGTTTTACGATCTTCTATCATTGAACTTTTAGTCTTTTAGACTCTATCTATTCATCACTAGTGTTCACCTTTATTATCAGAGTTAGGGAACTCCGTATCTTTATAACTCGTCGAGATTCGTCTTTGAATCTTACCGACAAACTAACTCTATGTGAGTTAGATCTTATCCTAATCACTGCGGTTATTAGTCTAAGGTAACTATACCCTAGGTTTATAACCAACAACTTTGATACCAAATGTAGCGCCCCCAAATCCGGGTCCTAATCATCACGGATCTGGTGCACTATTTCTATAACTATTGCGGAAGATATAAACATAAATTGTTTAAACATTATACACTATCCCAAGGTCGAGTAACCATAACTTATACACAATTCATATCCTATCTAATATACAATATTATTATAATAAATTATACTATTACAAATCTAGTTGCACACATAGTCCCAAGCTGAACTTGACTTTATCTTTCCTTGTATCCGACGCATTCGCCTTAATCTGTAATGTTTTATCATGATCTAGCAAGGGTGAGCATGAAAGTTGCCCAACAAGTTTAAATACAATTTAAGGATATATCATGATTGAAAGAGTCTGAATAATAAGCTGGCTATAATTCATAATGTAATTGTGAATTAGCATGAACAAACTTTTGACTGAACAAGTATTAAACATGAATAATATATCTGAACCGAATGGTAATGAAGGTGATCAGCCTTTCATACCTGACTTATACATACAAGATGTACAGAGTACAATTCTACATGGCAATCATTAATGATTAGCGATAAGCATATCTAAATGAAACACTCTTAGTAGAGTTAAGAAAAACTTGCCTGCACCATTGATTACCGTTACGAAATATAACTTAGCTTTATCTGAAGACCTAATATAGAGAATATCGATCTCCAAACATTAGAATAATATCATCACAGTATAAAATAACCTAAAAAAATTACCACATAATCCTATCAGGTTATACAGCACATAAGACCTAGTATCAAGTCAAACTGTTGTAGTCTGAGTTGAGTTCGGTACTATTATTACATCCCGACAGCCTAGTTGGACAATTATCGAGTTTAAGTTCAATTAAACTTGGGCTAAACACTTAACAATAACTTAGATAATTTTCTAAGCAGTCGAAATAATTTTCATAGACTTGTAATAATTTTCAGATAATTAATATCATTTATCATGATTTTTCAATCAATAATATCATATTTAAATGAATTAAATACAACATAATTCCTTAATCATTAATATTAATTTAATATTAAATATCAATAAAATCATAACATAATATTATAATATATTTATAATATCACAAAGTATTTTTAATACCTTAAAATCATATTTATATGATTTTTAAACACTTAAATCCATTATCGATAATTGATTAAAATACTAATATTTTCATGGCAAAATATCAAAAGTTATATTTTATAACTTAAAAATATTTTATAATACTTAAATTATTTTCATATAATTTTTAAAGCATTAATTCTATTTTTCCATAATTTATTTAACATATTCATTAAATAAATTAACTACCATTAATAATAATTTATTAATGCAATTCATCACAAAATATTAAAAGTCATCGAAAATAACTTAAAATATTTTCTAACACCATAATATAATTTTTCATGATTTTTCAAGTATTAAAATCATTTTAAATAATTTATTTAATATAATAAATAAATAAATAAATACCTTTTATATTCCAAAAATATTAATTATTTTTGAAATATACTTAAAATAATTAAAAACTATTTTTCTGGATTTAAAATAATTTTTCATAATTTATTATGTATTTTTAATAATTAAAAACTATTTATTTCTATTTATTAAATAAAATATATAATTTTCTAAATAAACTGTCGTAAAAAGTGCCCTATAGCGACAGAACCGTCGCTATAGGTGTTCTTGGCCATGTTCTTGAGCTTCCCAAAATTTATGTCAGTGAACAAGGGGGTAGCTTTGACCGGTTCTAATTTCTTGATTGATAAGTTTCTGGGCTTGTACTATGGTTAGATCTGTAATATTAATGTAATACTACAATCACCAACTTGTGTTCTAGCAATCCTATCAGAAAACAGAAAGTTATAAGCCATTGAACTCCTTATCAGGCCTGTTTTTCAGTTTCTGGGTTTCCCAGAAACTAAGAACAGCCAAGGTATCCAGTTTGCAAGCTTTGAATCTAGCGTTTTGGACTCCTTTTGTATAATATTAAGGTCCAATTGTGTAGTAGTCATACCAGGATACACAAATATATCACCAATCTAGTCTAACAACAACATATAAAAGAGATCATGGCTGGTCAAAGTACCTGTCAGGTACATGCTCAAGAACAAATCTGGGTTTTCCAGATTGTTCATCAAGCAGTTCGGTCAACGGTGGTTTGACCATTAATTTCTACGATCCTGTTATAGATCTAGGTGATGTAAAGGTTTTAGTATGTACAGAACATGTCAGACTATAAGGATCAATCAACAACATAGCCATAACATCAAATAACAACAAGATTAAGAGCCTGGAAAATCTTGTCAGACAACATAGAAAATTTCTAGGTTGCCCATATTCAACTTTTCGTGACTGGTCAATGACCTTTGACTGCTTATACCGTTCGATCTACACATGATATGGACTTGATTCAAGTTCTAGATTGAAGTCCTTACAACATACTACAAGTATAAACTCTTAAAACACATAAATAATTAACTAGAAAGGATCTAGAGGTCCTGACATTCGGCTGTCAGACCTTAAATTTCCAGATTTCCAGATTTGAGAAATCTTTAAATTCGAGCATCACAATGATATGGATTTGAGTTTTCTCAACCCAGATCAGCAAATGACACCCTAAAACACAACTTTAACCAATCAACAACAACATTTAACATCAAATCATTAGATTTCTAAAATTAGGGTTTTATACCTTCTTTGGGCTTTGATCTAGGATCTGATCATCATGATCTGATCTTGGCTTGCTAGATATCATATAAGGAACTGATGAACTTGTAAATTTCGGACATGTAGAGAGAGAGAGAGTTGGCTAGGTTGAGAAATAAAGTGTGTAAATTTTCTATGCTTGAATGCCTTTAATCCATGTTGTAATGTATTTAACCTAGCAAGTTGGCTGATATTTGATGATTAAAGTAACTTTCTAGACCACATGGCTAGCCTAAGGTTGTTCACCAACCACAAGTAGGGATAGATCTACACTCCACCTCATTAAAATATAAAGAAGGGTAGTTTGGTCTTTTTACTCATAAAGTGAATGGCAACTGTTCGGTTTGTAATATTCATGAACGCAATCAAATTGCAAAAATTAGCAGAAACGTGTAAAAATCAGAGTTTAAAAATTTTACAAACCATATACCTGGATCACCCTTTATGCACAATTATTAATTAAATGAAAAGATATGAAGAACAAGAATCATACCCTTGAAGATTCGAGCTTCCTCAGGTACAAGTTCACCTCCAATCCTTTTCGCGTTCAACTTGAATCCACCGGGTTTGGTTCCTTCCTTTGATCAACGTTAGCCACCCAAATGTTTGGCCTCTAGAGGTGATCCACCAAGGAAGAAGAAAATTCAAGAAGAAGGGTATTGGCTCAAACCCTAGTTTTCCTATCTCATATAAAAAAGCGTACTCTCAACAAATTGGAATTATTACGCATTTCGGATATATCCGATATAAGACTCTTCTTATAAAGATATCAAGTAACCTTATTTAATTAAACTCTTTTAATTAAATGGGCCCTAATCTTATTAGGGATAATTAATTAAACTCCTTTAATTAATTTTCCTCCTAATCCAATTAGGAATAAATGAGAGTACTTATATTAAATTAATTCCTAAACTCTTTTAGAAATTAAAATAATAATAATAATTGTAATAATATTAATAAGACTCCTCTTATTAATTTATATTTAATATTTCTAAAATATTAAATAATAAATATTAAGCTATTTAATTTATTCTATCACCATAGATTAAATTAAATATACTTAATATATTATTACCATTATGCCATTAACTTCTTTAATAATTATTCTTCCTTTTATGGTGTGACCCTTTAGGTTCTCCATATTAAAGGTACAGAATAAATCAATTAGAACAATTTAATCTTATTTAAATAAATAAATTAAACAATTAATTTATTTAAATAAATAATATTTATTCTACAATAGGATAAGCCTCCTAGCGATCAACGACTTTTCCGGATAATATAGATTTCAACATTAATCATAAAAGAACCTTTGAGTAAATAGTTACCGCATAATTCAATCCTTCCACCATGCAATGTCCTAATTAAATATAAGACATGGAATTACTGTCAAGTCTTATTTTATTTAATTATATGTATTTCAACTCTTAAATGCACAACTCCAAATAATGCAAATTAGAAACTCCTTTCTAATGAGCAAGTAACTTATGTACCAATCTATCCGGATTCACTAATCCCCAATTTAGTAATCCAATGATTGGGAACTATTTTAGTTTTAAGCTTTCTAAGAATTTAGATCTCATTAGAATGATCATCATCATTATTCTAAAAGCATTGCTTTAAAACTATGGGTTTATCACATATTATAAAACAAAGATCATGTAGATAATTAAAAGCCTTTAATAAATTAATACTTTTTATTAATAAATGAATAAGATTGTTACAAAGTATATGCTTTATCATCAAACATGATTGGCTTATGTGCATACTACTTTCAATCTCCCACTTGCACTAAAGCCAATCGTCATGGTATCTTATACTCTTCTTCTCTAAGTGACGATTATCCCGCTGTTGGATAAGCTTTAGTTAATGGATATGTAATGTTGTTCATGAGAGTCCACTATCTCTATAGTGATTTCCCATCTTTCAATGATTTTAATAATCAAATGAAAGTGCCACAACACATGTTTAGATCCAAGATGAGACTTAGGAACTATTCCTAGTTCGAAATGAACTTTAATCCAAACAATCAACTTGCGACTTCATTTATAGTTATATACTTTGTCTTTATCACTAAACCAAGAACTCTTTTCTTTGTTTGGAACCTTTCCAATTCACTACACCCTTTGTTCAAGATAACGCTTTACCTTGAAGTGGATTTTTTTCGTCATCTTGATCTGTATGAAAACTTGAAGTCATTAAGCCCTCTAGTTTTATTTAGACCCACCATGAATATGATCACATCCTTAGTGCTTAAGTTAAGCACTTTAAGATGTTTTTCACCGCGTCTTACGTTGATCTTCTCCGAATATGACCGATCAACATCAGGTCTCGTATATTTTATTACATACATGATTGTCACTCATGCGATCTCTCTTTTCAGGAGTCTGTGGGGACTATTAAGAGGGATACACTCCATAGCTCATCGACATGAGACATCTCTTGGAGTTTGCCATGCTAAACGACTTTAGCATCAAATGAATATACATTCCTTGGGTTAAGTCGAGTATCCTCTTGAATCTATCTATATTGATTTTATCCCCAATTAAGATACTCTTCCCAAATCATTCGTGGAGGAATTTTAGACAACTTTATCTTTTCTGATTGTAGCATTGATAAGTTATTCCTCATCCGTAGTATATCAACATATAATACTAGAAATTTCACGACGCTCCCACTGACCCTTTTGTACATACTAGAAGTCTTACCTCATCGAATGTAACTCTGGATCATCATCTTCTATGATGTGTACCTCATCATCATCATCCATGATGAATCCATACCTCGTAGGTATCTTCGGTACTATTCGAAGATACGATTCAAATTTGTGGTATAATAGGTCTATCTCTGAGTTCCTCTTATTTGACTTATAGTGTTTTGTGGTTCTTGAACTCTTCAAGATCTATTATTCTCCCACTAGCCCCTTCAATGATAAACACCTTTATCTTAGAAGGCAGCGTGTTTCGTAACAAACACCTTTTGCTAAGTAGAATTATAGAACATATACCCTAAACTTACTTTAGGATGTCCCATAAATCTGTACATGTCAAATCTTGTTCCAAGCTTATCCTTTCGAAACCTTTTTCACATAAGTTGGACAACCCCTTATCTTAACATACTTAAGATTAGGAATCCTCCCTGTCCATAACTTTTATGGAGTCTTGGGGCTGAATTTTGAGGTTACCTTTTCCGTAGATATGCAGCCATTTTTAGGACATGACCCTAGAAGGATATTGGAATGTCGGTAAAATTATTATGGACCGCACCATGTCCAACAAGGTATCAGGAGGCGTCCATTATGAGAAAACCATTTGAGATGATCTAGAAACTTATTGCAAAAGTATTTATTCCTTGATCTAATCAAAGAATCTTAATACTTTGCCAATTTGTTTCACATTTGAATTCTTTGAACCTTTCAAATAATTCACACTTGTATTTCAGCAAATACACACATTCAACTCTTTGAATGATCATCTCCTTTTCTTATACTAGTTTGTTCAATTTGCAAAATTATTTTCGCGTAAGTCAAGTATACAAAATCCATTAAGTAATATTCCAGTTCTATACAAAACATTATTATTATTAATAGAACAACAATTGTTCTTAATTATAATACCAAAAATTTTATTGTCCAACAACAAAATAGAAATAATATTTATTACAAGAACTGAAATACAATAACAATTTATTGACTTAATAGATTTTTCCATAGGCATTGCTAAACTATAAGTTTCTATGGCTAATGTAGCAACCTTTGCTACATTTCCTTTTATAGGATTACTTATATTTGTTTAGCTTTTTACTTCTGCTTGGTCCCTTCATAAATCTATATTTATGATAACCAAAGTCATTATCCAATACCCAAGTAGAACCTCGACTTAAAGAAAAATTTATTTCAATCATGAACAAAAATCAGATTATGCAAGAAACTTCACTAAGCTTCTTTGGTTAGCTCTCGCAAGATGCTTCTCGCAGATTTCTTTCCAAAGGTTGAAGCTTATTGTAGTGGAAGCAAACTCCTGTCTTTGTGACGCCCCAAAATAGGTCCATTCCATCCAACCCATTCTCGAGTCGCCAAATACATGGTACGTAAATAACTACAACTTTATTAATACATTTGTCGTAAAATAATACGACAACATATAAACTGTGAGTTTAAATACGAGATATTGCCATCTAGACAATATCCACACGCAAATAAATCCCCATCATAATTATTGATACATTATTTTACAAAAAATGGTGAGGACTACTAAACAACTCTCTCTAGAACCTTCATTCCATACCCCGACTACTAGTACTCGCTACATTCTCGCCTCCCGAGAAGAAAAATGGAACAACAAGGAAAAGGGTGAGCTCAACTAGCCCAAGAAGAATATTATGACTAAGATAATATACAACAAATTATCGTTAGTCTTCAACAGGGAAAAATCTAATAGAATACAATAGACAACTAGTTTTAAATCAATCTTCGCAGCGGAAATAATAATTCATTAGAAGAGTTAAGTAGAGAATGCAAACTACTATCTTCTATATATGAATTTAAAAGTTCATCGTCGATATTTTACCCCTGTAACATCAATCAATATATATCTGGAATCAAATATTCATCTTTGCACTACAGGCCAAAGATATTCATTAGTTGGTCATGATCATCTAAACACTGCTCATCTTTGCACTACTCTGGCCAAAGATATTCATCATCAATTGGTCATGTTCATCTAAACACTGCTCATCTTTGCACTACGGGCCAAAGATATTCATCAAGAAATCATTCATCTTTGCACTACAGGCCAAAGATATTCTATAATATCATCATTTAAGACTGAAGATTATGAAAATTATTTTTAAAGAAACGAATCTAGTGAAACAAAATGACAAGGAATAAGGATTAAGGATTCGTACTTTGTTTTATCCACGTCCAAAAATACCTCAAAAATAATCATAGGGGTGTAAAATTCAAGAATGATCAAAACATGGATACAATCAAAGCTAGTATCCGTAATAGATATTTTAGATTTAAAAGAAAAATTTTCATTTTTCTATTGAATAGTACCGTGATTCGTGGATAGTGTCAGATATCGTGAATAGTGCCGTATACGTGAATAGTAACTCCGACACCAAAAGATAGAAATTCCACAAAAAAACATCTTCACGCTTCATGAATAGTACTCGTGAATAGTAACTCGTGAATAGTAACTCATAAATAGTAACTTGTGAATAGTAACTCATGAATAGTAACCCGACATGAAAAAGTTCTAAATTTGATAAAAAGTTCCAACCAATATTTCAAAGATAATGATATTCAAGAAATAATATCATTTGAGAAGAAAATAACATCCCTTACCTCGAAAAGACAAGATTTAGTTAAAACACAGGATATAGGCTATGACTTGAACTCGCATCAGAGTATAGCAATACTCAAAATACTCACAAGAATACGCCGATAATATAGAGAGAAAACTTCAGCTACGGTGTGATTTTCAATTCTAACCTAAGACCCTATTTATAGGAAAATGCTTAAGAAGAACACCAAAAGTAAAATTGAATATAATAATATTATAATTATACAAATTTTCCTTAGCCCACCTTTTGGTCAAAAACACCAGCCACACATGTTAAATGAGGTTCACAAACTCACCAAAAATGTTTTTCTCAAAATAATTAATTAAAACTCCCAAAAATCAATTATTTCGGAACTCCGGAACTTCAATAATTCATAATAAATAGCCCTTTTATCAGAAAATTCGAATCTCATGAGTTTTATAGGAAATTCAATTCTCTACAACTTTGCAGAAGAAAGTTTTTCCAAATTCCAAACAGAAATTGACCGAAATTCATAAACGGACGATTTTACAGGCTATAATCAAATTTCAGTCAAGAAATGGGGTCCACCGACACACAAAACATGTGTTAATCATTTAATGTCACAAAATACTCTTCCTCCTCATATACTCATATATCCCAAATTCATTATAAAATATCACCGTTAATATATTATTAAAATAATATATTTAAATGAATTATTTTATCAAAAAGATAAAATATTAATTTTCAACAATTGTCATTTTAAAATTTTCTCCATCTATATCCACATAAAATCAATATTTTTCTCATCATATAAATCAATAATTAATTATTCACAAATAATATTACAGAATCACGAAGATCGGCAACCGTGTCGCTCCTCAGAAATAGGGGCTTTCCAATAAGGATCTCTCCTCATCTTGCGCATGCAATTAGGTGACCAAACCTCTCCTTAGATGTAACTTTCTAGACATTGCCAATAATGTTTTCTAATAATATTATTCAGATAATATGAATTATTACTCTCGATAATGGAAAAATTGTGTAATGACAATTTATTGAAAAAACAATAATATAAAATATCAATGCAAGCAATTATTGAATCAATAAAATAAAATTTGAATAAAGTAATTATTGTAACAATTATTTAGTAGTGTCTTCTTACGTAAGAATCAATAATTGGTGCAATACTGTAAGCTCTTGTTCAACAACGCAGATTAGTGTGTTTTAACCAACGGGTATTCCAACAAAGATAATCTGCAGAATAACTACGCCGTTATTTATAAACAACTTATATTTGTCGTTTTTCTTCATCCAATCGCTTTCAATTATGGGGCCCACAAAAGATCTCAGGCCGTCGCACGAATATTCCCCGACAAAGATTTAATATTCCACGACCAAACGAATATTCCCCGACGATAATGAATATTTTATAACCACTTGCTTTTTCAAAATATTTGCGTATTTTACCCATAACTATCCACATTAATCAAATCAACCCTTACTATTTCAAAATAATAAATAGAGGAAAATAAATTTTATTTATTAATAATTTGGGGTCTTACAACCTCCCTCCTTATGAAATTTCGTCCTCTAAATTGACGACGCATTACTGGTGTTTCAAAAGATGAGAATACCTCGCTTTCATTTTCGTTTCCAACTCCCAGGTCATTTCCTCAATAGCATGGTTTCTCCACAAAACTTTAACTTGTGGTATGACCTTCGTACGTAGGACATGCTCCTTCCTATCCAAAATCTTGACAGGTACCTCCTCGTACGTTAAATCTTCGGCTATCTCATCCGGTTCTAACTCAATGACGTAGTTCAGGTCGTCTACATATTTACGTAACATCGATACGTGAAAACATTATGAACACGCGTCATACTTGGCGGTAAAACGAGTCTATAGGCCACAGTTCCTATTCGATCGAGAATTTTAAATGGATTAATAAATCGAAGGTTTGAGCTTTCCTCACCTCACCGATTCTCTCGCTTTTGAAATAACAACTTCTTGCACCTCCTTCTTCAAATTCATCAGCTCCGGTGTGTAGCTTGAACAACTTTAACTTTATCGATTAAAGTCGATTATACTCGTATATCATCACGTGGGTAACTAGAGTTTTCATCTCCATCTCTATTATTTGTAAATTATTCAAAATGAGTCTTTGACAATATCGTTTTCGCATTTCTTGTATACGATCTTCTACTCAACACGTCGCCTACCGTTTCGCTTTTCCAGGATGGCATGGTCAGAACATGTGCTGAAATGAGTCTCCTCTTGAGTTCTTCGAAGCTCTTCCCACATTCCTTGTCCATTCGAATTTTTTATCTCTACGAGTCAACTGCGTTAATGGAATAGCGATTCGAGAATATCCTTTAACGAATCTCCGATAATAACCAACTAAGCCTAAAAAGATACGTATTTCAATTACCGACTTAGGTTGTTCTCAATTGTGACTCATATCCCAACCTTGGATAGCACTTTACAATGACACCTATCAGTTTACTATCGCACGAATATGGGGTCCCCTACGGAGAGTCTGGCTTCGGTGCATTCCACAAAGGAAGTCACCAGATAAAGGCTCAGGTACCAAATTCTATAGTTGAATTTTTAACTCTCGAAGTTCAATAGAGCCATTCGATATGAGATTTTAGAAATGAGTTTTATAAGGGTTCAAAGTCGATACAAAATTTAATATCGGGTTTTGGGATTAAGCCAAGAAATTTTCGTGAAATACGTCAGAAAAATTAATAACAACAGGAATATTATTCAAATCGACGTGTCTTTATTCAAATCCATAACATGGACTAAGAAAACTTGACATCCGTAATAAACGAATGACTTCATAGCTTGATATGAAAATGTTTGACTACAATGGTTTGATTGCTTGAATTGAATAACAAAGTTGTATAGGAATATGAAAACTAACAACCTTACAAAAGCAATCAATTTGGCATGATGAGTAGTTAACCTTAAAATCACATCAAAAGCAAATATCTCTATAGAAATAAGGTTAACAGTAATGTGATAGTGCCAACTGAATCAAGCAAGATTTCTAAACAACGGATGTAATGAAAGTTTCTCCTAATCTGAGTCCCCATAAATAGGTCAAAGTCTAATTTCTCCGTAGTCAAGTTCAAACGTTGAGCGTAAGCAAGAGAGATAAAAGAATGGGTAGAACCAGATTCTAGTAAGGTATAAACTTTGCAAGAATTTATAATTAACTAACCTGTGCTAACTTCGTTCGGGTTCCTCAGATTTTGACCGGCCACAACACAACGCGCTCCTCCAGAATCGTTGTCTTTGACTTTTCCGGGACATCTTTTGAGTCACCATTCTCATTGGATCGGGTTTCGATATCGCATAATCTCGGATATGTCCTTCTTTTCCACAATTATAGCATACCTCAAACTGTTGAGGGCGGTTTGATTCGATATGTCCCTCTTTCCAAGATTTGTAACATACGACCGGTGGTCTTTTCTCCTCCTTGGAACCGATTTACTCTTGGCGTTGAACTCTTCACACTACCTGTTGTTTGAATCTCCTCTTTTAAAATCTCCTCCCGACTCGCTTCTTCTATTTTCATGGCCACGATTACCACCGAGTGGTAACCGCCTTTGTCCGTATTCTTCTTTCTCCGATGGTTATCATTATTCGATGATCTTATATCTTTAGATGATCTCGGTTATGGTCCCTCGGTTGAACGTATTTCGTTATCTCGCCTAACAATCGAGCCTGCTGACAACATCTGAATAGAGAGGAAATTTATGAGAAATGAGATATCGACGTATTGGGTTTCAAACCTCTCGTAAACATCCGCGTCACGTTCCTCATTCTCCACCAAATGAGGTGCAAAACCGGATAACTCCATGAACTTCGCCTCAGATCGAGACACCGTCATGTTATTCTCGCTCCATTCTAATAAACTCCACTTCCTTCATATATTTAATACTTTCGAGGAAGTACTTGTCATTGAACTGCTTTTCAAATGTCTCCCATGACATGTTGAGTGAAAATTGGATGGTACGCTTCACGATTCCCACCAAGATGTCGCCTCGTTCACGGAACATAAAAGTAGCGAATGGAACTTTCGTTCTCCGCATCCCAAGACATCGAATATCTTGGTAATTTGCTTGACCCATGTTTCGCCATGATCGGATCGGCTTCCCTTAAATTTCGTGGTCCCAACTTTAAACCGCTTGGTTGTGACAACCCGTGAATTACTATCATTTCCTCCCGTATTTTGAGCACAAGTCTCCAAATTCGATTTTGCATGAAGCAAAAAAAGCTTCTAAACATCCCTCGCTCATCATACGCTTTCGGTGGTGTTGTTCACGGGGAGGTACATTGCCGAATTGTTGCACACGTTCTCCTCGTTGGTAAGTACAGCATCTCCACGGTCTCATTTACTCCCATCGTTAATATTCTCATCGACATTCTCAAATCATCGTCATAAAACAAGGGTTAATTAAGGAAATCAATATATCACATAATATCCCTATATCGACCAACTAACAAATAAGCTTAGGTAGGACACACTAGCGAAGGATTTACTCGTCTCTCCCTCCTAGTTCTATTCCCCGATCTCGCCAGAGATCATATCCCTAAGCTCGATACCAATTGTGGACGCCCCAAAATAGGTCCATTCCATCCAACCCATTCTCGAGTCGCCAAATACATGGTATGTAAATAACTACAACTTTATTAATACATTTGTCGTGCGAAAAAATACGACAACATATAAAGCTAATGAGTTTAAATACGAGATATTGCCATCTAGACAATATCCACACGCAAATAAATCCCCATCATAATTATTGATACATTATTTTACAAAATGGTGAGGACGACTAAACAACTCTCTCTAGAACCTTCATTCCATACCCCGACTAGTACTCGCTACATTCTCGCCTCCCCGAGAAGAAAAATGGAACAACAAGGAAAAGGGTGAGCTCAATAGCCTAGTAAAAGAATATTATGACTAAGATAATATACAACAAATTATCGTTAGTCTTCAACAGGAAAAATCTAATAGAATACAATAGACAACTAGTTTTAAATCAATCTTCGCAATGAAATAATAATTCATTAGAAGAGTTAAGTAGAGAATGCAAACTACTATCTTCTATATATGAATTTAAAAGTTCATCGTCGATATTTTACCCCAGAACATCAATCAATATATATCCGAATCAAATATTCATCTTTGCACTACACAGCCAAAGATATTCATCGATTGGTCATGTTCATCTAAACACCTGTTCATCTTTGCACTACGGGCCAAAGATATTCATCAGTTGGTCATGTTCATCTAAACACCTGTTCATCTTTGCACTACGGGCCAAAGATATTCATCAAGAAATCATTCATCTTTGCACTACAGGCCAAAGATATTCCATAATATCATCATTTAAGACTGAAGATTATGAAAATTATTTTTAAAGAAACGAATCCAGTGAAACAAAATGACAAGGATTAAGGATTAAGGATTCGTATTTTGTTTTATCCACGCCCAAAAATACCTCAAAAATAATCATAGGGTGTAAAATTCAAGAATGATCAAAACATGGATACAATCAAAGCTAGTATCCGTAATAGATATTTTAGACTTAAAAGAAAAATTTTCATTTTTAAATTGAATAGTGTCGAATTAGTGGATAGTGCCGATACGTGAATAAGTAACTCCGACACCAAAAGATAGAAATTCCACAAAAAAAACATCTTCACGCTTCATGAATAGTACTCGTGAATAGTAACTCGTGAATAGTAACTCATGAATAGTAACTCATGAATAGTAACCCCGACATGAAAAAGTTCCAAATTTGATAAAAGTTCCAACCAATATTTCAAAGATAATGATATTGAAGAAATAATATCATTTGAGAAGAAAATAACATCCCTTACCTCGAAAGACAAGACTTTTAGTGAAAAACAGGATATAGGCTATGACTTGAACTCGCATCAGTATAGTAATACTCAAAATACTCACAAGAATACAAGAATACCGATAATATATAGAGAGAAAACTTCAGTTTCTGGTGTGATTTTCAATTCTAACCTAAGCACCCTATTTATAGGAAAATGCTTAGAACACCAAAGCAGAAAATTGAATATAATAATATTATAATTATACAAATTTTCCTTAGCCCACCTTTTGGTCAAAATTACCAGCCACACATGTTAAATGAGGTTCACAAACTCACCATAAACGTTTTTCTCAAAATAATTAATTAAAACTCCCAAAAATCAATTATTTCGGAACTCCGGAACTTCAATAATTCATAATAAATAGCCCTTTTATCAAAAAATTCGAATCTCGCGACTTTTTATAGGAAATTCAATTCTCTACAACGTTGCAGAAGAAAGTTTTTCCAAATTCCAAACAGAAATTGACCGAAATACATAAACGGACGATTTTATGTTTATAATCAAATTTCACCAAGAAATGGGGTCCACCGACACACAAAACATGTGTTAATCATTTAATGTCACAAAAATACTCTTCCTCCTCATATACTCATATATCCCAAATTCATTATAAAATATCACTTAGTTAATATATTATTAAAATAATATATTTAAATGAATTATTTTATCAAAACAAGATAAAATATTAATTTTCAACAATTGTCATTTTAAAAATTTTCTCCATCTATATCCACATAAAATCAATATTTTCCTCATCATATAAATAAATAATTAATTATTCATAAATAATATTACGGAATCACAAAGATTTAAGAACTGTGCCGCTCTTCAGAAAGAGGGGCTTTCAATAAGGATCTCTCATCTTCGCGCCGCAATTAGGTGATCAAACCTCTCCTTAGATGTAACTTTCTAGACATTGCCAATAATGTTTTCTAGTAATATTATTCAGATAATATGAATTATTATCCGATAATGGAAAAAATGTGTAATGACAATTTATTGAAACAACGGTAATATAAAATATCAATGCAAAGAATTATTGAATCAATAAAATAAAATATCGAAGCAAGAATTATCGTAATAATTATTTAGTAGTGTCTTCTTACGTAAGAATCAATAATTGGTGCAATACCGGTGCTACTTGTTCAACAACGCAGATTAGTGTGTTTTAACCACCGGGTATTCCAACAAGATAATCTGTAATAACTACGCCAATTATTTATAAACAACTTATATTTGTCATTTTCTTCATCCAATCACTTTCCGTTATGGGGCCCATAAAAGATCGCTACTGTCAGCATTTAATATTCCCAACAAAGATTTAATATTCCACGACCAAACTAATATTCCCGACGATAATGAATATTTTATAACCACTTGCTTATTCAAAATATTTGCATGATTTTACCCATAACTATCCACATTAATCAAATCAACCCTTACTATTTCAAAATAATAAATAGAGGAAAATAAATTTAATTTATTAATAATTTGGGGTCTTACATTTTCTATCCGTATCACTATTGTTCTTATTATCCTTTGTTTATGCATTTCTATTTACCTTCTTTGAATTGTTCTTCTTTTCAGAAGATCCTTTGGCCCCTACTAGTAAGACTTGATCTTTCTTGGTTGGAAAGTGACTCTCAACATTTTTCAATATGTTAAGCAAATCAATGAGGTCGATATCTAGCTTGTTCCTATGAAAATTCACAACAATTGTGAAAGGAGTCCGGAGTGAGTGCAAGATCAAATCTTGGCTCAACTCTCCATCCATGACAAAAACTCGTTGTCCTAATTGATCAATCAAATTGATAATGTTAAGGACTTTTATCTCTGCATCAGAGTGTCATCTGGTCATTCTAGATCTAAGAGCTCCTTAGATAAGCGATATCTATTAGTCCTACTTTCCTCACCATCAACTACTTGATGTGCGGGAATATAGTAGAAGCATCCATAGTTTCACGTCGACGTTCAAGCTCGTTACTCATGGATGCGAGCATGATGAATTGAGCCAATCAGTACATCATCTTGCCACTTTCTAAAAGTAGCAATGTCTTCCTCGGAGGCATTATTCGCAACCATTATTGAGGATAAGCGATTAAGGACATAAGATAGCTTTTCAGCTATGAGAACTATTCTCAAATTCCTTAACCAATCCATTTAATTTGGTCTGGTTAATTTAGCATCTAATATGCTTCGCAGTGATAGTAATTTTAGACATTGTAAAATTCTGTAAATGAATTTGTAATTGACAACATTTTAACATACATTCTTTTATTAATTACCAAAATAAATTAGGTCTTGTTTTAAATTGGTATCTCCCACTATTTTCTTCAAACTATATTACCCTCACTTATATAGTTCGGCAAAATCTAATTAAAGATTTGCTAGTGAGAATAAGGATCCCATTTCAAATGTATATTGTGACGCCCCCAAAATAGGTATACATCACCCATTCTGAGTTGTCAATACATGGTACAGAAACAACTACAACTTTATTATTACAACAGTAAAACTGTGAGTTTGAATACAAATATTATCTTCTAGACAATATCTATACTCAAATAAATCCTCATCACATTTATTGATACATTATTTTACAAAAATGGTGAGGACTACTAAACAATTCTTTCTAAAACCTTCATTCCATACCCAGGCTGCAGTACTCGCTATATTTTCGCCTCCCGAGAAGAAAAATGGAACAAAAAAGGAAAAGGGTGAGCTCAACTAGCTCGGTAAAGAATATTATGACTAAGATAATATACAACAAATTATCGTTAGTCTTCAACAGGAAAAATCTAATAGAATACAATAGACAACAAATTTTAAATCAATATTCGCAATGAAATAATAATTCATTAGAAGAGTTAAGTAGAGAATGCAAACTACTATCTTCTATGTATGAATTTAAAAGTTCATCGTCATCCTTTATCCCTCGTAACATCAATCAATATACATCCGGAATCAAATATTCATCTTTGCACTACAAAGCCAAAGATATTCATCGATTGGTCATGTTCATCTAAACACTGCTCATCTTTGCACTACTACCAAAGATATTCTTCAGAAATCATTCATCTTTGCACTCTGAGCCAAAGATATTCAATAATATCATCATTTAAGAATGAGGGTGATGAAAAATATTTTTAAAGAAACGAATCCAGTGAAACAAAATGACAAGGATTAAGGATTAACGATTCGTACTTTGTTTTATCCATGTTCAAAAATACCTCAAAAATAATCATAGTGGTGTAAAATTCAAGAATGATCAAAACATGGATACAATCAAAGCTAGTATCCGAATAGATATTTTGGACAAAAGAAGAAATTTTTATTTTCTATTGAATAGTGTCAGATACGTGAATAGTGCCGTATACATGAATAGTAACTCCGACACCAAAAGATAGAAATTTCCCAAAAAACATCTTCACGCTTCATGAATAGTACTCGTGAATAGTAACTCGTGAATAGTAACTCATGAATAGTAACTCGTGAATAGTAACTCATGAATAGTAACCCGTGAATAGTAACTCATGAATAGTAACCCCGACATGAATAAGTTCCAAATTTGATAAAAAGTTCCAACCAATATTTCAGCATAATTATATTGAAGAAATAATATCATTTGAAAAGAAAATAACATCCCTTACCTCGAAAGATCAGTACTTCTAGCTGAAACACCGGATATAGGCTATGACTTGGACTTACACCGTATAGCAATACTCAAAGTATACTCAAAATACTCACAAGAATACGCTTGATAATATAGAGAGAGAAAACTTCAGTTTCTGGTGTGATTTTCAATTCTAACCTAAGCACCCTATTTATAGGAAATTGCTTAGAACACCAAAGCAGAAAATTTAATATAATAATAATATATTATATATATATATATTCCTGCGCCAACCAAGACTCCTGAAATCAGCATGTTTACAACACATGGGGGGCCAACCAAAACAATAAAAACATTTTTGTTGATATAAATAATTAAAACTCCCAAAAATCAATTATTTCGGAACTGCGGAACTTCAATAATTCATAATAAATATCCCTTTTATCAGAAAATTCAAATCTCGCGTGTTTTAATAGGAAATTCAATTCTCTACAACTTTGCAGAAGAAAGTTTTTCCAAATTCCAAACAGAAATTGACCGAAATTCATAAACGGACGATTTTACAGGCTATAATCAAATTTCAGTCAAGAAATGGGGTCCACCAACACACAAAACATGTTTTAAACATTTATTGCAACAAAAATACTCTTCCTCCTCGTATACTCATATATCCCACATTCATTATAAAATATCATCATTAATATATTATTAAAATAATATATTTAAATGAATTATTTTATCGAAAATGATAAAATATTAATTTTCAACAATTGTCATTTTAAAAATTTTCTCCATCTATATCCACATAAAATCAATATTTTCCTCATCATATAAATCAATAATTAATTATTCACAAATAATATTACAGAATCACAGTACTGGCAACCATGTCGTTCCCAGGAAAGAGGGGGCTTTCAATAAGAATTTCTCCTTCATGGCGCCGCAATTAGGTGACCAAACCTCTCCTTAGATGTAACTTTCTAGACATTGCCAATAATGTTATCTAATAATATTATTCAGATAATATGAATTATTGCTTCGATAATGAAAAATATTGTATAATGACAATTATTGAAACAACAAAAGAATATAAAATATCAACGCTGACAATTATTAACTCAATAAAATATTTGATAAAGAATTATCGTAACCATTATTGAGTAGTGCCTTCACGTAAGAATCAACAATTGGTGCAACATCGCAAAGCTCTTGTGTTTTAACCACCGGGTATTTTAACAAAGATAATTTGGTAATAACTACTGCCGTTATTTTTAAACAACTTATATTTGTCGTTTTTCTTCATCCAATCGCTTTCAAGTTATGGGGCCCACAAAAGATCGCTACTGTCGTCGCATGCGAATATTCCCCGACGATCACGAATATTCCACGACCAAACGAATATTCCCAAACAATAATGAATATTTTATCACCACTTGCTTATTGAAATATTTGCGTATTTTACCCATAACTAACCACATTAATCAAATCCACCCTTACTATTTCAAAATAATAAATAAAGGAAATTCCTTTTATTTAAAAATTTTTGGTCTTACAACCTCCCTCCTTATGAAATTTCGTCCTCGAAATTGACGACGATACTGGTGTTTCAAAAGATGAGAATACCTCGCTTTCATTTCCGTTTCCAACTCCCAGGTCCTTTCCTCAATAGCATGGTTTCTCCACAAAACTTTAACTTGTGGTATAACCACGGTACATAGGACATGTTATTTCCTATCCAAGATCTTGACAGGTACCTCCTCGTATGTTAAGTCTTCAGCTATCTCGTCCGGTTCTAACTTAATGACGTGGTTCGGGTCGTCCACATATTTACGTAACATCAATACGTGGAAAACGTTATGAACACGCGTCATACATGGCGATAAAACGAGTCTATAGGCCACAGTTCCTATTCGATCGAGAATTTCAAATGGATTAATAAATCAAAGGTTTGAGCTTTCCTCACCTCACCGATTCTCGCTTTTGAAATAACAACTTCTTGCACCTCCTTCTTCAAATTCATCAGCTCCGGTGTGTAGCTTGAACAACTTTAACTTTATCGATTAAAGTCGATTATACTCGATATCATCATGCATCAGATATCATCACGTGGGTACCTAGAGTTTTCATCTCCATCTCTATTATTTGTAAATTATACTGAAATGAGCCTTTGACAATATCGTACTCGTACTTTATATACGATCTTCTACTCAACACGCCGGCTACCACGTCGCTTTTCCGGGATGGCATGGCATGGTCGAACATGTGTTTGAAATGAGTCTCCTCTTGAGTTCTTCAAGCTCTTCCCACATTCCTTGTTCCATTCGAATTTTTTTGTATCTCTACGAAGTCGATCGTTAATGAAATAGCGATTCGAGAATATCCTTCAACGAATCTCCGATAATAACCAACTAAGCTGTAAAGCTACGATTTCGATTACCGACTTAGGTTGTTCTCAATCGTGACTCATATCCCAACCTTGGATAAGACGTTACAATGACACCTATCGCTTTACTATCGCATCGAATATGGTGTCCCCTACGAGAGTTCGGCTTCGGTGCATTCCACAAAGGAAGTCACCAGATAAAGGCTCAGTACCAAATTCTATAGTTGAATTTTTAACTCTCAAGTTCAATAGAGCCATTCGATATGAGATTTTAGAAATGAGTTTTGTACCGAGTTCAAAGTCGATACAAAATTTAATATCGCTTTGGGAGTAAGCCAAGAAATTCTTCAGGAAATACGTCAGGAAAAATAAATAACAACAGGAATATTATTCAAATCTGACGTGTCTTTATTCAAATCCATAACATGGACTAAGAAAACTTAACATCCGTTTTTCAATAAACGAATAGCTTTATGATCAGATATGACAGTGATTGATTTTAATGGTTTAGTTGCTTGAATCCGCATAACAAAGTTGGTTAGGAATATGAAAACTAACAACCTTATTTAAAACAATCAATTTTGGCATGATGAGTAGTTAACCAATCAATCCCCTAAAATCACATCAAAAGCAAGTATCTTTAAAGAGATAAGGTCAACGGTGTAAGGTAATGGTGCCAACTTGAATCAAACAAGATTTATAAGCGGTGGATGTGATGAAAGTTTCTCCTAACGGAGTTTCCACAGATAGGTTAAAGTCTAATTTCTCGAGTCAAGTTTAAACGTTGAGCGCAAGCAAAGAGATAAAAGAATGGGTAGAAACCAGATATCTAGTAAGGTATAAACTTCGCAAGAATTTATAATTAACTAACCTGCGTACTAACCGTTCGAAGTTCCTCGATTTTGACCGGCCACAACAAACGCTCTTCCCAGAATCGTTGTCTTTGACTTTTCCGGGACATCCTTTTGAGTCACCATTTCATTGGACTGGGTTTCGATATCGTATAATCTCGAGCGATATGTCCTTCCTTTCCACAATTATAGCATACCTTGAACTGCTAGGGCGTTTGACCGATATGTCCCTCTTTTTCGCATTTGTAAATATACGACGGGTGGTCGTTCTCCTCCTTAGAACCCGATTCTTTAAAGACCGTCGTCTTCACATGGTCGTTGTTAAATCTCCTCTTTTAAAATCTCCTCGACTCGCTTCTTCTATTTTCATGGCCACGATTACCACCGTAGTGGTTACCGCCTTTGTTTGTATTCTTCTTTCTCCGTTTGGTTATCGTTATTCGATGGATCGCTATCTTGATGATGATCTTGGTTATGGTCCCTCGGTTGAACGTACTCGTTATCTCGCTCTAATAATTGAGCCTTGTTTACAACATCTGAATAGAGAGAAAATTTATGAGAAATGAGATACTGACGTATGTCGGGTTTCAAACCTCTAAGAAACATCCGCGTCATATGTTCCTCATTCTCCACCAAATGAGGTGCAAACCTGGATAACTCCGTGAACTTCGCCTCGTACTGAGACACCGTTATGTTATTCTGCTCCATTCTAATAAACTCCACTTCCTTCATATGATTGAATACTTTCGTGGAAGTACTTGTCATTGAACTGCTTTCAAACATCTCCCATGACATGCGAAAAGTAAATTTGGATGGGTACGCTTCACTGATTCCCACCAAGAATCGCCTCATTACTTAAACATAAAAGTAGCGAATGGAACTTTCGTTCCTCCGTGCATCCCAAGACATCGAATATCTTGGTAATTTGCTTGACCCATGTTTCGCCATGATCGGATCCGCTTTCCCTTAAATTCGTGGTCCCAACTCTTTAAACCGCTTGGTTTGTGACAACCCGTGAATTGCTATCATTTCCTCCCGTATTTTGAACACGAGTCTCCTCGTCGATTTTTTGCATGAACTGCAAAACTTCTAAACATCCCCTCGCTCATCAAATGCTCAGTGGTGTTGTTCATGGGAGGAACATTGCCACCACTGTGTACGCGTTTTCCTCGTTGGTGAGTACAAAGCGTCTCCACGGTCTCATTTCCATTGTTAATATTCTCACGACATTCTCAAATACCGCCATAAAACAAAGGTTAATTAAGGAAATCAATATATCACATAATATCCTATATATCCCAACCAACTAACAAATAAGCTTAGGTAGGACACACTAGCGAAGGATTTATTAATCTCTCCCTCCTAGTTCTATTCCCCGATCTCCGCCAGAGATCATATCCCTAAGCTCGATACCAACTTTAACGCCCCAAAATAGGTATACATCACCCATTTCGAAGTTTTCAATACATGGTATGTAAACAACTACAACTTTATTATTACAACAAGAAATCGTGAGTTTGAATACAAATATTATCTTCTAGACAATATCTATACTCAAATAAATCCTCATCACATTTATTGATACATTATTTTACAAAAATGGTGAGGACTACTAAACAATTCTTTCTAAAACCTTCATTCCATACCCCAGACTGCAGTACTCGCTTATATTTTCGCCTCCCGAGAAGAAAAATGGAACAAAAAGGAAAAGGGTGAGCTCAACTAGCTCAAGAAGAATATTATGACTAAGATAATATACAACAAATTATCGTTAGTCTTCAACAGGAAAATCTAATAGAATACAATAGACAACAAATTTTAAATCAATATTCGCAATGAAATAATAATTCATTAGAAGAGTTAAGTAGAGAATGCAAACTACTATCTTCTATGTATGAATTTAAAAGTTCATCGCTCATCCTTTATCCCCGTAACATCAATCAATATACATCCTGAATCAAATATTCATCTTTGCACCACAAAGCCAAAGATATTCATCATTGGTCATGTTCATCTAAACACTGCTCATCTTTGCACTACTACCAAAGATATTCTTCAGAATCATTCATCTTCAAGGCTTATAGGCCAAAGATATTCAATAATATCATCATTTAAGACCGAGGATGATGAAAATATTTTAAAGAAACGAATCCAAATTGAAACAAAATGACAAGGATTAAGGATTAAGGATTAAGGATTCGTATTTTTGTTTTATCCATGTTCAAAAATACCTCAAAAATAATCATAGTGGTGTAAAATTCAAGAATGATCAAAACATGGATACAATCAAAGCTAGTATCCAGAATAGATATTTTGGACAAAAGAAGAAATTTTATTTTTCGGTGAATAGTGCCGTATACGTGAATAGTTCCGTATACATGAATAGTAACTCCGACACCAAAAGATGGAAATTTCCCAAAAAACATCTTCACGCTTCATGAATAGTACTCGTGAATAGTAACTCATGAATAGTAACTCGTGAATAGTAACTCATGAATAGTAACTCGTGAATAGTAACTCATGAATAGTAACCCGTGAATAGTAACTCATGAATAGTAACCCCGACATGAAAAAGTTTCAAATTTGATAAAAGTTCCAACCAATATTTCAAAGACAATGATATCAAGAAATAATATCATTTGAGAAGAAAATAACATCCCTTACCTCGAAAAGATCAAGATTTAGTTGAAACACCTGGATATAGGCTATGACTTGGACTTGCACCAGTATAGCAATACTCAAAGTATACTCAAAATACTCACAAGAATACGCTCGATAATATAGAGAGAAAACTTCAATTTTCGGTGTGATTTTCAATTCTAACCTAAGCACACACTATTTATAGAAATTCTTAGAACACCAAAGCGTAAAATTTAATATAATAATAATATATTATATATATATTCCTACGCCAACCAAGACTCCTGAAATCAGCATGTTTACAAAAACATGGGGGCCAACCAAAACAATAAAAACATTTTTGTTGATATAAATAATTAAAACTTCCAAAAATCAATTATTTCGGAGCTTCGGAACTTCAATAATTCATAATAAATAGCCCTTTCATCAGAATCACGCGTGATTTTATAGGAAATTCAATTCTCTACAACTTTGCAGAAGAAAGTTTTTCCAAATTCCAAACAGAAATTGACCGAAATTCATAAACGGACGATTTTACAGGCTATAATCAAATTTCAGTCAAGAAATGGGGTCCACCGACACACAAAACATGTTTTAAACATTTATTGCAACAAAAATACTCTTCCTCCTTGTATACTCATATATCCCACATTCATTATAAAAATATCACCGTTAATATATTATTAAAATAATATATTTAAATGAATTATTTTATCAGAAAATGATAAAATATTAATTTTCAACAATTGTCATTTTAAAAATTTTCTCCATCTATATCCACATAAAATCAATATTTTCCTCATCATATAAATCAATAATTAATTATTCACAAATAATATTACAGAATCACAAGATCGGGCAACCGTGTAGCTCCCAGAAAGAGGGGCTTTCAATAAGAATTTCTCTCATCTTGCCGCTTGATTAGGTGACCAAACCTCTCCTTAGATGTAACTTTCTAGACATTGCCAATAATGTTATCTAATAATATTATTCAGATAATATGAATTATTGCTTCGATAATGAAAAATATGTGTAATGACAATTATTCAAAAACAACAAAGAATATAAAATATCAACGCAAAGAATTATTAACTCAATAAAATAATTGATAAAGAATTACTATAACCATTATTGAGTAGTGCCTTTTTACGTAAGAATCAACAATTGGTGCAATACCGTAATGCTATCGTGTTTTAACCACCGGGTATTTTAACGAAAGATAATCTGTAATAACTACGCCTAGTTATTTTTAAACAACTTATATTTGTGCGTTTCTTCATCCAATCGCTTTCAGTTATGGGGCCCACAAAAGATCGCGGCGTTGCATTTAATATTCCCCGACAAGCATTTAATATTCCACGACCAAAACTAATATTCCCGAACAATAATGAATATTTTATCACCACTTGCTTATTCAAATATTTATGCATTTTACCCATAACTAACCACATTAATCAAATCCACCCTTACTATTTCAAAATAATAAATAAAGGAAATTCCTTTTTATTTAAAAATTTTGGGGTCTTATATATATAGCCTTGTGGTGACACAACAAACTATATATAAATAAAATAGGTAGACAACTTTTGTCAATTACATCAACTACGCAACTCATTTTCTTTTTGCCTCTTAGATTATTTTGATCAAGTGGTGGCACATCCGAATCAAAATTATCCAAGTTAAGTCCGACCTAGCACTCCATATATTCAAAAAAGAAAAATATCATCCTTGTGGTGACACAACAAAATAATATTGTTCAATTTTCTTTATAAGCATCAAATGTTATAAATTAACATCTTAAATACTTAATACTTGCCTTGTGGTGACACAACAAACTCATATTAAATATTTAATACTCTATTAATTTTATCATGCTAGAAGGCGATGTTCGATATTCCAAATATCTTTGAACGCTTAGGACTTAATATAAAAATTGAGGGGTTTGTTATTAATTTGTCTCATCTTGTTGTGGCATTTATTGCATACATATATATATAAAATACGCGTATATTAATGAACATGCGAAGCATGTTTGCATAATATATAATATATATAAAGTATAAGCATGCACATATAGAATACTATATTCTACCCGGATTGATTATGGACTTTTATTCTAGTTTGGTTCACTAGAGCCACCAAGTGAACCAAAAGGTCAAACCCTAGGGTGCAAGAATTAATATTTAAATATAACTATTACATTTAAACCCTTGGGCTCCATTACAAACTGGTCTTCATGCGCTCCTCGATCTTTGATATCTAATTCTTCAAAATTTATTCTTACTATTCCTATTACAAAACTATTTAAAATAAATAGAAATCTTGATCAGCAGTCAAGGGGAAGTACATAGGAGGGAGATAGAATTTACATTAAGAAAAATTAGAGAAGACGAGGTACGCAGACCCCATTTAATAAAACCCATACATTCATGCATCCAACTAAAATAAAATCCCATCATATTGGTCAATAGTCCATAATCAATCCCATTTATTTTCATACACATCACCATATGCATCAATAAATAACATTCATCTTATGAATAATAAACATTTAATATATATTGATATCATTTAATGGGCAACTTTAGTTAGTATAAAATCTATTTTTGAATCAAAATAAACTCCTTTATTTTAATCCAAATTTAAATCAAAATAAAACTATTTTATTTTAATTTATCTAATTTTGAATAAAATAAACTATTTTATTTTAATCAAAATCTTTAATCAAAATAAACTCTTTTATTTTAATTAATTATGGAATCCAATTCCATGTAAAAAAAAAAATAACTCCTTTATTTAAGGAAACACTAATTTTCTTTCCTATTCACAAATAAACTCTTTTATTTTGAATAATATGAAATCTTATTTCATATTTAAATAAACTCCTTTATTTAAGGAAACACGGATTTTCTTTCCTATTCACAAAGAAACTCTTTTATTTTGAATAATATGAAATCCTATTTCATATCTAAATAAACTCATTTATTTAAGGAAAGATATAATCCAATTTCAACTCTAATTAGTTATCATGGAATCCAATTCCAACTCTAATTAGTTAGCATGAAATCTAATTTTAAAATTAAAATAAACTTTATATTTTAATATAAAATAAACTTTTATTTTAATATTAAAATAAAATTTTATTTTAATAATAAAATTATTAAGAATATTATATATATATAATAATAAAACCAAAATCGTTATTATATATAAATAATAATAATCACGGTTTTACAGGAGGAATTATCCTTTGCTTATTCCTTGAATTCCAGTAAAGTGACTCACTTTGAAATCCATGGTTTTTAATAGCACCTGCTCCATGTTTCTTGATTTTTTTTATTTATTCCGTGCATGTAATAAATGCATTAACCGGATTGCAAGGAAAATCACATGTAACTTTTCCTTTCAAGCTTCTGCCAAGTCAGCAGCTTATTCCCCTTTTAATGATAATCCGTGCATGTCCTTCCTGTTGCTATCCTTAATATATATATGATTTCGGTAATATATATATGATTTCGGTACTATGCAGCATCAAGGCAGAAACACCTTTTTTTTTAAAAATAAATTTTATACAATAAAATTATGCCCAATTAAATTGTTCTAAACACATATCAATATAGATATTAAATTAAAATAATTAATAATTTACATAAAGGTTTGGCTCGATGCCATCGTTAGGTTTTTGTAATATTCATGAACGCAATCAAATTGCAAAAATTAGTGGAAACGTGTAAAAATCAGAGTTTAAAATTTTACAAACCATATATACCCGGATCACCCTTTATGCACAATTATTAATTAAACGAAAAGATATGAAGAACAAGAATCATACCTTGAAGATTCGAGCTTCCTCAGGTACAAGTTCACCTCCAATCCTTTTCGCGTTCAACTTGAATCCACTGGGTTTGGTTCCTTCCTTTGATCAACGTTAGCCACCCAAATGTTTGGCCTCTAGAGGTGATCCACCAAGGAAGAAGAAAATTCAAGAAGAAGGGGTATTGGCTCAAACCCTAGTTTTTCCTATCTCTATAGAAAAAGGGCGTACTCTCCAACAAATTGGAATTATTACGTACTTCAGATATCTGATATAAGACTCTTCTTATAAAGATATCAAGTAACCTTATTTAATAAAATAAGGTATTATTTAATTAAACTCTTTTAATTAAATGGGCTCCCTAATCTTATTAGGGATAATTAATTAAACTCCTTTAATTAATTTTTCCTCCTAATCCAATTAGGAATAAATGAGAGTACTTATATTAAATTAATTCCTAAACTCTTTTAGAAATTAAAATAATAATAATAATTGTAATAATATTAATAAGACTCTCTTATTAATTTATATTTAATATTTCTAAAATATTAAATAATAAATATTAAGCTATTTAATTTATTTTATCACCATAGATTAAATTAAATATACTTAACATATTATTACGATTATGCCATTAACTTCTTAAATAATTATTCTTCCTTTTATGGTGTGACCCTTTAGGTTCTCCATATTAAACCTAGGTTGTGAATAAATCAATTAGAACAATTTAATCTTATTTAAATAAATAAATTAAACAATTAATTTATTTAAATAAATAATATTTATTCTACAATAGGATAAGCCTCCCTAATGATCAACGACTTTCCAGATAATATAGATTTCAACATTAATCATAAAAGAACCTTTGAGTAAATAGTTACCGCACAATTCAATCCTTCCACCATGCAATGTCCCAATTAAATATAAGACATGGAATTATCACAAGTCTTATTTTATTTAATTATATGTATTTCGACTCTTAAATGTACAACTCCAAATAATGCAAATTAGAAACTCTTTTCTAATTTCATTCTGCCTTGGCCAAGGACTACTGGGTTGTCATTTATCGAATCACATAAGACATTTCTCTTCCTTTATTAGAAGTGGTAGATTCTTTATTGATCATACATTATCTCCATGTATAACTTATTATACCCAAGCATACCCTTTGATATACCCTAAGGGTCTTACGGAATAAGTCAAAGTATAACTCATCATACATAAGATACTATGATGATCTCAAGTCCAAGGATTACTTGTACTACTATCACTACTGTGAATTACTATCGACAGCAAATAAAACTCCATTAGGTATTCCTTAGCGAGCCACGCTCAAATTGAACTTATTCTCTAATAAGCACCTACATACTTGCTTTAATGTCTCCACACAAATGATCATGAGATCAATCATCCTCATCCAATGAAGCAAGCAACGTGTGTACCAATCTATCCGGATTCACTAATCCCCAATTTAGTAATCCAATGATTGGGAACTATTTTAGTTTTAAGCTTTCTAAGAATTTAGATCTCATTAGAATGATCATCATCATTATTCTAAAAGCATTGCTTAAAACTATGGGTTTATCACATATTATAAAACAACATCATGTAGATAATTAAAAGCCTTTAATAAATTAATACTTTTTATTAATAAATGAATAAGATTGTTACAAAGTATATGCTTTATCATCAAACATGATTGGCTTGTGTGCATACTACTTTCAGCAACTTGGTAACTTCTCACAATCATTAGGTTTCAACCCTTAGGGTTTGACCCTTAGGGTGTAACCCTAAGATTACACAAATTTATGATCTAGTATTTACTAATTAAGATTAGGGTTCCCTAATTATAATAAAGTTTACTAATCACATTCAAGCTTGCTAATTAGGGTTAAGGCTTCCTAATTAACATTAAACTCTATAAATTAATAATTAGGTTTTCTCTAATTGTACATCAAGGTTTCCAACATTAGAAATTAGGGCTTTCCAATTAATCAATTAGGGTTATCCCTAATTATACTTACAATTAATCACATAAAAACTTTATACTTATCTTCTAGCTTTCCAATTAGGGTTTTAATAATCGAATTAGGGTTACAGATTCCCGAAACTGAAATTAGGATTTCCATTGCCGGTAATAGGGTTTCTTATCAGTTGATAAGGTTTTCTAAATGAACGTCGAGGTTTTAATATATTATTAGGGTTTATGACTGATATAGTTTATCCAGTCAACCCTTAACCACATACTGTACACATATATGACCACATACACAGATGCTCTTAACACTATAGACCTTCACCAAAAGTTTTTAAATTCCCAAAATTCACTCCTAAAAATGTTAAATACATACACTTATTTTGTGTCTAGGTTTATTATTTAACCTCTATTCAATATTTTAAGATTTTATAAAATTGTCTAAATTCTCGGGTTATCACATGGAACGTATACACAATGTGTTTCACTTGTCAGTGTTTCGTCCCTATAAACTGGACTACAAACACGTAATAGAGTACGAATCTATTCAGATAGAAAAAGACTTAACGTATGAAGAACTTCCTGTTCAAATTGTTGACAGGAAGGAATAAGTCATAAGAAATAAGATAATTCCTTCGGTGAAGATGATTTGGAGGAACCACAATGTCGAAGAAGCAACGTGGGAACTCGAAAGTAAAATGAAGGAAAATTTTCCTTATTTGTTTATGTAATTATAGCGAGATTCTGGGGACAAAATCCTTATAAGGGGGTAGAATGTAACGCCCGAGAAAATCGGATTTTTAAATGAATTAAATTTTTATTTGATTATGTGGATTAAATGAATTTAATTGATTATTTATGTGAGTAAGCTGTATAAAGGTTGTTCTATGACCTAGAATGTGTGGATGTGATTAGGATTCTGGTTATGTGTGTGACGCCTCCAAATCCTGGTATCTTCCAACCCGACATATGGTGCTCCACGGTGCTACAATTCACACAAATATTCAATCGAAATGCCTCAAAAGAATAAATATGTCTTATATATATTGCAAATCAATATTACCATTCCTCAGGTTCTTTATAACTGTTACATTTGTTCTTATCATAATATCAAATATTATCATTACAAACATATACTATTACATAAGTAATCTACAGGTTCACCTTTGCCTTTCCTTTATCCTTGCCGGATCCTTCGGTCGTTCGGTCTTAGCTGCATTCATATGGTTCAAGCAAGAGTGAGTATAACTAACTCAGAAAGTACAACAATTTCATTTAACAATATGCTTGAATCATACAAATCATATATCTTCAATAACTGAACAATAGTTATGAAGTACTATCGATAATTCAAAATAGCACTTCTCGTTTCTTTAAAACGTTTTACAATGACAATATTCAATAAAACATCAATTCCAATCCAAGACCTTGAGCATTTCATACTTTTTTTGAAAAGGACATCCCGTCACTATGTCCATAAGTCCGGGATTACTTACGACCACGTCTAGGTGATCAGCCTATAGTACTCTATGTTGATCAACACTACATTCTTTAAACGTATGTACGTTTAAGTTGTGGCAACCTCATGTGCCTGTCATTTGACGACAAAACATTTTAGCATACTCAGTCTTCATTTAAAAACTATACCAATATAGTTTGGTAAAATATTAACCATACTTAAATAGATTATAAGAAATCCAACATATCGTAAGTCTAGCCGAAAGAATTCTCTTTGACTTCATTATACATCAATTCATGCGTAAGAATACATGAATCACGAAACCTGTCTAGATTGAACATAGAAAAGGGTAAGAATACTTGCCTTTAGAATCTACTACTGTTATTACACGCTTACTTTAAGTCTTTAAGGTCTCTACAATATATGATCACATAACATAACACATTAGGCCATGAATAAACATGCATGGTTCCTAATGAATCTTACCCTTCTTCTCAATCTAATCATGTATTAGATACGATACTATTGGTTCCGGCTTTCCGTTTATAGTTTACATCGTCATTACGTTCATGTTCAATTGATTATCTTCAACCTTTAGTTATCATCCTTAAGGTTTAAAATACTTTAAACAATGCTACATTAAGTTAATTAATGTTGTAATATATCATTAACCAACTACCTTCCTTTTTATCTTCAAAACTTTTTTCATCGTTAAAACCTAAGGTCGAAATGCATGGCCAACCCTTGTTTCATAACTCGCATTGTGGCGTGAGTTTCCAGTAGGACTCCCTCTCTCTTGGCGCCATGGCGCTAATCTTTCTTTTCTCTCAGGCTGCATCATGGCGCCACTCTCCATGTGTATGGGTTTAGACTCGGTGCACAAGACGAGTCTCGATTCAATCATTTACACATAACACTACTGTGTGAAACTTCGAAGAGATGATGATGATCGCATTGCAGTGGCACAGTACACCATTATTATGCTCATTTGGCGCCATGGGCAAGCTCTGTGCACCAGACATTGAAAAATTTTGTTTTGCTTAACGAACTTCCTGGACTCCAAATTTGATCATTTTAAGTCTGAATTAACTTTTTCAAAAGCCATTAGCTCACAAATCATATACTCTACATTTTCATGCAAGAATTTTACATTTTTAACTTTGTTAACTCAAAATTCACCCATGAGTTCATTTTTAACGAAAATGATAAACGTTCATGAACGTTCAACGCTCGTTTCTTCGTTCTAAGTCAGAATTCGGTTATTTTTGAGTCCGCAACTCTATAATGCCAAGTAAGACTTGTTCCCATTGAAAACCAACATTTCCGAGCTCAATATCAAAATTTGATTTCTAATCCGAGAATTTCACGAAGTCGACGATTATTGTCCAATCGTGAGAATTTAGGCATAATTTCGTTACTTATGATTTGTTCATCGTTTTAAATGGACTCTATCCATCACATTAACATCTCAACCTATATATTATATCAACTTATTTACATGATAAGTTACTACTTATTCTTCACGAGTTTATAACTTATCAAAGTATAAACTACATATAGTTTCATTTCTCATGACTTATAATAGTTTAAGTCTTCTAACCAAGATCTTTACATCTTCTTATCATACAAACCTCATTCATGTAAACATGTTACAAGTCTTACAAGTTCTTCCTTAGTTCATAGCTTATCTATGAACAAAGTGCTTATTCACGGCTTATTAAGACTTAAGTCCTTAGATTATTCATTCTTATCATTTCTTAGCATACATGTCAATTAATCCACACCTCTCTTATCAACCTACAATGGTAGAGATGGAAGACTAATGACATAGGATCATTACCTTTGATGAACTAGCTTTTCTTCTTCTTTTCTAATAATGGAAGTCTAGCTTATTCTTTCTTATTCTCTCTAACAAATAAGCACTTAACTTGTTGGTGAAAATTAACAAACAACAAATGAAATCCTAAGCTTCCTATTTATAGGATTTTCTAAGTTAGTGGTATAATAGACAAAAGCCAATCCCACCTCCTTAATACACCTCCATACTATTCATTACCTCACATCTAAGTTAACTTCCTCCTCACCTTAATTACTTGGCCATTACATTTTTTCCTTGGTCATCACATAATTATCTTGGTCACCAAGATTAACCATATGATCATGGGTTGCCCCATGGGTCACCCTAACCCATTGGATTAATAGCTTGGGCTTAGGTTTAATTAACTTATCTTAAGCTTTTGGGCTTGCATTAATTTACTTTAACAACCACTTGGGCTTTAACATTACTCACACATGGGCTTGCACATTAACTTCTATTGGACTTTACAAATTGCTACACAATCCCGCAAGTCCATTTCATTTGGCTAAAAGCCTTATAACGAATTATTTACGTATTATTCTCGTATTCTAACTCGTATACTAATTCATAATATATGATATTCCATCATCCATACATACTCGTATAATAATTCACATCATACTCGTATTCGTTACCTCGTACAATACATACATATCATACGATCATTACACTAACTTCTTAATGCTTTATTTTCCATAACGTTCTCAAATTAAGTCCGCAAGTGAAAAATTACGTTTTCTATACTTGAATTATTATTACATAATCCAACTTACTTTGATATTTTATCGTAATTTATTTCTCAAAAGTTCAAAAATAATTCCCGAGCAGAAATTAATAAATAGTGTTTTTCGAAAAATTTCTCGAAAAACTTTTATTTCCGTCTTAGAAATTCAAACACTTTAATTCCTTCGCGTAGTCCAAATACTACGACATTCCGATTCCCACGTTGCTTCTTCTACATTATGGTTCTTCCATAACACCTTCACGGAAGGTATAACTTTGTTCCGCAGAACTTGCTCTTTTATATCGATAATTTGAATCGGCATCTCTTCGTACGTTAAGTCTTTCTAGATATAAACCGGCTTATAAGGACGTAACCCAGATACGTGAAACACGTTATGTATTCATTCTAGGTCTGGAGGTAATGCTATCATATAAGCTACCTCACCTACCCGTTTTAACACTTCAAAAGGTCCTATAAACCTTGAACTTAACTTTCCTTTCTTCCCAAAGCGTATCTTTCCTTTCGAGGGAGATACCTTTAGAAACACGTAAGAGCCTACTTCAAATTCCCTATTTTCTCGATGCGATTCTGCACACTTGTTCTGTCTGTCTTGAGCTGCTACGAGACACATTCGTATCAACTTTACTACCTCCGCTGTCTGTTGTACCAATTCTGGCCCTAGCATTCAGCCTTCTCCCACTTCGTCCCAACACAAAGGTGTCTGGCCCTAGCATTCAACATACACATGCTTGCATGATAACTATTGTTATACGCAAACTCTACTAATGGTTGATGATCATCCCAACTACCCTTGAAATCCATGATGCAATGTGACAACCTGAGAATTTAGAAAAATATTCAAATCATAATTGATTTATTTAAGGTTCAATATTAGGACCTAGACAAAAAATAAGTGTATGCGTTTGATATTTTTGGGAAGGAATTTTGAGGATTTCAAAATTCTGTGAAGGATTTTGGTGAATCATTTAGGATTTAGTGTATATGTTCTGTGTATATGGTATTATATGTGTTCAGAAAATGGTTAAGGGTCAAGGGTTGACCAAATAAACTATATCTGTGTCAAACCCTAATCGTATATTAAGAACGTCAACGTTCAGTTAGAAAATTCTTACAAATTATAAGAAACCCTAAAATCGATTCTGAAAACCCTAATTTCAGTTCTGAGAAGTTGAAAACCCTAATTTGGGAATTCAACTGCTAGTATAAGGTTTAATGTTCTTAATTATAACCTAATTAGGGAAAACCCTAATGATTTACTTGAATCCCTAATTTTAAATTGGAAATCGTAATTCTTGGATTATAAACCCTAATGCATGATTATGAAATCTAATTGCTAAATCAACAATTTTAATTAGGAAATATTAGTCTTAATTAGCAACCTTGAATTATGATTAGGAAATTTTAAATATAATTATAGAATCCTAATTATAATTTGGAAATATTAATTTTTGATTTTTAAAACCTAATCTTGAAATCCTAGAAAATTAAATTTTTAGAACCTTAGGTTTTAACCCTAAGGGTTAAAAACTAAGGGTTATAGCAAATGACAAGCATGCCTTTAAAATTAAATGGGAAATGACCAAAATTCCCTTTTCTTAAACCTTAAGTAAAAGATTGCACAATCTTGTGAGTCATCAAGTCTAATGTTTATCCCAAGTGCCTTAAATCATCCAAAATCAGATATGTGTGCCACCTATACCAACTAGATACATTGAATCAAAGAAATCAAAAACTAAAGTAAGTAAAAACCTTACTTTATTTCTCATTCATGTCCAACCCATTCTCTCTCTAGCTTTTCGAAATTTGGAGGGAGAGAGAGAGAGAGAAGATGAGCCATGATCAGTTCATAGATTTCCATAATCGGATAAAAGATCAGAAGTTCAAGGATCAAAGCTCAAAAATGGTATAAACCCTAAATTCTAGAAATCCTTAAAGATTTTTGTTAACGTTATGATTTGTTGTTTAAAGTTGTGTTAGGGGTGTCATTTAGTGATCTAGGTTGTTATATCCCAGATCTATAACATCAAAGTGCTCAAAAATCAAGTTTTTAGAAATTGACTTTGAACCCTAAAAAGTTGTCTGACAGCTATATGTTAGGGCCTCTAGATTCTTCTATGTTAGATGTTTATGGTGTTTTATGTTATGTATATATTTTGTGCCATGTGGTCTATGTTCTGAAACTTGAAACAGGGTCAAAGCATGTCTAGATCGTAAGATAGGAGAAGTCAAACTGCGTTGACCAACCACGACCATCTGGGTTCTGGGCAGCCCAGAAACCCAGAATGGGTCTGACAACATTTTGGTGGCTTCGGATCTTACTGATTTTTGTTCGTTTAGCCATCTTGTTGTTGTGATCATATAGACTTGTAGCGCCCCCAAATTCGGGTATCTTCCAACCCAACAGATGGTGCTATACTGTACAAACATTTATACATTCATTCAATTGAAAAGTCTCAAAGAACGAACAAAACTTCTATATATTCAAATTAATATTTACATTTCCCAGGTTCTAAACCCATTACAAAGGTTCTTTGTCATAATATTCATTACATTACAACAATAGCCTATATACTATTACAAGATGCCTTTAATAATCTCGCCTTTTAGCTTTTCCTTTATCCCTATTCGATCCTTCTCAGATTTCATTTTAGTCGCATTCATATGGTTCAAGCAAGAGTGAGCATAACTAGCTTAACAAGTATAACAATTTCAATAACAACATGCTTGATACATATGAATCGTATATCTTCGATAACTGAATAATAGTTATGAAGTACTATTGATGATTCAAAATAGCACTTCATCTTTCTTTCAAAATGTTTCACAATGAATAATATTTAGTAAAACATACACTCCGGTCAAAGACCTCGAGTATTCATTCTTTCTTTGAAAAGGACAACCCGGAACTAAGTTCGTAAGTCCGATATTACTTACGAGCACTTCTAGGTGATCAACCTATTGTACTCAATGTTGATCAACACTACATCCATTAAACGTGTGTACGTTTAATCATTTGACAACCTCACGTGCCGGTCGTTTTACCGACAAAACATTTGTTTAACATTCCAGTCTTCTTTTGAAAACTATATCAAGTATTTGACAAAAGATAACAACATTTTGATAACAGATGAATAGATTATCAATAATCCACTTAATATATATTAAGTCTAGCCAAAGGAATTGGCTTTAACTTCAACATACATCAATTCATGCGTAAGGATACATGAACTTCAAAAATTTATTCAGATTGAACTGAGACAAGAGTTAGAATACTTGCCTTTAATGTCTGCTACGATGTAATTTACTTTACGTTCAAGTCTTTCAAGTCTCTACAATACATGATCACATAATGCCTTATATTAGGTCACATATAATCAAGTATGTATCTGACTATATCTTACTCTTCATCTCAATCTAATTGTGTATTAGATTTGATTACTATTCATTCTGGTTTATCATTATGTTTACATTCATTCGACTAGGTTATCTCAACCTTTATACAACATCTCTAAGGTTTAACAAAGTTGAAACAATGTTACATTACATTCCTTAAAGTGTGTTCACTTTAAATCAATTACCAATCTTTCTTTGTATTTATAAACTTTCATTACTATCCATATTCTCGAGACCTGGCATGCATGGCGCCAATTTATAACTATATCTCACATGCACGCAGCAGCAGATGGAGTCCTTACTTTCAGCCATGAGAGGTCCTGACTTCATGGGGCCATGGCATGAAGTTTCAGAGAGGTCATGCACTGTTCACATGATTTACATTGTGACGCCAAATAGTATTAGGGTTCAAGCATGCACATGAAGTTTCTAGTGTACTCTTGACATCGTTATATGGAGTCATGGCGTGACCAATTTGGTCTAGGGTTGGTGCCGCGGCGCCAACTCTGTGCACCAGAAAAAAATTCAGTCCAAGAAATTTAGTGAACTTCCCGGGCTCATAACTTCTTCGTTTTAAGTTCTAATTGGCTCGTTCAAAAGCCTACGGTTCACAAATTACATAATCTACGCGTTCATGCAAGAATTTTATCTATTCGACTTCGTTTGATAAAAAATCACCTATTAGTTCATTTTTAATGAAAACGATAAACGTTCGTGAACGTTCAACGCTCGTTTCTTCGTTCTAAGTCGAAATTTGCTCATTTTCGAGTTCGCAACTCTTAAATGACGAACATGACTTGTCTCCATTAGAAAATAACATTTCCGAGTTCAAACTCAAAATTTGACTTCTAATCCGGGAATTTCACGAATTCGACGATTATCGTCTAATCGTGCAATTTTCGAAAAATCTTCATTACTTAAGATTTGTTCATTACTTCACTTGCATTCATTTCATTCTATAAACATCTTCACATACTTAATACACCAACTTATACCCATGGTTGGATTTTGACTTATTTCTTCATAAGTTTATAACTTGATAAATTATAAACTAATTTTGAACTCATCATTCAAGACTTATGATAATTAAAGTTTCTTAATCATCATACCTATATATTCTCAACATATAGTTTTACTTATGTATACTTGATACATATGATCATACAAGTTCTTTTACTTCCATATTACTTATATTAATAAACTCATTACAAGTTCATAATACTTTCACATAAGTTTATAACTTATGCTAGCTTAAATGACTTATTACCAACTTATAAGGCTTAAGTTCATTACTTACACATACTTCTTACTTTTTATCATTCATGTTCCTTAGTACAAACTTTTCTTATCAACCTATCATGATAGAGATAGAAGATAATTGGAGAAGGGATCTTACTTTTGAAGTTCTTGGTAGAAAGTCTTCTTCTTCTTCTCTCAAATGAAAGTGACTTATTTGTAACTTAAACTCTCTAACAATTAAGCACTTTGAGAAGTTTGAATTTAATTGAACAACTAACAAATGGCTAGCAAGCTCTTCTATTTATAGAATTTCCAAGATTAGGGTAGATTAGTCTTTACACAAATCCACCTCCTTACTATTCATTAATTGGCTAGCTCAAATCTTATCCTTTGCTTGACCACTACTCATAAGTCTTGATCATTACTCCTAATACTTGATCATTACACTAACTTGGTTACCACATCAACTTGGTCACCACTTAACTTGATCACTACTTTAACTTGATCACCATATTAACCATATTAATATGGTTTGCCCCCATGGGTCACTCAACACATGGTTTCTAGCTTGGACTTGGATTAAATAAATCCTTGGGCTTTGCTTTTAACAAACATTCACATGATTATTAATTCAATAGTTGGGCCTTAACCTTAATCGACTGGGCTTGCATATAAAATCCTAACCAATCTTTACAAGTCCATTAATATTACATAATACATATACATATAGTTTATGCATTATTCTCGTATTCTAATTTATATAGAATTTATATACGATAATTCATCCTTCATATAAACTCGTATATAATACTTCGTATTATACTTGTTTTCATTCCTTTGCACAATACCAAAGTATTATACAATTATTACTTTACTCATTTCTACTTCGCTTTACTTAATGTTTATAACTTATGTCCGCAAACTAAATATTACATTTTCCATAACTAGATTATTATTACATAATCCGTCTTACCTTAATATTCTATCATTACGTATTTTTTGGAAATTCAAAAATAAATCCCGAGCAAATACCGATGAATAGTGTTTTTCGAAAAATTTCTTGAAAAACTTTTATTTTCGTCTTGGAAATTCAAACACTTTAATTCTTTCACGTAGCTCAAATACTATGACATTCCAATATCAATAGGTTATAGAATGACAACCATCTTGATAACACATAAAATATAATTTTATTATTATTTAATTTAATAAAATCATTTTACAATAAGATTCAATTTCTGGCCGTTACATTCTTCCCTTATAAAGATTCTCGTCCCCGTAATCTCGCTTTACTTTTTAATCAAATAGATGAGGAAAATATTTCTTCATCTTTTCTTTCTAATTCCCACGCTGCTTCTTCTAAGATCGTGGTTCTTCCATAATACCTTTTACCGATGGTATTAGATTTTTGTTCCGCAGAACTTGCTCTTTTCTATCAATGATTTGAATCGGCGATTCTACATAGGTTAAATCCTTCTCGATATGAATCGGCTCATACTTGATTACATGCTTATAATCCGGCTTATACGGACGTAACACAGATACGTGAAACACGTTATGTATTCGTTCTAGGTCTGGAGGTAATGCTATCACATAAGCTACCTCTCCCACCCGTTTTAATACTTCAAAAGGTCCTATAAACCTTGGACTTAACTTCACTTTCTTTCCAAAGCGTATCTTTCCTTTCCAGGGGATACCTTTAGAAACACATACGAACCTACTTCAAACTCTCGGTTTAATCTATGCGAGTCCGCATACTTCTTTTGTTTGTCCTGAGCTGTGACGAGACGCATCCAAATTAACATTACCACATCCGCTGTTTGCTGCACCAATTCTGGTCCTAGTATCCGACATTCTCCCACCTCATCCCAACACAATGGTGTTCTGCACCTTCTTCCGCATAAAGCTTCATATATGCAAGATACCTATGCTTGCATGATAACTGTTGTTATACGCAAACTCTACAAGTGGTAGGTGATCATCCCAACTACCCTCAAAATCCATGACGCAAGACCTCAACATGTCTTCTAATGTCGAATTTTTCTCTCGCTCGCCCATCGCTTTATGGATGATAAGTCGTGCTTAACTTCAATCGTGTTCCCAAATCGTTTTTGCAAACTTCTCCAAAAGTTCGATGTGAATCGTGGATCACGATCCGACACAATCGACATCGGTACTCCATGTCTGGAAATAATTTCCTTGACATAAAGTTTAGCTAACTGGTCTAAGTTATACTTGACCCTAATCGGTAAGAAGTGAGCCGATTTCGTCAATCGGTCGACTATTACCCAAATCTAATCGTACCCTTTTGCCGTTGTTGGAAGTCCCACCACGAAATCCATCGAGATATGCTCCCACTTCCATTCTGGAATTTCCAATGACTGTAACAATCCACTGGGTCGTTTATGTTCGGCCTTAACTTTTTGACAAGTTAAGCACCTACTCACATACTCTGCTATTTCTCTCTTCATGTTTGACCACCAAAAACTCCGTCGAAGGTCTTGATACATCTTAGTGCTACCAGAATGTATCGAGTACCTTGAACTATGAGCTTCTTGTAATACTTGATCCTTTAATTCCATCTCATTCGGAACCCAAATTCTTCCTTCAAATCATAATAATCCCTCATTATCAAGACTATACTTAGTATCTTCCTTCTCGGATAATCGCTTCTTCATTTGGTTACACATCGCACTTGAGTTGACCTCTCCTGACTCTCTCTACGATGGTAGATTGCATCTCCGTCAGAAAAGTATATCATCCCGATTCACTCGGCATCTTTAATTCTATTTCCATCCTAGCCATCTCTGTTATTAACTCATTTTGAGCTGTTAACATGGACAACTTTTCTCGACCCTTCCTACTTAAGGCGTCGACAACTACATTGGCTTTTCCAGGGTGATACAGGATTTCACAATCGTAATCCTTTATCAACTTTAGCCATCTTCTCTGTCTTATATTCAACTCCTTCTGAGTGAAGATATACTTTAGACTCTTATGGTCTGTGTATATCTCACATTTCTCCCCATAAAGATAATGCCTCCATATCTTTAGGGCAAATACTACCGCGGTTCTAGATCATGAGTAGGATAAACTTTCTCATAATCCTTCAACTGTCATGATGCATACGCAATGACTTTGCCATGCTGCATGAGCACACAACCAAGTCCTCTATGCGAAGCATCACTATACACTATGAAATTTCCTGTGTTGTCTGGCAATGACAAAATAGGTGCTTCACTTAATCTTTTCTTCAGTTCTTGAAAATTGTCTTCACATTTATCCGTCCATACGTATTTCACCATCTTCCTTGTTAAATTAGTCAACGGGGTAGCTATCTTCAAAAAATCCTGGATAAACCTTCGATAGTATCCCGCTAACCCTAGGAAACTTCGCACCTCAGATGATTTTTTTTGGTTGTTCCCAGTTCATCATCGCTTCTACCTTCACCGGATCCATCGAATCCCTTCGTGGTCAATGACATGACCTAAAAATCAGACTTTCTCCACCCAAAAGTCACACTTAGTGAATTTCAGATATAACTTCTCCTTTCTTAGTGTCTCCAACACTAATCTTATGTTCAAAGATGATCTTCCAAGCGCCTTAGAATAGACTAGAATATCATCGATAAACACAACGATGAACTTGTCCAAATATGGTTTGAACACTCTGTTCATCATATCCATAAATGCAGCTGGTGCATTCGTCAACCCAAATGACATCACCAAAAACTCGTAATGAACATAACGAGTTCTGAATGCCGTCTTTGGTACATCTTCCTTCCTAACCTTCAACTGGTGATACCCCATCCGCAAATCTATTTTAGAAAAATACTTTGGCCCTTTCAACTGATCAAAAAGATCGTCGATCCTGGGCAATGGGTATTTATTCTTTATCAATAACTTGTTCAACTCTCGATAGTCGATACAAAGTCTTAACGATCCGTCTTTCTTCTTGACAAACAACACTAGTGCCCTCCACGGGGAAACACTTGGTTGAATGTACTTTCTATCCAATAGTTCCTATAACTGAACCATTAACTCCTTCATTTCACAAAGCGCCATACGCAGACGGTGTTCTTTCGAGACTTGTGCCGCTCCTGGCACAATGTCTATCACAAATTCGATCTCCCTATCCGGCGGTAAACCCGATAACTCACTTGGAAATACATCCATAAATTCGTTTACTATAGGTATTTGTTCCATGGTTGCTCCCACTCGCTGGGTATCAACAATATGGCACAGATAACCTACACACCCCTTCCTTAAAAATTTTCTAGTTTGTGTCATCGTAAGGCAACACGAACGTCCCAGCGATTTATTACCGTAAAATACTATAGGAGGTTGTTTCAACGTCCTGATGCTTACACATTTCTTTTGGCAATCTATAATTTCCCCATGGTTAATCAATCAATCCATTCTGAGAATTACATCGAATTCTCCCAACTTTATCGGTATTAAGTCTATCGATAACTTACAACCACGTACATCTACGAAACAACTCCTAGAATACTTTCAACAGGAATTATCTCTTCGTTTGCTTCCTTAATGTTCAAAGGTATAGGCAACTTTTCGGGAAGTAATTCTAGTCGTCTAGCAAAATCACATGCTATAAACGAACAAGTAGCACCCTTAATCAAATAGTATGTATGCATTTATGTTGTTAATCGAATAATACTAGAACTACATCCCCGATGCCACCGCATTCTTGGACCATTATATTAAAAGTGCGGGCCATTGATCTACTCGACCGAATTTGGACCACTAATAGCAAACTTACCGCTATTAGTTCCCTTATTTCCTTCCATACCCTTCTTGGGCAATTCTTCACTATGTGGTCGGGTTGATCCACATACAAAACATCCGTGGTTTTTTTTCTGATTTGGACAAGCTAGCTAAATATGCCCTTCCCGTCCACGCTATAACATACTACCTTTCCTTTGAGATGACTCCAAGTGAGTCTTCCCTTGTGCAGTTTTACAGCCTCCATTCTTCTCTCTTGAATCCCCTTGTTTCACTCCAGATTCCCAGAGTTAAAACCCTTCGTCTTTTGACCGTTGCCACTTCCACTGGCTCCCTCGATCTTGATTCCCCATCAACTTTCCCTTTGTTTTTCTTATCCTTGTGGTACTGGCTAAGAGCCTCATTCCCACCTTCGGCAATTATTGCCTTTTCTAATATGGTTCCAAAGGAAGTACTTTGAAACACAGAGATCCGGCTATAGAGCCAGGGTTTTAATCCCTTCTCGAATCTTCTAGCCTTTCTCACTTTAGTGTCATCTTGATGTGGAGCAAATCGTGCCAATTCATTAAACTTGGCAGCATACTGGGAAACTGTCATCTCCCCTTGTTTTAATTCAAGAAACCTCATTTCCATTCTCCCTTGCATACTCGTGAGAAAATAGTTTTCAAAGAAAAACTCCTTAAACCTCTCCCACGTTAGGTTTCCTATATCGGCCCTAGCCTGGTTTGCCTCCCACCGTAAGTTGGCCTCTCATTTCATCAAATAGGTTGCAAAGGCAACCTTTTGACCCTCCTCAACATTTGCTATTACAAATTCTTTCTCGATTTCTTTTACCCAAGTCCTGGCTTCTATAGGTCCGTAGTTCCTTTGAACTCTAAATGACCTACACTTTTAAAGTCCTTAAAAGTAGTAGCTCAGATTACTCTGTGAATTATGGGTACATTAGTCCCTCGTTCTATTAAATGCAACCGTTAAAAGATTAACGAACTCCTCTGCATTGATTAATCAGGACCACCCTCCGGTTGGTTAACATTAGTGTCTTGATTTTGTTGTCTCCTTGGCATGCATTTTTGTTGTTAAGAAAACAACACATCATTATTACTTTCTTCTTGTGGGTTAGTTATTATTTGTGATAAAACAATAACTCATACTCATTACTCAATATGTTCCATAAAAAGACTTATATTGATTCATAACTTGTAGTATAACACTACATTGTTTACATTACTCAGCCTTAGCTGATTACATTACCATCCTGCAATTACTTTCCAAAAATTGGGATTTACAAAAGACTACCCTGGATATACAAAAGAGGGTTTTACGTCACTACTAGATACATAATATTTACATATCTAATCTATTCTAGTCATAACTAGATTACATCTGCCGAATAGCATTCTCAAAATCTTTTTCGCCAAACCCAAGAATGACATCCCGACCGATGAAGGTGTCGAGTCCGCCTCGCTTCTACCGGACACCCAAACCACTTGTCATTGAAAATCCACATGAGAACTCCTATGTATATAGGACATCCTCTGCAACTTCTACTGTTTAGTCTTTAGCTCATGCTTGAGCTCAAAGACTTCACATTTCAGCTCTGGACCTTGTCCTTAGCTAGAATTCTATCATCGTGCTCCTCTTCCCACATTCCCTCCATGTTAGTCTTGTCCTCACGGACAGCTTGGAGTTCCTCTTTCAACTCCTTCACCTCTTGGCAGTAATGGACTTTCCTATCCAATACTGACATAAATAGTGCCTTCATCGATTCCCTCGTAGACAATTCCTCTTTAGGTGGAACCTGGTCAAAGGACATCACGTCCACTTCCTCCTTTAGCATGCCATCAAATATAGACATGTAGTCTAACTCGTTCGAGTCTCCAGACTCTATTGGTACCACCTCTGGCTCTATCGCTACGGGATTTGGTAGTATCTCTACCCGATTAACCGAATCCTCGCTCACTACATGTATATCTCTATACATATCATTTTCTCCTGACATCTACAATAAAACAATATAGTTTGATTATTACACGTCAGTAAAATAATAAAAACACATAATATAATATAATGCATTTTTATAAGGTTATATTTCATCTTTTACTTCTTTATTTAGGTTATGACTTAAGTTTAATCCCCTTAAGTTTTATAACCTAGGCTTTGATACCAACTTCAGAAGCGTCCCCAAATTCGTGTATCTTCCAACCCGACAAATGGTGTTATATCTGCATAAACATTCATACATTCATTCAATTGAAAAGTCTCAAAGAACGAACATAACTTCTATATATTCAAAGTAATATTTACATTCCCCAGGTTCTAAACCGATTACAAAGATTCTTTGTCATAATATTCATTAAATTACAACAATAGACCTATACTATTACAAGATAACTTAATAATCTGCCTTAGCTTTTCCCTTATCCTTATTCGATCCTTCGAGAAGTTCAGTCTTAGCTGCATTCATATGGTTCAAGCAAGAGTGAGCATAACTAGCTCAACAAGTATAACAATTTCAATAACAACATGCTTGATACATATGAATCGTATATCTTCGATAACTGAATAATAGTTATGAAGTACTATTGATGATTCAAAATAGCACTTCATCTTTCTTTCAAAATGTTTCACAATGAATAATATTCAGTAAAACATACACTCCTACCAAAGACCTCGAGTATTCATTCTTTCTTTGAAAAGGACAAACCGGAACTAAGTCCGTAGTCTCGATATTACTTACGAGCACTTCTAGGTGATCACCTATTGTACTCTATGTTGATCAACACTACATCCATTAAACGATGTACGCTTAATCATTTGGGAACTTCACGCGTTCGCTGCGTTTTATCGACAAAACATTTGTTTAACATTCCAGTCTTCTTTTGAAAACCATATCAAGTAGTTGACAAAAGATAACAACATTTTGATAACAAATGAATAGATTATCAATAATCCACTCAATATATATCAAGTCTAGCCAAAGGAATTGGCTTTAACTTCAACATACGTCAATTCATGCAAAAGGATACATGAACTTCAAAAACTTATTCAGATTGAACTGAGACAAGAGTTAGAATACTTGCCTTTAATGTCTGCTACGATGTAATTTACTTTACGTTCATGTCTTTCAAGTCTCTACAATACATGATCACATAATGCCTTACATTAGGTCACATATAATCAAGTATGTATCTGACTATATCTTACTCTTCATCTCAATCTAATTGTGTATTTGATTTGATTACTATTCATTCTGGTTTATCATTATGTTTACATTTTTTCGACTAGGTTATCTCAACCTTTATACAACATCTCTAAGGTTTAACAAAGTTTAAACAATGTTACATTACATTCCTTAAAGTATGTTCACTTTAAATCAATCACCAATCTTTCTTTGTATTTATAAACTTTCATTACTATCCATGTTCTCGAGATCTGCATCATGGCGCCATTTTTATAACTATAGCTCGAGTTGCATGAGCGTTAGTTTGTATGGAGAGGTCCTGACTTGGCCGCCATGGCATGAAGTCCTTACTTAATGGGCCGTGTTGTGGTATGAAGTTTCAAAGAAGTCATTGTCCTGCTCACGGCGCCGCCATGGCCACAAATAGTATTAAGGTTCGTGTTACACAGCACAAGTTTCTAGTGTACTCAGACACCGTTATTACATTATCATGGCAATGATGACTAATTTGTCTAGGGTTGAGCCATACACGCCAACAACCAGGCACCGTAAAAAATTCAATCAAGAAATTTAGTGAACTTCCCGGGCTCATAACTTCTTCGTTTTAAGTCCGAATTGGCTCGTTCAAAAGCCTACGGTTCACAAATTACATAATCTATACGTTCATACAAGAATTTTATTTATTCGACTTTGTTTGTTAAAAATTCACTTATTGGTTCATTTTTAATGAAAACGATAAACGTTCGTGAACGTTCAACGCTCGTTTCTTCGTTCTAAGTCAGAATTCGCTCATTTTTCTAGTCCGCAACTCTGAAATGACGAACATGACTTGTCTCTATTGGAAAAATAACACTTCTGAGTTCAAAATCAAAATTTAACTTCTAATCTGGGAATTTCACGAATTCGACGATTATCGTCTAATCGTGCGTTTTCCGGAAAATCTTCTTTACTTAAGATTTGTTCATTACTTCACTTGCATTCATTTCATTTTATAAACATCTTCATATACTTAATACACCAACTTATACCCATGATTGGATTTTGACTTATTTCTTCATAAGTTTATAACTTGATAAATTATAAACTACTTATGAACTCATCATTCAAGACTTATGATAATTAAAGTTTCTTAATCATCATACCTATATATTCTCAACATATAGTTTTACTTATGTATACTTGATACATATGATCATACAAGTTCTTTTACTTCCATATTACTTATATTAATAAACTCATTACAAGTTCATAATACTTTCACATAAGTTTATAACTTATGCTAGCTTAAATGACTTATTACCAACTTATATGGCTTAAGTTCATTACTTACACATACTTCTTACTTTTTATCATTCATGTTCCTTAATCCAAACTTTTCTTATCAACCTATCATGATAGAGATAGAAGATAATTGGAGAAGGGATCTTACTTTTGAAGTTCTTAGTAGAAAGTCCTCTTCTTCTTCTCTCAAATGAAAGTGACTTATTTGTAACTTAAACTCTCTAACAATTAAGCACTTTGAGATGTTTGAATTTAATTGAACAACTAACAAATGGCTAGCAAGATCTTTTATTTATAGAATTTCCAAGATTAGAGTAGATTAGTCTTTACACAAATCCACCTCCTTACTATTCATTAATTGGCTAGCTCAAATCTTATCCTTTGCTTGGCCACTACTCATAAGTCTTGATCATTACTCCTAATACTTGATCATTACACTAACTTGGTTACCACATCAACTTGGTCACCACTTAACTTGATCACTACTTTAACTTGATCACCATACTAACCATATTAATATGGTTTTCCCCATGGGTCACTCAACACATGGTTTCTAGCTTGGACTTGGATTAAATAAATCCTTGGGCTTTGCTTTAACAAACATTCACATGCTTATTAATTCAATAGTTGGGCCTTAACCTTAATTGACTTGGGCTTGTACAAAATCCTAACCAATCTTTACAAGTCCATTAATATTACATAATACATATACATATAGTTTATGCATTATTCTCGTATTCTAATTTATATAGAATTTATATACGATAATTCATCCTTCATACAACTCGTATAATACTTCGTATTATACTTGTTTTCATTCCTTTGCACAATACCAAAGTATCATACAATTATTACTTTACTCATTCTTACTTCGCTTTACTTAATGTTTATAACTTAAGTCCGCAAGCGAAATATTATATTTTCCATAACTAGATTATTATTACATAATCTGTCTTACCTTAATATTCTATCATTATGTATTTCTCGGAAATTCAAAAATAAATCCCGAGAAAATACCGATGAATAGTGTTTTTCAGAAAATTTCTCGGATAACTTTTATTTTTGTATTAGAAATTCAAACACTTTAATTCCTTCACGTAGCTCAAATACTATGACATTCCAATATCAATAGGTTATAGAATGACAACCATCTTGATAACACATAGAATATAATTTTATTATTATTTAATTTAATAAAATCATTTTACAATAAGATCCGAATTTCTCGGTCATTTCAAGACTAACATGTGGGCTACCTATTCATGCCTCTAAAACTCCCTGAAAGTTCATAGAATCAAAGTTATAAAGGGTCTAAGTGGCGTTGACCGACTGTCCGGATGAATTTCTAGAAACCCCAGTATTCACCAAGAACAATTTTTAGCATGCACTTTGACCGGATATGATCTCTTAGATTTGTTATTGTTATGATGATCTGATAATATATATATGTTCCCTGACATGTGGTCTACAATATTGAACCATTATATTACGCAAAGTAAACCCTGAATGAAAGATATGAAGATTGATAGTAGCCTATCTGAACTGTTCTTCATTTCTTGGTAACCCAGAAATGAAGAACAACTTCTGACATGAACTTTGAGAGCTAATAACTCTCTGATATGTTGATTAATGACCATGAATTCAGTTTGTGGTTGTGGTACTACATCAATACTACAATCCTAACACCATTAGTTACCCAGAAATCAACAAGAACATTGATTTAATATTGGTCAAAGTAAGCACCCGGTAGTCTGACATGAGTTTCTGTGTAGGTGCAAGAACAACTCAAGAACACCTATAGCGACGGTTCTGTCGCTATAGGGCCCTTTAGCGACAGATAATTTCTGAAAATAATTATTTTATTTAAAAAAATAGAGAAAATTAGTTTTTAATTATGAAAAATACATAATAAATTATTAAAAAAAATTTTAAAGTCCGAAAATTAGTTTTTTAATTATTTGAGTATATTTCATAAATATTTAATATTTTTGGAATATAGAAGGTATTTATTTTATTTAATTATAATATTAAATAAATTATTGAAAAATGATTTTAATACTTGAAAAATCATGAAAAATTATATTATAAAGTATAAGAAAATATTTTAAGCTATTTTTATGACTTTTAATATTTTGTGATGAATTTCATTAATTAATTAATATTAATGATAAGTAATTTTTTAATTAATATATTAAATAAATTGTGGAAAAATAGAATTAATGTTTTAAAAATCATATAAAAATGATTTAAGTGTTATAAAAATATTTTAAGTTATAAAATATAACTTTTGATATTTTGTTATGAAAAAATTAATATTTATTAATGGAAATTATCGGATAATGAATTTAATTGTTTAAAATCATGTAAATGTGATTTTTAGGTGTTAAAAATACTTTGATATATTATAAATATATTCTTATATTACGCATATATTTCATTAATATTTAATATTAAATAAATATTAATGATAAAGGAATTATGTGGTATTTAATTCATATAAATACGAGTTTAATGATTGAAAATTCATGATAAATGATAATAATTATCTGAAAATTATTACGAGCTTATGAAAAATATTTTGACTGATAATAAATTATCTAAGATATATGTGAACCAGTTTAGACTGAGTCTTAGTGATTTTAGACTTGAGTTTTGTCCGACTAAGCCGTCGGGATGTCAGAATTATATCAAACTTGACTCGGACTGTAACAGTTTGACTTGAGGTTAAGTCTTATATGTGTTGTAGACTGATAGGGTTATGTGTTATGTGTTTAGGTTATTCTATGTATTATATTGTGATGATAATATTCTAATTTGTATATCGATATTATTTATATATTAGGTCTTTAGACAAAGCTAGATAAATTGTGTAACAGTAATCGACCGAACATGCAAGTTTTCCTTAACTCGATCTCGAGTTGTTTCATCCAAATATACTTATGGTTAATTATTGCTGATTTCCATGTCTAAGAATTGTTAAATTGTAATCTATACATATTGCACGTATTAATCAGGTATGAAAGGCTGATCACCTTCATTACCATTAGGTCCAGATATAAATGATATCTTCATGTTAAATATTCTTCAGCTATGCAAGTTTGTTCATGCTAGTTCTCAACTATATTGAAGAATTATAGCCAGCTTATTATTCAAATTCATTCAATTATGATATATCCTCAAATAACCTTATACTTGCTGGGCAAACTTATGTTCACCCTTGCTATATCATGATAAACATTACAGATTAAGACGAATACGTCGGATACAAGGAAAGGTTAAAGATAGTTCCAGCATTAAGTTAATGTGTGCAGCTAGATTTGTAATAGTATAGTATGATAATAATGTTATATGTTAGACAAGTTATGAATTATGTATAATTTAAGGTTACTCGACCTTTGGGAATAGTGTGTAAAGTTTATTGTATAAATAATTTATGTTTATATCTTCTGCAATAGTTGTAGAATGATTGTACCAGATCCGTGGTGATTTGGGACCCGAATTTGGGGCTCTCAACAAGATCTTAACATATCTTCTAACGTCTAAATTCTCCTCTCGCTCTGTCCATCAGTTTGTCAATGATGTGACGACTTTCGCTTTTCTTGGCGTTCCAATCGCTCTCAGAGACTCTGCGATTCGTTAATGTATTAACAACTGCATTTAACCAAGTTGGGGGTGGGATTTCAGTAGCTCACCGGGTAGCAAGAACAACTACCTTTAAGGACTTTAAAATTGTGGGTCCTCCGAGTTAAAGCAACGCACGGATCCACTAGAAGCCCCATATAATGGGTTAGAGAGATTGAAAAGGCGTTTGTGATAACAACGAGGGAGGCGTAAAAGACTTCTTTTGCGACTTACATGATGAAGGGGAAGCCAACTCTTCGGAGGGAGGCTTACGAGGTGGGGCTAGGGATGAGAGGTCGTCTGGTGGGAACATTTTAAGAAGGTCTTCTTCGAAAACTCTTTCCCTACTAGCATGCAGTGTAGGATGGAAATTAAGATCATAGAACTTAAGCAGGGGGATATAACAGTTCCCTAGTATGCCGCCAAGTTTAATGAATTGGCAAGATTTGCTCCACACCAGGTGGATACAGAAGAGAGAAAGGCGCGCAGATTTGAGCAGGGCTTAAAACCCTGGCTCTACTGTAGGATATCAGTTTTCCAGAGTGCTTCCTATGGAACTATTCTGGAGAAGGCGATAATAGCTGAAGGTGGTGGTGAGGCTTTGTCTCAGTACCACAAAGAACAGAAGATTAAGAGTAAGTTAGAGGGAGGTAATAGGGCTGAAGTTGCCAGCGGAAGTGGCAACTTGCCAAAGAGGAAGAGTTTTAACCTTGGGAATACTGGGGTCAAACAGGGAGATCCGAAGCGGAGGATGGAAGCATGTAAGATATGCGGAAAACCTCACATGGGATTTTGTTTAAAGGAGAAAGTAGTATGCTATAACTATGGGCAGGATGGGCATTTGTCACCCAACTTTCCTAACCCTAATAAGAACCAGGGATGTTTTGTCTGTGGGTCAACGGACCACATGGCAAGAAATTGTCCGAAGAAGGGTTTAGAGGGGAATAAGAGTTCTGGTAGTGGTAAATTAGCCATTACTGGACCAACACCATTGGTGGGTAGACCCTCAGCTAGTACGTTTAATATGACTATTCAAGATGCGGTTGCATCAATAGATGTGGTAGCATGTATCATTCCGGTCAATGAGATAAATGCTTATGTGCTATTTGATTCGGGTGCTACATGTTCTTTTATAGCATGTGAATTTGCTAAGCGATTAGGTTTAATCCCAGAGAAGTTACCTATACCTTTAGACGTTAAGGTATCAAACGAAGAGGTAATCCCCATTGATCATATTCATACGGATTGTTGCATAGAAATTAGAGGGAATAAGTTATCGATAGATTTAGTACCGATAAGACTAAAAGAATTCAATGTAATTCTTGGTATGGATTGGTTGGTTAGCTATAAAGCGATTATAGATTGCCATAGGAAAAGCGTAAACCTTCAGCTTTCTAAGAAGACCAAGGTAGTATTCTTCAGTAGTGAATCACCGCGACGCTCTTGTTGTCTGTCTATGATATAAGCTAGGAAGATGTTGAGAAAAGGGTGTGTATGTTATCTGTGTCATGTTGTGGATACCCAAAGAGTGGGAACGTCCTTGGACTAGATACCTATAGTGCAAGAGTTCGCGGATGTATTTCCGGAAGAGTTATCGGATATTCCACCGAACAGGGAAGTGGAGTTTGTAATTGATCTGTTACTAGGAACGACACCAGTTTCAAGGGAACCATATCGAATGGCGTCAGTCGAAATAAAGGAGTTAATAGTTCAATTACAAGAACTATTAGATAGGAAGTACATTCAATCGAGTGTGTCTCCTTAGGGAGCACCGGTGTTGTTTGTAAAGAAGAAGGATGGGTCATTAAGGCTTTGTATCGACTATCGTGAGTTGAACAAGTTAACAATTAAGAATAGATACCCTTTGCCCTGGATTGATGATCTATTTGATTAGTTGAAAGGGGCTAGGTATTTTTCTAAGATAGATTTGCGCACGGGGTATCATCAGTTAAAGGTAAGAAAGGAGGATGTACCTAAGACGGCGTTCAGAACTCGTTATGGTCATTACGAGTTTTTGGTAATGTCGTTTGGGTTGACTAATGCGCCAGCCGCATTTATGGATATGATGAACAGAGTGTTAAAACAATATTTGGACAAGTTTGTCGTAGTGTTCATTGATGATATTCTAGTCTATTCAAAGACGCCAGAAGATCATGCGGAACATTTAAGAATAGTGTTGGAGACACTACGGAAGGAGAAGTTTTATGCGAAATTCACAAAATATGAATTTTGGCTTGAGAGAGTGCAATTTCTAGGGCATGTTATTGATAAGGATGGCATTTCGTAGATCCGCAAAAGTAGAAGAAGTTAATGAATGGGAGCAACCGAAAATGCCAACCGAGGTTTGAGTTTTTTTCGGGGTTAGCGGGATACTATAGAAGGTTCATTAGAACTTTTCTAAAATAGCTACTCCGTTGACAAACCGACAAGGAAGTTCGGTGAAGTATGTGTGGACGGAAAAATATGAGAACAATTTTAGGGAGTTGAAGAAGAGGTTATGAGGAGGCATTGTATTGTCCTTACCCGACGATACTGAGGGAATTTTGTAGTGTATAGCGATGCTTCAGATATAGGATCGGGTTGCGTGCTTTGGCTCATACAACATGGCAAGGTCATTCACAGTGTCGGCCACGTCAATTGAAGGATTATGAGAAGGTCTATCCTACTCATGACCTGGAATTGGCAGCTGTAGTTTTTGTCATAAAGATATGGAGGCATTATCTTTATGGTGAAAAGTGTGAGATATACACGAACCACAAAAGTCTGAAATATATCTTCACACAGAAGGAGTTGAACATGAGACAGAGAAGGTGGTTAGAGTTAATAAAAGATTACGACTTTGATATTTTATATCATCCGGGAAAAGAAAATGTAGTAGCCGATGCGCTAAGTAGGAAGGGTAGAGAAAAACTATCAATGTTAACAACTCAGAATGAGTTGGTAACAACGATGGCAAGAATGGAGCTAGAAGTTAAGTTACTAGAGAAAGCAGTGGAGATGTTATTTTCCATGGAAACCCAATCGACCATAGTGGAACGGGTTAGGGAGGTACAATTGTGCAGTGAGGAATGCAAACAGATGAAGAAGAGGATAGAAGATGAAGAGAAGACTAAGTATAACCTCGATAGGGAGGGATTACTTTGTTTTGAAGGAAGAATTTGGGTTCCTAATGATCCTGAATTAAAAGAAGAAATTATGATAGAGGCCTATAGTTTGAGGTACTCGATACATCCCGGTAGTACGAAGATGTATCAAGACCTTCGTTAGAACTTTTGGTGGCCGAACATGAAGAGGGAGATAACAGAATATGTTAGTAGGTGCTTAACTTGTCAAAAAGTTAAGGCTGAACACCAACAACCGAGCGGGTTGTTACAATCGTTAGAAATTCCAGAGTGGAAGTGGGAGCATATTACAATGGACTTTGTGGTGGGACTTCTAGCAACAAGAAAAGGATACGATGCTATTTGGGTGATAGTAGATCGATTGAAGAAATTGGCTCATTTTCTACCAATAAGAGTTAGGTATAACCTAGATCAGTTAGCTAAGCTGTATGTCAAGAAAATTATTTCCAAACATGGAGTACCTATTTTGATTGTGTCAGATTATGATCCACGATTCACATCGAACTTTTGGAGGAGTTTGCAAGAGCAAATGGGAACTCAGTTAAGATTGAGTATAGCGTATCATCCTCAGACAGATGGTCAAAGTGAGTGGACAATTCAAACGCTTGAAGATATGTTAAGATCTTGCATTATGGATTTCAAAGGGAGTTGAGACGAATATCTACCGTTGGTGAAATTTTCGTACAACAATAGTTTTCACGCTAGTATAGGTATGCCGCCGTACAAAGCGTTGTATGGAAGGAAGTTCCAAACTCCATTGTGTTGGGATGAGGTGGGTGAACGTCGGATGTTGGGACCTAAAATGATACAACAGACGGCGGACATGGTGAAGTTAATACGTACTCGATTAGTTGCGGCTCAAGACCGACAGAGGAAGTATGCAGATCTTCATAGAGAGAATAGAGAATTTGATGTAAGATCTTTTATTTTTCTGAAAGTATCACCTTGGAAAGGGAAGATACGGTTTGGAAAGAAAGAGAAGTTAAGTCCGAGGTTTGTAGGACCTTTTGAGATTTTAAGAAGGGTAGGAGAGGTAGCTTATGAAGTAGCTTTACCTCCAGAGATGGAACGCATTCATAATGTGTTTCATGTGTCAGTGTTGCGTCCATATAAACTGGACTATAAACACATAATAGAGTATGAATCTATTCAAATAGAGAAAGACATGTACTATGAGGAACTTCTAGTTCAAATTATTGATAGGAAGGAACAAGTTTTAAGAAATAAGGTAATACCTTCTGTGAAAGTGCTATAGAGAAACCACAATGCTGAAGAAGCAATGTGGGAGCTCGAAAGTAAAATGAAGGAAGATTTTCCTCATTTGTTTTTGTAATTATAAGCTAAGATTCTGAGGATAGAATCCTTATAAGGGGGAGAGAATGTAACGCCCGAGAAAATTGGATTTTTATGGCAATTAAATTTTTATTTGATTATGTGAATTAAATGAATTTAATTGATTACTTTGTGAGTAAGCTATGTGAAGGTCGTTCTATGACCTAGAATGTTCTAACGTGGTTAATATTCTGGCTACGTGCTAGAAATGTTTGTTTGGAAATTCCAAGATGAAAATAATTGTTTTTTGAGAAATTTCCCTAAAAACACTATTCATCCGTTTCTGTTCGGGGAATTATTTTGAAATTCTGAGAAATGCGTAATGATAGAATATCGTGATAAGATGGAATATCTGATAACATTTCATTTATGGCAAACACAGTTTTTGCCTGCGGACTTAAAACCTAAGGGTTGAGCATATTGATTTTCAAGAAGGAAATAATATGCGTAGAAGGAATGGCGTTAGGTTTAATGCGAGTGTTATAAATTTGGTGATACTAGTTAGTATTTATTTATAATACGATGAGTAAATATGGAGTATAATACGATTATTGTACGAGTATTATACGGAGAGAATACGTGAATTATACGTATGGAATACGATTCGTATTGTAGAATTAAGCTAGGACTTAATGTCAATTCATTTGAGTTGGATTATGTTTGGTCTATTAATTTAATGAGTCAAGGCCCAAGGATAGATTGATTAAGTCCAATTCATTAAAAACCGAACCGTGGGTCGAACCGGTGGGTTACCAAATGGGTAAAACCCATGGGGCAACCCATGGGATGTCACATGAAGGTGGTGGGTCGGCCACCTTGGTATGGAAGCCAAGCATAAGGCTTGGTCACCAAGTGTTTTACTTGGTGACCACACATGAATAATAAGGAGGTGATGGTAGTTGTCTATAATGCCCTCCATTCCACTTTTCTATAAATAGAAAGTTAGGTTGATTCATTTGGGAGTTTTTCAACTTGCCAACCTAGATTAATTAAGAGAGAAAGAGAACTAGACTCACAAAACATATACTTTGGAAGCTTTAATATAGAGTTTTCAAGAGATTTCATAAGAGTTCTTGAGGTAATAATCCTTATCTTTCATCTCCATCTCTTTTAGATTTTCTGTTATCTTAGAGAATCATAGAATGGGTGGTATATGTCTTGTATGAGAGATTAAGGATGACTTACCATAGATTCAATCTCTATAAGTCATGAGATTATAAGAATCATAATGTTTAATATAGTTTTGAACCATGAAAATATTGATAGCCGAGATCGATTGTTGATAAACGATTGAGCTCCATCAATACGTTAATATATGCATCTTGCTTGGTTATGATGTAGGTATAAAATCCATGGAGTATTCCATGTAATTTGGCTTAGATAATCTTAGTAACGAAGTTATGACGAATTTTACAAAAATAAACGATGAACGTCGAAAACATTGAATTCCAGATTAAGGGTCAAAAGTTGCCGTGAGACTTGAAAACATTGGTTTTCAATGTCAACACGTGAGATAGGGTGATTAAGAGTTGTGGGTTCGAGAATCGTCGGATTTTGACTTAAAATGAAGAAAACGAGCATTGAACGCTCATTAATGTTTCCGAACGTCTCGAAAATGAACTAAATAGTAAATTTTGATTTATCGGATTCAAAAGTGTCGAATTCTTATATGAACACGTAGATTATGTCATTTATGACGTGTAGGCTTTTGAACGAACCAAATCGAGCTTATAACGAAGAAGTTACGGCCTCGGGAATTTCACAAAATTTTTCAAAAATCTGGGGATTCTGCAACTGAGGTCTAGCCCAGACATAATATAAATCGCCGCGCCGCAGTGCCGGTATAGTAACATTGCACACTGCTAAATGGAATAGCCAAAGCCTTCGGTAGTATGGAGTCTCAAGCCAGCATTTGAGACCAGGAAGTTTGTTATCGCTAGCTGGCATGCTGCCAGGCCTAGTTGTTATAGAGGCAGCAACATACGAGTCCGTGGCTTGGGATGGTAACTTAAGTTTTGAACTTCAATTATTCTGAGACCTACATGAGTGAGTTTATATACTCAATAAATGTACTAAGACTAATCCTATACTACCTATACTAAGGTATATGGTATTGAACTTAGGAATTGAATGCAAGTTAACAAGTTAGGAATGATGAACAAAGTTGGTATCTTATGAATGATGTTTGAGTCCGGTTAATAAACGTCAGTTGAGTAATAAACTGGGACGAAGGGCAATAAGTCATGTTGACATTAGTAAATGATATTAAGTTAACAAAGACATAGAAGAGAAAGATGCTTATAGGAACAATGTGAATAGTTATTTGATAGCTAATTACAGTGTGCTATGTGAATATATCATGTAGATTCTGTAAAGGCTATGGTCAGTCGAGTAAGTTATTTGAAGACGCTGAAAGACAAGTTTTCTTAACGCTTGTCTAACTTCCATGTTAGCCAAGTTTTATGTGATTCGTTGAACTGAATTGCAAGACTTGTTTTAAAGAAAGGGTCGATGCCAGATTTTAACCCGGCTAGACTATTCATAATATATAGATTGATTACTATTCATATCATTCTATATAGAAATGTTAACGCTATCCTATGCCAAGTAATTGGTACGGACGTGAAGGTAAGGTTTGTCTATGAACAAACAAAAGTATTTTTCATCTATTATTCGATGGGCACACGAGTTTGCCAAAAATATTAAACGTAAATACATTTAATAAATGAGTGTTGATCAACATAGAGTACTATAGGCTGATCACCTAGAAGTGCTCGTAAGTTATACGGATGAACGACCTTAGTGCTGTGGACTCCTTTTAAAGTATGAAAACTGAAAGTTACTGTTCATGGTCTATCGATCGGTTCAGAATTCCTAATCTATTCTATACTTTGGGAATTGATGTTATGAACTGATAAAGTATTATTGATTCATAATACTTCATAACTATTGTTCAGTTATGTCAGAATTGTTATATAATTCATGAATGTGGTATTACTGTTATCCTTGATTAAACTTGCTGAGCTGTTATGCTCACTTCTTGCGTGAATTATATAACTACAGTTAAAGATGAACGTACTGTGAATGCCAGGAGAGATAAGGGCAAAGCTAAGATGGATTCTTAGGCCCTGTGTAATAGTTTAGTAAGTTTGTATGTACTATACATTATGAACAATGAACGATGTAACTGGTTTATGAACCCGAGAAGGATTATACTTTGATTGTAATAAGAAGATAGTAATTACCTTCATTTTGTTATATTTCAATGGAATGATTGTATGGATGTTAGTACAGTGGAGCACCATCTGTCGGGTTGGAAGATACCCGAATTTGGGGGCGTCACAGCTGACACGTGTGCCATGTCACACTTGACTGATGACTTTGCATGAGTCAGAATAGCGACGGCTGCGGTCACTGAACGCGGTCACTACTTAATCGATCGCTATTATTGGTCACGATGTTCTACCCAAAGTGACGGATTATCAGAACTAGTATCGGTGACCGCACGCATCGTCATTGATATTTATCTCTATGACAAATGCGATTCATTTGAAATGCGTTCTTCACGATAAACCTTTTTTTTGTAGTGGTCGCTAAAGATTGTGTACTCAATATTTTTGAGTGTTACCACTTGGGTTTAGTAGTTAACTTACATATCTAGCACCTCTCTTTGACGGATCGTAAAAAGAAGGTATTGATCCAAAACGGTGGAAATCCAAAGTACATAGAAATTTTATGGTTTATAAACTAGAAAATCACTTTTCTTTACTTTTGATTTCCAACTAAAATTACAACCAATATTGGTATATCTAAACATGAAACACTCATTAACAAGTATATTCATGGTTTTTGAGTTTAGAAATATATATTCAAGTTTTGATTTACAATAATCAAAAATACATAACAAAAGGTATTTATACCTTGATCTTTTGCTAGCCTTTCTTAATCCTACAAAGTAGATGATGATTTTGGGTAAGAAGAAAATCAAAGCCTCTTCCCCTTTTTTCTTACTCCATCCGTCTCTCTCCTCTCTCTAGTTGGTTCTTATGTTAGCTTATGTCATGAAAGGAGAATAGATGGAAGAGAAGAAAGAAAGAAAAATAGATTTTTATTTTATGTTATTAAATATACCTAAAGTATATCTAATACCTCTCCCCACTCATCTTGTTTCCCCTTCCACTACCACCACCATTGGCCATGTAGCCTCTTTACCTCCCATATGTTAGTTAACATGAGTGGCTTCATAAAGAATTTGACACCTAGCCTATTTGGTAGATATCTTTTAGAAAATATGTGGTTTAAAATGAGGACAAGTATTCCCCTTTCTCCTTTCTTTTGAATCCGACCAAGTGGCCTTGTTTTGCTCCCATAAATTCTCTTTCTTTCATTAATAATCATTACATAATATATGGAAGAGTATTAAGAAAGGTGGCTACTTAAAAATGATGACACATAACTTAATTGAATGAAATATCTTTTACGAGTGTGTGGTGCTTATAATAGATGATGTGGGTTCACCTTTTCCTCTCATTTTCTCCTCCTACACATCCGGCCAAGTGGCCTTAATATTCACCAAGTCTTGCTTTGATTTTTATTGCTTACTTAATACACCAAATGTCCAAAATGCCCTTCCTTCAATTGGGCTCCAAGTTTGGGCCATCATATATAATCTTTTGGGCTTCCCATAAATAATCTTTTGGACTTTAAATTTAATTCTTTGGGCTTTCCAATAAAAATATTTGGGCCATGGAAATAGATTAGGTCCAATACTTTTTAATTTTATCCTTTCCTAATTATTTAATTAGGGTTTCCATTCTCCTCCTTCGTAATTTAAATCCTTACTCATGTATCTTTAATTTCATAACACAATTAGACTTGCTATTCATAGGTAATAAAATTTAATTATTTGAGATATAAAATAAATCTCTTAGGGTTATTATATATTTTTAAATATCATCATTCTTTTATATTATAACCCAATAGGTTTTTTAATTACCATACCTAATATATATATTAGGTTACATAACTTTATTCTTCATCTCTTTACTAAATAAATGTAAACACATTATATAATACATATTTACTCAATCAAGTACATGATTCACATATGTCTTAACATATTTCCCTTAGTTTATTGACTTATTAGCCAAAATTGACTTGATAAGTTATAAACACATACATACTCATATCAATAATCAATTACTTAAGGATTGTAAATCCTTTTAATTTAATAACCAAGGCTAACATTCAAGCTATGTTAATTTCTTACATAACTTTTATTACCCTTCTTTGAAAATGATTAAGTATACTTCTTAGTTAATAAATTAACTATCTAGCTTAATTATCATCTACACTTATATGATTCAAGTACTTTATTTTCTTTTTTTTTCAAAAAATTTGAATTATGCAAAATTGTGGGTTATCACACCATCTTTGGTACATCCTCCTTCCTAACCTTCAACTGGTGATACCCCATCTTTAAATCTATTTTAGAAATATACTTTTCCCCTTTCAACTGATCAAATAAATCATCGATCCTGGGCAATGGGTATTTATTCTTTATCGTTAACTTTTTCAACTCTCTATAGTCGATACAAAGTCTTAACGATTCGTTCTTCTTCTTTACAAACAATACCGGTGCTCCCAACGACAAAACACTCGGTTGTATGTACTTTCTATCCAACAGTTCTTGTAATTGTACCATCAACTCCTTCATCTCCACTGGTGCCATACGATATGGTGCCCTGGAAACTGGTGTCGCTCATGACACAATGTCTATTACAAAATCGATCTCTTTATCCGGTGGAAGACCCGACAATTCACTTGGAAATACATTATTAAATTCTTTAACTATAGGTATTTGTTCCGTGGTTGCTACCACTCTTTGGGTATCAACAACATGGCACAGATAACCTACACATCCCTTCTTGTAATAACCCAATATTTTTCATATAATTAAATAAGAAATTTTGCATATAATTTTTTTTATATTTATAAAGGTGAAGTAAAGTATATGTACCTATGTGATAAATAAAATTTATTTATTACATAAATAATTGTAAATAATTTCATTTTAAGAATTATTGATCATTATAGATTATGTTCTTATAATAAATTAATTTTGTAATAAAAAAAAATACTTTTTCGTGAATGTATGATTATTTTATATATGATATGATTAATAGGATTATTATGATAAGTAATGAATACACTCTTAGATTTGAAATATCACTCACATGAACATTAAATCATGTCGTGAAAAATGAGTATGGCGATGAAGGTTGACACTGGCTTGAAGCTAAACCAGTTTTAGCCTTTGTCAAGGCACGACGCAGCCTACTATCGTCTCCAAAGAAGATAAGCGCATAGCATATTGCGCCAGACAACCCAAATCTGGGTCCTAAATCACTACGGATTTGGTACAATCATTCTAAAACTATTGCGGAATATATAAACATAAATTATTTATACATTAAACATTACACACTTTTCCCCAAGGTCGAGTAACCTTAACTTATACACAATTTATTATCCTATCTGACATACAAAGATATTATCATACATTACTGTTACAAATTAAGCTGCACACACATAAACTTAAAGCTGGAACTGTCTATAGCCTTTACTTGTATCCGACGTATTCGTCTTAATCTGCAATGTTTTATCATGATATAGTAATGGTGAGCATAAGTTTGCCCAGCAAGCATACTTTATTTGAGGATATATCATGATTGAAAGAGTTTGAATAATTAGCTAGCTATAATTCTTCAATATAGTTGAGAACTAGCACGAACAAACATTTGACTGAACAAGTATTATGCATGAACAAATATATCTGGACTGAACGGTAATGAAGGTGATCAGCCTTTCATACCTGACATATACATGCAATATGTACAGAGTACAATTCTATAATTCATAGATATGACAATCAGCAATGATTAACCATAAGCATATCTGAATACAAAAACTCAAAGTAGAGTTAAGAAAAAATTGTCTATTTCATTGATTATCGTTACACATTTTAATAAGCTTTGTTTGAAGACCTAATATATAAATAATATTGATATACCAATTAGAATAATATCATCACAATATTTAAAATAACCTAAACACATTATCACATAATCCTATTCGTCTATAACACACATAAGACCTAACCTCAAGTTAAACTTTTATCGTCCGAGTCGAGTACGACACAATTCTGACATCCTTACGGTCTAGTCGAACAAAACTCGAGTCTAAAATCACTAAGACTCGGTCTAAACTGGTTCACAAATATCTTAGGTAATTTATTATCAATCAAAATATATTTCATAAGCTCATAATAATTTTCAGATAATTATTACCATTTGTCATGATTTTTCAATCAATTATATCGTATTTATATTATATAAATACCACATTATTCTATTATCATTAATATTTATTTAATATTAAATATTAATGAAAATTATAACATAATACTATAATATATTTATAATATGTCAAAGTTTTATTAATACTTTAAAATCATATTTATATGATTTTTAAATAGTTAAATCCATTATCCAGATAATTGCTATTAATATTAAAATATTAATATTTTGATGACAAAATATCAAAATTAATATCTCATAACTCAAAATATTTTTCTAATCCCTTAAATCATTTTTATATGATTCTTAAATCATTAATTCTATTTTTCCATAATTTATTCAATATATTCATTAAATAAATTAATCACCATTAATATAAATTTATTAATGAATTGCAACACAAAATATCAAAAGTTATTAAGAATAATTTAAAATATTTTCTTATACAATAATATAATTTTTCATAATTTTTAAAGCATTAAAACCATTTTTAAGTAATTTATTTAATATTATAATTAAATAGATTAAATACCATTTATATTCCAAAAATATTAAATATTTATGAAATATACTCAAAATAATTAAAAACTAATTTTCAGGCTTTAAAATAATTTTTCATAATTTATTATGTATTTTTAATAATTTAAAACTATTTATTTCAATTTATTTAATAAAAATAATTTTTTTTCTAAGAAACTGTCGCTAAAGGGCCTTATAGCGACAGAACTGACGCTATAGGTGTTCTTGATCTGTTCTTGAGCTTGCCCAGAAAACCATGTCAGTGTGCAGGGTACCATGTTTGACCGGTTCTAGATTTATGATCTTGTTGTTTCTGGGCTGGTAATCATTTTAATATTGTAGTATGTATGTAATATTACAAATATAAAATATTTTCATGCTCAAACTACATCATCACAGCAAGATCTAATCTACAGAAAACCTTGTCAGACGAGTTCTTGAGTTTCTAGGCTACCCAGAAACTCAAGCAGTAGTAAGGGTCCTACTTTGTAGTCTTATATCTTTGAATCAAGGAATTTTTATGTGATCTATGAATTCAAACTTGTAATAGAGGTGTCAGGGTACAACAATATGCTATCATTTAAGTCTAACATCATATCACATGCAAGATCTATGCTAGTCAAACCATGTCAGAAATTTCGGCTGATGAAGATCTGGGATTTCCAGAAAACATTCATGAGCCAGTTTGGTCAACCTACTTTGACCTTGTCTAACTTTAATTCTATACATGTTCTGGGTGATATAATAGCATGTTTGTGAAGACCTTATGTTGGTTTATAACATCAAAACAACAACATGACCTGTCTACCTAAACACAACAAGATCCGAGCCCTCAAAAATCGTTGTCAGGCGTTCTGGGTTTCTGGGTTTGCCCAGATTCCCAGAATTCATGCTCAGTCAACGCACTTTGACTGATCATATCTTGCAACCTATACATGATCTGAGCTTGATTCAAGCCTCAGATCAAAGACCTAACAACAAAGAATAGATCTATAACATCAAACACCATTAATCATTAACACAGAAGAATCTACAGGCTCTGACATTAGCTTGTCAGACCAAAATTTCTAACTTTTCCAGATTTTTCAAAACTTCAATCTCGAGAACTTTGATGTTATAGATCCATGTTCTAGCAACCCAAATCAACAAGTAACACCCTCTAACATATATCTAACCAACAAACAACAACATTAACACAAATTTTTAAGCATTTCGAAATTTAGGGTTTATACCTTCTTATGATTTGATTCTTGAATCTGATCCTTTGTTGCTAATCATGTAGTGTTAAGATATGATATTATCTTGTATTATCACAACCCTTCACTCTTAAATCCGAAAATCTAGAAAGAGAAAGGTCTTGGCTATAATCAAAATGTCAAGTGAGCTTTCTCTCACTTTAATGCCTTAATATTTCATAATTTGTAACTATATGGTTGATAAAATGTTTAGGTTGCTTAGAGTTTTAAGTCAAGGAGTTGTTTGAGTTGGTGAACAACTCTCACATGACAAGATTTGCAAGTTATCACATAAATAATGCAAAAAGGGTACTTTAGTCATTTGGTTTATAATTTTAATGGCATTATTGTCTTTTGCTCTAACCCTCAGGGTTTAGGGTTTAACCTTTAGGATTTAGGGTTTAACCCTAAAGATTTTGCAAATTAAATTTCTAAGATTTTCTAATTAGATTTTAAAATAAAAAATTATGATTTCTAAATTATAATTAGGGCTTCCTAATTATATTATAATTTCCAAATCATACTAGAACAAAAAATTTAGGATTAATATTTCCCAATTACAATTTGCTAATTTAGCAACTTAAGTCATAATTGTACCTTAGGGTTTATAACCCAAGAATTAGGGCTTTAAATAGAAAAATAATCTTTCTAATTTAGAATTTAGGTTTCCTAATTAGATTAGGGTTTTCTAATTACTTATAACTTGAAAATTAGGATTAATGTTTCCTAATTAACATTAAAATTATTACACTAACAATCAGGTTTTGCCTAATTATAAATTAGGGTTTCTAAACCAGAAATTAGGGTTTTCTAAATCAATATTAGGGTTATCCCTAATTAGGTTATCATTAATAACGTTTAAACCTTAAACCAGCATTTGCATTTCCAAACTAGGGTTTTCAATATTTGAATTAGGGTTTCGATTTCCTGGAACCGAAATTAGGGTTTTAGGACCGGTTTTTAGGGTTTCTTATCCATTGCTAGGGTTTTCTAACTGAACGTTGACGTTATTAATATATACTTAGGGTTTGACACTGATAAAATTTATCTGGTCAAATCTTGACCCTTAACCACATTCTGAACACATAAATGACCATATACAGATAACTTATTCATGTATACACTTAATCCTGAATAATTCACCACTTATATTCTGTCTAGGTTCTAATATTGAACCTTAAATCAATTAATTATGATTTTAAAAAAATTTCTAAATTCTCAAGTTGTCACATTCACCCTTTCTTCTAAGAATTTCGTCCCCGAAATTCACCTTACACCTTACACCACACTGCTTACACCATTCATACACATCATCACATGCTACCCAATACACCACTCACAAGAGTAAAAAATTTTAAATTGTGCTGAGGAGTCATATAGACTATTGTCTGTCATTTTTGCAAAGGTTTTATGGAAATTCATCCGCAAACCATCATAACTTACAGATATAGAGGGTAATTAACCCGGTATGCCCTGTACTGGCCAAGTACTGCTGGTCTGATCTGTTTCTCATCACTGCCATAGGCACAAAAAATTTACCTCAGTCTTATTGGATTCCGCACCAAAACAATTTGGTTCGGGAAATTTCTTTTAATTAACACTTAGAGTTTTCAGAACATTAGTCTAGCTGAATCAAATAGCATAGACTCATATCAATAATTCGATTTAATCGAATTATTTAGGTGTAGCCAAACCCCGTTGGCAAATTAAAATTTTTGAAAATGACGTCATGATGTCGTACTGTATTAATAGTCCGTTTGAGGATGCCGTCATCGTATGACTTTGTCATAACACATCATACAATAGTGGAACAACGACTTTAGATCAAATTCACACTAAGTATTTATGTATTTACAACTCCATCAACTTTTTATCATCTTTGCACCTGGTTACATGGTACATTAGTGATAAATAAAATATATTTTGATATTTCAAATCATTTGCGTCTAGCCGAAATAAGTAGCATAGACTATACTTTAAACCATTCCAAAAATGATTACGAGTCTATATATTTTTTTTTCAAAAGCACATAGTGCGTATTTAACTTGATGTCAAAATTTCGAAGTCTAGCATAGCTTGGAGTTTTGGAAAACTTAATGTCTCCACTAATAATCGTTTGCTTAAACAGTTTATCTATTCCTATTATCCTCAATACTCCATTCACATATGACTATTCCCAGTTCATCAAACTATACTCATGAGTTCAGAAACTTTCCATAATCATATGAGTTTAAGAACTTACCCTAGTCAGACCTTTGGCGTCCATTTGCTGAGGGGTTCATAAACATTTTATATAACTATGAGTCACGAACATACCATAAGTATGAGATTTAAGAACTCGTACTTAACCTTATATTCTCTACCTATAACCTATCTATTTGTTATATACACGAGAAAGGAATCAGCCTCTTAACATGCATATATCAAATAGCGCGACATAAACATTTCAATGATTATCAGTGTCAAAAACTAAGTGGTTGTTACACCACGTACAATTGCCCGCCCATACAAGGAATCATACAACCCAGCTGCTGACATGAGTTCTCAATTGAAATCCCCACCTAATCTTAACTCCCTTCTCAATACGAATTTCATTCAACTCGTATTCATAATCTTTTCATGAATCTGTACCAATTCATAGTACAACTAACACACATCAATCTTTGCTATAACTTTCAATCATTAGATTGATTCTTTTCAATCAAAATGGTCATTCGTAGGACTGTTGTGTTTTTAGAGGCAATCGGAGGGCGTCGGGCATGCACGTATGCAAGTGCAGTGCTCTTGACGATAAAAGATGTTGTTCTAAGTTATATAACATGAATATTATGAAGTATAATGATGATTAACATTAATAATAATGTATTAGATAAGTTATAGAAGCATAGTAAGCATGCACAAGAAAGGCAAATCGGGCGTGTGACGAATAAACGTCGTAACGCTGTGATACGTATTAATGAACGTAAAAAGTGTTTTAAGTCAAATGTAATAGATATTATAAAATATGTAATGGGTTTAATATAAAACCAATAACGATTCCTAGCAAGATTTAAACACTTGAATGAATTTCAAATATTACATAAGTCGAAAAGTTAACACAATCTAATTAAACATTGTGTGCTAACTAATAGGAAAGATTATTAGATATGGAGTAGAGTTTACATTACAATTACTATGTGTTGTTATGTGACTAATAATTAATGTGTATGATTATATAATTATGTAGGGCACGTGAAGTGCAGATAACTATAGGCTGTTAAACGTTTATTGGTAAACAACTATCAAGGCAAGTCTTTTAGTTCCTATTTGCTATGTGAATTGGTGACTAACTATTTTAAATCTTTATTGTAAAGAGCATGATCTGTTATATATATGTTGAATGTATAAAATGTTAAAGTCAACTTATGACAACGTTGATTGAGTAAAGCAGGCTGATTGAGTAAGGAACTCGATCTTTATACTTGATTATATAAACTATAACATGTATGATATGTTAGTCTAATTTTTATGAGATATATGTTGAGCATGTTATTATGTGCTACGTGATGCATGAAACCTGTTAGATTTTGCTGGGCTGTCGAGTTCAACCTTGTAAATAACCATTTTTACAGGTTAAGGATTGAAGGTAACAATATGTGCTACTTGAATGATGTGGATCAGAAATAATACATGAAAATTAATATTTTAGCTAAAGTTGTTATTTCTTTATACCATGATTAAAATTCATGAGATTTATTAAATGTTTTATGATGTATAGTTTTATGTTGAGTTGTAAAGCTAAAGTTAGAGTTATCTGATATGTAAAGGTTATCAGATTGAAATGTAAGATTTTATATAATAATAGTGATAAAGTGAATCATAAAATAAGATTGATTCAAAAACATGTAGATGATAAAGGCTTTGATTCAGGGAATTAAAGTAAAAAGACATAAAATTTTAAATTATTCCGCATTTTATAAAGTTTAACATTGAATAATGATGTAAAATCAGAAGGTAGACGTCTTATTAACGACCGAAGTTGAGAATTACATAAATCATGTGAATCAATAGTTCTAGACATGTGAAAATATGAATTACAGTATAGTACCTCCATCTATACCTCCATTTTTAACTTAGTCAAGCAAGTATTATCAATCTTGCACCAACTCCCCTAATAGTAAATGAATGTGAATCAATAGTACACACATGTGAACAAATAGTTATAATCATGTGAATTAATAGCAATTAATTGCTCATTTATCCGATTAATTACCCGATTGATCAATATAACCTCCAGACATCAATTAATATCGAAATATATGTCGATTTCCACTAACATTAATAATTCTAACACAATGGAACTATCAATTGCATCCTTAATCAACACGAACTTATTCATCATTAATATTATAATTCACAATATTTAACAACCAGGTCATTCCCAGAAAAGAGGGGGCTTTCCAATAAGGATTTCTCCTCATTGGCGCGCAATTAGGTTACCAAACCTTTCCTTGACAGAACTTCTAGACATTGTCAATAGTGAAAATAATAATATGAATAACTTTGTCGTCTCAATTATTGATTTAATAATATAACATATTATGCAGATGATACTGTGACAATAATTGAATCAATAATATGAGAGATATGATGCAACAATTACTATAGCAATAATTGAGTATAACTGAGTGACTTCTTACGTAAGCATCAATAATCAATACAGCGTGCTACTATGCAACCACGCGTATTACTGTACTTTTACTACCGAGTAGTTCAACAGTTTAAACGGTAACACTTTCGCTTTTATTTTTATAAAATGATAATTCTGTCATTTTCTAACTACGATAATATTTCCGTTGTGGGGTCCACTAATGATTGTCTCGTCGTACGAATATTCCCTGTTAAAACAAATATTCCCCGACCAATCGAATATTATATAACAACTTACATACTTTGAATAATTTATAAATACTACCCACAACTATAACACTATCTCAAATCCACACCATAATATTCAAAAAAAATATTTCGAGAAAATTAAATCTGTATTCATAAAATTTGGGGTCTTACAGATACTCTTAGACTCACTCATGTAACATAAACATATATATACCATACTTGTGTATCATAATTCAAGTAAAGCATAAACGAAGCATAAATTCAACCGAAACGATGCTAATTGCACATATGTGTTATGAATACTCACAAGCATGCCTAAAATGAGTTATATGACTACCTTGTATGTTTAGAAGGCAAGCATATTAGACTTGGTGGTTTTATGACCTTGAATGACTTTAAATTGTTGAAATGTTTAAATTAGAATTATTTTTTTGAAAGGAAGGAACCTAGATTGACTTGAGGAGCATGAAAAGACCTTTAACCTGACAAAATATATTATGTATGAATGTTGTGCTCATGCTTAATGCGAAACCATAAGGCAACTAGTGAGTCTTGGCTTGGTTGAGAGGATTGGCCAATTGCTTGTATGGCCCTAAAGTTTAGCTAATGGCGGCATACATTGCGCTTGATCTGGAATCTGAGATAGTGTAATCTGATTTTTGATAGTTAACTTGTATGATGTCTTTACTGCTAGGAGTGGTTTAAAACCTACTGATGCACGTGTATATGTGAGGACTAAGTAATAAGATAGTGTATTCTTTAGATAATGAAAGTTCATGGGTGAAAATACCTTAAACTTGAACATTCTTAATTTGTTTATGAAATAACTAGATACTTGATTTCATGATAAAGCTATGAGCTGGTTTTGTACCATATATGCATACTTGAATTATGTCGAGCTTGATTAATGAATGTGTTAGCTAATGCGCATTTTGTACTTATTATATGCTATAAATAGGATTCTAAAGTGTTGATTTATTTACGTGGATAAACTACGCATAAGGCAAGTATCTTTACCCCTTGCATTTACTTTATGCAATGGAAACGTATAGGCAAGTTTCTTAAACTTACTCCAATTATTATTGAGCAAGTATCCTAACCTTTGCATTTACTTTATGCAATGGACATGAGTAAGAAAGTTTTAGAATTATATTATTGTTATGCCAGATTATTAACTCTATTGTTATCAATTATGTATCCAATCATTTGTATTCATACAAGTTCTTAAATTATTCGATCATTATTTAACAACACACTATTATTGTATAATCTAGATATTTATTCTGTTTATAAATCTCTAAATATGGTTATACAAGTGTCCCCACTTGGATAATCGTTGTATTTAATCACATGTTTATACATACCTAATTAAAGGCTGTCTAAGCTATTTAACTTGGCTAGACACAGATTTAGAAATATCGTTGAACGTGATAGAACTTTATTGTATCCAACTGAATTGTTGGTGTTCAGATTCCTGACTAAGTATGAACATCCCAAATCTGGGAAACTTTTATGCGCCTAAGGCGGATGTGTTGAACGAAAATATCATTCTTGTATATAGTATTGATTAATACAGGGAGTATTGGGCAGATCACCCGCGTGCCCGTAAGTTATGATGGTTTGTGGATGAAGTTCTGCTTAACCTTAGCGAAAATGAAAAACAATGTTCATAGTCTGTCAACTGATCTTCATTTATAGTCAGTACGTAGTTTCAAAAATTTGAAATAGAATTGTTATGTTGTTTAGTGTTGCTTCAGTTTACTTCACAACTATTGTTTCATTGTAGAAGTGTCATTCAAATAAAACATTTAATCCTTTCATCTAATGTTTATTGTTTGCTATTACTTGTTGGGCACTCAAATGCTCATTCTTGCTTAACTTAAATGTTTTCAGTTAAGTATGATCAGCCAGAGGGCTCTGCCAAGAACAAAGGGAAAGGAAAGCTGACATTATAAGTTTGTGTTAACTTATGTAATAGCTATACTTAAATAAGATAATTCTATTTATTATCTATCATGTAATAAAATGTTTTGAAGGTCACGTACCTGGGATTTAGACAACTCTAATATGTAAATTAAGTTTGATATTTATGACAATATTATTATTACTTCCGCTCATAGAAATGGTATCGCAAAGCACTGAGTTCGGGTTTCAAGTCTGAATTTGGGGGCGTTACACTTCCTCAATAATTTCCTAGTTTGTGTCATGGTAAGACAACAGGAACCCACCGACGATCTATTATCGTAAAATACTACCTGAGGTTGTCTCAACATTCTAATATTCATATATTTCTTTTGACAACAAATCCATTTCGAGAATTACATCGAATTCTCCTAACTTTATCAGTATCAAATCTACCGATAATTTACAACCCCGTATGTCTACACAATAACTCCTATAAATATCTTCAACATGAATTATATCTTCGTTTGCTACCTTAATATTTAAAGGTATAGGCAACTTTTTGGGAAATAATCCTAATCGTCTAGCAAAATCACATGCTATAAACGAACAAGTAACACTTGAATCAAACAACACGTAAGCATTTATGTCATTGATAGGAATAATACCTGCGACTACATCCCCTGATGCAACTGCATCTTGGACTGTCATGTTAAAGGTGCGGGCCATCGGCCTACCCGGCTGAGCTAGACCACTAATAGCTAACTTACCGCTATTAGCGCCCTTATTCCCATCTGTCCCCTTCTTCGGGAAGTTCTTTGCAATGTGGTCAGTTGACCCATACACAAAGAAACCATGGTTCTTCTTCGGACTTGGACAGTTAGGCGAAATGTGCCCCTCCTATCCACAGTTATAACATACTGCCTTCCCCTTGAGACAGACTCCTAAATGAGTCTTTCCACAGGTTTTGCACGCCTCTATTCTCCTATTCTGATCTCCATGTCTCACTCTGGTATTCCTAGAGTTAAATAATTTCCATTTCTTTCCTTCGCCACTCCTGCTGGCTCCTTCAAGCTTCACTCCCCCATAAACCTTCCCCTTATTCTTCTTGTCTTTGTGGTACTGGCTTAAAGCCTCGCTCCCACCTTCGGCGATTATCGCCTTCTCTAGTATAGTCCCAAAGGAAGCACTTTGGAACATAGTTATCCGATTATAGAGCCAGGGTTTCAAACCCTACACGAACCATCGAGCTTTCTTAACCTCGGTGTCCACTTGGTGTGGAGAAAACCTCGCCAGTTCATTAAACTTGGCAGCGTATTGAGGAACCGTTATGTCCCCTTGTTTCAAATCAAGAAACCGCATTTCCATCCTTCCTTGCATACTCATGGGAAAGTAGTTCTCGAAGAATATCTCTTTGAACCTCACCCACGTTACATTCTCAATACCAGCTCTAGCCTGGTTAGCCTCCCACCAAAAATTGGCTTCTCCTTTCACCATATAGGTTAACTTTCTGACCCTCATCGACATTTGCAATGACAAATGCCTTCTCAATTTTTTTCACCCACGTTTGGTCTTTTATGGGGTCTGTAGTTCCTTTGAGCTCCGGCAGACCGACACTTTTAAAATCCTTGAAAGTAGTAGCTCGTACTACTCCCAGATTTACGGGGATATTAACCCCATTTATATTAAACTCGGCTGTTAATAAGTTAACAAACTCCTGCATTGGGTTAACCGGACCTCCCTCCGGTTGACTTACATTAGCGTCTTGGTTTCGTTGTCTCCTTCTTGGCAGAATTTTTCTGTTACAATAAATAACACATTTCATTATTACTCTTTTCTTATTACTTAGTTATTATTCAATATTTAACAATAACTTCAACATTTATTACTCAACATGTTTTGTAAAAAGGCTTATATTGATTCATTCCTTGTAGTATAATACTACATCGTTCCATTACACAGTCTTAGCTGATTACATTACCATCCCGCATTTGCTTTCCAAAAATTGGGATTTACAAAAGACTACCCTTTGCTATATAAAAGAGGGTTTTACGTCACTACTAGATACACAATATTTACATATCTAAAACTACTCTAGCTACTACTAGATTACATCTGTCATAAGGCATTATCAAAATTCGATGTGGCAAGACCGGCGATAACATCACGGCTGATAGTATGCCGAGTCTGCCCTGTCTCTATTGAATACCCATTTACCTACTATTGGAAATTCTTATGAGAACTCCTATGAATATAGGACATCCTCCCTATCTTTTGTTTCTTGGTCTTTAGCTCCCTAATGAGCTCAAAGACCTCCTGTTTTAGCTCATGGACCTTGTCCTTGGCTAAAACTCTCTCATCATGTTCTTATTCCCACATCGACTCCACATCTGTCTTATCCTGCAAGACAGCATGGAGCTCTGCCTTTAACTCCTTCACCTCCTAACAGTTGTGGAGGTTTCTGTCTAGCACTGTCATAAACAGTGACATCATAGACTCTCCCTGGGGTGTCTCTTCGGCAAGTGCTATCGGGTTGAAGGACACTACCTCTACCTTTTCTTCTGACATGCCGTCAAAAACTGACATTAGGTCGTGGTTCTCCGAGTCTCTTGACTCAATTAGCTCTACTTCTGGCTCTTCTACTATTGGGTTCAGTATAACCTCTATTTGATTAACCAATTCTTCACTAGTTTCCTGTATATCTCTATATTTTCCATTTCCACCTGACATCTACAACAAAACAATTAAGTTTGATTAGTACACGTCAGTAGAATAATAAATACACATATCATATATATAATGTATTTTTAAGGTTACCTTCATCTTTTACTTCTTTGACTTCTCTTAAGGTTATGACATAAGGTTTTATTTCCCCCCTTAAGTTCTATAACCTAATGTTTGATACCAACCTGTGGCGCCCCCAAATTCGGGTACCTTCTAACCCGACATATGGTGCTCCACGGTGCTATAGTTCACACAAACATTCAATCGAAATGCCTCAAAAGAATAAATATGTCGTATATATATTGCAAATCAATATTACCATTCCCCTGGTTCTTTCTAACCGTTACATTTTTTCTTATCATAATATCGAATATTATCATTACAAACCTATACTATTACATAAGTAATCTACATGTTCGCCTTAGCCTTTCCTTTATCCTTACCGGATCCTTCGGTCTGTTCGGTCTTAGCTGCATTCAAATGGTTCAAACAAGAGTGAGCATAACTAGCTCAACAAGTACAATAATTTCATTTAACAATATGCTTGAATCATACAAATCATATATCTTCAATAACTGAACAATAGTTATGAAGTACTATCGATAATTCAAAATAGCACTTCTCTTTTCTTTAAAATGTTTTACAATGACAATATTCAGTAAAACATCAATTTCGGTCAAAGCCCTTGAGCATTTCATACTTTCTTTGAAAAGGACATCCCGACACTAAGTCCGTAAGTCTGACATTACTTACGACCACATCTAGGTGATCATCCTATAATACTCTATATTGATCAACACTACATTATTTAAACGTATGTACGTTTAAGTTGTGGCAACCTCACGCGCCTGTCGTTTGACAACAAAACATTTTAGCATACTCAGTCTTCATTTGAAAACCATACCAATATAGTCTGGTAAAACATTGACCATACTTCAATAGATTATAAGAAATCCAACATATCTTAAGTCTAGCCGAAAGAATTGGCTTTGACTTCATCATACATCAATTCATGCGTAAGAATAAATGAATCACAAAACCTATCTAGATTGATCATAGACAAGGGTTGGAATACTTGCCTTCAACGTCTGCTACTATTATTACACGTTCACTTTAAGTCTTTAAGGACTCTACAATATTTGATCACATAACATAACACATTAGGTCATGAATAAACATACATGGTTCCAAATGAATCTTACCATTCTTCTCAATCTAATCATGTATTAGATACGTTATTATTGGTTCCGGCTTTCCGTTATAGTTTACATCGTCATTACGTTCATGTTCAATTGATTATCTTCAACCTTTAGTTATCATACTTAAGGTTTAAAATACTTTGAACAATGCAACATTAAGTTAATTAATGTTGAAATTTATCATTAACCAACTACCTTCTTTTTTATCTTCAAAACTTTTCTTTACTATCAAAACCCTAAGGCTGGCCCTGCGGCGCCAACCCTTGCTCTACAACTCGCGTTGCGGACCGAGTTTACATTAGGACTCATTCTCTCTTGGCACTGCGGCGCCACTCTTTCTTCTCTGTGCCGCGCTGCAGTGCCTCTCTCCAGTGTGTATGGCCCAGACTCGACGCTGCGGCGCGAGTTTTGTTAACTCAAAACTCACCTATGAGTTCATTTTTAACGAAAATGATAAACGTTCGTGAACGTTCAACGCTCGTTTCTTCATTCTAAGTCAGAATTCGGTCATTTTTGAGTCTGCAACTCTATAATGCCAAATAGGACTTGTTCCGATCGAAAACCAACGTTTCCGAGCTCAATATCAAAATTTGACTTCTAATCCGAGAATTTCACGAAGTCGACGATTATTGTCCAATCGTGAGAATTCTGGCATAACTTTGTTACTTATGATTTGTTCATCGTTTCAAATGGATTCTATCCGTCATATTGACATCTCAACCTACATATTACATCAACTTATTACATGATAAGTTACTACTTATTCTTCACGAGTTTATAACTTATCAAAGTATAAACTACATATAGTTTCATTTCTCATGACTTATAATGGTTTAAGTCTTCTAACCAACATCTTTACATCTTCTTATCATACAAAACTCATTCATGTAAACATGTTACAAGTCTTACAAGTTCTTCCTTAGTTCATAGCTTATCTATGAACAAAGTGCTTATTCACGGCTTATTAAGACTTAAGTCCTTAGATTATTCATTCTTATCATTTCTTAGCATACATGTTAATTAATCTACACTTCTCTTATCAACCTACAATGGTAGAGATGGAAGACTAATGACATAGGATCATTACCTTTGATGAACTAGCTTTTCTTCTTCTCTAACAATGGAAGTCTAGCTTACTCATTCTTATTCTCTCTAACAAATAAACACTTAACTTGTTGGTTAAAATTAACAAACAACAAATGAAATCCTAAGCTTGCTATTTATAGGATTTCCTAAGTTAGGGTATAATCGACAAAAGCCAATCCCACCTCCTTAATACACCTCCATACTATTCATTACCTCACATCTAAGTTAACTTGCTCCTCACCTTAATTACTTGGCCATTACACTTTTTCCTTGGTCATCACATAATTATCTTGGTCACCAAGATTAACCATATGATCATGGGTTGTCCCATGGGTCACCCTAATCCATTGGATCAATAGCTTGGGCTTAGGTTTAATTAACTTAACTTAAGCTTTTGGGCTTGCATTAATTTACTTTGGACTTTTCTTTAACAACCACTTGGACTTTAACATTACTCACACATGGGCTTGCACATTAACTTCTATTGGACTTTACAAATTGCTACACAATCCTGCAAGTCCATTTCATTTGGCTAAAAGCCTTACAACGAATTATTTACGTACTATTCTCGTATTCGAACTCGTATACTAATTCATAATATACGATATTCCATCATCCATACATACTCGTATAATACTTCATATCATTCTCGTATTCGTTACCTCGTACAATACATACATATCATACGATCATTACACTAACTTCTTAACGCTTTATTTTCCCTAACGTTCTCAAATTAAGTCCACAGGTGAAAAATTACATTTTCTATACTTGAATTATTATTACATAATCCAACTTACTTTGATATTCTATCGTTACGTATTTCTCGGAAGTTCAAAAATAATTCCCGAGCAGAAATCAATGAATAGTGTTTTTCAAAAAATTTCTTGGAAAACTTTTATTTTCGTCTTGGAAATTTTAAACACTTTAATTCCTTTGTGTAGTCCAAATACTAAGACGTTTTGACATTTCTAGGTTATAGAATGACATTCATCTTACTAACACGGAATAATTACAAATAATATAATTTTATTAAAAAAAATTATTTTATAATGGATCCGAATTTCTTGGTCGTTACATTCTTTCCCCCTTATAAAGATTATGTCCCCTAGAATCTCGTCTCACTTTACGCAAAGAAATGAGGGTAATCCTTCCTTATCTTTTCTTCCAATTCCCATGTTGATTCTTTTGCATCGTGGTTCTTCTATAACACCTTCACGGAAGGTATAACTTTGTTCTGCAGAACTTGCTCTTTTCTATTGATAACTTGAATCGGCATCTCTTCGTACGTTAAGTCTTTCTCGATATGAATAGGCTCATACTCTATTACGTGCTTATAATCCAGCTTATAAGGACTTAACACAGATACGTGAAACACGTTATGTACTCGTTCTAGGTCTGGAGGTAATGCTATCATATAAGCTACCTCACCTACCCGTTTTAACACTTCAAAAGGTCCTATAAACCTTGGACTTAACTTTACCTTCTTTCCAAAGCGTAACTTTCCTTTCCAGGGAGATACCTTTAGAAACACGTAAGAGCCTACTTCAAATTCCCTATTTTCTCGATGCGAGTCTGCATACTTGTTCTGTCTGTCTTGAGCTGCTACGAGACACATTCATATTAACTTTACTACCTCCACTGTCTACTGTACCAATTCTGGCCCTAACACTCCGCGTTCTCCCACTTCGTCACAACACAAAGGTGTTCTACACTTTCTTTCGTATAAAGCTTCATAAGGCGGTATACCTATGCTTGCATGATAACTATTGTTGTGAAGCCCCCAAATTCGGGTATCTTCCAACCCGACATATGGTGCTCTACTGTACTAACATCCATACAATCATTCCATTGAAATACAACAAAATGAATGTAATTACTATCTTCTTATTACAATCAAAGTATAATCCTTCCTGAGTTCATGCATAGGTTACATACATCGCCTCCTTGTTCATAATGTATAATAATTACAAACTTACTAAACTATTACACAATGCCTAAACATCCATCTTAGCTTTGCCCTTATCTCGTTTGGCATTCACAGTACGTTCATCCTTAACTAGAGTTATATAATTCACGCAAGAAGTGAGCATGACAGCTCAGCAAGTTTATCAAAGGATAACAGTAATACCACATTCGTGAATTATATAACAATTCCGACATAACTGAACAATAGTTATGAAGTATTATGACTCAATAATACTTTAACCGTTCATAACATCAATTCCCAAAGTATAGAATAGATTAGGAATTCTGAACTGGTCGATAGACCATGAATAGTAACGTTCAGTTTTCATACTTGAAAAGGAGTCCACAGCACTAAGGCCGTTCATCTAATAACTTACGAGAACTTCTAGGAGATCAGCCTATTGTACTCTATGTTGATCAACACTAATTCATTAAACATATTTATGTTTAATATTTTTGGCAAACTCGCGTGCCCATCGAAATATCGATGAAAAAAACTTTTGTTTGTTCATAGACAAACCTTACCTTCACGTCCGTACCAATTACTTGGCATAGGATAGCGTTAACATTTCTATATAGAATGATATGAATCATAATCAATCTATATATTACGAATAGTTTAGCTGTAACACCCCAAAAATTTGGATTTTTCCAGAATTTAAGTTTAAAGAATTAGTTATTAATAAAATGAATTTTTATTAATAATATTATGTGTTATGTGTTTATTAATCGTTCTAGAACCTAGGATGATTATAAGTCGGGAGGATTCTGGCTATGAGCTAGACTAAGCGATTAAGAATTTTGAAAACGAAAATGAAAATTTTCCGGGAACAAAAATATTTCCGGGGAAAAAAGACGAAATAGGCACTATTCACCCGATGAAACCTAAGGGTTAGGGTTTAAATAACCTAAGCCGTTTTGAGAGTTCTGTATGTCGAAATGACATTTCGTCGAAAGATTTGCCGATAATATATCGTGAAAAGTTAAATAAGCTGATAAAAGTTTTTCTCGAAAAACATGCAGAAATCAGATAAAATAAAAGCGACGAAAAGTACTGCTATGAAGGAAAACGCTCAACGCCAAAAAGTGTTTTTTTTTGTTTTTCAAAAATCCGAAGAATACGTAAAAATTAATCGGTAAAGGACAGAAGAAATATCCAAAAATATTTGGATTCCGAGAATCGCAGTTTTTAAAACTGTCGGACGAAACCCGAAAGACGGAAGCACGAAGCTTCCAAGGGAAGCTAAGTGAGGAGGTGGGGCGGCTACTTAGCCACCATTTACTTGGTGGCTAAGTCATGAATAGTAAGGAGGTGGGGGTGAAAAGACCAAAATGCCCCTAGCTTTGAAAATCTATAAATAGGAAGCTTAAGTTCATTATTGTGAGCTTTTGAAAATCCTACTCTTTGAGAGAGAGAGAGAGAGAGAGAGAGAGGGTTCGGATGGGAGAAGAGAGGAAGAGGAATGAGGAAAAGCTAGCTCGAATGCAAGCTTTGTCCGACGGAAGAAGATTAAAGAAGAACAGTAATCCGAACCCTAGTTCTTTTAGTTTTTCTTTAAGTTTATTATGTTCAAATACATAACTTAATGAAGATAAGAAGTAGATAATGTTAAGAATGAATTCATATGGTTGAATTCATGAGAAAATGAAGAAATAACAATATGAAGTTTAGTTTATAAATTTCTTAAGGAAGTATAAGATTCGTAATGAATTAGAACGATCCGAGTGGATTATATGAATAAGTAGGTGAAATAAGTAAGGAATAATGTTCTATAACATCAAATTCCAATAAAAAGTGAAATCGTAATAAAAAATATCGATTAAAATGAAGAACGAACGAAGAACACGAAGAACACATGAAGAACACGAAGAACGTTGTTGATGGACAAATTTAAAACCATTATAGGATAATTGTTGTTGATGGACAAGTTTAAAACCATTGCATATAATTTTAATGCATATTTCTTGGTTAGGAACGGTAGAAACATTCATGAAGAATGGATTAAAACTTAGCTATAATGAAGTTATGGCAAAAATTTCATAAAAGACAAACGAGAATTAGAAAGTTAGTAAATGAACCCAAACGTGTAGGGTTTCATAAGAATGTAAGAAAATGTTAAAAACGTGAGTCGTGGACTCAAGAACGATCGAGTTCTGAGTTCGGATGACCGAATTACGGACGAACGAACAAAGAGTTTTAAAAACGTAAAACGAACGAAGGGTGATGATCAAGCCAATCGAATGGCACATTAATGGATTCAGAATGAAGTTCTGTCTAATGGAGATTGAAGTACGTAAGATAAGGAAGAGAATAGCTTTGGAACGACCTTGTTCTGAGTTATAACGAAGGAGATATGAGATCAGGAAGTAGCGTCTCAAAATAAAGTTAACACTTAGAAGAATTTTTCGAGAATTAGGGCTTGGTGACGCGGCGCCAACCATGCCTTTAAAGCAAACTATGCCAAACCAGAGGGTTTGCATCGCAAACTCACGCTGCGATGCGAGAGAGAGAAGGGAGAGTAGGCAAATACTTGATTGTAGTAGGAAAAAAAGGAGAAGAGCTTTTAAGCGCTTTCACTCTCGGGGAAACGTACGAGAAGATAAAGAACATAATGTGCAACTAAGATAACACTTTATCAAGTGAATTAAACCTTTAGTACAGGTTGAATGAAATGGTTAAAAGAGATTAAAAGACAAAGAATTTTAAACGTGAGTTACATAATCGATGTCCAGGGACCGTAGTCACGATGAACGAACGTGAGGGATTGCTAGGGTTTTGATTCCTTAGACGTTGAGGGACGAGGATAATGAATAACATTTCGATGTTATGTCATGATAGTGAGAGATGAGTGCGAAGTGTTTAGACGCTGTGTAAACAAGTTGTCTTAGCATACAGTGAACTGTATGGCTTCGACATTAAAGAAGAATAACGAATGGTATTAAGAAAGCCGTAATAAATGGTAAACAGATTAATGGAAGCCGAATGTGAGTCGGATGAGAACGTTAGAATAAAATGTAAGCGTTGAACGCTTTAATCGACGTGAAGGTTGATGGTACGCAAATATTAAACGGATAGAACCTACACCCTGTGTATGATTTGACCGTAAGATGATGAAGGTCAATGATTAAACCGTGAACGGTAAAGAAGTTGAATTAAAGATAATAACATTTAACGTAACGAAGCCGAGTTAAGGATTAAAGGGAATGATTGCTCTGAGTATACAAAAGACTGTATGACTTAGACGATAAAGAGTGAATACTGAGGCATGGCATTTAGTTGCCAGGAAGCCATAAAGAATGAGAAATTAACTTAACGAAGATTATAGTTTAATAGTTCGGATAAGTTAAGATAAGTTAAGTTGTAGTACAATCGTAACCTTTGATGGTTGACATATGGGAGCTGGGCTAAACAATTCCTTCAGAGAGCAAAGGTATATACAAAACTGGCACCCGATCTAACTCATTGTTATGGGCAGTGTAGACGAGACAGGAACTTATTTGTTGGTTATTTGTTGGAAACCACTCAGAGTACCATATGGACTACTAGCAGGGAAGCGATGTGTGCTAAGTCCTAGAGAAGTTATAAGAAGAAGATAAGAATGTAAAACATCAAAGATGATGAATGTATAAGTAAGACATCTCCGTATGTGATGAAGCCGTAGAACGATAATGAAAGTGGTCGCGTAAACTTAGGTTGCAAGAACGCGAACCTTAAGAAGTAAAGATAAGTAAACTAATGCATAAGTCAAATATATATGACTAATTGGTGTATGTGGTGTTTTCTTATGTGTTATATAGGAATTGAAATGAGCAGTTCAGCGTAAGCTATAGCTGGGCGTAAGGCAAGTTTCCTAACTTCATTCATATTCTAAATGAATGCTAGTTTCTTAAACTTCTCAGATGTTGAACTTGAGAAGTTCTGTCTCTGTGCTAATGTGTGGTATTTGTACAAGATGGTAGAACGTATGAGGCCTTGTGCCACAATGTGAACACTTTGTTGTTTCTATGATATGAACTGTTCTGTGATTGAGCTGTTCAATATAAGTATGTTCTGTTTATACATGATCCGTTATTGTTAAGTCTGTGCTAATTATTCTAGCCAGACATGATGAGTATGAAAAAGGTAGAAGAATGAAAGTATTTTAAAGTGCATGTGAATAATGTTTTTAAATGATAGGAATCGAGATTATTCCTATTATTCAAGCTGCTTCATAACCTTTGATCGGTTATTGAAGTCTTAAAAGAATGTTTGAATTCTTGAAGATGTTTGTTCAAGTGCTATGACTTGCTGGGCAATTGAATGCTCACACTTGCTTTTAAATGAAAAACATTTTCAGCGAACGATGTTAGAAGAACTTAAGGATCCCTTAAAGATCAAGTTGATCGGTGTCCAGACGATTTGCCATTCAGTATGTGAATGAGCGTGAAGATCGAGCGAAGACTTGTAATATAAAATAAGTTAAATGAACTTTAGATTAGTTTAAAGAACTGTTATGTATCCTTAGTGGCGGATGAAAGTCACTCTTATAAGATGAAATGAATAATGTATTTATGATTATTTGAAATGAAAAAGGTTATAAGGTTTCCAGAACCTGGGATTTGAGAGTATATGCTGTTATATTTAGCTATATAATGATGTATGTTTGGAAGGAGATGGGATCCTGATGTACGAAATTCGGGTGTGAAGATAGATCGGATTTCGGGGCGTCACACTAGTTGAGTTAAAATCTGGCATCGACCCTTTCTTTAAAACAAATCTTGCAATTCAGTTCAACGAATCACATAAAACTTGGCTAACATTGAAGTTAGACAAGCGTTAAGAAAAACTTGCCTTTTAGCGTCTTTAAACAACTTACTCAACTGACCACAGCTTTTACAGAATCTACATGATATATTCACAAAGCACACTATAATTAGCTATCAAACAACTATTCACATTGTTCCTACAAGCTTCTTTCTCTTCTACATCTTTGTTAACTTAATATCTTTATTAAAGTCGACAAGACTTATAACCCTTCGTCCCAGTTTATTACTCAACTGACGTTTATTAACCGGACTCAAACTTTGTTGATAAAGTACCAACTTTGTTCAACGTTCTTAACTCGTTAACATGAATTCCATTCCTAAGTTTCATACCGTATACCTTAGTATAAGTAATATAGGAATAGCCTTGATACACTTATGAAGTATACAAACATTATTCTTATAGGTCCCCGAACAAATGAAGTTCAAAACCTAAGTCATTGTCTAAAGTTCACCTCTCATGGCATGGCATGACCATCACAAAGATTAGGATCATTTGGCGTGGCGCCGATTAGCGATGGAAAAACTCTTGACTCGGTGTTGCGGCGCGGAATAGTGGTACTGCTTATTTCATTTAGCAAAGGTTTCAACTCTATTATGCCACCTTTCGCGGCGTGACGAATAATAATATATGCGGCTGCCGGCGCCAAACCTCAGTACCAGATTCTCAGCAACTTTCAAAAAGTTTGCAAAATTCCCAGGGCCGTAACTTCTTCGTTTTAAGCCCGATTTGGTCCATTCAAAAGCCTACACGTCACAAATAACATAATCTACGCGTTCATCTAAGAATTCGACACTTTCAAATCCGTCAACTCAAAATTGACCATTGAGTTCATTTTCTATATGTTCGAAAACGTTAATGAGCGTTTAATGCTCATTTTCTTCGTTTTATGTCAGAATTCGACAATTCTCGAACCCACAACTCTTAATCACCCTATCTCACGTGTTGACATTGAAAACCAACATTTTCAAGTTTCACAGCAACTTTTGAACTCTAATCCAGAATTCAACGTTTTCGACGTTTATCGTCTATTTTCGTAAAATTCGCCATAACTTCGTTACTATCATTCTTTAAGCCAAATCTCATGGAATACTCCATGGATTTCATATCTACATCCTAACCAAACAAGATGCAAATATTAAAGTATTGATGGAGTTCAATCTTTTATCAACAATCGATCTCAACAATCAATATTTTCATGGTTCAAAACTATATTAAACCTTATGATTCTTATAATCTCATGACTTATAGAGATTAAATCTATGATAAGCCATCATTAATCTCCTAAACAAGACATATACTATCCATCTATGATTCTTCAAGATACAAAAAAATCAAAAAGAGATGGAGAGGAAAGATAAGAAATATACCTTAAGAACTCTTATGAATTTCTTGAAAACTCTAATTCCAATCTTCCAAAATATATGTTTTGGTTGAGTATAGCTCTCTTTCTCTCTCAAAATAATCTAGGTTGAAACTTGTTAAACCCTCGAATGGCCAACCTTGCCTCCTTATTTATAGGAAATGAGAATGGAGGGCAAAATTGACTTAACACACCTCACCTCCTTACTATTCACACTTAGTCACCAAGTAATATACTAGGTGACCAAACCTTATGCTTGGCTACCACATAAAGTGGCCGGCCCACCACTAGCCATGGGTTGCCCCATGGGTTCTACCCATTCGGTGACCCACCGGATCGATCCACGGTTCGGTTTTAACGAATTGGGCTTAACTAAATAAACATTGGGCCTAGACTTGGCTCAACCCACTAATCTCCTTGGGCTTGGTAAATTAATAATTGGGTTAATAGAAATCCAACTCAAATGACTTAGTCATTAAGACCTAATCTTAATCCTATAATACGAATCGTATTCTACACGTACAATTCACGTATTCTCTCCGTATACTACTCGTACAATAATCATATTGTACTTCATATTTACTCAACGTAATATACATAGATACTAAATAGTATCACCAGATATATATTACTCGCATTAACCCTAACACAATTCCTTCTACGCATATTATTTCCTCCTCGGAAATCAATATGTAGACACTCGAAATTTTCTTTTCCTGTTACTAACTATGCAGGAGGGCAAAAGAGTATTTTTCACATTCCAAAGATAACCCTTGAGGACCACAACATCAATTCCAACCCTGGAAATAGACCTGGGAGGTCCAATTTTTAACCCCAGAGATAACCCTGGGAAATCAGTTTCTAAACCCGGAGATAACCTCGGGAAAATCAGTTCCAACCTTGGAGATAACCCCGGGGGATCAAGTGCAAAACCCGGAGTCAACACCAAAAAGTCAACCCAACCTCAGGGATAACCCTGAGGACATTCAGAGTCAACAGTAGCCCAAACTCAGAAATAACCCTGAGAAAAGACTGCTATAACTGCGCCGAGACCGGAGACAACCCCAGGAGGGGCAAAATGGTCATTTTGCCAACTCAACTTCACTTCAAATCAAATACACTCATTTCAACCCAAATTACTTCAAAAGAAGTCCCACAAGACTCATCTCTTAACTTTGGAGTGCAAACTACGCGAAACAACTCACCGGTTTGCCTCGAAGCGCAAACTACGCAAAACAGCTCACCGGATTGCCTGACGGAAACCTAGGACTGCTATTTCGGTGATGGACCTATCTTCCTGGAATTAAAAAGGGCAAATCCTATGTCATTGCGTAACTCTTGACACAAGCAATCCAAAGAAGTACAAATATACTTCATTTGGATGCTCGGATTGAAGTTCTGCAAGTTCGAACGGACATTACAAAGATACGAGTGCACGTCTTTTTGAGATAGACGGGACCGGTGAATCCGGGCCCCAAGACACCTGACCAGCAGTGCTTGAGTTCAACTACGGTTTCCGCAGGTTGAACCTAGATTCGGTTCCCATGATGGACATTTTCTGGTTGTAAGCAGCTTGTACATTATTTTACAGTGTCTGAGTTTCCTTGGATGGCTATCATGCCCATAAGGAGTTTGGCACTGCTGTATATTATTTTCTCGAGGAAGCTTCGCATCTCGAAAATAAAAGCAAACAAGCCTGACATTTAATAATAAAATGAAAGTATGAAAAGGTCTCAATTCCTATTGAGCATAGGGTTTGAAAAACCTCTTTTTACAAAACTTCATTGCTAAATCTTGATTAAAACTGAATTTTCATATAAAATTCAAACCTTGTGTATATAGGTGCGAACGAGGCCTCACACTACTTTCAAATAAATTGCACATTGATCCACACACACCCACACATTCATATAACAATTTCTTTAAAAAGTGGCGGTCACCGTGGTAACACGGATATCGGGGGGTACCTAACACCTTCCCTTCGCATAATCAAGCCCCCGAACCCTTAATGAATCTCGGTTTCATAAACCCGTCTTGCAGTGCCAAATCACTGGGTCAATGTGCAAAGCTTTTCGGTTGCGTTGGTGCAACCAGTTAAAAACACCAATAGGCGACTCTTAAAGTCAATCGTCGACATTATACATGTCGGACCTTTTTCACTTCTTTTTTCAAACAAATCTCACATTAACACGAGAACACCAAAAGACAAGTAACGAAAAGGGACACTCAAAAATCTCGACGTCGACAAGTGGCGACTCTGCTGGGGACTCCAGTAAGAGGGCTTAAGCCGCTATTTCAAGCTTTTCAAAATTATTATATGCTTGTGTGTGAATGTTGCATTTACATTTCTGATAAATGTGTACGAATGCATCTTACTTACTGCACTGCTAAATATCTATCTGTGATATTAGTGCTTCACACATATTAGTGCTTCGCACATGTCATCATTTTGCATAAACGGTGAGACACGTTGTATGTGAATGTATGTTGTGTGGTCCCTCCACCAGGAGGCTATCCTGTCAGTGTTTGATTACTGGACTCGTGGGAAGAATAATTCCCCGGGGCTCAGGAAAGGCACCACTCAGATTCGCTCCAGTTAAAAGACCGGATTAACTTCCCATCGAGTAGATTGCGATGATCTGGGAACCATATGCCGAAAAGCCGCGAGAGTAACCTAAGATAGGTCAGCCTCTGATAAACCAAACGCGAAGGGAAGTCTCTTCATACTTTCCCATTTAAATTACTTGCAATTTCAATTACTTGTCAATCTCAATGTAAAGGAAAATATGAGGAATATGTGTAAATGCATATTAAGGCTTTACATGCTATTAAATGGCACCCATTTTGCAGGATAATATTCCTAAAATGGACACATTATGATAGCATGTAAAATTTTTATACATTCCCTAAAGGTAAACTACGCAAGTCTTTTTGTAGGGAAGCAATTGATCATATTCCCTGTTCAAAGTCCAAAAGGGCATTAAGCCCACAGTCACATATGGATAAAAGTGCCCAGCCTGATCCTACTCCTGTCTCTCGCGAGGAGTTCGAAAGATTAAGTTATCAAATGACAGAGTTGACTGTTATGCTCAAAGAACTACACCAATCTACTCAAGGTATACAAATACCCATCCACACAGAATCCCCTACACATGGAGGAACCCAAGGCCAAACAATGCCTACTCAATCCGAGTCATTCATACTAAGGGGCAGTCAGGGTATTGGCAAAAAGATGGAAACCTAGATACTTAAACCTCATTCTAATAAAGAGATCACAAATCTCAGGGATGATTGAGAAACTGGGGATCTAAGAAAGAAAGTCCAATAAATGGAGGAGACCATCCGGTCAATCAAAGGGACTGAAAATTATGGGAGTGTCACCTATTCAGATCTCTGCATATCCCATGGGGCTCGATATCCTACCAAATTCAAAGTACCAGAGTTTGAAAAGTACAATGGGGCAGGCGATCCCTATACGCATCTGAAAGTGTACATTGGCGAACTGGGGTCTTATGCTGAAGATGAAAGCCTCAGAATGCAGCTTTTTCAAAAGAGTCTCACTAGAGAGGCTAAAGCCTGGTATGCTCGACTTGACAATTCCAAAATCCGTAACTGGGAAGAATTGGCCCATGCCTTTCTAAATCGATCTGATTTTCGATCCACAAATGGCTTTTGATCGATACCAAGTGACTAAAGTCAAAAAGAAAAATACTGAATCTTTCCGAGAATATGCCCAAAGGTGGAAACATCTCGTAGCGCAAGTCATCCCAGCAATGACAGAAACTGAGATGGTAATGACGTTTATTGATATCCAAGAGGCTCCGTACTACGAAAGGATCCTAGCAGGCATAGGAAATCCCTTCTCGGAAATAATCAAACATGGCAAAATGGCAGAGATGGGCCTGAAGGCAGGCAAGATTAAAGACTCCACTGCCTTGGAAGTAGTCGCCAAGAATATACAGATTGGCAAGTATACGAGCGATCTCAAAGGGATACCCGATAAAGGCAGTGAAGATGTATCCCTTGTTATACAAGGGCAAGCTAGTAGACCAACCTACAGTCTCTCCATTTGGAAAAAGTGAGACAATCTGCCATTTCAACAATAGGCTGTATTTAACCAATTCCAGGACAGGAAAAGAAAATTTGAGAAAACGGAAAATCGGGTGTTCACTCCACTAGGCGATTCTCTTGAAAATGTTTTAGCGATATTGATGGATCATAAGCAAATTACCGAACTAGCTCCACCTTTGGAACTAGGGAGCAAAAGATACAATCCAAGCCAGAGATGTGCTTACCACTCAAGGTCTCCAGGACACGATACGGAAGATTGTTTGTCCTTAAAGCATAAAATTCAAAATCTGATCGAATGTGGCAGTATTGTGGTCCAACAACCTGATCAACAATATGTCAACACCAACCTTCCGTTGTAGCATAATACAGAAGAAGTAAACATGATCGGGTCAGGAAGCGCTGAAATATATCCAATTCGTAAGTGCATACAAAGGATAAAGGACTATCCCCAAAGGCACAGAGCAGATGTCCTAAAATGGGAAAACTCGGAGGAGGGTATGATCGTAATGCAAAAGTTAGAGACAATCCAGAACCAAGTAAATCTGCTAGATAAGCTGATAGTGCGCCAACATCAGGATACGAGGCATTTCTTCACTCAACTATCAGAAGGCCAAGAAAAGGGGGATGATAAAATATCTAGCAAACCTCGATAATAGAAAAATCCCTTGGGGGAATGCTAACTCTCAAAGAAGAAATATCAAACAACCTCCATAAGAGTCCGAAAATTCACCCCTCTAAGCAAATCCAATGAAGAAATGCTACACTTTCTGATGAGCGAAGGAAGGATTACTGAGTTGCTACCTCCTGTAAATCTGAGGATAAATAGCTATGATTCCACCAAGATATGTCTCTACCAATCTAACTCACTTGGACATACGATTGAGGAATGCTGGGCTTTGCGACATAAAATCCAGGATCTCATTGAAAATGGAGAGCTGGAGATAGAAATTCCCATGATCAAAAAAGGCGAAAAGGCAATAAAAAGCTTAAGATGTCCCCTTGAGACAGGTAGTTCAAATAAGGTGAAGGCTATGAGCGATAATCCTGGCAGAACACAAGATGGAGCGATCCTAATGCAGGAAATGATAGAAGAGATAATGGAATCCCCGAAGGAGGTTCCTCCGCCAACATCAAACATCTTCTGGTCCAAAGATATTAACCGCGTTCCTGATTTTATCACCTTGGATGATGCAGAGGAAATACTGATCCTTTCCAAGGAAGAAAAAGCAAAAAAGGAAAATTCCTTGCAAGAAATGCGACGACAGTTCGAGGTAGATTTCATGGTCGAATCCTCTCAAGCCTATGAAAAGCGTGAAGGAACAGATGAAGGAGAAGGTGGTGAGGTTGTCGGGGAAATCAACCAATCAAAGAATTAAGATTTCATACCTTTTTGCGATGGGTCCAGCTCAAGCATCCCTGAAGAATGTATTGAACCTGGAAGCGATCAAGTTATGGCCATAAGTGGAGACATTCAAAACCAAGAACTAACCTCTGTCGCGAGCCTTGAAGGCAACACAGCCACTGACGACTGGATTATCAGGCCTCAACTAGCCAAAAAGATGTAGATCCAGGGGATAAAGTTGCGATTTCTAGAAGACGTTGGGACGGTATCACTTCTTTCGCAGTATGTTTTTTATTTTCCATGCATGTATAAAAAAAAAAAAAAAAAAAAAAAAAAAAAAAAAAAACAAAAAAAAAAAAAAAAAAAAAAAATAAAAGAAAAAAAAAGAAAGAAAAAAAAGAAGAAAAAAAAAGAAGAAAGAAAAAAAAATTAAAAATCAAATCATTCGGGTTTCAGCTCATCAAGCCTGAACTACGAATGACCTGATCTCCCCTCATCAATAGGAGTATGTAGGCAGCCATTTATGGTGCGGTCAAACCAAACAAAAACCCAAAAAACCCAAACAAACACTTCTTAACCAAACACTTCTCAAAACAAACACTTCTCAAATAAACACTTGTCAAACCATTTATCTTATCAAGGAGGAACTACGCAGACCTGATCTCCCTCACTCACGGGAGTACGTAGGCAACCACCAGTGGTGCAGTCCGACCCTCAATAGAAACGTCCAAATCCAAACGTCGATCCCAAGAATGACCTTCCAAGTCAGTGACCTATGTGGAGAAGACCCAATAACACTGCAATGTCATTCCATCAAATCTAGCACAAATCCCAGAAAGGAAGAAATAACGATATGCCAAGACAACCAGCAGCGAGGACCTTCAAAGATTCGATACCCTTAATCACGAGTCTTCATCAAATTAGATGAAAATTAAGACCAATTGCAATAACAAGTGAGGAATAATAATTGAAGGCATCAAAACCCAAGTCCTATACTTGTTCACCACCTGGTACAGAAGAAAAGTCTCTTGCGATTTTAGCATCTTATCAGCCCATCTGTCAAAGCGACTATCCCAGACAACAAGCAAGGCTGGTGCAATTTCAAAATCAATGACTACCCGATATTGCGACCACTACAACAAGACTTGGGAAATATCGGAAACAACGATAACTCAACACTGGGGCATTTATCAAACATCCTAAAGAGGAAAATGCCCCAGTCAACACCATCAGTATTGTTCATCATCATCAAAGCTTCTCTTACATCAGCTCATTAGCGATTTGGATATTACTCACTTGCGTCTTCATCAACAAAGAGAGTTTCTCATATGAATCCCCGACATCAGTATGCAAAAGGACTGGGGCATTTTCTAATTCCAGGAAAGCGAAGGATTTTAAGGCGGGATTAGGCCTCTTATCAAAAGAAGGAAAACTCCTAAAAGAAATCATGGCGACATTAGCATGCCCCTACGAAAGAAGGGGAAAATTCTCCAAAAGTTCTTAACTCAAGGCCAACGACAAAAGGTCTGGCAAATGAAATGTACTCCGACAAATGTGTTAAATTACGTCAAATCCTCATAAATTGAGTCCACTACACTGAAGTTCAAAAGTTCGATAGCAAAAAAGTGAGCTGCACCCACCAGGGATATCAACGGCATTTAGGTCATCAGTTCAGCGGGGTTGCGAATCAAATATTCAAGGAAATGGGGCGCCATCACCCAACAGGGAAAGGAAATTCCAAATCACCTCAAAAGGGGTGAAGCGCTACATCAATGTAAATTTCTATCAAGCGTAACATCAGGCAGAGTCCGGCAAAGTGAACCTTTGAATATTACTTCAGTGAACGTATCGGAAGATCCGGTATTCAAAACCATTATCTTCAAATTCAGCGCGACATCAAGACAGTTCAGTGATGAAAGTTCTGAATACCGTCGTTCGAGTGAGAACCGAAATAATTGGGCGATGTCAACTACCAGCAGGGTAGTATCTGTTATCAAACTACCATCAGGGTAGGCACCATTGTAAACTACCAGTGTATGCATCGGCGACATCTCAATTTCTCTTCATCAAACAGGTATTAGCGACACCGACAAAAACCCAAGCCGTTGTAGTCAACACCAGCATAGGCATTAGCAATCCCCGGTAAAGGTAAAGCGATTTGCAAAAACATTTTAAACATGCATCATAACATTCATTACATTGCGATTTGTTATTTGCGATATGCGAAATGCGATGTGCAAGTTGCAAAGTGCGATTGGCCAAAAGCGAAATGCGAAGTGCGAAATGCGATGTGCGATTTGCAAACTGCAATTTGCGAAAACATTTTAAAACATTCATCATCACATTCACTACATTGCGATCTGCATCATTAAAAATACATTATCATATTTCAAGTGTCTAATAATCTTTATCATGTCCATTCCATTACATTGCATGAACATGATAAAGAGGGGCATCTGTAGACACTCGAAATTTTATTTTCCTGTTACTAACTATGCAGGAGGGCAAAAATGTCTTTTTCACATTCAAAAGATAACCCTTGAGGACCACAACATCAATTCCAACCCTAGAAATAGACCCAGGAGGTCCAATTTCTAACCTCGGAGATAACCTTGGGAAATCTGTTTCTAAACCCGAAGATAACCCCTGGAAAATCAGTTCCAACCCTGGAGATAACCCCGGGGGATCAAGTGCAAAACCCGGAGTCAACCCCGGGAGGTCAACCCAACCTCAGGGATAACCCTAAGGACATTCAGAGTCAACAGTAGCCCAAACTCAGAAATAACCCTGAGAAAAGACTGCTACAACTGCACCAAGACCGGAGATAACCCTAGGAGGGGCAAAATGGTCATTTTGCCAACTCAACTTCACTTCAAATAAAATACACTCATTTCAACCCAAATTACTTCAAAAGAAGTCCCACAAGACTCATCTCTTAACTTCGGAGCGCAAACTACACGAAACAGCTCACCGAATTGCCTCAGAGCGCAAACTACGCGAAATAGCTCACCGGATTGCCTGACGGAAACATAGGAATGCTATTTCGGTCATGGACCTATCTTCTTGGAATCAAAAAGGGTAAATCCCATGTCATTGCATAACTCTCGACACAAGCGATCCAAAGAAGTACAGATATACTTCATTTGGATGCTTGGATTGCAGTTCTGCAAGTTCGAGCGGACATTACAGTACATGAGTGCACGTACTTCGATATGACAGGACCCGCGAAGCCCGGGCCCACCATGAACAGCCACAGGTTGACCTGTAGCCATCCGTCTATAAATATAGAGGGGGGTCAACCATTTGAAGAGAGAGAGAGAAGGAAAAAGGCGAGGAAGCCCTGTCCATTTTACTCTGCATACACATCTTTTGAGTGTTTCCTCTTCTTTAAACACTAGTTAGCTCATATATAGCTACTTTTTTTATCAAGTGAGCCGAGTGTTTATCCATTTAAAGTCAAAGAAGTCTACTTTGGCAGTCCACTGTAAGCCTTCTTACATTCTAGAAAGCATCTTTCTCCTATTATCACACAATGTTGTACACGTTGAGAGTCGTGTGAGTGTGTTTGCCTGGACTTCGATCCGTGGTTTTCATTTCTGTCTGTATATATATATATATATATATATATATATATATATATATACTAATATATGTATATATTTCATATATATGGACTAACATTATCGAAGTTATGCCTCGATTGAGCCTGAACTTGATGCGAGGCGTTTATTTGCTTATATATATATATATATATATATATATATATATATGTATATATATATATATATGAACTGTGGTCAGACTCTGTTTGATGAGCCTGGATTTTACATCTGATGCGTTTTATTGCTTTTATACATATATATATATATATATATATATATATATATATATATATAATTGTTGTCAGACATATCTGATGAGCCTGGATTTACATCTGGTGCATTTATTCGCTTATATATATACATATATATAATTATTGTCGGACATATCCGATGAGCCCGGATTTACATCCGGTGTGTTTACTGCTTATATATATATATTTATACATATATATATATATTTAAATTTCTATCAGGCCTGGAGTTTACTTCGTGGCAGTTGATCGCTTTTACAGCTTTATTTACATTTCGTCCTGCCTGGAGTTTAATTCATGGCGGTTGATCATGTTCATATATATATTTATAGCTTTTATATATTTACATTTCCGATCCCCCATGGAGTTGCTTCGTGGTGGCTGATCATATATATATATATATATATATTTATATATATTTATAGCTTTTATATATATAACTGCTTACTGCTTTCCATACAAATTGCAGTATCATATGAGCCTAGGAATCATGTGATCACAGATTTAGTCTACTGAATCTAAATTCGGTTCCCATGATGGACATTTTCTGGCTATAAGTAGCTTGTACATTATTTTACAGTGTCTGAGTTTCCTTGGATGGCTATCATGCCCATAAGGATTTCGGCACTACTGTATATATTATTTTCACGAGGATGCTTCGCATCTCGAAAATAAAAGCAAACAAGCCGGACATTTAATAATAAAATGAAAGTATGAAAAGGTCTCAATTCCTATTGCGCACAGGGTTTGAAAAACCTCTTTTTACAAAACTTCATTGCTAAATCTTGGTTAAAACTGAATTTTCATATAAAATTCAAACCTTGTGTATATAGGTGCGAATGAGGCCTCACACTACTTTCAAATAAATTGCACATTGATCCACACACACAAACACACATTCATATAACAATTTCTTTGAAAAGTGGTGGTCACCGTGGTAACACGGATGTCGGGGGGTGCCTAACACCTTCCCTCCGCATAATCAAGCCCCTGAACCCTTAATGAATCTCAGTTTCATAGACCTGTCTAGCAGTGCCAAATCACTGGGTCAATGTGCAAACCTTTTCGTTTGCGTTGGTGCAACTAGTTAAAAAACCAACTAGCGACTCTTAAAGTCAATCGCCGACATTATACATGTCGGACCTTTTTCACTTGTTTTTTTCAAACAAATCTCACATTAACATGAGAACACCAAAAGACAAGTAACGAAAAGGGACACTCAAAAATCCCGACGTCGACACAATATAACCAACCCTTAGGTTTTAAGTCCGCAGGCAAAAATTGCATTTGCTATAAATGAAATATTATTAGATATTCCATCTTATCACGACATTCTATCATCACGCGTTTCTCAGAATTTCAAAATAATTCCCCAAACAGAAACGGATGAATAGTGTTTTTACAGAAATTTCTCGAAAAATAAATATTTTTGTCTTGGAAATTCCAAACAAATAATTCTAGCACGTAGCCAGATTACTAACCACGTTAGCACATTCCAGGTCATAGAATGACCTTCATATAGTTTACTCACATAATAATCAATTAAATTCATTTAATTCACGTAATCAAATAAAAATTTAATTGTCATAAAAATCCGATTTTCTAAATGCGTTACATCTCTCCCTTATAAGGATTCGTCCCCGTAATCTTAGCTTATAAATACATAAATAAATGAGGAAAATCTTCCTTCATTTTACTTTCGAGCTCCCACGTTGCTTCTTCAGCATTGTGGTTTCTCCATAACACCTTCACTGAAGGTATTACCTTATTTCTTAAAACTTGTTCCTTCCTATCAATAATTTGAACTGGAAGTTCCTCATAGGACAAGTCTTTCTCTATTTGAATAGATTCATATTCTATAACGTGTTTATAGTCCGGTTTATAAAGACGCAACACTGACACGTGAAACACATTATGAATGCATTCCATTTCTGGAGGTAAAGCTATTTCATAAGCTACCTCTCCTACCCTTCTTAAAATCTTAAAAGGTCCTACAAACCTTGGACTTAACATCCCTTTCTTTCCAAAACGTATCTTCCCCTTCCAAGGCGATACTTTTAGAAAAACAAAGGATCCTACATCAAATTCTCTCTTTTCTCTGTGAGGATCTGCATACTTCTTACACTTTATCTTGAAAAGAACTAATCGAGCGTGATCAACTTCACCATATCCGCCGTTTGCTGTACCATTTCAGGTCCCAACATTCGACGTTCACCCACCTCATCCCAACACAATGGAGTTCGTCACTTCCTTCCATACAACGCTTCGTAAGGCGGCATGCCTATACTAGCGTGAAAACTATTGTTGTACGAAAATTCCACTAACGGTAGATATTCGTCCCATCTCCCTTTGAAATCCATAACGCAAGATCTTAACATATCTTCAAGCGTTTGAATTGTCCGCTCACTTTGACCATCCGTCTGAGGATGATACGCCGTACTCAATCGTAACTGCGTTCCCATTTGCTCTTGCAAACTCCTCCAAATGTTCGATGTGAATCGTGGATCATGATCTGACACAATTGAAATAGGTACTCCATGTCCGGAAATAATTTCCTTGAAATACAGCTTAGCTAACTGATCTAGGTTATACCTAACTCCTATTGGTAGAAAATGAGCCAATTTCGTTAATTGATCTACTATCACCCAAATAGCATCATTTCCTTTTTTTGTTGTTGGAAGTCCCACCACAAAATTCATCGTGATATGCTCCCACTTCCACTCTAGAATTTCTAATGGTTGTAACAACCCGCTCGGTCGTTGGTGTTCAGCCTTAACTTTTTGACAAGTTGAGAACCTACTAACATATTCTGCTATCTCCCAATTCATGTTCGGCCACAAAAAGTTCTGACGAAGGTCTTGATACATCTTTGTACTACTGTGACGCCCCCAAATTCGGGTATCTTCCAACCCGACATATGGTGCTCCACTGTACTAACATCCATACAATCATTCCATTGAAATAACACAAAATGAATGTAATTACTATCTTCTTATTATAATTAAAGTATAATCCTTCCCAGGTTCATAACCGGTTACATCGTTCCTTGTTCATAATGTATAATAATTACAAACTTACTAAAGTATTACACAATGCCTAAGCATCCATCTTAGCTTTGCCCTTATCTCGTTTGGTATTCACAGTATGTTTATCCTTAACTGCAATTATATAATTCACGCAAGAAGTGAGCATGACAGCTCAGCAAGTTTATCAAAGGATAACAGTAATACCACATTCGTGAATTATATAACAATTCCGACATAACTGAACAATAGTTATGAAGTATTATGAATCAATAATACTTTAATAGTTCATAACATCAATTCCCAAAGTATAGAATAGATTAGGAATTACGAGGCCAGGTCGATAGACCATGAAGCGAGAATTTCGGTTTTCATACTTGAAAAGGAGTCCGCAGCACTAAGGTCATTCATCTGATAACTTACGAGCACTTCTAGGTGATAAGCCTATTGTACTCTATGTTGATCAACACTCATTAATTAAATGTATTTACATTTAATATTTTTGGCAAACTCGCTTGCCCATCAAAATATCGATGAAAAATACTTTTGTTTGTTCGTAGACAAACCTTACCTTCACGTCCGTACCAATTACTTGGCATAGAATAGCGTTAACATTTCTATATAGAATGATATGAATCATAATCAATCTATATATTGCGAATAGTCTAGCCGAGTTAAAATCTAGCATCTACCCTTTCTTTAAAAAAAATCTTGCAATTCAGTTCAACGAATCATATAAAACTTGGCTAACACGGAAGTTAGACAAGCGTTAAGAAAAACTTGCCTTTCAGCGTCTTCAAACAACTTACTCAACTGACCACAGCTTTAACAGAATCTACATGATATATTCACATAGCACACTGTAATTAGCTATTGTGACGCCCCCAAATTCAGGTATCTTTCAACCCGACAGATGGTGCTCCACTATACTAATATCCATACAACCATTCTATTGAAATACAACAAAATGAAGGTAATTACTATCTTTTATTACAATCAAAGTATAAATCCTTCCTAGGTTCATAAACCGATTACATCGTTCATTGTTCATAATGTATAATACATATAAACTTACTACACTATTACACAAGGCCTAATCATCCATCTTAGCTTTGCCCTTATCTTTTTTGTAATTCATAGTACGTTCATCTTTAACTGCAGTTATATGATTCACGCAAGAAGTTAGCATGACAGCTCAGCAAGTTTTAAGCAAGTATAACAGGAATACCACATTCGTGAATCATATAACAATTCTGACATAACTGAACAATAGTTATGAAGTATTATGAATCAATAATACTTTAACAGTTCATAACACCAATTCCCAAAGTATAGAATAGATTAGGAATTCTGAACCGGTCGATAGACCATGAACAGTAACTTTCAGTTTTCATACTTGAAAAGGAGTCCACAGCACTAAGGCCGTTCATCTGATAACTTACGAGCACTTCTAGGTGATCAGCCTATAGTACTCTATGTTGATCAACACTCATTCATTAAACGTGTTTACATTTAATATTTTTGGCAAACTCGCGTGCCCATCGAAATATCGATGAAAATACTTTTGTTTGTTCATAGACAAACCTTACCTTCACGCTCCGTACCAATTACTTGGCATAGGATAGCGTTAACATTTCTATATAGAAAGATATGAATCACCATCAATCTGTATCTTACGAATAGTCTAGCCGGGTTAAAATCTGGCATCGACCCTTTCTTGAAAACAAGGCTTGCAATTCAGTTCAACGAATCACATACAACTTGGCTAACATAAAGTTAGACAAGCGTTAAGAAAACTTTCCTTTCAGCGTCTTCAAATATTTTATTCGACTGACCACAGCCTTTACAGAATCTATATGATATATTCACAAAACACACTGTAATTAGCTATCAAACAACTATTCACATTGTTTATACAAGCTTCTTTCTCTTCTATGCCTTTATTAACTTAATATCATTATTAAAGTCAACAAGACTTATTACCCGCTGTCTTGGTTTATTAATCAACTGACATTTATTAACTGGACTTGAACATTGTCGGCGTAATACCAACGTTGTTCAACATTCTTTAACTTACTAATATGCATTCTATTCCTAAGTTTCATACCGTATACCTTAGTATAGGTAGTATAGGAATAGCTTTGATACACTTATGAAGTGTACAAACATTATCCTTATAGGTCTCCAAGAAATTACAATTGAAAACCTAAGTCAGAAACCAAACTCTCACACTCGTATTTGCATGGCGACATCTATAGCACTAGGCTGGTATGTTGCGGCTGATTAGCGATGTTCTGGGCCTCGGTAGCGGTCTTGCTGACGCGAACGATGGTCTTTGCTTGGCGCCATTTAGCAGTGCACAACATCACTGTGCCGGCATTGCGGCGCGGCAAATTGAACTACGTCTGGCACCGCGGCGCCAGACCTTAGTACCAGATTCCAACAAAATTTTTACAACTTTGTGAAATTCCCAGGGCTGTAACTTCTTCGTTTTAAGCCCGATTTGGTCCGTTCAAAAGCCTACACGTCGCAAATGACATAATCTACTTGTTCATATTAGAATTCGACACTTTCGAATCCGTTAACTCAAAATTGACCACTGAGGTCATTTTCTACACGTTCGGAAACGTTAATGAGCGTTCAATGCTCGTTTTCTTCGTTTTAAGTTAGAATTCGACGATTCTCAAACCCACAACTCTTAATCACCCTATCTCACGTGTTGACATTGAAAACCAACGTTTTCAAGTCTCGCGGAAACTTTTGACCCTTAGTCCTGAATTCAACATTTTCTACGTTTAACGTCTATTTCCGTAAAATTCGCCATAACTTCGTTACTATCGTTCTCTAGGCCAAATCACATGAAATACTCCATGGATTTCATATCTACACCCTAACCAATCAAAATGCATATACTAACGTATTGATGGAGTTCAATCGTTTATAAACGATCAATCTCAACAAACAATATTTCAATGGTTCAAAACTATATTTATCCTTATGATTCTTAAAATTTCATGACTTATAGATATTGAATCTATAAGAAGCCATTACTAATCCCTCATACAAGACATATACAACCCATATATGATTCTCCAATATAAAAGAAAATCAAAAAGAGATGGAGAAGAAAAGGTAAGGATTATTACCTCCAGAACTTCTATGAACTCTCTTGAAACACTTAATGATTCAAGCTTCCAAGTGTATGATTAATAAATCTAGCTCTCTTTCCTCTCTCAAATAATCTAGGTTGGCACTTGAAAAAGCTCTCAAATGACTAGCCTTACCTTCTTATTTATAAGCAAGTGAGATGGAGGGCAATTTAGACCTTGCACATCCCACCTCCTTACTATTCCCACTTGGTCACCAAGTAAAATGCTTGGTGACCAAGCATTTTTCTTGGCTTGCACACCAAGGTGGCCGGCCCACCACTAGCCATGGGTCATCCCATGGGTTGCGCCATGGGTTTTACCCATTCGGTGACCCATCGGTTCGATCCATGGTTTGGTTTAAATGAGTTGGACTTAACCAATTAAGCATTGGGCCTAGACTTGGGCTTAACCCATTAATCTCCTTGGGCTTGGTCATTAAATCATTTGAACCAAACATAATCCAAGTTAAATGAATTAATCATTGAGACTTAGGTTAATTCTACAATACTTATCGTATTTTACACGTACAATTCATGTATTCCCTTCGTATACCATACGTACCATAATCGTATCATACCTCGTATTTACTCAACATATTATACCTAGACACTAAAAAGTATCATTAATGTATAATACTCGCATTAACTCTAACGAAATTCCTTCTACGCATATTATTTCTTTCTCGGAAAACAATATACTCAACCCTTAGGTTTTAAGTCCGCAGGCGAAAACTGCGTTTGCCATAAATGAAATATTATCAGATATTCCATCTAATCTCTATATTCTATCATCACGCATTTCTCGGAATTTCAAAATAATTCCCCGAACAGAAATGGATGAATAGTGTTTTTACGAAAATTTCTCGGAAAACAATTATTTTCGTCTTGGAAATTACAAACAATTATTTCTAACACGTAGCCAGAATACTAACCACGTTAGCACATTCTAGGTCATAGAATGACCTTCACATAGCTTACTCACATAATAATCAATTAAATTCATTTAATTCACATAATCAAATAAAAATTTAATTGTCATAAAAATCTGATTTTCTCGGGCGTTACATTCTCTCCCCCTTATAAGGATTCTGTCCCCAGAATCTTAGCTTATAATTACATAAACAAATGAGAAAAGTCTCCCTTCATTTTACTTTCGAGCTCCCACGTTGCTTCTTCAGCATTGTGGTTTCTCCATAACACCTTCACTGAAGGTATTACCTTATTTCTTAAAACTTGTTCCTTCCTATCAATAATTTGAACAGGAAGTTCCTCATAGGACAAATCTTTCTCTATCTGAATAGATTCATACTCTATTACATGTTTATAGTCCCGTTTAAAAGGACGCAACACAGACACGTGAAACACATTATGAATGTGTTCCATCTCAGGAGGTAAAGCTACTTCATAAGCTACTTCTCCTACCCTTCTTAAAATCTCAAAAGGTCCTACAAACCTAGGACTTAACTTCCCTTTCTTCCCAAAATGTATCTTCCCCTTCCAAGGCGATACTTTTAGAAACACAAAGGATCCTACATCGAATTCTCTATTTTCTCTGTGAGGATCTGCATACTTTCTTTGCCAGTCTTGAGTTGCAACTAATCGAGTACGTATTATCTTCACCATGTCCGCCGTCTACTGTACCATCTCAGGTCCCAACATACGTCGTTCACCCACCTCATCCCAACACAATGGAGTTCGGCACTTCCTTCCATACAACGCTTCGTAAGGCGACATGCCAATACTAGCCTGAAAACTATTGTTGTACGAAAATTCCACCAACGGTAGATATTCATCCCAACTCCCTTTGAAATCCATAACGTAAGTTCTTAACATATCCTCAAACGTTTGAATTGTCCATTCACCCTGACCATCCGTCTGAGGATGATACGTCGTACTCAATCTTAACTGCGTTCCTATTTGCTCTTGCAAACTCCTCCAAAAGTTCGATGTGAATCGTGGATCACGATCTGACACGATCGAAATAGTTACTCCATGTCTGGAAATAATTTCCTTGACAAACAGTTTAGCTAACTGATCCAAGTTATACTTGACTTCTATTGGTAGAAAATAAGCCGATTTTGTTAATCGATCCACTATCACCCAAATTGCATCGTATCCTTTTCTTGTTGCTGGAAGTCCCACCACAAAGTCCATCGTGATGTGCTCCCACTTCCACTCTGGAATTTCTAACGGTTGTATCAACCCACTCGGTCGTTGGTGTCCAGCCTTAACTTTTTGACAAGTTAAGCACCTACTAACATATTCTGCTATCTCTCTCTTCATGCACGGCCACCAAAAGTTCTGACGAAGGTCTTGATACATCTTCTTACTACCGGGATGTATCGAGTACCTCGAACTATGGGCCTACTTCATAATTTCTTCTTTTAATTCGGGATCATTAGGAACCTAAAATCTTCCTTCAAAACGAAGTAATCCCTCCTTATCGAGGTTATACTTAGTCTTTTCTTCATCTTCTATCCTCTTCTGTATCTGCTTGCACTCCTCGTTGCTCTATTGTACTCTGCTAACCCGTTCCGCTATGGTCGGCTGGGTTTCCATGGAAAATAACATCTCCACTGCTTCTTCCTATAACTTAACTTCTAACTCCATTCTTGCTATTGATGTTACCAACTCATTCTGAGTTGTTATTATTGACAGTTTCTCTCTACCCTTCCTACTTAGCGCATCGGCTACTAAATTTGCTTTTCCCTGATGATATAAAATATCACAGTCATAATCTTTTATTAACTCTAACCACCTTCTCTATCTCATGTTCAACTCCTTCTGTGTGAAGATATATTTTAGACTTTTGTGGTCCGTGTATATCTCACATTTCTCACCATAAAGATAATGCCTCCATATCTTTAAGGCAAAAACTACAGCTGCCAATTCCAAATCATGAGTAGGATAGACCTTCTCATAATCCTTCAATTGACGTGACGCATACGCAATGACCTTGCCATGCTGCATGAGCATGCAACCCAGTCCTTTATGCGAAGCATCGCTATACACTACAAAATTTCCTGTATCGTCTGGTAAGGACAATACAGGTGCCTCACTTAATCTCTTCTTTAACTCCTGAAAATTGTTCTCACATTTTTCAGCCCACATATACTTCACCAACTTTCTTGTTAGATTTGTCAACGGAGTAGCTATTTTAGAAAAGTTCAGAATGAACCTTCTATAGTATCCCGCTAACCCCAAAAAACTCCGAACCTCAGTTGGCGTTTTCGGTTGCTCCCATTTATTAACTGCTTCTACTTTCGCCGGATCCACAGAAATGCCATCCTTATAAATAACATTCCCTAGAAACTGCACTCTCTCCAGCCAAAATTCACACTTTGTGAATTTCGCATACAACTTCTCCTTTCTTAGTGTTTCGAACACTATTCTTAAATGTTCTGCATGATCTTCTGGCATCTTTGAATAGACTAGAATATCATCAATGAACACTACTATGAACTTGTCCAAATATTGCTTGAACACTCTGTTCATCATATCCATAAATGCAGCTGGTGCATTCGTCAACCCAAACGACATCACCAGAAACTCGTAATGACCATAACGAGTTCTGAACGCCGTCTTAGGTACATCCTCCTTTCTCACCTTTAACTGATGATACCCCGTGCGTAAATCTATCTTAGAAAAATACTGTGCCTCTTTCAACTGATAAAATAAATCATCGATCCCGGGCAATGGGTATTTATTCTTAATCGTCAACTTGTTCAACTCTCGATAGTCGATACAAAGTCTTAACGACCCATCCTTCTTCTTAACAAACACCACTGGTGCTCCCCAAGGAGACACACTCAGTTGAATGTACTTCCTATCTAACAGTTCTTGTAATTGAACCATTAACTCCTTCATCTCAACTGGCGCCATCCGATATGGTGCCCTTGAAAGCTGGTGCCGTTCTCGTAATGGATCGATTACAAACTCTACCTCCCTATCCTAATTGGAATACCCGGTAACTCCTCAGGAAATACATCCGCAAACTCTTGCACTATAGGTATATACGGTCCAAGGATGTTCCCACTCTTTGGGTATCCACAACATAGCACGAGATAACCTACACACCCTTTCTTCAACATCTTCCTAGCTTGTGTCATAGGCAGACAACAAGAGCATCTCATTGATTTACTCTAAGAAGAACACTACCTTGGTTTTCTTAGAAAGTCGAAGGTTTACACTTTTCCTATGGCAATCTATAATTGCCTTATGGTTGACTAACCAGTCCATACCAAGAATTACATCGAATTCTTTTAACCTTATCGGTACTAAATCTACCGATAATTTATTCCCTCTAATTTCTACGCAACAATCCTTATGAATATGCTCAATGGGGATTATCTCTTCGTTTGTTACCTTAACGTTTAAAGGTATAGGTAACTTCTAAGGGATTAAGCCTAATCGCTTAGCAAATTCACATACTATGAAAGAACATGTAGCTCCCGAATCAAATAGCACATAAGCATTTATCTCATTGACTGGAATGATACCTGCTACCACATCCGTTGATGTAACCGCATCTTGGATAGTCATATTAAACGTACGAGCTGAGGGTCTACCCACTGATGGTGCGGGTCCAGTAATGGCTAGTTTACCACTACCAGAACTCTTATTTCCCTCTATACCCTTCTTTGGGCAATTTATTGCCAGGTGGTCCATTGATCCACAAACAAAACATCCCTGGTTCTTCTTAGGGTTAGGACAGTTGGGTGATAAATGCCCCTCCTGCCCACAGTTGTAGCATACTGCTTTCCCCTTTAAACATACTCCCATGTGAGACTTTCTGCATGTCTTACATGCTTCCGTCCTTCGCTTGGGATCTCCCTGCTTTACCCCAGTATTCCCAGGGTTAAAACTCTTTCTCTTTGGCAAGTTACCACTTCCGCTGGCAACTTCAGCCTTATTACTTCCCTCTAACTTACTCTTAATCTTCTTTTCTTTGTGGCATTGAGACAAAGCCTCACCACCACCTTCAGCTATTATCGCCTTCTCCAGAATAGTCCCGTAGGAAGCACTCTGGAAAATGGATATTCTACTGTAGAGCCATGGTTTTAAGCCTTGCTCAAACCTACGCGCCTTTCTCGTTTCTGTGTCCACTTGATGTGGAGAAAATCTCGCCAATTCGTTAAACTTGGCGGCATACTGGGGAACTGTCATATCCCCCTGTTTAAGTTCTAAGAACTTAATTTCCATTCTGCCCTGCATGCTAGTAGGGAAATAGTTCTCGAAGAAAACCTTCTTAAAGCTGTTCCCATGCGTAATGACCTCATCCCTAGCCCCAACTCCTTTGGTGAGCCTCCCACCGGTGAGTCGACTTCCCCTTCATCATGTAAGTCACAAAAGAAGTCTTTTACGCCTCACCTATGTTTGTTATCATAAACGCCTTTTCAATTTCTCTAACCCATGTCTGGGCTTCTAACGGGTCCATCGTTCCTCGGAACTCGGGAGGACCCACAATTTTAAAGTCCTTAAAGGTAGTTGTTCTTGCTACCCTAGGAGCTACAAGAATCCCACCCCCTTGGTTAAATGCAGCCGTTAATAAATTAACGAACTCTTGCATAGGGTTATTAGGACCGCCCTGATTTTCATTATGAGACTCGGCCTCTTGATTACGTTGTCTCCTTCTCGGCGGCATAATTCTGATTAAATAAATAAAGCTTCATTATTATCTATTTAACTACTCGGTTATCATTTTTAAATCAACAATTGTGACGCCCCCAAAATAGGTATACATCACCTATTCTGAGTTGTCAATACATGGTACAGAAACAACTACAACTTTATTATTACAACAAGAAAAGCTGTGAGTTTGAATACAAATATTATCTTCTGCAGACAATATCTATACTCAAATAAATCCTCATCACATTTATTGATACATTATTTTACAAAATGGTGAGGACTACTAAACAATTATTTCTAAAACCTTCATTCCATACCCCAGACTACGTATTTGCTATATTCTCGCCTCCGAGAAGAAAAATGGAACAAAAAGGAAAAGGGTGAGCTCAACTAGCCCGAAGTAAAGAATATTATGACTAAGATAATATACAACAAATTATCGTTAGTCTTCAGCATGGGAAAAATCTAATAGAATACAATAGACAACAAATTTTAAATCAATATTCGCAATGAAATAATAATTCATTAGAAGAGTTAAGTAGAGAATGCAAACTACTATCTTCTATGTATGAATTTAAAAGTTCATCGTCTATCTTTTATCCCTGTAACATCAATCAATATACATCGGAATCAAATATTCATCTTTTCACTACAGCCAAAGATATTCATCGATTGGTCATGTTCATCTAAACACACATTCATCTTTGCACTACTACCAAAGATATTCTCAGAAATCATTCATCTTTGCACTACTGGGCCAAAGATATTCAATAATATCATCATTTAAGATCGAGGATGATGAAAATATTTTTAAAAACGAATCCGGTGAAACAAAATGACAAGGATTAAGGATTAAGGATTCGTACTTTGTTTTATCCATGTTCAAAAATACCTCAAAAATAATCATAGTGGTGTAAAATTCAAGAATGATCAAAACATGGATACAATCAAAGCTAGTATCCGAATAGATATTCGGACAAAAAGAAGAAATTTTATTTTTTAAATTGAATAGTGTTTGGTATCGTGAATAGTGCCGTAGTATCGTGAATAGTAACTCAGACACCAAAAGATAGAAATTTCCCAAAAAACATCTTCACGCTTCATGAATAGTACTCGTGAATAGTAACTTCGTGAATAGTAACTCATGAATAGTAACTCGTGAATAGTAACTCATGAATAGTAACCCCGAGCATGGAAAAGTTCTAAATTTGATAAAAAGTTTCAACCAATATTTCAAAGATAATGATATTGAAGAAATAATATCATTTGAGAAGAAAATAACATCCCTTACCTCGAAAGATTAGTACTTCTAATTTGGAATACCCGATATAGTCTTTGAAGGAACTTGCATCGTCTAACAATACTCAAAGTATACTCAAAATACTCACAAGAATACGCTCGATAATATAGAGAGAAAACTTTAGTTTACGGTGTGATTTTCAATTCTAACCTAAGCACCTATTTATAGGAAAATGCTTAGAACACAAAGCGAAAATTTAATATAATATTATTATTTATAATAAAATTTCCTACGCCAACCTTCTAAGAACTGAATTCAGCTCATTCAACCCACATGTGTAACACACCATAATGAAAAAACGTTTTCTAATTTTAATATTTTAAACTTCCAAAATCAATTATTTTTGAACTTGAACTTCAATAATTCATAATAAATAGCCATTTCATCAGAAAATTGAATCTCACGTGTTTTTATAGGAAATTCAATTCTCTACAACTTTGCGAGAAGAAAGTTTTTCCAAATTCCAAATAGAAATTGACCGAAATCCACAAGCAGGCGATTTTACAATTTATAATCAAATTTCGATCAATAAATGGGGTCCACAGACATGTTTAACATGTTTTAAACATTTATTGCAACAAAAAATACTCTTCCTCCTCGTATACTCATATATCTCACATTCGTTGTAAAAAAATCACCATTATTATATTATTAAAATATAATAATATATTTAAATGAATTATTTTATCAAAAAAGATAAAATTTCAATTTTCAACAATTGTCACATTAAAATTTTCTCCATCTATATCCACATAAAATCAATATTTTCCTCATCACATGAATCAATAATTAATTATTCATAAATAATATTCTGAGAATCACAATATTGACAACGAGCGGTTCAGGGAAAGGGGCTTTCAATAAGAATTTCTTCTTCTTTGGTAGCGCAATTAGGTGACCAAACCTCTCCTTAGGCAGAACTTTCTAGACATTGCCAATAATGTTATCTAATAATATTATTGAGATAATATGAATTATTGCCGATAATGAAAAAATCTTGTATAATGACAATTATTGAAACAATGACAATATAAAATATCATGCAAAGCAATTATTAACTCAATAAAATCTTTGAGCAGTAATTATCGTAACCATTATTGAGTAGTGCCTTCACGTAAGAATCAATAATTGGTGCAATACTGGTAATGCTTCTTGTGTTTTTAACCATAGGGTATTTTAACAGTATTAATGGTAACAACTACTGTAGTTATTTTAAACCACTTATATTTGTCGTTTTCTTCATCCAATCGCTTTTCAGTTATGGGGCCCACACATGGTCGCTACCAAGTAGTTCGAATATTCCCTGAGCGATGCGAATATTCCACGACCCAAACGAATATTCCCAACAACAATGAATATTTTATAACCACTTGTTTATTTTGAAGTATTTGCGTATTTTACGCCTAACTATCCACATTAATCAAATCAACCCTTACTATTTTAAAATAATAAATAGAGAAAATTAAATTTCATTAATAATAAGTTGGGGTCTTACAACCTCCCCTCCTTATGAAATTTTGTCCTCGAAATTGACGTACGTACTTGGTGTTTCGAAAAGGTGAAGATACCTCGCTTTCATTTCCGTTTCCAATTCCCAGGTCATTTCCTCTATAGCATGATTCCTCCACAAAACTTTAACTTGTGGTATGACCTTTCTTGGCGTGGGACATGCTCCTTCCTATCCAAAATCTTGACGGTACCTCCTCATACGTTAAGTCTTGGCTATCTCGTCGGTTCTAACTCTATAACGTGGTTGGGTCTTTCACATATTTCTGAAATGCGGATATGTGAAACACATTATGAACACGAGACATACTCGGAGAGGTAACGCGAGTCTATAAGCTACATTTCCTACTCGGTCAAGAATTTGAAATGGACCAATAAATCGTGGATTGAGCTTTCCTCTCTTCCCAAATCTTGTAACTCCCTTCCATGGAGCAACTCGCATAATAATACATGATCCCCTACACTAAATTTCACGTCCTTTTGATGAAGAACCGCATAACTCTTTTTGTCGATCTTGTGCCGTTTGTATACGTTGTCGAATCATTTGGATCTTTTCCGTAGTCATACACGTACCAACTTCGGGTCCCAACGGTGTTGCTTCACCCACCTCGTCCCAACATCTTTGGAGAGCGACACTTTCGTCCATATAATGCTTCAAATGGAGCTACACCTATACTTGCTCGATAAGCTGTTGTTGTAGGAGAATTCCACCAATGGTAAATACTTATCCCAACGCCCTTGAAGTCAGGACACGAGTCTTAATAAATCTTCAAGAGTTTGAATAGTCCTTTTCGATTGTCCGTCTGGTTTGAGGATGGTATGCGAACTCGAATCGTAAATCCGTGCCCATAGCTTTTACAAGCTAACCCAAAATCTTGAAGTGAATCTTGGGTCACGATCCGAAACTATGGATACAGGGCATGCCATGCAACCTCACAATCTCATTCACGTACACATACTAGCAAGACGTTCAAGTGAATAAGTCTCCGTATCGGCAAGAAATGAAGCAGACTTGGTTAATCTATCAACAATAACCCAAATAGCATTGATGCCCTGAGAAACCGTAGGAAGACCCGTAACGAAATCCATGGTAATGTGATCCCACTTCCATTTCGGAATCTCAAGTGGTTGCAACGGACCCTTAGGTACTAGATGCTCCGCCTTTACACGTTGATAAGTTAAACACATTGAGATAAACTTTGCAATCTCTCTCTTCATATTGTTCCACCAAAATGTATGTTGAAGATTATGATACATTTTAGTACTTCCAGGATGGATTGAAAATGGTGTATTGTGTGCCTCCATCATAATCTTGTACTTCAAATCAGAGTCGTTAGGAACACAAAGTCTAGAGTGGACTCGAAGTATTCCTTCTTCATCAATTCTCGCTTCCGGAATAGCTCCTTCTTGTACTTTCTTCTTCATACGCATCAGCTCAGGGTCGGTGGCTTGAGCAACCTTAACTTTTTCTATTAAAGTTGGCTCTATGCGTATACTTGACATCATCGCACTCGTTCCCGCATATGATCTTCTACTCAACGCGTCAGCTACCACGTTCGCTTTTCCAGGATGGTATTGAATAGTGTGGTCGTAGTCTTTCAATAGCTCGAGCCAACGTCGCTGCCGCATGTTGAGTTCTTTTTGAGTGAAGAAATATTTAAGGCTTTTATGGTCTGAATATATCTCCACTTTCTCCCCATATAGATAGTGCCTCCATATCTTTTTAGCAAAAACGATCTTGGCGCTAACTCTAGATCATGAGTAGGATAATTCCTCTCATACTCTTTAAGTTGTCGCGAGGCATAGGCTATGACTTTCCCACGTTGCATGAGAACACATCCTAATCCTTTGCCTGAAGCATCGCTGTAGATAACAAATCCATCCGAACCAGATGGTATTATTAGAACAGGTGCCGAAATAAGTCTCCTCTTAAGCTCTTGGAAACTCTTCTCGCATTCTTCGCTCCAAACGAATTTTGTATCCTTCCGAGTTAGCTAAGTTAATGGAGTAGCGATTCGAGAAAACCCTTCCACGAATCTCCGATAATAACCAGCTAAGCCCAAAAAGCTACGTACTTCGGTCACCGACTTCGGTTGCTCCCAACTTTGTATTGCTTCAATCTTCACGGATCAGCAGATACTTCATGTTTTCGACACCACGTGCCCAAGGAATGCTACTTCCTCAAGCCGAACTTCGCATTTCTTCAATTTGGCATATAGTTTGTTTTCACGAAGCCTTTGGAGTACCCGGCTTCAAATGGTGCTCATGATCTTCACGACTTTTGGAATATATAAGGATGTCATCAATAAAAAGACAACAACAAACCGATCCAAATATTCCTTGAATACTCGGTTCATCATATCCATGAAAGTCGTAGGAGCATTAGTCGGTCAAGAAAGACATGACTAAGAATTCATAATGCCCGTCATCGAGTTCTAAAGGCGCGTCTTTGGAATATCCTCGGTTCTAATCTTCAATTTGATGATATCCGTAAGCGAAGATCGATTTTTGAAAAGAATTGTGCCCCTTGTAATTGGTCAAACAAGTCATCAATACGAGGTAGAGGATACCTATTCTTGATGGTGACATGGTTCAATTCCGATAGTCAATACAAAGTCGCATACTCCCCGTCTTTCTTCTTTACAAATAAAGCAGAGAGCACCCCAAGGAGATGTACTGGGGACGAATGAAACCAGATGTCCAATAATTCTTGTAGTTGGACCTTTAACTCCCGAAGTTCAATAGGAGCCATTTGATATGGGGTTTTAGAAATGGGCTTTGTACAGTTCAAGATCAATAAAGAATTCAACTTCACGTTACGGGGTAGACCGGAAGTTCTTTGAAATCGTCGGGAAAGTCAATAACACGGGAATATTATTCAAATTTGGCGTGTCTTTATTCAAATACATAACATGGGCTAAGAAAGCTTGACATCCGTTTTTCAATAAGCGAATAGCTTTATGATTAGATATATGATGTTGATTGATTTTAATGGTTTAGTTGCTTGAATTGCATACAACAAGGTTGGTTAGGAATATGAAAACTAACAACCTTACGAAAACAATCAATTTTGGCATGATGAGTAGTTAACCAATCAATCCCTAAAATCACATCAAAAGCAAGTATCTTTAAAGAGATAAGGTCAACGGGTAAGGTGATGGTGCTAACTTGAATCAAACAAGATTTATAAAAGCGATTGGATGTGATGAAAGTTTCTCTAACGGAGTTTCCACAGATAGGTCAAAGTCTAATTTCTCCGAGTCAAGTTTAAAAGTTGAGCACATGCGCAGAGAGATAAATGAATGGGTAGCACCGGTATTAAGTAAGGTATAAACTTCGCAAGAATTTATAAATAGCTTACCGTGATCACCTCGTTTGGGTTCCTCGCATTATGACCGATCACAACAAACGCTCTTCCCGGAATCGTTGACTTTGACTTTTCTAGACGATCTTTTGAGTCACCGCCGTCCCATTGAACTAGGTTTAAGCTCTTGTACAATCTCGAGCGATATGTCCTTCCTTTCCACAATTATAGCATACCTTGAACTGTTGTGGGAAGTTTGACCGATATGTCCCTCTTTTTCGCATTTGTAACATGTGACCGGTGGTCGTTCTCCTCCCTTAGAACCGATTCTTTAGCCAAACCGCTGTCGTCTTCACATGGTCATTGTTAAATATCCTCTTTTTAAAATCTCCTCCTGACTCGCTTCTTCTATTTTCATGGCCATGATTACCACCAGAGTGGTTACCATTTTTGTCCGTCTGTTTCTTTCTCCATTGGTTATCATTATTACATTGCTGATCGCTATCTCGGTACGATCCCGGTTGTGGTCCCTCGGTTGGCCGTACTCGTTATCTCGCTCTAATAATTGAGCCTGTTTTAACATCCGAATAGAGAGAAAATTTATGAGAAATGAGATATCGACGTATCTTAGGGTTTCAAACCTCTAAGAAACATCCGCGTCATCGTTCCTCATTCTCCACCAAATGAGGTGCAAACTTGGATAACTCTCGCAAACTTTGCCTCGCATCTTTGAGACAAATCATGTTGTTCTCGCTCCAATCTAATAAACTCCACTTCCTTCATATAGACGAACACTTACGGAAAGTATTTGTCATTAAATAGTTTCAAACGTCTCCCAAGACATCTTTGAAAGTAATTTGGATGGGTACGCTTCATGATTCCCACCGATGAGTCGCTTTTCGCCACGGAACATAAAGGTGGCGAATGGAACCTTCTGTTCCTCCGTGCATCCCAAGACATCGAATATCTTGGTAATTTGCTTGACCCATGTTTCCGCCATGATCGAATTTGGCTTTCCCTTAAATTCGGTGGTCCCAACTCTTTGAAGCGCTTAGCTATGACAACCCGTGAATTGCTATCATTTCCTCTGTATTTTGAACACGAGTCTCCTAAATCGTCGATTTTGCATGAAGCGCAAAAAGCTTCTAAACATCCCTCGTTCATCATCGCGCTCGGTGGTGTTGTTTCGGGAGGAACATTGCCGACATTTTGTTGCGCGTTCTCCTCGTTGGTGAGTATAAAGCGTCTCCACGGTCTCATTTCCATTGTTAATATTCTCATTCGACATTCTCAAATCTTGTCATAAAACAAGGGTTAATTAAGGAAATCAATATATCACATAATATCCTTATATATCTTGACCAACTAAAAAATAAGCTCGGGTAGGACACACTAGCGAAGGATTTACTCATCTCTCCCTCCTAGTTCTATTCCCGATCTCGCGGAGATCATATCCCTAAGCTCGATACCAACTGTGACGCCCCCAAAATAGGTATACATCACCTATTACGAGTTGTCAATACATGGTATGCGAAACAACTACAACTTTATTATTACAACAAGAAAAAGCGTGAGTTTGAATACAAATATTATCTTCTAGACAATATCTATACTCAAATAAATCCTCATCACATTTATTGATACATTATTTTACAAAAATGGTGAGGACTACTAAACAATTATTTCTAAAACCTTCATTCCATACCCCGACTCGTACTCGCTATATTCTCGCCTCCTGAGAAGAAAAATGGAACAAAAAGGAAAAGGGTGAGCTCAACTAGCCCAGTAAAAGAATATTATGACTAAGATAATATACAACAAATTACCGTTAGTCTTCAACAGGGAAAAATCTAATAGAATACAATAGACAACAAATTTTAAATCAATATTCGCAGCGGAAATAATAATTCATTAGAAGAGTTAAGTAGAGAATGCAAACTACTATCTTCTATGTATGAATTTAAAAGTTCATCCTCTATCTTTTATCCCTGTAACATCAATCAATATACACATCGGAATCAAATATTCATCTTTGCACTACAAAGGCCAAAGATATTCATCGATTGGTCATGTTCATCTAAACACTGTTCATCTTTGCACTACTGACCAAAGATATTCTTGAGAAATCATCCATCTTTGCACTACTGGCCAAAGATATTCAATAATATCATCATTTAAGACCGAGGATGATGAAAAATATTTTTAAAGAAATGAATCCAAATTGAAACAAATGACAAGGATTAAGGATTAAGGATTCGTACTTTGTTTTATCCATGTTCAAAAATACCTCAAAAATAATCATAGTGGTGTAAAATTCAAGAATGATCAAAACATGGATACAATCAAAGCTAGTATCCGAATAGATATTACGGACAAAAGAAGAAATTTTATTTTTCTATTGAATAGTCAGATATCGTGAATAATCTGAGTATCGTGAATAGTAACTCAGACACCAAAAGATAGAAATTTCCCAAAAAACATCTTCACGCTTCATGAATAGTACTCGTGAATAGTAACTCGTGAATAGTAACTCACGAATAGTAACTCGTGAATAGTAACTCATGAATAGTAAACCCAGAGCATGGAAAAGTTCCAAATTTGATAAAAAGTTTCAACCAATATTTCAAAGATAATGATATTGAAGAAATAATATCATTTGAGAAGAAAATAACATCTCTTACCTCGAAAGATTAGTACTTCTATTTGGAATCTAGGGTATAGTCTTTGAAGGAACTTGCACCGTCTAACAATACTCAAAGTATACTCAAAATACTCACAAGAATACGCTCGATAATATAGAGAGAGAAAACTTGATTTACGGTGTGATTTTCAATTCTAACCTAAGCACCTATTTATAGGAAAATGCTTAGAACACCAAAGCGAAAATTTAATATAATATTATTATTTATAATAAAATTTCCTATGCCAACCTTCCAAGAACTGAATTGACTCATTCAACCCACATGTAACACACCATAATGAAAAAAATGTTTTTCTAATTTTAAATATTTTAAACTTCCAAAATCAATTATTTTGAGACTTGAACTTCAATAATTCATAATAAATAGCCCTTTCATCAAAAATTGAATCTCGTGATTTTTTATAGGATATTCAATTCTCTACAACTTTACGTAAGAAAGTTTTTCCAAATTCCAAATAGAAATTGACCAAATCCACAAGCAGACGATTTTCTGGCTATAATCAAATTTCGATCAATAAATGGGGTCCATTGAGCATGTTTAACATGTTTTAAACATTTATTGCAACAAAAATACTCTTCCTCCTCGTATACTCATATATCCCACATTCGTTGTAAAAATATCACCATTATTATATTATTAAAATATAATAATATATTTAAATGAATTATTTTATCGTAGAAAAGATAAAATTTCAATTTTCAACAATTGTCACATTAAAAATTTTCTCCATCTATATCCACCTAAAATCAATATTTTCCTCATCACATGAATCAATAATTAATTATTCACAAATAATATTACGAGAATCACAATATTGACAACGAGCAGGTTCAGGAAAGAGGGCTTTCAATAAGAATTTCTTCTTCATGGCGCGCAATTAGGTGACCAAACCTCTCCTTAGGCGAGAACTTTCTAGACATTGCCAATAATGTTATCTAATAATATTATTGAGATAATATGAATTATTGCTTCGATAATGAAAAATCTTTCGTATAATGACAATTATTGAAACAACAAACAATATAAAATATCAATATGACAATTATTAACTCAATAAAATATTGAGCGGTAATTACCGTAACCATTATTGAGTAGTGCCTTCTTACGTAAGAATCAATAATTGGTGCAATACTGGTAATACTCTTGTGTTTTAACCACGGGTATTTTAACGATATTAATGGTAACAACTACTACGCCGTTATTTTTAAACCACTTATATTTGTCGTTTTCTTCATCCAATCGCTTTTCAGTTATGGGGCCCACACATGGTCGCTACTGGCAGTCAATGCGAATATTCAAGCGATCAAGCATTTAATATTCCACGACCAAACGAATATTCCCAAACAACAATGAATATTTTATAACCACTTGCTTATTTTGAAGTATTTGCGTATTTTACCCCCTAACTATCCACATTAATCAAATCAACCCTTACTATTTTAAAATAATAAATAGAGAAAATTAAATTTTATTAATAATAAGTTGGGGTCTTACAACAATAACCATTCATACCACAACAAGCACATTAAATAAAAACTTCATTATATTAATATGCTTTCATAGTCAAAACTATTTACATCATGTTCCTTTATTAAAAAAGCTATTACATACTATCCATGATTGAGTTCTACAAAAATTGGGATTTACAAAAAGACTACCCTTTAATTATACAAAAGAGGGTTTTACGTCACTACTAATTTACAAAAAGATCTAACGATCTACTAACACTGTCGAACGGCATTTTCATACTTCTGATTTGCTAGAATCGACACTATGTCTCGACTTATGGTATGTCGAGTCTGCCCGGACTCAATTGAATAACAAGCAATTTTCAGCTTGAAATCCTCATGAGCACATTCATGGATGTATGACATCCTAGCTATTTTCTGGTCTTTCTCAACCAGTTTCTTTTGCAGCTCAAGGACCTCATTCTTATAGTCCCGAGCTTTATCAATCATAAGCACTTTTTCATCGTGCTCAGACTCAAAGTCTGCCTCTGCAGATTCTTTCGCCTCATATAAGGCAGTTATCTCCTCAATCTGATTCTCCACTACCGTGCGCAGTTGCACATTTCTATCCAACACTACCTCATACAATGCTCGCGTTGCATCGGGAGGTGTTGGCTCCAAAGTAGGTAACACCGTGTTAGTCGATGTCACCTCCATCTCCTCCTCCACGTCTAGCATCTCATTAAGGTATGATGCTAAACCCATAGTCTCCTCAGAGTATTCCTCCTCAGAGATGTACTCCTCAATGTCTGAGTCATCTATGACCACTATAGGTACCTCCGCCACTGGCATTGGTACAATCTCCACTTGGTTAATTGACTCCTCGCTCACAACGTGAATGTCTCTATACATCATGCTATCGATCGACATCTATAATAGCACATAACAAGTTGATTAGTACATAATACACAATAGTATAAGCACAAATCAAATTTAATATCTTTAAGATTAATTTTCATCTTTTAATCCTTTCGGTACTGAGTTATCTCAATACCTTATTAATTCTTTGAATTTTTATTCCTCGGACTTTACCTTCCTTACGAGGTTATTAGCCTAAGGTTGTTTCCCCCCTTAAGTTTTATAACCTAAGGCTTTGATACCAACCTGTGACGCCCCCAAATTCGGGTATCTTTCAACCCGACAGATGGTGCTCCACTATACTAACATCCATACAATCATTCTATTGAAATACAACAAAATGAAGGTAATTACTATCTTTTATTACAATCAAAGTATAAATCCTTCCCAGGTTCATAAATCGGTTACATCGTTCATTGTTCATAATGTATAATACATATAAACATACTACACTATTACACAAGGCCTAAGCATCCATCTTAGCTTTGCCCTTACGTCTCTTGGCATTCATAGTACGTTCATCTTTAACTGCAGTTATATGATTCACGGAAGAAGTGAGCATGACAGCTCAGCAAGTTTTAAGCAAGTATAACAGGAATACCACATTCGTGAATCATATAACAATTCTGACATAACTGAACAATAGTTATGAAGTATTATGAATCAATAATACTTTAACAGTTCATAACATCAATTCCCAAAGTATAGAATAGATTAGGAATTCTGAACCGGTCGATAGACCATGAACAGTAACTTTCAGTTTTCATACTTGAAAAGGAGTCCACAGCACTAAGGTCGTTCATCCGATAACATACGAGCACTTATAGGTGATCAGCCTATAGTACTCTATGTTGATCAACACTCATTCATTAAATGTGTTTATGTTTAATATTTTTGGCAAACTCGTGTGCCCATCGAAATATCGATGAAAATACTTTTGTTTGTTCATAGACAAACCTTACCTTCACGCTCCGTACCAATTACATGGCATAAGATAGGGTTAACATTTCTATATAGAAAGATATGAATCATCATCAATCTATATCTTTTGAATAGTCTAGCCGAGTTAAAATCTGGCATCGACCCTTTCTTGAAAACAAGGCTTGCAATTCAGTTCAACGAATCACATACAACTTGGCTAACATGAAAGTTAGACAAGAGTTAAGAAAATTTGCCTTTCAGCGTCTTTAAATATTTTATTCGACTGACCACAACCTTTACATAATCTACATGATATATTCACATAACACACTGTAATTAGATATCAAACAACTATTCACATTATTTATACAAGCTTCTTTCTCTTCTATGTCTTTATTAATTTAATATCATTATTAAAGTCAACAAGACTTATTACCCACTGTCCCGGTTTATTAATCAACTGACATTTATTAACCAGACTTGAACATTGTTGGTGTAATACCAACGTTGTTCAACGTTCTTTAACTTACTAATATGCATTATATACCTAAGTTTCATACCGTATACCTTAGTATAGGTAGTATAGGAATAGCTTTGATACACTTATGAAGTGTACAAACATTATCCCTATATGTCTCCAAGAAATTACAATTGAAAACCTAAGTCAGAAACAAAACTCTCACACTCACATTGTATTGTAGACATCTATATAGCACTAGATGGTGGCTGCGGCACCGATTAGCGATGTGCGGGCCTCAGTAGCGGTCTTTGCGGCATGGAATAGTGGCGTTGCGCCGCCATTTAGCAGTGCACAACATCACTGTGCCGGTGCTGTGATGCGGAAAATTGAACTATGTCTGGTGCCGCGGCGCCAGACCTTAGTACCAGATTCCAACAAAATTTTTACAACTTTGTGAAATTCCCGGGGTCGTAACTTCTTCATTTTAAGCCCGATTTGGTCCGTTCAAAAGCCTACACGTCACAAATGACGTAATCTACTTGTTCATATTAGAATTCGACACTTTTGAATCCGTTAACTCAAAATTGACAATTGAGTTCATTTTCTACACGTTCGAAAACGTTAATGAGCGTTCAATGCTCGTTTTCTTTGTTTTAAGTCAGAATTCGACAATTCTCGAACCCACAACTCTTAATCACCCTATCTCACATGTTGATATTAAAAACCAACGTTTTCAAGTCTGGCGGTAACTTTTGACCCTTAATCCGGAATTCAACGTTTTTGACGTTTAACTTCTATTTCCGTAAAATTCGCCATAACTTCGTTACTATCGTTCTCTAGGCCAAATCACATTTAATACTCCATGGATTTCATATCTACACCCTAACCAATCAAAATGCATATACTAACGTATTGATGGAGTTTAATCGTTTATAAACGATCAATCTCAACAAACAATATTTCAATGGTTCAAAACTATATTTATCCTTATGATTCTTAAAATTTCATGACTTATAGATATTGAATCTATAAGAAGCCATTACTAATCCCTCATACAACCCATCTATGATTCTCCAATATAAAAGAAAATCAAAAAGAGATGGAGAAGAAAAGGTAAGGATTATTACCTCCAGAACATCTATGAACACTCTTGAAACACTTAATGATTCAAGCTTCCAAGTGCATGATTAATAAATCTAGCTCTCTTTCATCTCTCAAATAATCTAGGTTGGCACTTGAAAAAGCTCTCAAATGACTAGCCTTACCATCTTATTTATATGCAAATGAGATGGAGGGCAATTTAGACCTTGTACATCCCACCTCCTTACTATTCCCATTTGGTCACCAAGTAAAATGCTTGGTGACCAAGCATTTTTCTTGGCTTTCACACCAAGGTGGCCGGCCCACCACTTGCCATGGTTTATCCCATGGGTTGCCCCATGTGTTTTACCCATTCGGTGACCCACCGGTTCGATCCACGGTTTGGTTTAAATGAATTGGACTTAACCAATTAAACATTGGGCCTAGATTTGGGCTTAACCCATTAATCTCCTTGGGGTTGGTCATTAAATCATTTGAACCAAACATAATCCAAGTTAAATGAATTAATCATTGAGACTTAGGTTAATTCTACAATACTTATCGTATTTTACACGTACAATTCACGTATTCCCTTCGTATACCATACGTACCATAATTGTATCGTACCTCGTATTTACTCAACATATTATACCTAGACACTAAAAAGTATCATTAATGTATAATACTCGCATTAACTCTAACGAAATTCCGTCTACGCATATTATTTCTTTCACAGAAATCAATATACTCAACCCTTAGGTTTTAAGTCTGCCGGCGAAAACTGCGTTTTCCATAAATGAAATATTATTAGATATTCCATCTAATCTCGATATTCTATCATAACACGTTTTTCAGAATTTCAAAATAATTCCCCGAACAGAAACGGATGAATAGTGTTTTTACGGAAATTTCTCGAAAAAAATTATTTTTGTCTTGGAAATTCCAAACAATTATTTCTAACACGTAGCCAGAATACTAACCACGTTAGCACATTCTAGGTCATAGAACGACCTTCACATAGCTTAATCACATAATAATCAATTAAATTCATTTAATTCACATAATCAAATAAAAATTTAATTGTCATAAAAATCCGATTTTGTCGGGCGTTACAGCTATCAAATAACTATTCACATTGTTCCTACAAGCTTCTTTCTCTTCTACGCCTTTGTTAACTTAATATCTTTATTAAAGTCGACAAGACTTATAACCCTTCGTCCCGGTTTTTTACTCAACTGACGTTTATTAACCGGACTCGAACTTCGTTGATAAAGTACCAAATATGTTCAACGTTCTTAACTCCTTAACATGAATTCCATTCCTAAGTTTCATACTGTATACCTTAGTATAAGTAATATAGGAATAGCCTTGATACACTTATGAAGTGCACAAACATTATTCTTATAGGTCCCCAAACAAATGAAGTTCAAAACCTAAGTCATTGTCTAAAGTTCCCCACTCGCGCTACGGTGCGACCATCACGATCTTAGGCAGACTGCGGTGCCGATTAGCAGTGTAGCGCTCAACGCCTCGACTGACAACACGCCTTGTAATGATTGGCGCTTCGACGCCATTTAGCAAATCTTTCAACTCTCATCTTGCGGCGTAGCTGCGGCGCGGCGGCGAATAACTTACTTATTATGTTCGGCGCCCGCGGCGCCCGAACCTCGCATCAAATTCTCAAAGAACTTTCAAAAGTTTACGAAATTCCGGTAAGTAACTTCTTTGTTTTAAGCCCGATTTGGTCCGTTCAAAAGCCTACACGTCACAAATAACATAATCTACGTGTTCATATAAGAATTCAACACTTTCAAATCTGTTAGCTCAAAATTGACCATTGAGTTCATTTATTATACATTTATAAACGTTAATGAGCGTTCAATGCTCGTTTTCTTTGTTTTAAGTCAGAATTTGACAATTCTCGAACCCATAACTCTTAATCACCCTATCTCACGTGTTGACATTGAAAACCAACATTTTCAAGTCTCATTGCAACTTTTGACCTCTAATCCGGAATTCAACGTTTTCGACGTTTATCGTCTATTTTCGTAAAATTCGCCATAACTTCGTTACTATCATTCTTTAAGCCAAATCTCATGGAATACTCCATGGATTTCATATCTACATCCTAACCAAACAAGATGCAAATATTAACATATTGATGGAGTTCAATCGTTTATCAACAATCAATCTCAACAATCAATATTTTCATGGTTCAAAACTATATTAAACCTTATGATTCTTATAATCTCATGACTTATAGAGATTGAATCTATGATAAGCCATCATTAATCTCCTAAACAAGATATATACTATCCATCTATGATTCTTCAAGATAAAAGAAAAATAAAAAAGAGATGGAGAGGAAAGATAAGAAATATACCTTAAGAACTATATGAATTTCTTGAAAACTCTAAGTCCAATCTTCCAAAATATATGTTTTGGTTGAGTATAGCTTTCTTTTTCACTCAAAATAATCTAGGTTGAAACTTGTTAAACCCTCAAATGGCCAACCTTGCCTCCTTATTTATAGGAAATGAGAATGGTGGGCAAAATGGACTTAACACACCTCACCTCCTTACTATTCACACTTGGTCACCAAGTAATATACTTGGTGACCAAGCCTTATGCTTGGCTACCACATAAAGTGGCCAACCCACCACTAACCATGGGTCATCCCATGGGTTGCCCCATGGGTTCTACCCATTCGGTGACCCACCGGATCGATCCACGGTTCGGTTTTAACGAATTGGGCTTAACTAAATAAACATTGTGCCTAGACTTGGCTCAACCCACTAATCTCCTTGGGCTTGGTCATTTAATAATTGGGTTAATAGAAATCCAACTCAAATGACTTAGTCATTAAGACTTAATCTTAATCCTATAATACGAATCGTATTCTACACGTACAATTCACGTATTCTCTCCGTATACTACTCGTACAATAATCATATTGTACTTCGTATTTACTCAACGTATTATACATAGATACTAAATAGTATCACCAAATATATAATACTCGCATTAACCCTAACACAATTCCTTCTACGCATATTATTTCCTCCTCGAAAATCAATATACTCAACCCTTAGGTTTTAAGTCCGCAGGCAAAAATTGCATTTGCCATAAATGAAATATTATCAGATTTTCCATCTTATCATGACATTCTATCATCACGCGTTTCTCGGAATTTCAAAATAATTCCCCGAACAGAAATGGATGAATAGTGTTTTTACAAAAATTTCTCGGAAAATAAATATTTTCGTGTTGGAAATTCCAAACAAATAATTCTAGCACGTAGCCAGATTACTAAACACGTTAGCACATTCCAGGTCATCGAACGATCTTCACATAGCTTACTCATATAATAATCAATTAAATTCATTTAATTCACATAATCAAATAAAAATTTAATTGTCATAAAAATCCGATTTGCTCGGGCGTTACAATTGTTATACGCAAACTCTACTAATGGTCAATGATCATCCCAACTACCCTTGAAATCCATGACACAAGATCTTAACATATCTTCTAATGTCTGAATTGTCCTCTCGCTCTATCCATCAATTTGTGGATGATATGTCGTACTCAATTTTAACTGCGTTCCCAATTGCTCATGCAGACTCCTCCAATAGTTCGATGTGAATTGTGGATCATGATCTGACACAATAGAAACTGGTACTCCATGTTTGGAAATTATTTCCTTAACATAAAGTTTAGCTAACTAGTCCAAGTTATACTAACCCTAATTGGCAAGAAGTAAGCCGACTTAGTCAACCGGTCCACTATCACCCAAATCGCATCATACCCTTTCGTTGTAGTCAGAAGTCCCACCACAAAGTCCATTGTGATATGCTCCCACTTCTATTCCGGAATCTCCAATGACTGTAACAAGCCACATGGTCGTTGATGTTCGACCTTAACTTTCTGATAAGTCAAGCACCTACTCACATACTTGGCAATCTCTCTCTTCATGTTCGGCCACCAAAAACTCTGTCGAAGGTCTTGATACATCGTAGTACTACCAGGATGAATCGAGAACCTCAAACCATGAGCCTCTTGTAATACCTACTCCTTTAATTCCATCTCATTCGGAACCCAAGTTTTATTTACTGACAAAACCCTAAGTCTGGCTCTGCGGCGCAAACCCTTGCTCTATAACTCGCGATGTGGCACGAGTTTCAAAGTGAGACTCCTCTCTCTTCATGGCTGCGGTGCCACTCTTTCTTCTGTCGTGCAATACTTGCGCCAACTCAAAGTGTGTATGGCGGGGAATCGTGTCTGCGACGCGAGTCTCGGTTTAATTCACCGCGCTGCAGCATGAATGTTTAGTAGATGATGGTACTGCACACGGTGCTGCAGCACCACCATTATCGCGGTGCCAGCTCTGTGCACCAGACATTGAAAAATGTTGTTTTGCTCAACGAACTTCCCGAACTCCAAATTTGATCATTTTAAGTCTGGATTGACTCGTTCAAAAGCCATTAGCTCACAAAACACATACTCTATGTGTTCATGCAATAATTTTACATTTTCGACTTCGTTAACTCAAAATTCACCTATAAGTTCGTTTTTAATGAAAATGATAAACGTTCATGAACGTTCAACGCTAGTTTCTTCGTTCTAAGTCAGAATTTGGTCATTTTTGAGTCCGCAACTCTATAATGCCAAATATGACTTGTTCCCATCAAAAACAAAATTTTCCAAGCTCAATATCAAAATTTGACTTCTAATCCGAGAATTTCACGAAGTCGACGATTATTGTCTAATCGTGAGAATTCCGGCATAACTTCGTTACTTATGATTTGTTCATTATTTCAAATGGATTCTATCCATCATATTGACATCTAAACCTATATATTACATCAACTTATTTACATGATAAGTTAATACTTATTCTTCACGAGTTTATAACTTATCAAAGTATAAACTACATATAGTTTCATTTCTGATGACTTATAATGGTTTAAGTTTTCTAACCAACATCTTTACATCTTCTTATCATACAAATCTCATTCATGTAAACATGTTACAAGTTCATCCTTAGTTCATAGCTTATCTGTGAATAAAGTGTTTATTCACGGCTTATTAAGACTTAAGTCCTTAGATTATTCATTCTTATCATTTCTTAACATAAATGCCAATTAATCTATACTTCTCTTATCAACCTATAATGGTAGAGATGAAAGACTAATGACATAGGATCATTACCTTTGATGAACTAGGTTTACTTCTTCTTTTCTAACAATGGAAGTCTATTTTATTCTTGCTTATTCTCTCTAACAATTAAGCACTTAACTTGTTAGTGAAAATTAACAAACAACAAATGAAATCCTAAGCTTGCTATTTATAGGATTTCCTAAGTTAAGAGTATTATAGAAAAAAGCCAATCCCACCTCCTTAATACACCTCCATACTATTCATTACCTCACATCTAAGTTAACTTGCTCCTCGCCTTAATTACTTGGCCATTACACTTTTTCCTTGGTCATCACATAATTATCTTGGTCATCACATAATTATCTTGGTCACCAAGATTAACCATATAATCATGGGTTTCCCCACGGGTTACCATGATTATCTTGGTCATCAAATAATTATCTTGGTCACCAAGTGAATTCTTTGTTAAAAGATTCAAAAATGAAATATTTTCTGATAAAATCATAGTGCATATGATTTAGGAGCTAATGGATTTTGAACGAGCCAATTCGGATGTAAAACGAATAAGTTATGAGACCGGGAATTTCATAGAAAAACAAAACTGTCAAAACCAACTAAGGCTTAGGGGAGGCGCCGCAGCGCCAACCCCAGTATTAAATGCCGCACCGCAGCACCAATTAAAGGAGAATTTGCTACTGTAGAGTGGACTTGCAACGCCGCTAATGTATAAGAATCTCACGCCGCAGTGCCGAGACCGGGTATGACACACTACTAATTGGCGTCGCGGCACCAATAGTAAACCTAAGGCTGGAACCGCAGCGCCGGTAGTGTAACAAGGTTGGGCAAGTTAGCTTTATAATCCCAATTAATTGGAAACGAATAGTAGAACATGTATGTACTTAATATACATTGTAAAGATAAATCTTAAATCACTTATATAGTGATAAAATTAGAAAATTAAGTTGGGTTTAATAGTGATTAAACGAAGAACGAAAAGTGTAAATAAGTAAATCGTGAACGGTATTCGATAAGTATACTTAAACGATAATGAACGAGTCTCGGTTAGTAACGTAAGAACGTTAACAAGCCATAAGGAAGAATAGTAAGTCGATTTGACAATTATTAATGGAATAAATTCATTTAAGACATAGAAGAGAAAGAAGTTGGTAATAACAATGTGATTAGATTGTTTGGTGGCTAATTATAGTGTGCTATATGAATATATCATGTAGATACTATAAGGACTAAGAACTGTTGAATATTGTATTCGAAGATGCTTGAGGGAAAGTTTTCTTAACGCTTGTTTAACATTCGTGTTAGCCAAGTTTTCTGTGATTCATGTTCTGAGATGCATGAATTGTTTTACAAAAGGGTCGATGCCAGTTTTAACTTGGCTAGACTATTTTTAAGAGTTAGATCGATTTGTTTACAAGTCTTTTGATATAGAACTATTAACACTATCATATGCCAAGTATTTGGTACAGATTCAAGGTAAGTTTGTATATGAACAAACAAATGTATTTTTCATTGATTATTCGATGAGCACGTGAGGTTGCCAAATCTTAAATGTAAATATGTTTAATGGATGAGTGTTGATCAACATAGAGTACTATAGGCTGATCAACTAGAAGTGCTCATTAGAAATATCGGACTTACGGTCTTAGAGCCGGGTTTTCCTTTTCATGTATGAAAATTAAAAGAGTATGTTCATGGTCTTTCGACCGATTCAGAATTCCTAAGCTATTATATATACTTTGGAATTGTTGTTATGAAATGAGAAGTGCTAGTCAATGTTTCATAGTACTTCATAGTTATTTATTCAGTTATGGAAGATAATCATATAATTCTCGACGTGGTATTTATATTATCCTTTGTTAGACGTGTTGAGCTAGTTATGCTCACTTCTTGCTTGAATTATATGATTATAGCTAAGGCCGAACGAACTGATGGTGCTAAAAAAGATAAAGGCAAGGCTAAGATGGATAGTTAGTTATCCTGTAATAGACTAGTATATTTGTATGTATTATACTTATGAATAACGAATAATGTATTCGGTTTCTGAACCTGGGAAAGGATTTATTATGAATATAAGAATGCAGTTAATACACTCATTGTGTTGTTGTTGCAATGGAATGAATGTATAATTATGAGTACCGTGTAGCACCATCTGTCGAGTTAGAAGATACCCAAATTTGGGGGCGTCACATGAGTTAATGTATGATGAGGTCAAAGCCAATTCCTTCGGCTAGATTTAATTTATTCATTGGATTTCTTATAATCTATCAAAATGTTATCAAAGTTGTTATCTTTTGGCAAACTATTTTGGTATGGATTTTAAAGAAAGACTGAGTATAAATAAACAAACGTTTTGTTGTCAAACGACAGGCACGTGAGGTTGCCAAAATTTAAACTTAAATACGTTTAAAGAAGAAGTGTTATACAACATAAAGTACTATAGGATGATCACCTAGACGTGCTCGTAAGATATACTGGACTTACAGACTTAGTGTCGGGTTGTCCTTTTCAACGAAAGAATGAAATGCTTAAGGTCTTGGACCAAAATTGATATTTAATGAATATGGTTCATTATGAAATGTTTTAAAGGAAAAGAAGTGCTATTTTGATTTATCTATAGTACTTCATAACTATTGCTTCAGTTATAGAAGATATACGATTTGTATGATTCAAGCATGTTGTTTAATGAAATTGTCATACCTGCTGAGCTAGTTATGCTCACTCTTGCTTGAACCATATGAATGCAACTAAGATTGAATGACCTAAAGGATCAAATAAGGATAAAGGAAAGGCTAAGGCAAACCAATGAACTGTCTATGTAATAGTATAGGATTAATGTTATAAGTATTTGATATTATGACAGGAAACATATGTAATGGTTATAAAGAACCTGGGAAAGGGAATATTGTTTTAGAATATAAATGAGATATATTCACTCTTTTGAGTTATTTTAATTGAATGTATGCGTGAATGGTAGTACCATGTAGCACCATATGCCGAGTTGGAAGATACCCGAATTTGGGGGCGCCACAGGTTGGTATCAGAGCAATAGGTTATAAAACTTAAGGGGGGGGGGAAAGAACCTTAAGTCATAACCTAAAGAAGAGTTAAAGAAGTAAAAGATGAAATTAACCCTAAAAATGCATTATATATGATATGGGTTTTTATTATTCTAATGATGTTTACTAATCAAACTAAATTGTTTTGTTATAGATGTCATGAGATAACGTGATGTATAGAGATATACATGTTGATAGTGAGGAGTCAGTAAACCAAGTAGAAATCTTACCGACACCTGTAGCTGAGTTGCTAGAAGTGGTGGTGATTGAGTTAAAAGACTCGGGAAACTTAGACCTCGTGTCTTTGTTTGATGGGATGTCAGAGGAGGAGGTGGAGGTGGTATCGTTTAACACAATAGCACCTATAGAAGAGATGACTCCGGGGGAGTCAATGAAATCATTGTTCATGACTGTATTGCATAGAAACATCCGGTATGGGAAGAAGGTAAAAGAATTGAAGGAGGAGCTCCATGCTATTTTATAGGATAAGAAGAGTATGGAGTCTATGTGGGAGGAAGAGCATGACGAGAATGTGTTAGCCAAGGACAAGGTCCATAAGCTGAAACACGAGGTCTTTGAGCTCAGGAAGGAGCTAAAGACCAAGAAGTAGAAGGTTAGCAGTGTGACGCCCCCAAATCCGGGGTACCTTACTCCTGAGTTTGGTGCTCACGATCCAGAATATAAATAACATCTAACTACCTATTTAATTATAAATAAAATTTTACACCACATTAACTGATATAGTTAATACATTCATCCCAGGTTATCTAACATTTATATTAAAAACATACCCTTTAGATCTACAAAAAGGGTTTACAAACATAACATAATAATAATGTCATCCATAACTATTCCAACATAACACATTTGCCCTTGTTCTTCACAGCACCTCCTGCCACTTCGTCCCTAGCTGAAATATTTTATTTAGTAAGGGTGAGCAACAAATTTTCCCTGCAAGTTAAGATATACAATGAATGTATAATAATCAAGAATAACAGACTATCTATTTTGATAGACTGACACCAAAGTTTGGAGAACTTTGAAATAGCTGAATAAATCGTTATTCATTAACAAATCTTCTCACATTCTATGCAACAAAATAATTTGATAATGAAATAGTACAACGCTTTCAAAGTTTCTACGATATTCAATTGAATAAAAGATAGAAATATTCTTCAGAGTACAATCTTCTTTTTGTTGGGACACTTGTTAAATCCGTGACCTGTTCTCCCACTTAAAAAACACTTCCTCATATTTAGCTTAGGACAATGTAGGGAAATATGTCCTTCTTATTTACAGTTGAAGCACGCGTTCTTCCACATCATGCATTCTCCCACGTGAGTTTTTCCACACATTCTACAGACTTGCTTCTTCTTTGGGTTTGAATTTTTATAATTATCACTGTTGATATCCCTCTTTCTCGTATTCTTGCCCTTCTTCTTTATTGTTCCTTCAGACGATCAACCACCTTTAGTCTTCATCCTTTCCACATACGCCTTTAACTCATTCCTTTCTTCAGTCATCTCGCGTAACGCTCGATCCATTTTCCATAACTCCTCCAAGAGAAACACTTTACTCCAAAGTTCTTGTACTTCTGCAAATACTTGTTCTTGTTCTCCAACTTTAGTTAATCTTTGACCTCACCTTGAATTTTTCAAACTCTGCCTCTTTATCTTCAATCAAATACATCTCGGAATAATCATCATGATCACTCCCTAGATTAACCATAGGTTCATCTTTCTCCACTTCTTCAACTGACTCGCTTTGTGCTGACACCTCGGCTACTGGCACTAGTGCAACAGCCACTGACATCTCTGTACTTATTTCATCTTCTTCTGACATCCTACAGTTAGTTAAACAACTTGATTACTACTTCACCAGTACGAACTTCTCACATTATGTGTCCACATATCTCACTATCGATACGCTTTATCAATCTTTCACTTAGTACCCTAAATGAGTATTCTAGATCTTACTTATGGTTATAATCCTAGGGTTTCCCCCCCCCCCCCCACACCACCACTTAAGGTTTATAACCTACAGCTCTGATACCAACCTGTGATGCCCCCAAATCCAGGTTAGCTGACTCCCGAGTTTGGTGTTCACGATCCACAATATATATAACATCTAACTACCCATTTGATTATGAATAGAATTTTACACCACATTAATTAATATAGTTAATACATTTGTCCCAGGTTATCTAACCTTTATATTACAAACATAACCTTTAGATATACAAAAAGGGTTTACAAACATAACATAATAATAATGTTATTTATAACTATTCCAGCATAACACCTTTGTCGTTGTTCTTCAAAACACCTCCTGCCACTTCGTCCCTAGCTGAAATGTTTTATTTAGCAAGGGTGAGAAACAAATTTGCCCCACAAGTTAAGATATACAAAGAATGTATAAGAATTAAGAATAACAAACTATCTATTTTGATAGAATGACACCAAAGTTCGGGGAACTTTGAAATAGCTGAACAATTCGTTAATCACTAACAAGTTTTCTCGCATTCAATGCAACACAATAATTTGATAATAAAAGAGTACAACACTTTCAAAGTTTCTACGATATTCAATTGAATAACAAAATGGAAATATTCTTCAGAGTTCATATTGAGTGATCCATAAGGATCTTGAACTTCTCTTCTCGAGTAACTATGAAAGATTTACTTTGATATACCCAGGTGTATCAGATAACCATAAAGATTAAATCATACCCCTCTGCAAGTACTTAGAGTGGCCAACTCCTTGTATCTTATATTATGCATAATACTTACATGTGCGCAAAGGCCGAATATACGACAACAAATGTTCCATTTGTATAAAAGGTTTTTCTTCTCAGTCTTATAATCAGAGTTTGATTTATAACAATAAAATACAATGATTTTAAAATCTAATGACTTTCTCGATCTAGCCAAAATAATTGGCATCGATCTGTCAATAATAATTGAATTCTCTTCTCGAACCTATCAAGTTCTGACAAATGTTCGTCTAGCTAGAATAATTAGTTAAGACATATCTCAACATAATTCGACAATAGATAGGAATTGTCTGTACTATCAATAATAGCTTCTATGGATGTAAATATCCAATAACAAATTATTCTCTAATTATATATTCTTAGAATCACTAATTCAATTTGAATTAATAAACATGCACTAATTGCGAATAATCAACAATAATTCTCAGACGTGGTCTAATCAACAATAATTAACCACCATAATATTTAAAAAGTATTAACTTAAGGTAGAGTTAAGGAAACTTGCCTTCCGCGTTGATTACTGCTACACAATATACTTATCTGCGTTCGAAAGACCTATAATCAATAATATTGGTCTCACAATTAGCATAATAATTTATAACACGTAACACTGTAATTTACAGTCAATACTTCTCCTAGACACATTACCACATAGTCACATCAGTGTTTATAACCTATATAAACACTCATCAAGTCTAACTAGTTCGGTCTGGTTGGACTTTTGTTTATTCTCAGTATACTGGTCACCCTATCTGACAATTAACACTTGTATTGTCAACTAAACTTGGTCTCAAAGCTTCAATATTATATTAGATAAGTCAAATATCATTTATAATATTTTTCAGAAGCTTTTAATAATTTTTTTAAACAATTATTATAATTTATAATAATTTTTCAAACACCTGGAATCATTTTTAAATAATTTAATTATTGAATAAACTCATCATCATTAATATTTAATAATATTAAAATATTAATGACATACTTGTCAAAATATTTAAGTTATTTATAATAACTTGAAATATTTTAAAATAAATTAAATCATTTTAAATCATCACCATTAATATTTAAATATTAATGAATTTGTCATCAAAATATTAAATATCATTAATTATAACTTAAAATATTTTTATATCATTTTTCTCAATTTTAAATGATTTTTAAATCAATAAAACCATTTTTAATTCATTTTTTTAATATAATAATTAAATAAATCTAATATCATTAATATTAATTTATTAATGAAAATTCTCCAAAATATTAAAAGTTACATTTTATATCTCAAAATATTATTAAACACTTTATTCTTATTTAAAATGATTTTTATAATATTAAAATCATTTTTCTCTAATTTATTTAACATACTAATCAAATAAATTAAATACCATTAATATTCAAATAATTATAAATATTAATGAAAAATATTCCAAATTATCGAAAGTTATTTTTCATAATTTAAAATAATTTTTAAAACTATTTTTGTAATTTTTTAGAATTTATTTCTATTTTTTAAGTCATTTTCAGAAATTAGGAAAATAAAATTAATAAAACCGTCGCTATAGGCTATAACGACAATAACCGTCGTCGTTGGTGTTCTTTAACTCAAGAACACTTACAAGCAGATAGCAAGGGGTCATGTTTGACCACCTTTAATTTTCTGTTCATGCTTGTTCTGAGCAATCTAAGACTTCAATCTTGTAGTATCATTATAGTACTACAATTATCAACCGTCACCTTGGTCACACAACCACTCAATTGCAAGATGTGAGCCTTTAAAACCGTTGTCAGAGCTGTTCTGGGTTTTCTGGGTAACCTAGAAACCCAGACAGTTTTATGGTGATATTTTGATGCTCGATTTCTTCTAGGTTCTGGTCATCAATATGTTGTTATTAAGGTCCAAGTTTGTAGTCCTTACGTCAAGGGACGCATATTTAACATTATTTCTGTCCGAGTACAAAACAATCACTAGATTTGATCTGGTCAAACCCTGTTAGAAGGTTCATGCTAACAGTTTCTGGAAATTACAAAAACCCGTGACTGAATGGACTAGTTTGACCATTCACTCTGTTGATTGTCTTAGTGTTATAAAAGTATGGATCTAGAGTCCATCTAATAGGCTACTAACTAGATATCATAACATCAACATATCATATAACACCTGACATATATAAGTATTGCAAAACGTTGTCAGGCACTGATATATGATTTCTAGGTTACCCAGAAATCATCCGGTCATGATTGATCAATAGGTTTTGACCATGAATAACTTATAATCTGGACATGGAATTGTTGTGATTCCACTTCCAGAACACAGACCTCATGTTAGACCTAAAACATAAAACAACAAAAAGCATAAACAGGCAGAGATCTAAGGCCACTAACATTTGCTTATCAAAGCACTTTTAGTGTTCATGGACAGTTTTGAAAAACATTGATTTTTACCCACTTTGATGTTATGGATCTATGATAAATCATCATAGATCATCATGAAACATCTTCTAGCACACAAATAAACACATAAACATGAACTTGGCTTAAGCATACATGATCAAAGTGTAAGCTAGGGTTTATACCTTCTATTGTCTAATCCCTGATCTTTGATCTCCCTAACTAATCTTGGTGTTTTAGGAGGTTAATGAGTGACTGAAACACTTGTATATTTCGGAGGTTAGGAGAGAGAGAGAGAGTTTGATGAGAGCTTTAGAGGAAAATGACCAAATGAGTGCACTTTCTCTTTCTCCAATCTATATATATTATGATATAAAGTATATGGCTGATGAATTGGACTGATTTGATGGAGTTTTTTTAAGTCACAAAGTCAATATTAGTTGGTGAACAACTCCAAATGTGTAAGATTGACAAGTTACATATTAAAGAATACAAAAAAGGGTATTTTGCTCTTTTAATTCCCAATTTTAATGGCAAAAAGGTAACTTGCCAAACCCTTAGGGTTTAACCCTAAGATTTTAACCCTTAGGTTTATAACTTTAATTTCAAAGATTTTTTAATTAGGGTTCTTAAAATAGAAAATTATGATAACTAATATATAATTAGTGTTTCCTAAATATATTAAAGGTTACTAATCACATTAGGGCTTACTAATTAGGATTAGGGTTTCCTAATTAGGCTTAGGGTTCCCAAATTTAAAATTAGGGTTCCCCAACATTTGTTTAGTTTCCTAACTGTGCGTTAGGGTTTCCAAACTTGAGATTAGGGTTTCTAATCCTTTATTAGGGTTTACTAAATTTATACATTATCCGGTCAATCATTAATTCACAAATTCTATATAGCACAAACACATACTCACAGATACTTTTATTATAATTGCGATTTCTATCGAATCCCTATCCGAACTTAGGGTTAGGGTTTTAATTCTCAGTTAAGCACAACTCTACTCTTATTTCTTAGTCAATACACAAATTGACTAATTCTCAAAACTAATATCACAGATACATATCACAATATTAATAGTCAATATCAATATTAAATAAATAAAAAAATATTCGTAAAATTCAAATTATTCGAAATCCCGTGTTATCACATTCTCCCCTCCTTATAAGGATTCCATCCTCAGAATCACCGCTTTCTTATTCTCTACAATTTTTTAAAGTTGTATCATCAATTCATTTTGATCAACACAATATTAATTTGTGTCTTATATTCTAACTTGTGACTTGGATCTATAAAAGAAAATAATTCATAGCGATATATATCCCATATTTCTCGCGTAATTAAATTGCTCAACGAAATCATTACCTGTTACCACCTCCTGAGTAGCCACTGTATCTTGCATCGTCATGTTAAATGTACGGGCTGTTGGTCTTCCTGGCTGTGCAGGTCCTTTAATTTCCAAGGTTCCACTACCGGGTCCCTTGTTGACACTTTCCTTCTCTATATTTCTCTTCGGATAGTTTCGAACTAGATGATCAGTCGATCCACACACAAAACAACCTTGTATCTTCTTCAAATTAGGACAATTGGGTGACAGGTGTCCCTCTTGATCACAATTATAACAAACTCGTTTCTTCTTCAAACAAACTCCTAAATGGTTCTTTCCACAAGTCGCACATGGCTCCCTCCCTTTCTTATTTCCTTTTGTCTTGTTACCTTACTGGGTATTCTCGCTCCACCTTCTTTTGTTCGGATTACTACCAGCACTAGTACCTCTTTTAGTAGTCTTCTTCTTCTTTTTCTTCTTCTCCTGATTATAACGGGATGCAGCTTCGCTTCCCCATTCAGCAATTATAGCTTTCTCCAACAAAGCCACAAACGTATTGATCTGCAATACAATTACTTTGTTGAATATACATGGCTTCAATCAATTCTCAAACCTTCTCGCCTTCCATAATTCTATATCCACCTGATGAGGTGCAAATCTCGCTAATTCGTTGAATTTAGCAGCATATTCAGATACCGACATATTCTCCTGCTTCAGTTCTAAAAACATAACCTCCATCTGAGCTTGCATACTCGGCGAAAAGTAGTTCTCAAAGAATAACTCCTTAAATCTTGTCCAAGTTACCACAGCTGTACCAGCTCTCGTTTAATTAGTCTCCCACCAGTATTTGGCTTCTCCCTTCATCAAGTATGTTGCAAAAGCTGTCTTTTGCTCTTCTGCCACTCGCGCAATAACGAATTCTTTCTCCATCTCCTTCACCCAAGTTTGGGCTTCAATCGGATCTGTGGTTCCTTTGAATTCTGGTGGTCCTACCGCTTTAAAGTCCTTAAAATTCGCCAATCTATCAGCTGTGGCTAATTTCTCGCTCTTGTGCTTTCTACTGGAGCTCTATTTCCCATAGCTTGGGCTAACATGTCCACAAAATTCTGTATCAGTTCCACTTGAACTCCCTCATTATTCACTGATTGCTCTTCTCTTCGATTTTGATTTTGTCGTCTAGGCGGCATGATCTGATTTAAATAAAAATCTTACATTAATTCTACACAAATTCTTATTAAAAACACAATAAGAATTTAACACAAAGTTCTCATATAATCGCATTTTGTTCAAATAGCAAATAATACATTTAGTACATAGCACATATTACTATCATTTTTTAAATAATTTAAGAATTAACCCACACAACTTTACACAAAAAGTTGCAATTCTCCAACTTTACACAAAAAGTTATAATTCTCTGTTCACACATAGCTATTCCCAGTTCGTCAAACTTACCACACTTATGAGTCCAAGAACTTGCCACAATTATATGAGTGTATGAACTTATCCTAGTCAGATCATTGGCGTCCATTCGCTGAGGGGTTCAAAATATTTCATATAATTATGAGTCATGAACTTACCATAAGTATGATTTTTAAGAACTCACAAATTAATCTTATATTCATATAGAAAATAAAGATTTTATTCATACAAATATATATGTTTACATATGTTCACACATCGTTCTTGATATTACAACAGTTAATATCATAACCTACTACCAAAAGATACTACCACTTATATCTAAGTTGTCTACCGTCCACTCCCTTCACCCGTATTCTTTTTGCTGGGACACTTGTTAAATCCGTGACCCGTTCTCCCACATGAAAAACACTTCCTCATATTCGGTTTAGGACAATGTAGGGAAATATGTCCTTCCTGCTTACAATTGAACCAGACGTTCTTCCACATCACACACTCTTCACGTGAGTCTTTCCATACTTGCTACAAACTTGTTTCTTCTTCGGGTTTGAATTTTAAGAATTATCACTATCGTGATCCCTCTTTCTCTTATTCTTGCCCTTCTGCTTAACTGTTCCCTCCGGTGATCCACCACCTTCAGTCTTCAGCCTTTCCACATGCGCCTTCAACTCATTCCTTTCTTCAGTCATCTCGCGTAACGCCATTTCTGTCTTCCACAACTCCTCCAAAAGAAATACTTTACTCCGGATTTCTTGTACTTCTACAGATACTAGATCTTGTTCTCCAACTTTAGTCTTATTCTCTTTCTCCACCTTAACTTCTTCGGACTCTACCTCCTCATCTCCACTTAGATACATCTCAGGATAATCATCATGATCACTCCCCAGATTCACCATGGGTTCATCTTTTCCCACTTCTTCAAATGACTCGCTTTGTGATGGCACCTCGGCTACTGGCACTAGTGCAACAGCCGCTGACATCTCCATACTCATTTCATCTTCTCCTGATATCCTATAGTCAGTTAAACAACTTGATTAGTAATTTACCAGTACAAAATTCTCATATTATGTGTCCACATATCTCACTATCGATACGCTTTATCAATCTCTCATTTAGTACTCTAAATGAGTATTCTCTATCTCGCTTACGGTTATAATCCTAGGGTTTTCTCCCCTCTTAAGGTTTATAACCTACAACTTTGATACCAACCTGTGACGCCCCCAAATCCGGTTTACCTGACTCTCGAGTTTAGTGCTCACGATCCACAATATAAATAACATCTAACTACCCATTTAATTATAAATAGAATTTTACATCACATTAACTGATATAGTTAATACATTCGTCCTAGGTTATCTAACCTTTATATTACAAATATACCATTTAGATATACAAAAAGGGTTTACAAATATAACATAATAATGTTATTCATAACTATTCCAGCATAACACCTTTGCCCTTGTTCTTCACAGCACGTCCTACCACTTCGTCCCTATCTGAAATGTTTTATTTAGCAAGGGTGAGCAAAAAATTTCCGCCGCAAGTTAAAATATACAATGAATGTATAAGAATCAAGAATAACATACTATCTATTTTGATAGCATGACACCAAAGTTCAGGGAACTTTGAAATAGCTGAACAAATCATTATTCATTAACAAATTTTCTCGCATTCTATGCAACACAATAATTTGATAATAAAAGAAGTACAACGCTTTAAAAGTTTCTACGATATTCAATTGAATAACAAGATGGAAATATTCTTCAGAGTTTATGCTGAGTGATCCATAAGGATCTTGAACTTCTCTTCTCGAGTAACGATCAAAGATTTACTTTGATATACCCAGGTGTATCAGATAACCATAAAGATTAAATCATACCCCTCTGCAAGTACTTAAAGCGGCCAACTCCTTGTGCCCTATATTATGCATAATACTTACACACGCGCAAAGGCCGAATATAAGACCAAAAATGTTCCCTTTGTATAAAAGGTTATTCTTCTCAGTCTTATAATCAGAGTTAGATTTATAACAACTAAATACAATGATTTCAATATCTAATCACTTTCTTGATCTAGCCGAAATAATTGGCTTCGATCTGTCAATAATAATTTAATTCTCTTCTCGAACCTATCAAGTTCTGACAAATGTTCGTCTAGCCAGAATAATTGGCTAAGACATATCTCAACACAATTTGACAATAAACAGTAATTATATGTACTGTTAATTATAGCTTCTACGGATGTAAATATCCAATAACAAATTATTCTCCAATTATATATTCTTAGAATCACTAATTCAATTTGAATTAATAAACATGCACTAACTGCGAATAATCAACAATAATTCTTAGATGTTGTCTAATCAAAAATAATTAACTATCAAAAATATTAAAAAAATATTACCTCAAGGTAGAGTTAAGGAAACATGCCTTCCGCGTTGATTACTGCTACACAATATACTTATCTGCGTTCAAAAGACCTATAATCAATAATATTGGTCTCACAATTAGCAAAATAATTTATAACATGTAACACTGTAATTTACAGTCAATACATCTCCTACACACATTACCACATAGTCACATCAGTGCTTATAACTTATATAAACACTCATCAAGTTTAACTAGTTCGATCTGGTTGGACTTTGGTCTATTCTCGGTGTACTGGTCACCTTATCTGACAATTAACACTTGTATTGTCAACTAAATTCTATCTCAAAGCTTTAATATTATATTAGATAAGTCAAAAATCATTTATAATATTTTTCGGAAGCTTCTAATAATTTTTTTAAACAATTATTATAATTTATAATAATTTTTCAATAATTGGAATCATTTTTAAATGATTTGATTATTGAATAAACCCATCATCATTAATATTTAATAATATTAAAATATTAATGACATACTTGTCAAAATATTAAAGTTATTTATAATAACTTTGAAATATTTTTAAATTGCTAATATTCTACTTAAATGATTTTTAAAATAAATAAAACCATTTTTAAATCATCACCATTAATATTTAAATATTAATGAATTTGTCATCAAAATATTAAAAGTCATTAATTATAACTTAAAATATTTTTATATCATTTTTCTCAATTTTAAATGATTTTTAAATCAATAAAACCATTTTTAATCCATTTATTTAATATAATAATTAAATAAATCTAATATCATTAATATTAATTTATTAATGAAAATTCTCCAAAAATATTAAAAGTTACATTTTATAACTCAAAATATTTTTAAACACTTTATTCTTATTTAAAATGATTTTTATAATATTAAAATCATTTTTCTCTAATTTATTTAATATACTAATTAAATAAATTAAATACCATTAATATTCAAAGAAGTATAAATATTAATGAAAAATATTCCAAATTATCAAAAGTTATTTTTCATAATTTAAAATAATTTTTAAAACCATTTTTGTAATTTTTTAGAATTTATTTCTATTTTTTAAGTGTGACACCCCCAAATTCGGGTATCTTCCAACCCGACATATGGTGCTACACGATACTCATAACTATACAATCATTCAATTGAAAACACCACACAATGAATCTATTAACTATCTTCTTATTACTATCATAATAAAATCCTTTCCCAGATTCATAAACCGATTACAATATTCGTTGTTCGTAATGTATAATACATACAATCATACTACGCTATTACAAGACGTTTAACCATCCATCTTAGCTTTTCCTTTATCTCTCTAAGAATTCTCATTACGCTCAGCTTTAACTGCAATCATATAATTCACGCAAGAAGTGAGCATAACATGCTCAACAAGTCTAACAAGGAATAATATCAATACCACATTCGTGAATTATATGACAATCTTCCATAACTGAACAAATAGTCATGAAGTATCATGAAACATTAATACTTAACAATTCATAACATCAATTCCCAAAGTATATAATAGTTTAGGAATTCTGAACCGGTCGAAAGACCATGAACAGTATCTTTCTGTTTTCATACTTGAAAAGGACGTCACAGCACTAAGATTGTACATCTGGCATTTCGTACGAGCACTTCTAGGTGATCAGCCTATAGTACTTTATGTTGATCAACATTCATCCGTTAAACGTATTTACGTTTAAGTTTTGGCAAACTCGCGTGCCCATCGAATAATCGATGAAATATACTTTTTTTTGTTCATAAACAAACTTACCTTTGAATCCTTACCAAATACTTGGTGTGACGCCCCCAAAATAGGTATACATCACCCATCTTGAGTCGCCAAATACATGGCACAAAATTTAAATAAAACTTAATTATACAACAGTCGTGCAAAATACAACAAAATAAAAGCTGTGAGTTTAAACAAGAATATTTTCTTCTAGACAATATCCACAATCAATGGAGTCCTCTTTACATTTATTGTCACACTATTTCATAGAATAGTGAGGACTACTAAAACAACCATCTGGACCGTCAATCGATGGTTCCCGACTCGTCCCGACTATATTCTCATTTCAAGAGAAAAAAGTGAAAGAAAGGGTGAGCTCAACTAGCCCAGTAAGAAATATTATGACTAAGATAATGCAGAATAAATTATCCTTAGCCTTCAACAGTATAACAACTGATAGAATACAATAGAAAACAAGTTTTAGATCAACAATTGGAGCGGAATAAGCAATCCATTAAAAGAGTCAAGTAAAGCATAAAATCTACTATCTTCTACGATTTAGAAAGTTTTTCATCAACTTTATCGCTGAGACTCAACTTAATAAATAAAATCGAATCATCCCTGCATCATGGCCAATGATATTCATGTAATCATCAATGGTCATGATTATACCGCATAATCCCTGGTCATAATTGTGAGACCCCATATTTTATGAATAAAGATTTAATTTTCTCAAAATTATTTTTTCAAAATTTTGGTGTAGATTTGAGATAACGTTATAGTTGTGGGTAATATTTATAAATTTTACAAAGTACACAAGTTGTTATATAATATTCAATTGGTCGGGGAATATTCGTACGACGGCACAATCATTGGTGGAAACCACAATGGAATTATTATCGGATTGAGAAAACGACAAAAATATTTTTAATGAAAATAACGGTGGAAGTTTTACCGTTAAAACTGTTGAACTAACCGGTAGTAAAAGTATAGTAATACGCGTGGTTGCATAGTGGCACACGGTATTGGTTATTGATGCTTACGTGAGAAGTCACTCAGTTATACTCAATTATTGCTACAGTACTTACTGCATCATATCTCTCATATTATTGATTCGATTATTGTCATAGTATCATCTACATAATATGTTATATTATTAAATCAATAATTAAGACGACAAAGTTATTCATATTATTAAATTGCAATATTTACAATGTCTAGAAGTTTTGTCAATGAGAGGTTTGGTCACCTAATTGCTCGCCAATATAGGGAGAAATCCTTATTGGAAACCCCCCTCTTTCGCGGACCGACTGGTTGATAAATATTATGAGTTATAATATTAATGATGAATGTTATTAAAATTGAAGTTGTTTCGGAGTTGAATTTGGAGACGCGAACGTGATATTTGAGTCCAGAACGATGAAATTAGTAAAAATAGACTATAAACACAAAAAATTTCGGGTTTTACTATTTGTTCAAAAAGTCAACAGTTGACTTTTTTGGAAAAAGTCAAACTTTGAAATTTCAAATTTTATATTTTTGATAAAAATAGTTTCATTGTGTTGGAATTATTTGTGTTAGTGAAAATCGATATTTATTTCGATAATAATTGATGTCTGGAGGTTATATTGACCAATCGGGTATTTAACTGGACAAATGAGCAATTGATTGCTATTATTTCACATGATTATAACTATTGGTTCACATGTGTATACTATTGTTTCACATTCTTGTTACTATTAGGGGAGTTGGTGCAAGATTGATAATACTTGCATGACTAAGTTAAAAATGGAGGTATAGATGGAGGTACTATACTGTAATTCGTATTTTCACATGTCTAAAACTATTAATTCACATAATTTACTATTGAATTACATTATTTACTATTAGGAGAGGTGGTGCAAGTTTGATAATATTTGCATGACTAAATTAAAAATAAAGGAAAAGTTGGAGATATTGTACTGTAATTTTTCGAGCCCCAAAACGTGCAATTATCGAAACTATATTTTTCTATAAATACAAGCTCATTCTTCCTTCATTTCTCACCAATTCACCAAAGCTATAGAGCAATTATTATAGAGAGAAATTATAGAGAGAAGCTATAGAAAGAAAATCTATAGAGAGAAAGAAGAAAAGAAGTCTGCTACATTTCTACTCCAGTATCCAGCTTTATTCTAAGGTAAGGGATATTATTTTTTGTACTCGTAAGGGCTGTTATTCTTTCGTATTCATGAAGAGAACTTATGTTATTCCATTCTTTATTATTATGTTGGAATAACCTGTTTATGTGAAGTACCGCATACATGGTGAAATTCTTTTATTATTCCGTTCTTTATTATTACAGCCGGAATATCACCGCCGGTCAGATTATGCACGAACTGGTTCCATCAATTATTATGTTGAAATAACATGTCTTTGCGGTCTATCGCATTCATGGTGATTTCTGTTGTTATTCCATTCTTTATTATTCTGTCGAAATATCCGTTTTGTGCGTTTACGCCAAACCTGGTTCCATTATTTATTATTCTGTTGGGAATAACCTGTCTGTGCAGTCTATCGCATGAATGGTGATTTCTGTTGTTATTCCAATCTTTATTATTTTGTTGGAATATCGTGTCGGTCTTAATTTCACTGACACGCTTCATTCTTTATTATTACATTGGAATAACCTATATGTGCGATCTATCGCATGCATGGTGATTTTCATTGTTATTCCATTCTTTAGTATTACGTCGGAATATCCTGTTTTTGTGCGTTTCTGGGACTGGTTCCATTATTTATTATTACATGGGAAACCTTTGTCTATGCAGATCTATCGCACGCATGGTGAATCTTACATTATTCCATTCTTTATTATTCATTGGAATAACTCATACATGTGGATTACCACATGCATGGTGAATGATCCTTTGTATTTCATTCTTTATTAAATTGTGGAAAAAGATGCATTTATGTTGATTATGATGAGAGTCATAATAAAAACTTTGGACTGATGAAAATCATGGGTATATGAAGTATTAGTAAGTGTTATGATGAGTTATGTTGGTTATTATGTGAAAACATGAAAGTTTATTAGAAATCATAAAGGGTTGAAAAATTAGATTTTGGTGAAAACGGAACATGAAATTCAATTGACCATATCTCCTATTATATTTCAAATTTTTGAGTGTGGTCAAGTTCTAGAGTTAGATCTATGAGTTTTGTAGCATCTCCACGTGGAATCACTATAAAAGGTGTTGTAGATTTTCGTGTGGACTGATTTTAGTAAAGGAGTCAAAAGCTTGCAAAATCTGAAAATGCTCGCCTTGATTTTTAAAAAGGCGTTTTACCACTTAATTTGTGAGACAAATTCCGGCCTTCAAGGACATGAAAGTATATGGTATAAAGAACATCCTGTCCAAAAATGAACTCATTACGACTTAAAATGAGCAAGTTATGACCATTTCAATATTTAGGTTTTTCCGACGAAAAACGCTATAACTAGAGTTCTATAACTTCGATGACCATGAAATTTAAACAGGAAGTTCACATTAACATGTGTAAGATTCTGCCAAGATTTGGGAATTTTTGGAGTTAAACTTGAGGTAGCTAATTTCTTAAGGAATTAATTAGAAATTGATTTTTGAAAAATAGTAAATGAATTTTAAAAATTAGAGAAAATGTATGTTCAATATGGGACTATATCTTGCTAAATCCCGGAAAAGAAATATTTTTGGGACTGATTTGTTATTTTCATGAAAGTAGTTTAATTACTGAACATATGAGTTAAATATGTTATGTGAAGTAACAAAGTTGGAAAATAGGATTTTATGGCTTGGAAATCCTATATAAGGTATATGCATATTTTTGATGAGGGATTTGATCATTGGTGATGAAAGTTATTTTTGGCTTACGTGCGAAGATGGACTATTGTTTATTGAATTATATATCTTTGGCTTACGTGCAGAGATGTAATTGGTATGATTATGACCAAGGATTATTCGGTATAGTCATGACCATTGATGATTTAATGAATATCCTTGGCCTGTAGTGCAACGATGATTCGATGATGTGGTTTATTTATTAAGTTGAGTCTCAGCGATTAAGTTGATGAAAAACTTTTTAAATCTTAGAAGATAGTAGATTTTATTCTCTACCTGACTCTTTTAATGGATTGCTTGTTCCGCTGCTATTAAACTTGATGTCTATTATATTTTATCAGTTTAACATTGTTGAAGGCTAATGATAATTTATCCTATATTATATTAGTCATAGTATTTCTTACTGGCTAGTTGAGCTCACCCTTTTGCTTTCATTGTTCTCTTCAGGAAATGAGAACGTAGCCGGGACTAGTCGGGGAACGGAGTGACGGTCCAGATGATAGTATTAGTAGTCCTCACTATTCTGTGAAATAGTGTGATAATAAACGTATTGAGGACTTATTTTTGAGTTTGTATACTGTCTAGAAGACAATGATTGTATTAAAACTCACAGCTCATGTTGTATATTTAAGTTTGTATTTGAATTTTGTACCATATATTTGGTGACTCAGAATAGGTGATGTATACCTATTTTGGGGGCTTCACAGTTGGTATCAAAGCTTAGGGATATGATCCCTGGCTGAGATGTGAGACAAGAACTAAGAGGGGAGAGACGGGGAATTCCTTCGCTAGTATGACCTACCTAAGTTTATTTGGTATTTAATTGGTCGGTCAAAGTATAGAGATAATATGTGATATGTTAATTAACTCTTATTTTGTGGCAGTGTTTGAAAATGGCAGCTGAAAATGTTAGCAATGGAGTGAATGAGACCATTGAGACACCTTTAATCACTAACCAGGTTAATATGATGTCAAACGAAGCAGAAATTAGAGATATCTACGTGGTAAGTGAAGAACTAATAGTTGCACCCGAGCTAGTTGCAGAGGTAGCAGCTGAGAGTGAGGAAGAAGAGGAAGAAGAGGAACCTGAGGAGAATTGGTTAGAAGAAGTTTATGATCAAAATTTAGAATTACAAAATAGTATTCATGAGTTGGAAGAGCAGGCTAAAGAACGGCAAGCGATTGTGGAGCAAAGAGATACAACAATTCAAAATTGTGTTACCCGATGTGCGATGCTTGAACAGGAGCACTCTTTGGCAGAGTATAAGATATTAGAGCTGGAATCTGAGAACGTTATGATCAAAGTTCTGATGAAAGCAGAAACAGCTGAACGAAGAAGAATAGATGATGCCTGGGTAACAACCGCATGACGCGTTGATAGTATTGAAAAAGACGTCCGATCCAATAAAGTCAAAATAGATGAAATGGATTTCCCTTTTTGGACAACAATTGGGAGAATCCAACATCGAATTTGGAATTACCCTGTACAGAGCGGTCAACCCCAATTCGATATGGATCGGAGAATAATGATTCAAATCATGGATCAGGAATGTGACGGAGCAACTAAGGGTGGAATATACTCTATAACAAAGCCAAATCGGGTAGTTTAAGTGAGGGCGTTTGTCAAGAAACCCGAACGAATTTATTATGAGTAAGTTAATTATAAACTCTTGTGAAGTCTATGTCTTATTAGATACCGGGTCTACCCATTATTTTATCTCTCTTGCTTGCGTTCAATGTTTAAATTTGACCTCGGAGAAATTGGACTTTGATTTATCGGTTATAACTCTGTTGGTAGAAACCTTCATTTCCTCCACTGTTTATAAATCTTGTTGCTTCAAATCGAAACTTTCACGTTACATGTCGATTTTATCTCTTTGAAAATACTTGCCTTTGATGTGATTTTAGGAATTGATTGATTAACTACTCATCATATTTATATTTTGTTGAAAGTCATCTGTGGCCTGTAGTGCATAGATGGTCTTGGTATGATTATAACTAGGGATTATTCGGTATAATCATGACCGTAATGTTACAAATGATGTGGTAAAAGTCATCTTTGGCCGTAGTGCATAAATGGACTTGGTATGATTATGACCAGGGATTATTCGGTATAATCATGACCGTAATTGAAAACACGAATATCCTTAGCCCGTAGTGCATGGATAATTCGTGGTCGTGATACTATTATGTTGAGTCTCAGCATTATTGGTTATATAGTTGGCCTGTAGTGCAAAGATGAATTGTTAATGAATATCTTTGGTCGTATTGCAAAGATGAATTTAATGTTTTCGACGATAAAGGTATTAAAGGTATCCTCACCTCTTTGTCATACCAGGTACGTACATAAATATCGAGGGAAAAATTTCATAAGGAGGGGAGATTGTGAGACTCCGGATTTTATGAATAAAGATTTAATTTTCTCATAATATTTTTTTCAAAATTTTTGTGTAGATTTGAGATAACGTTATAGTTGTGGGTAATATTTATAAATTTTACAATGTACGCAAGTTGTTATATAATAATTGATTGGTCGGGGAATTTTCATTTTAACAGCGAATATTTGTACGATGACACAATCATTTGTGGAAACCACAATAGAATTATTATCGGATTGAGAAAACGACAAAAATATTTTTTATGAAAATAACGGTGGAAGTTTTACTGTTAAAACTGTTGATCTAACTAGTAGTAAAAGTACAGTAATACGCGTGGTTGCATAGTGGCACACGGTATTGGTTATTGATGCTTACGTGAGAAGTCACTCAATTATACTCAATTATTGCTAGAGTAATTGCTGCATCATATCTCTCATATTATTGATTCGATTATTATCACAGTATCATCTGCATAATATGTTATATTATTAAATAAATAATTAAGACAACAAATTTATTCATATTATTAAGTTGCAATATTTATAATGTCTAGAAGTTCTGCTAAGGAGAGGTTTGGTCACCTAATTGAGCGCCAATAGGGAGAAATTCTTATTGGAAAGCCCCCTCTTTCATGGGAACGACCTGGTTGATAAATACTGTGAGTTATAATATTAATGATGAATGTTATTAAAATTAAATTTGTGTTCGGAGTTGAATTTGGAGACGCGGACGTGATATTTGAGTCCAGAACGATGAAATTAGTAAAAATAGACTATAAACACAAAATTTTCTGAGTTTTACTATTTGGTCAAAAAGTCAACAGTTGACTTTTTCGGAAAAAGTAAAACTTCGAAATTTCAAAATTTATATTTTTGATAAAAATAGTTTTATTGTGTTGGAATTATTTCTATTAGTGAAAATCGATATTTATTTCGATAATAATTGATGTCTGGAGGTAATATTGACCAATCGGGTATTTAACCAGATAAATGAGCAATTGATTGCTATTATTTCACATGATTATAACTACTGGTTCACATGTGTATACTATTCTTTCACATTCTTGTTACTATTAGGGGAGTTGGTGCAAGATTGATAAAACTTGCATGACTAACTTAAAAATGGAGGTATAGATGGAGGTACTATACTGTAATTCGTATTTTCACATGTCTAGAACTATTGATTCACATAATTTACTATTTAATCACATTACTTACTATTAGGGGAGGTGGTGCAAGTTTGATAATACTTGCGTGACTAAATTATAAAATAAAGGAAAAGTTGGAGGTATTGTACTATAATTTTTCGAGCCCCAAAACGTGCAATTATCGAAACTATATTTTTCTATAAATAGAAGCTCATTATTCCTTCATTTCTCACCAATTCACCAAAGGTATAGAGCAATTATTATAGAGAGAAATTATAGGGAGAAGCTATAGAAAGAAAATTTATAGAGAGAAAGAAGAAAAGAAGTCTGCTACATTTCTACTCCAGTATCCAGCTTTATTCTAAGGTAAGGGATATTATTTTTTGTACTCGTAAGGGTTGTTATTCTTTCGTATTCATGAAGAGAACTTCTATTATTCCATTCTTTATTATTATGTTAGAATAACCTGTTTATGTGAAGTACCGAATACATGGTGAAATTCTTCTATTATTATGTTCTTTATTATTTTGTCGAAATATCCTGTTTGTGCATTTACGCCAGACCTGGTTCCATAATTTATTATTCTGTTGGGAATAACCTGTCTGTGCAGTCTATCGCATGCATGGTGATTTCTGTTGTTATTCCATTCTTTATTATTCTGTTGGAATATCACTCGGTGCGTAATTTACTTTCGACTGGTTTCGATTCTTTATTATTCTATTGGAATAACACTGCATTCGGCCTATCGCATGCATGGTGATTTACATTGTTATTCCATTCTTTAGTATTCGTCGAATATCCATTTTATGCGTTCTGTGGGGACTGGTTCCATTATTTATTATTATGTTGGGAATAACACATGCATGCGTCTATCGCATGCATGGTGATTTCGCATTGTTATTTCATTCTTTATTATTACATTGGAATATCACCGCCGGTCATGAATTTCTTTGATCTAGTTCCTTTCTTTTTATTCTATTGGAATAACCTATACGTGCTTGATCAATAGCATGCATGGTGATTTACATTGTTATTACATTCTTTAGTATTACATCGGTTCAGATATCCTGCTTTGTGCGTTTACATGGGACTGGTTCTATTATTTATTATTACATTTGGGAATAACACATGCAGGCAGATCTATCGCACGCATGGTGAATCATACGTTATTCCATTCTTTATTATTACATTGGAATAACTGTACATGTGGATTACCACATGCATGGTGAATGATCCTTTGTATTTCATTCCTTATTAAATTGTGGAAAAGATCTGTTTATGTTGATTATGATGAGAGTCATAATAAAAACTTTGGACTGATGAAAATCATGGGTATATGAAGTATTAGTAAGTGTTATGATGAGTTATGTTGGTTATTATGTGAAAACATGAAAGTTTATTAGAAATCATAAAGGGTTGAAAAATCAGATTTTGGTGAAAACGGAACATGAAATTCAATTGACCATATCTCCTTTTATATTTCAAATTTTTGAGTGTGATCAAGTTCTAGAGTTAGATTTATGAGTTTTGTAGTATCTCCAAGTGGAATCACTGTAAAAGGTGTTGTAGATTTTCGTGTGGACTGATTTTAGTAAAGGAGTCAAAAGTTGCAAATACCAAAAATTCTACTGCCCAGATTTTTAAAAGGGCAGTTTCGGCCACTTAATTTGTGAGACAAATTTCGGCCTTCTGGGACATGAAAGTATATGGTATAAAAAACATCCTATCCAAAAATGAACTCATTCCGACTTAAAATGAGCAAGTTATGACCATTTCAATATTTAGGTTTTTCCGACGAAAAACGCTATAACTAGAGTTCTATAACTCCGATGACCATGAAATTTAAACTGGAAGTTCACATTAACATGTGTAAGATTCTGCCAAGATTTGGGAATTTTTGGAGTTAAACTTGAGGTAGCTAATTTCTTAAGAAATTAATTAGAAATTGATTTTTGAAAAATAGTAAATGAATTTTAAAAATTCCGAGAAAAATGTATGTTCATTATGGGACTATATACTGCTAAACCCTAGAAAAGAAATATTTTTGGGACTGATTTGTTATTTTTCATGAAAATAGTTTAGTTACGAACATATGAGTTAAATATGTTATGTGAAGTAACAAAGTTGGAAAATAGGATTTTATGGCTTGGAAATCCTATATAAGGTATATGCATATTTTTTTATGAGGGATTTGATCATTGGTGATGAAAGTTATTTTTGGCTTACGTGCGAAGATGGACTATTGTTTATTGAATTATATATCTTTGGCTTACGTGCAGAGATGTAATTGGTATGATTATGACCAGGGATTATTCGGTATAGTCATAACCATTGATGATTTATTGAATTTCCTTGGCCTATAGTGCAACGATGATTCGATGATGTGGTTTATTTATTAAATTGAGACTCAGCGATTAAGTTGATGAAAAACTTTTTAAATCATAGAAGATAGTAGATTTTATTCTCTACTTGACTCTTTTAATGGATTGCTTGTTCCGCTGCTATTAAACTTGATGTCTATTGTATTTTATCAGTTTAATTTTATTGAAGGCTAATGATAATTTATCTTGCATTATCTTAGTCATAGTATTTCTTACTGGCTAGTTGAGCTCACCCTTTTGCTTTCATTGTTCTCTTCAGGAAATGAGAACGTAGCCGGGACTAGTCGGGGAACGTAGTGACGGTCCAGATGATAGTATTAGTAGTCCTCATTATTCTGTGAAATAGTGTGATAATAAATGTATTGAGGACTTATTTTTGAGTTTGTATACTATCTAGAAGACAATGATTGTATTAAAACTCACAGCTCATGTTGTATATTTAAGTTTGTATTTGAATTTTGTACCATGTATTTGGCGACTCAGAATAGGTGATGTATACCTATTTTGGGGGCTTCACAGTTAGTATCAAAGCTTAGAGATATGATCCCTAGCTGAGATGTGAGACAAGAACTAGAAGGGGAGAGACGGGGAATTCCTTCGCTAGTATGACCTACCCAAGTTTATTTGGTATTTAATTGGTCGGTCAAAGTATAGAGATAATATGTGATATGTTAATTAACTCTTGTTTTATGGCAGTGTTTGAAAATGGCAGCTAAAAATGTTAGCAATGGAGTGAATGAGACCATTGAGACACCTTTAATCACTAACCAGGTTAATGTGATGTCAGACGAAGAAGAAATTAGAGATATCTACGTTGTAAGTGAAGAACTAATAGTTGCACCCGAGCTAGTTGCAGAGGTAGCAGCTGAGAGTAAGGAAGAAGAGGAAGAAGAGGAACCTGAGCAGAATTGGTTAGAAGAAGTTTATGATCAAAATTTAGAATTACAAAATAGTATTCATGAGTTGGAAGAGCGGGCTGAAGAACGGCAAGCGATTGTGGAGCAAAGAGATACAACAATTCAAAATTGTGTTACCCGATGTGCGATGCTTGAACAGAAGCACTCTTTGACAGAGTATAAGATATTAGAGCTGGAATCTGAGAACGCTATGATCAAAATTCTGATGAAAGCAGAAACAGCAGAATGAAGAAGAATAGATAATGCGTGGGTAACAGCCGCACGACGCGTTGATAGTATAGAAAAAGGCGACCGATCCAATAAAGTCAAAATAGATGAAATGGATTTCCCTTTTTGGACAACAATTGGGAGAATCCAACATCGAATTTGGAATTACCCTGTACAGAGCGGTCAACCCCAATTCGATATGGATCAGAGAATAATGATTCAAATCATGGATCAGGAATGTGACGGAGCAACTAAGGGTGGAATATACTCTATAGCAAAGCCAAATCGGGTAGTTTAAGTGAGAGCGTTTGTCAAGAAACCCGAACGAAGTTATTATGAGTAAGTTAATTATAAACTCTTGTGAAGTCTATGTCTTATTAGATACCGGGTCTACCCATTATTTTATCTCTCTTGCTTGCGTTCAATGTTTAAATTTGACCTCGGAGAAATTGGACTTTGATTTATCGGTTATAACTCTGTTGGTAGAAACCTTTATTTCCTCCACTGTTTATAAATCTTGTTGCTTCAAATCAAAACTTTCACGTTACATGTCGATCTTATCTCTTTGAAAATACTTACCTTTGATGTGATTTTAGGAATTGATTGATTAACTACTCATCATATTTATATTTTGTTGAAAGTCATCTATGGCCTGTAGTGCATAGATGGACTTGGTATGATTATAACTAGGGATTATTCGGTATAATCATGACCGTAATGTTACAAATGATGTGGTAAAAGTCATCTTTGGCCGTAGTGCATAAATGGACTTGGTATGATTATGACCAGGGATTATTCGGTATAATCATGACCGTAATTGAAAACACGAATATCCTTAGCCCGTAGTGCATGGATAATTCGTGGTCGTGATACTATTATGTTGAGTCTCAGCATTATTGGTTATATAGTTGGCCTGTAGTGCAAAGATGAATTGTTAATGAATATCTTTGGTCGTATTGCAAAGATGAATTTAATGTTTTCGACGATAAAGGTATTAAAGGTATCCTCACCTCTTTGTCATACCAGGTACGTACATAAATATCGAGGGAAAAATTTCATAAGGAGGGGAGATTGTGAGACCCCAGATTTTATGAATAAAGATTTAATTTTCTCAAAATATTTTTTTCGTAATTTTTGTGTAGATTTGAGATAATATTATAGTTGTGGGTAATATTTATAAATTTTACAAAGTACGCAAGTTGTTATATATTATTCGATTGGTCGGGGAATATTCGTTTTAACGGGGAATATTTGTACGACGGCACAATCATTGGTGGAAACCACAACGGAATTATTATCGGATTGAGAAAACGACAAAAATATTTTTTATGAAAATAACGGTGGAAGTTTTACCGTTAAAACTGTTGAACTAACTGGTAGTAAAAGTACAGTAATATACGTGGTTGCATAGTGGCACACGGCATTGGTTATTGATGCTTACGTGAGAAGTCACTCAATTATACTCAATTATTGATACAGTAATTGCTGCATCATATATCTCATATTATTGATTCGATTGTCAAGATTATCATCGCATAATATGTTATATTATTAAATCAATAATTAAGGCGACAAATTTATTCATATTATTAAATTGCAATATTTACAATGTCTAGAAGTTACGCGAGGAGAGGTTTGGTCACCTAATTGCGGCATGATAGGGAGAAATCTTTATTGAAAAACCCCTCTTTCCTCGGAGCCACTGGTTGATAAATATTGTGAGTTATAATATTAATGATGAATGTTATTAAAATTGAAGTTGTGTTCGGAGTTGAATTTGGAGACGCGGACGTCATATTTGAGTCCAAAACGATGAAATTAGTAAAAATAGACTATAAACACAAAAAATTTCGGGTTTTAGTATTTGGTCAAAAAGTCAACAGTTGACTTTTTCGGAAAAAGTAAAACTTCGAAATTTCAAAATTTATATTTTTGATAAAAATAGTTTCATTGTGTTGGAATTATTTCTGTTAGTGAAAATCGACATTTATTTCGATAATAATTGATGTCTGGAGGTTATATTGACCAATCGGGTATTTAACCGGATAAATGAGCAATTAATTACAATTATTTCACATGATTATAACTATTGGTTCACATATGTATACTATTGTTTCACATTCTTGTTACTATTAGGGGAGTTGGTGCAAGATTGATAATACTTGCATGACTAAATTAAAAATGGAGGTATAGATGGAGGTACTATACTGTAATTCATATTTTCACATGTATAGAACTATTGATTCACATAATTTACTATTGAATCACATTACTTACTATTAGGGGAGGTGGTGCAAGTTTGATAATACTTGCGTGACTAAATTAAAAATAAAGGAAAAGTTGGAGGTATTGTACTGTAATTTTTCGAGCCCCAAAAAGTGCAATTATCGAAACTATATTTTTCTATAAATAGAAGCTCATTCTTCCTTCATTTCTCACCAATTCGCCAAAGCTATAGATCAATTATTATAGAGAAAAATTATAGAGAGAAGCTATAGAAAGAAAATCTATAGAGAGAAAGAAGAGAAAAATCTGCTACATTTCTATTCCAGTATCCAGGTTTATTCTAAGGTAAGGTATATTATTTGTTGTACTCGTAAGGGGTGTTATTCTTTCGTATTCATGAAGAGAACTTCTTTTATTCCATTCTTTATTAATATGTTGGAATAACCTGTTTATGTGAAGTATCGCATACATGGTGAAATTCTTCTATTATTTTGTTCTTTATTATTACGTCTGAATATCCGCCGGTCGCGTGATACACTCGATTGGATCCATCAATTATTATGTTGGAATAACCTGTTTTTGTTGTCTATCGCATGCATGGTGATTTCAGTTGTTATTCCATTATTTATTATTACATTGGAATATCGTATCGGTCTGTAATTTTGCTCGACTGGTTTCGCTTCTTTATTATTACATTGGAATAACTTTATCGGTGCTTGATCTTATCGCATGCATAGTGATTTTTTTGTTATTATTCCATTCTTTATTATTCGTTTCTAATATCCCGCATGGCTTAATTTACTTTGACACAGTTCCGATTCTTTATTATTTTATTGGAATAACCTGTATGTGCGGTCTATCGCATGCATGGTAATTTTTGTTGTTATTCCATTCTTTAGTATTCTGTCGAAATATCATGTTTGTGCGTTTACGCCAGACCTGGTTCCATTATTTATTATTACATTGGGAATAACACATGCATGCGATCTACGCATGCATGATGATTTACATTGTTATTCCATTCTTTATTATTCATTTGGAATATCCGTCGGTCTTAATTTCGCTTTGACATTTGGTTCTCATTATTTATTATTCATTGGAATAACTTCATGCGTAAGGATCTATCGCATGCATGGTGATTTCGTTGTTATTCCATTCTTTAGTATTCGTCGGAATATCCTGTTTATGCGTTCTGTGGGACTTAGTTCCATTATTTATTATTACATTGGGAATAACTTCGTCAATGCGATCTATCGCACGCATGGTGAATCCTTCTCTTATTCCATTCTTTATTATTCTGTTGGAATAACATGTCTATGTGGATTACCACATGCATGGTGAATGATCCTTTGTATTTCATTCCTTATTAAATTGTGGAAAAGATCTGTTTATGTTGATTATGATGAGAGTCATAATAAAAACTTTGGACTGATGAAAATCATGGGTATATGAAGTATTAGTAAGTGTTATGATGAGTTATGTTGGTTATTATGTGAAAACATGAAATTTTATTAGAAATCATAAAGGGTTGAAAAATCAGTATTTGGTGAAAACGGAACATGAAATTCAATTGACCATATCTCCTATTATATTTCAAATTTTTGAGTGTGGTCAAGTTCTAGAGTTAGATCTATGAGTTTTGTAGCATCTCCAAGTGGAATCACTGTAAAAGGTGTTGTAAATTTTCGTGTGGACTGATTTTAACAAAGGAGTCAAAAGCTGCAAATACCGAAAATGCTACTGCCCAAATTTTTAAAAGGGCAGTTTCGGCCACTTAATTTTTGAGAAAAAATCTGACCTTTTGGGACATGAAAGTATAAGTTATAAAGAACATCCTGTCCAAAAATGAGCTCATTCCGACTTAAAATGAGCAAGTTATGACCATTTCAATATTTAGGGTTTTCCGACGAAAAACGCTATAACTGGAGTTCTATAACTCCGATTACCATGAAATTTAAACTGGAAGTTCACATTAACATGTATAAGATTCTGCCAAGATTTGGGAATTTTTGGAGTTAAACTTGAGGTAGCTAATTTCTTAAGGAATTAATTAGAAATTAATTTTTGAAAAATAGTAAATGAATTTTAAAATTCGAGAAAATGTATGTTCAATATGGGACTATATCTTGCTAAATCCCAGAAAAGAAATATTTTGGGACTGATTTGTTATTTTTCATGAAAATAGTTTAGTTATGAACATATGAGTTAAATATGTTATGTGAAGTAACAAAGTTGGAAAATAGGATTTTATGGCTTGGAAATCCTATATAAGGTATATGCATATTTTTGATGAGGGATTTGATCATTGGTGATGATTGTTATTTTTGGCTTACGTGCGAAGATGGACTATTGTTTATTGAATTAAATATCTTTGGCTTACGTGCAGAGATGTAATTGGTATGATTATGACCAGGGATTATTCAGTATAGTCATGACCATTGATGATTTAATGAATATCTTTGGCCCGTAGTGCAACGATGATTCGATGATGTGGTTTATTTATTAAGCTGAGTCTCAGCGATTAAGTTGATGAAAAACTTTTTAAATTATAGAAGATAGTAGATTTTATTCTCTACCTGACTCTTTTAATGGATTGCTTGTTCCGCTGTTGTTAAACTTGATGTCTATTGTATTTTATCAGTTTAACATTGTTGAAGGCTAATGATAATTTATCCTGCATTATCTTAGTCATTGTATTTCTTACTGGCTAGTTGAGCTCGCCCTTTTGCTTTCATTGTTCTCTTTAGGAAATGAGAACGTAGCTGGGACTAGTCGGGGAATGGACTGACGGTCCAGATGATAGTATTAGTAGTCCTCACTATTCTGTGAAATAGTGTGATAATAAATGTATTGAGGACTTATTTTTGAGTTTGTATACTCTCTAGAAGATAATGATTGTATTAAAACTCACAGCTCATGTTGTATATTTAAGTTTGTATTTGAATTTTGTACCATGTATTTGGCGACTCAGAATAGGTGATGTATACCTATTTTGGGGGCGTCACAGTAATCATACCAATAACTGTCCATCAATGAACTACAGGCCAATGAGGACTTTCACCACATCATTCGTCACAATACGGTCATGATTATACCGAATAATCCCTGGTCATAATCATACCAAGTCCATCTATGCACGTAAACCAAGGATGACTTTCATCACAATATAAGCATGAGGATAATGACAATGACATAATAATTCAATAAAACAAGTTCAAGGATAAATTTTAAATATTTATAATTTAATTTATCCCGAATTCAATAACGTTCAAATTGTCAACATGATACTGTTTTGTAGAGTAAAATTCAAGAATAATATTCATGTACCAAAAATAATTTGGACAGAAAAGAAATATATTTTTTGGGTGAATAGTACCCCGTGAATAGTACTTCGGGAATAGTACCCCAACACGAAAAGTGTCCCGAATACCCGAGTGAATGATACTAGAGTGAATAGTAATCGGGTGAATAGTAACCCATGAATAGTAACTCGTAAAGGAAAAATACCAAAGAAAATGATATACCATGACGAGTACAAAAGAAATGATATCTCATACGAGTATAACAGAATATACGAAACTACAAATGGATTTTCACCCGCTATGCGGTAATCCATGTAGACAGATCATTTTCACAATTTAATAAAAAATGAATATGAAGGGTCATTCACCATGCATGCGGTAGTTCGCGTAGACAGGTTATTCCAATAGAATAATAAAGAATGGAATAACAGAAGAATTCACCATGCATGCGGTAGTCCGCGTAAACTGGTTATTCCAATAGAATAATAAAGAATGGAATAACAGAAAAATTCACCATGCATGCGATAGTCAGCGTAAATGATTATTCCAATGAGAATAATAAAGAATGAAAAAGCGAAGAATTCACTTAGCATGCGATGAGGCCGCATGCAGACGAGTTATTCAAATGAATAATAAAGAATGGAATAATAAAAGAATTCACGGCATGCGATAGACCGCATGCATGAGTTTTTCCAAATGTAATAATAAAGAATGGAATAATAGAAGAATTCACTCAGCATGCGATAGACCCCACGCATATGAGTTATTCCAGCGAATAATAAAGAATGGAATAACAAAAGAATTCACCGGGCATGCGATAGATCAAATGCAGACGAGTTATTCCAGCGAGAATAATAAAGAATGGAATAACAGAAGAATTAACCAAGCATGCGATAGACCACCCAGACAGGTTATTCCAACAGAATAATAAAGAATGGAATAACAGAAGAATTCACCAGGCAGGCAATAGACCGCACAGACAGGTTATTCCAAACAGAATAATAAAGAATGGAATAATAAAAGAATTCACCAGGCATGCGATAGACCGAAGAGATAGGTTATTCCAACAGAATAATAAAGAATGGAATAACAGAAGAATTCACCAGGCATGCGATAGACCGCCTAGACAAGTTATTCCAATAGAATAATAAAGAATGGAATAACAGAAGAATTCACCAGGCATGTAATAGATCGCACAGACAGGTTATTCCCAACAGAATAATAAAAAATGGAATAACAGAAGAATTCACTAGGCATACGATAGACCGCACAGACAGGTTATTCTAAACAGAATAATAAAGAATGGAATAACAGAAGAATTCACCAGGCATGCGATAGACCGCACAGACAGGTTATTCCAACAGAATAATAAAGAATGGAATAATAGAAGAATTCACCAGGCATGCGATAGACCACACATACAGGTTATTCCAACAGAATAATAAAGAATGGTATAACAACCCTTACGAATATTGAAAGAAATAACTCTCTTTAGTAATACGAAAGAAATAATACCCCATACCTTAAAAGAAAACTGGATACTGGAATAGTGAGGTAGCAGACTTCTCTTCTTCTTTCTCTCTATAATTTCTCTCTATAATAATTGCTCTATAGCTTTAGTGAATTGGTGAAAAATAATGAAGGAATGAGCTTCTATTTATAGGAAACTACGTTTCGATAATTGCACATTTTGGGGCTCGAAATATTACAGTATAATACCTTCCTCTTTTTCTTCCATTTTAATTTAGTCCTGCAAGTATTATAAAACTTGCACCACCTCCTCTAATAGTAAATCATGTGAATCCATAGTAAATCATATGACTCAATAGTTCTAAACATGTGAAAAAATTAATTATAGTATAGTACCTTCATCTATACCTCAATTTTTAACTTAGTCATGCAAGTATTATCAATCTTGCACCAAATCCCCTAATAGTAAAACATGTGAATCAATAGTACACACATGTGAACACATAGTTATAAGCATGTGAATTAATAGAAATTAATTGCTCATTTATCCGGTGAATTACCCGATCGGTCAATATAACCTCCAGACATCAATTATTATGGAAATAAATATTGATTTCCACTAACACTAAAAATCCCAACACAATGGAACTATCAATTTCATCTTTAATCAATATGAACTTATTCATCATCAATATTATAACTCACAATATTTAACAACTAGGTCGTTCCCAGGAAAAAGGGGGCTTTTCGATAAGGATTTCTCCTTATTAGCGTGCAATTAGGTGACCAAACCTCTCCTTGACAGAACTTCTAGACATTGTCAATATTGCAAATAATAATATGAATAACTTTGCCGTCTCAATTATTGATTTAATAATATAAAATATTATGCAGATGATACTTTGACAATAATTGAATCAATAATATGAGAGATATGATGCAACAATTCATTCAGAGCAATAATTGAGTATAACTGAGTGACTTCTTACGTAAGCATCAATAATCAATATCGTGTGCTACTATGCAACCATGCGCATTACTGTACTTTTACTACCGGGTAGTTCAACAGTTTTAACGGTAACACTTTCGCCGTTATTTTTATAAAATGATAATTATGTCATTTTCTAACTACGACACTACTTCTATTGTGGGGTCCACCAATGATTGTGCCATCATACGGATTTTCCTGACAAAAAGAATATTCCCCGACACAACGAATATTTTATATCAACTTGCTTACATTGCAAAATTTTCAAATATCACCCTTAACTTTAACCTTTTATCAATTTAACCATTTACGAAATAAAATAATAATTATAAGAAAATTGAATACTTTCATTTAATAAAATTCGGGGTCTTACACTTGGCATATGATAGCGTTATCATTTCTATATAGAAAGATATGTATATAAATCAATCTATCTCTTACAAATAGTCTAGCCGAGTTAAAACTGGCATTGACCCTTTCTTTAAAATCATACATGCAACCCATTACGATGAATCACAGAAAACTCGACTAACACAAAAGTTAGACAAGCGTTAAAAAAACTTTCCTTCAAGTGTCTTCGAATAATTTATTCGACATTTCTCAGTCTTTACAGAATCTACATGATATATTCACATAGCACACTATAATTAGCTACTTAACAATCAATCCCATTGTTTCTACCAACTTCTTTCTCTTATATATTTTAAATGAATTTATTTCATTAATAAGGTCAATTCATCTTACTACCCTTCATCACGGCTTGTTAACGATCTTACGTTACTAACCAAACCCAATCATCATTGGTGAAGTACCAATGTAGATTACCGTTCACGGTTTATTTATTAACACTTCTTGTTCTTCGTTACCATACTAACAACTCGCATTAAATTCCTAAGTTCATCACCATATACACTAGTATATGTAATATAGGAATTGTTTTAGTATGTTCATTAAGTATATAAACTTATCTTATATTTGTCTTGAAATAATTGAATTCAAAACCTAACTTGTCTAACAACTCCCCTGCTTTGGCGCCGTGGCATGGCATCTATACCTATATTGGTATTTGTAGCTATTGATTAATGATACCTAAGCCCCGGTCCGGTCTTTGCGATGCTGAAACCTATATACTGTGAATGGCGCTCATGAGTGCCACTTTTAGTAAGTCATTACACTGCACGCAGCTCATGGCGGCGGCACAACAAGCCTTGTCTAGCGATGCGGTGTGGCACAACAAGACTTATGTCTATTGGCTGCATTGGCTGAGACCTCACACTGAAAAAATTTTGATAAAAAATTTAGTGAACTTCCCGGCTTTATAACTTCTTCGTTATAAGTATGATTTGGTCCGTTCAAAAGCCTACAGCTCCCATTTTATATACTCTACGCGTTCATATAAGAATTTTATATTTCTAAATCCGTTAACTCCAAATTTACTTCTAAGTTCATTATTAAGCGTTCGTTAAACGTTATTGAGCATTCAATACTCGTTTTCTTCGTTTTAAGTCGAAATCCGATGATTCTTGAGTCCATGACTCTTAAATAACCTATCTCACGTGTTGACATTGAAAACCAACGTTTTCAAATCTCACGACAATTTTTGACTACTAATCCGAAATTCCTACGTTTTCGACGTTTAGCGTCGATTTCCGTAAAATTTGCCATAACTTCATTACTAGTGTTCTATATACCAAATCAAATGGACCAACTCCATTGATCTCATATCTACGTCCTAACCAAGCAAGATGCACAAATCCTAATAGTGATGGTTTTCAATTTGTCCATCAACAACCAAATTCATTATTTAATATTCTTTACGGTTTATACTTACGTAAACCCTTACTATTTACATTTATACATGACTTATAATTTTTTTACTCATAACAAGCCATCCTCATTCCTCTATAAGAGGCATGCTCCACCAAATTATGATTCTTTATAACAAAGAAATCAAAAGGATGGGAAAACTAATATTTAATGGAATATTACCTTTTCGATCATTGTGTTCTTTCTAAAATCTCGAATGAAAAGCTTCAAAGTGAGATGATTGCTTAAGTCTAGTTCTTTCTCTCTCTCAATATAAGTTGGATGATCTCTTGGAAAACCAAAAATAACCAACTTAAGCCTTCTTTTTATAGGCAATTCAAATGGAAGGCTTTTTGGTCTTTTCTCCCCACTTCCTTACCATTCACTACTTTATCACCAAGTAAAATACTTGGTGATCAAGTAGTTCACTTTACTTGGCCACCAAGTGGCCAGTCCACATGCCCATGGTTCATCCCCATGGGTTGCCCCATGGGTTTTACCCATTTGGTGACCCATCGGTTCAATCCACGGTTCGGTTTCTTGGATCGGGCTTAATTAAACATAACGTTGGGCCTTGACTTGGGTTTAAACACATAATTCACTAAGCTTGATTACTCAATTACTTGGGCTTGATATAATCCAAATCCGATTGGATTATACTAAGTCCTAAATTCTAAATCCATTACACCAATCGTATTCTACACGTATAATTCATGTATTCTCTTCGTATAATACTCGTACGATAATTATATTGTACTTTGTATTAAATCTTCATACTATACTCGTATACTAAATAGCATCACACTCGTATAACGTACACATAATCATCGTAATTCATTATACGTATCTCATTTCCTTCTTAGAAATCATTCTTCTCAACCCTTAGGTTTTAAGTCCGTAGGCGAAAACTTCATTTGCCATAAATGAAATATTATTAGATATTCCATCTCGTCTACATATTCTATCATTACGCGTTTCTCAAAATTTCAAACTTAATTCCCTAGCAGAAACGAATGAATAGTGTTTTTACGGGAATTTCTCGAAAAACTTTTATTTTCGTCTTGGAAATTCAAAATAATTAATTCTAGCACATAGCCAGAATACTAACCACATCCGCACATTCTAGGTCATAGAACGACCTTCACATAGCTTACTCACGTAAATAATCAATTAAATTCATTTAATTCACATAATCAAATAAAAATTTAATTCTCATATAAATCCAATTTTCTCGAGCATTACATTCTCCCCCCCCCCTATAAGGATTCTGTCCCCAGAATCTCGCTTATAATTACATAAACAAATGAGGAAAATTTTTCTTCATTTTACTTTCGAGTCCCCACGTTGCTTGTTCAGCATTGTGGTTTCTCCAACTCACCTTTACCGAAAGTATTATCTTATTTCTCAAAACTTGTTCCTTCCTATCAATAATTTAAACTGGAAGTTCTTCATACGATAAATCTTTCTCTATCTGAATAGATTTATACTCTATTACGTGTTTATAGTCTGGCTTATAGGGACGTAACACAGACGGATAAAATGCAAAGTCGACCACTGAACGTTAGGAGTTTTTGGGTATTGAGCCCTTTTCTTTTGGTCAACGCAAATTGACCCCCTTTCTATTAAAAAATTTGGACTTTGAGCCGGGTGCCACGTAATGCGTTGACTACACATATGTAGGCGCTATATAGCTACATTATGAGATCGACATGGATATTTTTATTTTATTTTACACATGGATAGGCTGAAGTGGCTTTCTATTGACCTTAATCCCAAAAAGAATGTTGCTGCCAAGATTCAAACACGAGACCTCTAGATTAAAACATAAATACTTTAACACTTTGAGCTATTACTACAGGTTATATTTTGCAAGGATTGTTATATTTATAACTAATGTAAATCATTTCCCCAATTAAAATAGATCCCTTAATTGGGGAATATGATGTACTTAGTTATAAACATTAATCAATGTAATATTAATACTAATACAGGCTTGTTAGCTTGTTGTTAAAGTATTCAAGTTTTAATCTAAGAAAGAGGTTTAATTTAGAATCTTGGCATAAACATTCTTTTGGGATTAAGTTCAATAGAGTAAAAGCCACGCCAAATCATTCCACGTGTTAAATAAAATAAAAATATCCACGTCAGATTCCGCCAATGCAGCCACATAGGCTCCACGTATTCAAGTCAACGCACATGTGGCACCTGAGGCTCGAAGTCCAAATTTTTTAATAGAAAGGGGCTCAATTTGCGTTGACCAAAAGAAAAGGGCTCAATACCAAAAAACCCCTAAAGTTCAGTGGTCGACTTTGCATTTTACCCCAACACAGACACGTGAAACACATTGTGTATACGTTCCATTTCTGGAGGTAAGACTACTTCATAAGCTACCTCTCCTACCCTTCTTAAAATGTCAAAAGGTCCTATAAACCTTGGACTTAACTTCCTTTTCTTTCCAAAACGTATCTTCCCTTTCCAAGGCGATACTCTCAGAAAGACATAAGACCCTACATCAAATTCTCTCTTTTCTCTGTGAGGATCAGCATACTTCTTTTGCCTATCTTGAGCCGCTACCAATCGAGTACGTATTAACCTTACCATGTCTGCCGTTTGTTGTACCATCTCAGGTTCTAACATCCGACGTTCACCTATTTCATCCCAACATAATGGAGTTCAACATTTCCTTCCATACAACGCTTCGTAAGGCGGCTGTGACGACCCAAAAATTCAGATCGTCCAGAATATAAGTTTAAAGAATTAGTTATTAATAAAATGAATTTATATGAATAATATTATGTGTTTATTAATCGTTCTAGAACCTAGGATGATTATAAGTTGGGAGGATTTTGGCTACGAGCTAGACTGAACAAGTAATAATTTTCAAGACAAAAATGAAAATTTTTCAGGAACAAAAATATTTCTAGGAAAAAGGCGAAAAATGCACTATTCACCTGACTAAATCTAAGGGTTAGGGTTTGAATAACCTAAGCCGTTCTAAGAGTTCGGTATGTCAAAATAACATTTCGTCGAAAGATTTGCCGATAATATATCGTGAAAAGTTAAATAAGCCAATAAAAGTTTTTTTCGAAAAATGTGTAGAAATCGGACGAAATAAAAATGACGAAAAGTACTTCTGTGTACTTTTAATTCCTTTAGCTACGTTAGGGGAAAACGTGAAGGAAAACACTAAACACGAAAATGTGTTTTTCAGTTTTTCAGAGATCCGAGGAATACATAAAAGTTAATAGGTAAAGGAAAGATGAAATATCCAAAAATATTTGGATTCTGAGAATCACATTTTTTGGACTGTAAAGTGCTTATGCTTAAGAGCTAAGTAAAGGATAAGTTACTTAATGAGTAAGTAAACTTAAAGGCTAAGTAAACTTAAGGGTTAAGCAAACTTAAAGGCTAAGTAAACTTAAGGGTTAAGCAAACTTAAAGGCTAAGTAATTTAAGGGTGAAGCAAACTTAAGGGCTAAGTAAACTTAGTGCTTAAGTAATGAATAGTAAGGAGGTTTGGGGGGGCGAAATGACTATTTTGCCCTAGATTTGAATTTTCTATAAATAAGAAGTTAACTTTTCATTTAAATGGGATTTTTAAAAATCCTATAACATGAGAGAGAGAAAGAGAGAGAGTGAGAGATAGAGAGCTTGGAGAAGATGGAGAAGGAAGAGAATGAGTATGAATGATCGGATCGAAGGTGATCATGAAATAGAAAAGCTTGCGAATCGCTGGCTTTGTCTAGCGGAAGAAAAATAAAGAAGAGAGGTAACCTAAAACCTAGTCGAATTTAAATTCTCTTTAAGTCCTATATGTTTAAAACATAGCTTAATGAGAATAAGGAGTAAAAGAAGTTATGAATGATTTCATATGGTTGAAATCGTAAAAAAATAAAGAAATAAGAATTAGAAGTTTATTTTATAAATTTCTTGAGGAAGTATAAGATTCGTAATGAATTAAAACGATCCGAGTAGATTATATAAATAAGTAGGTGAAATAAGTAAGGAATAATGTTCTATAATATCAAATTCCAATAAAAAGTTAAATCGTAATCCAAAATATCGATTAAAATGAAGAACGAACGAAGAACGCGAAGAACACGAAGAACGTTGTTGATAGACAAATTTTAAACCATTGTTGGATAATTGTTGTTGATGGACAAGTTTAAAACCATCGTTTATAAGTTACATGCTTATTGCTTGGTTAGGAATGGTAGAAACATTCATGAAGAACGGATTAAAACTTAGCTATAACGAAGTTATGGCAAAAATTTCATAAAAGACAAATGAGAATTAGAATGTTCATAAATATACCTGTACGTGTAGGGTGTCATAAGAATGTAAGAGAATTTAGAAAATGTGACTTGTGGACTCAAGAATGAACGAATTCGGAGTTCGGATGACCGAATTACGGACGAACGAATGAAAAGCGTTAAAAACATAAAATGAACGAAGGGTGAAGATTAACCAATTGAATGGTACGTTAATAGATTCAGAATGAAGTTCTATCCAAAGTGGATTGAAGTACGTAAGATAAGGAAGAGAATGGCTTTGTAACGACCTCGTTCCGAGTTATAATGAATAAGTTATGGAAGCGTGAAGTAAGCGTCTCAAATTGGATTTAAGACTTAGAAAATTTTTTAGGGATGAAGGATTGGGCATACTATTTCGGCCATACCATGCTGGAGAGGCGACATCGCGATGCCGGACTTAGCGATTAGAAAGCTGTAAAGTGGCGGCACCGCAAACATGAGTGATAAAGAGGGACCCGACGCCGCGACGCCGGTGCAGGGAAAAAGAAAGTGATGAGCTTTTAAATGCTCAATTACTTGGGAATGTGAAAGAAAGAAATATTAACATGTAGTTCACCTAAAATAAAACTTAAACAAGTGAATTAAACCTTTAGTATAGGTTGAACAAAATGGTCGAAAGAGATTAAAAGATCAAGAGGAGAGTAAACATAAATGTAACGCAGTTGCGAACGGTCTTAGCATACAACGAACGGTATGACTTTGACATTAAGAATGATTAATGAACATGGGGTTAAAGTAATAGATAACGAAAGTATTAATTAAGATACGGATGGTATAAGAAATCTGTTATGAATGGTAATAAGATTAATGAAATTCGAAGGTTAGTCGAATAAGAATGTATCCTAAGGTATGCCATTTAGTTTCCAGAAAGCCGTAAGGAATAAGAAATTAACTTAATGAACGTTATTGTTAATGGTTCGGATAAGTTACGATAAGTTTAGGTTGTGGTACAATCGTAACCTTTGATGGTTTACATATGGGAGCTGGGCTAAACAATTCCTTCAGAGAGCGAAGGTATATACAAAACTGGCAACCGATTTAACTCACTATTGTGGGCAGTGTAGACGAGACGAGAACTTGTTTGTTGGTTGTTTGTGGGAAACCACTCAGAGTACCATATGGACTACTAGCAGAGAAGCGATGTGTGCTGAGTCCTAGAGAAGTTATAAGAAGAAGATAAGTATGTAAAACATCGAAGATGATGAACGTATAAGTAAGACATCTCCGTATGTTATGAAGCCGTAGAACGGTAATGGAAGTGGTCACGTAAACTTAGGTTGCAAAAACGCAAACCCTAAGAAGTAAAGTTAAGTTAATCAATGCATAAGTCAAATATATATGACTAATTTTTGTATGTGGTGTTTTCTTATGTGTTATATAGGAATTAGAATGAGAAGTTCAGTGTAAGTTGTAGTTGTGCGTAAGGCAAGTTTCCTAACTTCATTCATATTTTAAATGAATGCTAGTTTCTTAAACTTTTCAGATGTTGAACTTGAGAAGTTCTGTCTATGTGCTAATGTACGATATTTGTGAAAGGTAGTAGAACATATGAGTCCTTGTGCCACAATGTGAACACTTCAGTGTTTCTATTAGATGAACTGTTCTATGATTTAATTGTTCAATAAGAGAATGCTTTGTTTATACATGATTCGTTATTGTTAAGTCTGTGCTAATGATTCTAGCCAGACAGAATGTGTATGAAAAAGGTAGAAGAATGAAAGTATTTTAAAATGAAAGTGAATATTATTTTAAAATGATAGGAATCGAGATTATTCCTATTATTCAAGCTGCTTCATAACCTTTGTACAGTTATTGAAGTCTTAAAAGAATGTTTTAATTCTTGAAGATGTTTGTTCAACTATTATGACTTGCTGGGCAATTGTATTCTCACACTTGCTTTAAATGAAAAACATTTTCAATGAACGATGTAAGAAGAACTTAAGGATCCCGTAAAGATTAAGCTGATGGTATCCAGATGGAGTGCAATTCAGAATGGGAATGAGCGAGAAGATCAAGTGAAGACTTGTAATATAAAATAAGTTAAATGAACTTTAGATTAGTTTAATGAACTATTATGTATCCTTAGTGGCGAATGAAAGTCACTCATGTAAGATGTAAAGAATAATGTGATTTTTATTATTTGTAAAGAAAGGAGTGATAAGGTTTTAGAACCTGGGAATTTAGAATGTATGTTGTTATATTTCAGTATATAATGATGTATGTTTGGATGAATGATGTACTCGTGACGTACGCAATTCGGGTGTGAATATAGACCGGATTTCGGGGCATTATAAGTTGGTATCAGAGCTGATAGGTTATAAATCTTAGGTAAGAGTACCTAAGACTATAATCGTAGAGAGAAGGATAAGAAGATCATAGTGAATCGTAGTAATAGATGAGTGATTTATAGTACTACGAAGTAGTACGGGAAGAAGAACTCAGATTGAGTTGTAAAGGATAGCATACGAATTAAAGAAAATTCATATTAAGTAAAGAAAAATTTAGAAGTTATAAAATTTCAATTGAGGACTCATGTGATAGCTGAGTTGTATGAACCTTTGTTATAGTCAGAGGTTTGTGCTTGGTGTAACAATTGCTTATTACAGTGATAATCATTGGAATTGGTCGCTCTGTCAAGATGTATATGATGAGAAGGTGAATCTTTTCTCATGTATATACTTGATAGGTAGAGAACGATAAGGTAGGTGCGAGTTCATGAAACTCATACTTATGGTATGTTCATGATTAATAATGATATGGTAGGTTTTTGAACTTCTCAGCGAATGGACGCTTATGGTCTGTCTGGGATAGTTCTTAAGCTCATATTATTGTGGAAAGTTCCTGAACTCATAATGTGTGGTAAGTTGATGGACTGTACTAAGGTAGAAGGATATTTAGACTGACAACAAGTTGTTTTCAGTAGGCTTAGTATTGAAGGTGCTAGAGAAGATTAAGTATTGTCGCAGTAAGATAATAAAGAAAGATGGAGAATATGATATTCCAAGTCATCTAGCTATGCTAGATTTCAAAGTTTATTGAACTCGTGCTGATATGTACATTTTAAAAAAGGAAAGAATTGGTTCAACATTTGGAACCAACGTATTTTACAAGAGCTATTCTTGGTGTGTCTATGCTAATTGCTTCGGCTAGACAGAAATTGATTTGAAATATCAAAATGAATTTTATATCCTCTATACATTCGATGCAAGGATGGAGTTATTAATGCAATTGAACCTAGTGTTGGATGTGATCTTAGGATCAACAACCCGCTATGGTATGATGTATAATGACGAAGTCAAAAACTGACAAAGTCCTCAACGTACTATGAAAAGTACGGTATCATGACGTTATAAAATGTTTTGATGAATTGAAAAAGAATTTAAAGAAGTAGTCTATGTCAATTGAGTTGACTAGACGAATGTTTCACGTTGATATCCAATTTATTGGTATGGTCTAAGCTACTTGATTCGGCTAGACAAATGGTATGTCATGTTTAAAAGAAAATTGAGCTTTCTTTGAAGAAGTTCTACCAAACAAAATTATTTTGGTGTAAAATCTAATGATTAAGTCTGAGGTGAACATATCCCGAAATGGGGTATCTGATGGGTAAGAGGTAGTTTTCTTTCTTTGTGATTATAAACTGACCGTGGAAGAAAGGTTACGGCGTCATGCTGTTACACCTAGTAAGAGTTCATGGTCGATTTGACCCCTCAGCAAAAGTATAAAACATTTTAAAAGGAAATTTTATATTCCTCGTTATTCTTTCTACTTCATGATTCTTGATAAGCTATGGAGTTTAGGAATGATGGAAAGATAAGAACTCTGTTGAAGAGAAGTTGAGAAGAGGGGTAGGTTAAAATTTTGAGGACGAAATTCTGTGAAGAAGGGGTGAATGTGATGACCCAGGTAAGGGTGTGGTTTTAAGAAATTTCGAGGACAAAATTTTTATAAGGAGGGAAGAGTGTGACGACCCGTAAATTCAGATCGTCCAGAATTTAAGTTTAAAGAATTAGTTATTAATAAAATGAATTTTTATTAATAATATTATGTACTATGTGTTTATTAATCGTTCTACAACCTAGGATGATTATAAGTCGGGAGGATTCTGGCTATGAGCTAGACTGAACGAGAAATAATTTTCAAGACAAAAATGAAAATTTTTCGGGAACAAAAATATTTCTGGGGAAAAAGACGAAATAGACACTATTCACCTGACTAAATCTAAGGGTTAGGGTTTGAATAACCTAAGCCGTTCTAAGAGTTCGGTATGTCGAAATGACATTCCGTCGAAAGATTTGTCGATAATATATCGTGAAAAGTTAAGTAAGCTAATAAAAGTTTTTCTCAAAAAACGTGCAGAAATCGGACGAAATAAAAATAACGAAAAGTACTGCTATGTATTTTTCATTCGTTTAGCTATGTTAGGGGAAAACGTGAAGGAAAACGCTTAACACAAAAAAGTTTTTTTCAGTTTTTCGGAGATCCGAAGAATACGTAAAAGTTAATCGGTAAAGGAAAGTTGAAATATCCAAAAATATTTGGATTTCGAGAATCACAATTTTTGGACTGTAAAGTGCTTATGCTTAAGAGCTAAGTAAATGATAAGTTACTTAATGAGTAAGTAAACTTAAAGGCTAAGTAAACTTAGCAAACTTAAAGGCTAAGTAAACTTAATGGTTAAGCAAACTTAAGGGCTAAGTAAACTTAGTGCTTAAGTAATGAATAGTAAGGAGGTTTGGGGGGGCGAAATGACTATTTTGCCCTAGCTTTGGATTTTCTATAAATAAGAAGTTAACTTTCATTTAAATGGTATTTTTGAAAATCATATAACATGAGAGAGAGAGAGAGAGAGAGAGAGAAAAAAAACTTGGAGAAGATGGAGAAGGAATAGAATGAGTATGAATGATCTGATTGAAGGTGATTGTGAAATAGAAAAGCTTGCGAATCGCTGGCTTTGTCTAGCGAAAGAAAAATAAAGAAGAGAGGTAACCTAAAACCAAGTCGAATTTAAATTCTCTTTAAGTCCTATATGTTTAAAACATAGCTTAATGAGAATAAGGAGTAAAAGAAGTTAAGAATGATTTCATATGGTTGAAATCGTAAGAAAATAAAGAAATAAGAATTAGAAGTTTATTTTATAAATTTCTTAAGGAAGTATAAGATTCGTAATGAATTAGAACGATCCGAGTGGATTATATAAATAAGTAGGTGAAATAAGTAAGGAATAATGTTCTATAATATCAAATTCCAATAAAAAGTGAAATCGTAATCTAAAATATCGATTAAAATGAAGACCAAACGAAGAACGCGAAGAACACGCGAAGAACACAAAGAACGTTGTTGATGGACAAATTTAAAATCATCGTAGGATAATTTTTGTTGATGGAAAAGTTTAAAACCATTGTGTATAAGTTAGATGCTTATTGCTAGGTTAGGAACGGTAGAAACGTTCATGAAGAACGGATTAAAACTTAGCTATAACGAAGTTATGGTGAAAATTTTATAAAAGACAAACGAGAATTAAAAAGTTAGTATATATACACGAACGTGTAGGGTTTCATAAGAATGTAAGAGAATGTAGAAAACGTGATTCGTGGACTCAAGAACGAAAGAATTCGGTGTTCGGATGACCGAATTACGGACGAACGAACGAAGAACGATAAAAACGTAAAACAAACGAAGGGTGAAGATTAAACCAATCAAATGGCATGTTGATGGATTCAAAATGAAGTTCTGTCCAAAGTGGATTGAAGTACATAAGATAAGGAAGAGAATAGCTTTGGAATGACCTCGTTCTGAGTTTTAACGAATAAGTTATGGAAGCGTGAAGTAAGCATCTCAAATTGGATTTAAGACTTAGAAAATTTTTCAGGGATGAAGGCTTGGCGACGCAGCACGAGCCGTGCCTTGGGAGGCAGTGCCACAGCGCTAGACTCGATAGTTAGACACTTCATGGTGGCACTGCAGCGCGAGTGATAAAGAGGGACCCGGCGCCGCGGCGCCGGTGCAGGGAAAAAGCCAGTGATGAGCTTTTAAGTGCTCAATTACTGGGGAATGTGCAAGAAAGAAATATGAACATGTAGTTCACCTAAAATAACACTTAAACAATTGAATTAAACCTTTAGTACAGGTTGAACGAAATGGTCGAATGAGATTAAAAGATCAAGAAGAGAGTAAACGTAAATGTAACACAGTTGCGAGCGGTCTTAGCATACAACGAACGGTATGACTTTGACATTAAGAATGACTAATGAACATGGGGTTCAAGTAATGGATAACGAAAGTATTAATTAAGATACAAATGGTATTAAGAAAGTTGTAATGAATGGTAATAAGATTAATGAAAGCCGAAGGTGAGTCGTATAAGAATGTATCCTAAGGTATGACATTTAGTTTCCAGAAAGCCGTAAGGAATAAGAAATTAACGTAACGAACGTTATAGTTAATGGTTCAGATAAGTTATAATAAGTTTAGGTTGTGGTACAATCGTAACCTTTGATGGTTTGCATATGGGAGCTGGGCTAAACAATTCCTTCAGAGAGCGAAGGTATATACAAAACCGACAACCGATCTAACTCACTATGATGGCAGTGTAGACGAGATGGGAACTTGTTTGTTGGTTGTTTGTGGGAAACCACTCAAAGTACCATATGGACTACTAACAGAGAAGCGATGTGTGTTGAGTCCTAAAGAGGTTATAAGAAGAAGATAAGATTATAAAACATCAAAGATAATGAACGTATAAGTAAGACATCTCCGTATGTCATGAAGCCGTAGAACGGTAATGGAAGTGGTCGCGTGAACTTAGGTTGCAAGAACGCGAACCCTAAGAAGTAAAGTTAGGTAAATCAATGCATAAGTCAAATATATATGACTAATTTGTGTATGTGGTGTTTTCTTATGTGTTATATAGGAATTGGAATGAGCAGTTCAGCGTAAGTTGTAGCTGTGCATAAGGCAAGTTTCCTAACTTCATTCATATTTTAAATGAATACTAGTTTCTTAAACTTCTCAGATGTTGAACTTGAGAAGTTCTGTCTATGTGATAATGTGCGATATTTGTGCAAGGTGGTAGAACATATTAGGCCTTTTGCCACAATGTGAACACTTCGGTGTTTATATGAGATGAACTATTCTGTGATTTAACTATTCAATAAGAGAATGCTCTGTTTATACATGATCCGTTATTGTTAAGTCTGTGCTAATGATTCTAGCCAAACAGAATGTTTATGAAAAAGATAGAAGAATGAAAGTATTTTAAAATGAAAGTGAATATTGTTTTAAAATGATAGGAATCGAGATTATTCTTATTATTCAAGTTGCTTCATAACCTTTGTTCGGTTATTGAAGTTATAAAAGAATGTTTGAATTCTTGAAGATGTTTGTTCAACTATTATGACTTGCTGGGCAATTGAATGCTCACACTTGCTTTAAATGAAAAACAAATTCAGTGAACAATGTTAGAAGAACTTAAGGATCCCGTAAAGATCAAGCTGACGGTATCCAGATGGATTGCCATTCAGAATGGGAATGAGCGAGAAGATCAAGTGAAGACTTGTAATATAAAATAAGTTAAATGAACTTTAGATTAGGTTAATGAATTGTTATGTATCCTTAGTGGCGGATGAAAGTCACTCATGTAAGATGTAAAGAATAATGTAATTTTTATTAATTGTAAAGAAAGGAGTGATAAGGTTTTAGAACCTAGGAATTTAGAATGTATGTTGTTATATTTCAGTATATAATGATGTATGTTTGGATGAATGATGTACTCGTGATGTACAGAATTCAGGTGTAAAGATAGACCGAATTTCGGGGCGTTACAATGGCATGCCTATACTAGCGTCAAAACTATTATTGTACGCAAATTCTACCGACGGTAGATGATCATCCCAACTCCCTTTGAAATCCATAATGCAAGACCTTAACATATCTTCAAGTGTTTGAATTGTCCGTTCACTTTGTCCATCCGTCTGAGGATGATACGCCTACTCAATTATAACTGTGTTCCCATTTGCTCTTGCAAACTCCTCCAAAAGTTCGATGTTAATCGTGGATCACGATCTGACACAATCCAAACAGGTACTCCATGTCTTGAAATAATTTCTTTGACATATAGTTTAGCTAATTGTTCTAGGTTATACCTAACTCCTATTGGTAGAAAATGAGCCGATTTCATCAATCGATCCACTATCACCCAAATAGCATCGTATCCTTTCCTTGTTGTTGGAAGTCCTACCACAAAGTTCATTGTGATGTGCTCCCATTTCTACTCCAGAATTTCTAGTGATTGCAACAACCCACTAGGTCGTTGGTGTTCAGCCTTAACCCTATGACAAGTTAAGCACCTACTAACATAATCTGCTGTCTCCCTTTTCATGTTCAGCCACCAAAAGTTCTGACGAAGGTCTTGATACATCTTCGTACTACCGGGATGTATAGAGTACCTCGAACTATGGGCCTCACTCATTATCTCATCCTTCAATTCCAAATTATTTGGAACCCAAATTCTTCCTTCAAAATGAAGTAATCCCTCCTTATCGACGTTATACTTAGTCTTTTCTTCATCTTCTATCCTCTACTTCATATGTTCGCATTCCTCGTTGCCCAATTGCACTTCCTTAACACATTCCACTATGGTCAGTTGAGTCTCCTTGGAAATAAACATCTCCTCAGCTTCATCCGGTAATTTAACTTCTAATTCCATTCTCGCCATCACTGTTACTAACTCATTCTGAGTCGTTAACATTGATAGTTTCTCTCAACCCTTCCTATCTAGCGCATCGGCTACTACATTTGCTTTCCCCTGATTATATAAGATATCACAATCGTTATCTTTTATTAGTTCCAACCACCTTCTCTACCTCATATTCAACTCCTTCTGTGTAAAGATATATTTTCAGACTTTTATGGTCCGTGTATATCTCACAATTCTCACCATATAAATAATACCTCCTTATTTTTAAGGCAAAAACTACAGCTGCCAACTCCAGATCATGAGTAGGATAGACCTTCTCATAATCCTTTAATTGATGTGACGCATACGCAATGACCTTTCCATGCTGCATGAGCACGCAAGTAACCCAGTCCTCTATGCGAAGCATCGCTATACACTACAAAATTCCCCGTATCATCCGATAAGGACAATACAAGTGCCTCACTTAACCTCTTCTTTAGTTCCTAAAAACTATTCTCATATTTTTCAGTCCACACATACTTCACCGACTTCTTCATCAAATTTGTTAGCAGAGTAGCTATTTTAGAAAAGTCCTGGATGAACCTTCTATAGTATCCCGCTAACCCCAGAAAACTTTGAACCTCAGTTGGCATTTTTGGTTGTTCCCACTCATTAACTGCTTCTACTTTTGCTGGATCCATGGAAATGCCATCTTTATCAATAACACGTCCTAGAAACTGCACTCGTTTAAGCTAAAATCCACACTTTGTGAATTTTGCATACAAATTTTCCTTCCTTAATGTCTCCAACACTATCCTCAAATGTTCAGCATGATCTTTTGACGTCTTGGAATAGACTAGAATATCATCAATAAACACAGCGACAAACTTGTCCAAATACTGTTTGAACACTCTGTTCATCATATCCATGAATGCGGCTGGCACATTAGTTAACCCAAACGATATCACCAGAAACTCGTAATGACCATAACGGGTTCTGAACGCCGTCTTAGGTACATCCTCCTTCCTCACTTTTAACTTATGATACCCAGAATGCAAATCTATTTTAGAAAAATACTTTGCACCTTTCAACTAATCAAATAGATCATCGACCTTGGGCAACGGGTATTTATTCTTAATCGTTAACTTGTTCAACTCTCGATAGTCGATACAAAGTCGTAACGACCCATCTTTTTTCTTTACAAATAATACTGGTGCTCCCCAAGGAGACACACTCGGTTGAATGTACTTCCTGTCTAATAGTTCTTGTAATTGAAACATTAACTCCTTCATCTCAACTAGCGACATCAGATATGGTGCCCTTAAAACTGGTGCCGTACCCGGTAACAGATCAATCACAAATTTAACTTCCCTATCCGGCGGAATACCTGATAATTCCTACGGAAATACATCCATGAACTCTTGAACTATAGGTATCTGGTCCAAGGATGTTCCCACTCTGTGGGTATCCACAACATGGCACAAATAACCTACACACCCTTTTCTCAACATCTTCCTAGCTTGTGTCATCGTTAGACAACAAGAGCGTCTCGGTGATTTACTACCGAAGAACACTACCTTGGTTTTCTTAGAAAGCCGAAGGTTAACACTTTTCTTATGGCAATCTATTATAGCCTTATGGTTAATCAACCAATCCATACCAAGAATTACATCGAATTCTTTTAACCTTATCGGTACCAAATCAACCAATAACTTATTACCTCTAATGTCTACGCAATAATCCTTATAAATATGTTCAATGGGGATTATCTCTTCGTTTGCTACCTTAACGTCTAAAGGTATTGCTAATTTTTCAGGGATTAAACCTAATCGCTTAACAAATCCACATGCTATAAAAGAACAAGTAGCACCCGAGTCAAATAACACATAAGCATTTATTTCATTGACTGGAATGATACCTGCTATTACATCCGATGATGCAACCGCATCTTGGACAGTCATATTAAACGTACGGGTTGAGGGTCTACCCACAGATGGTGTTGGTCCAATAATAGCTAACTTACCACTACCAGAACCCTTATTTCCCTCTAACCCTTTCTTCGGACAATTTCTTGCCATGTGGTCCAACGATCCACAAACAAAACATCCATGATTTTTCTTAGGGTTAGGAAAGTTGGGTGATAAATGTCCCTTCTGCCCACAGTTGTAACAAACTAATTTTCCCTTTAAATAGACTCCCAAATGAGTCTTTCCATATGTCTTGCATGCCTACATCCTACGCGTAGGATCTCCTTGTTTCACCCCAGTATTCTCATGGTTAAAGCTCTTCCTCTTTGGCATAGTGCCACTACCGCTGGCAACCTCTGCCTTATTTTCTCCCTCTCCCTTACTCTTGTTCTTCCTTTCCTTGTGGTACTGAGACAATGCCTCACCACCACCTTCGGCTATAATTGTTTTTTCTATAATGGTTCCGTAGGAAGCACTCTGAAACACTGAAATCCTACTGTAGAGCCAGGGTTTCAAGCCCTGCTAAAACCTACAAGCCTTCCTCTCTTCTGTGTCCACTTGATGTGGAGCAAATCTCTCCAATTCATTTAATTTGGCTGCGTACTGGGGAACTGTTATATCACCTTGTTTAAGTTCCAAGAACTTAATCTCCATTCAACCTTGCATTCTAGTAGGGAAATAGTTCTCGAAGAATACCTTCTTAAACTGTTCCCATGTAACTGCCTCCATTCTAGCCCCACCCTGGTGAGCCTCCCACCAGTAGTTGGCATCCCCTTTCATCATGTAAGTCACAAAAGAAGTCTTTTCTGCCTCACCCACGTTTGTGTTAACAAACGCCTTCTCTATTTCTTTCACCCATGTCTGGGCCTCTAAGGGGTTCGTCATTCCTCGGAACTCCGGAGGACCCACACTTTTGAATTCTTTAAAGGTAGTTGTTCTAGCTACCCTAGGTGCTACGGGAATCCCTCCCCTAACTTGGTTAAAGGCTGTCGTTAATAAATTAACGAACTCTTGCATAGGGCTATTAGGACCCCTTTGATTTTCATTATGTGACTCAGCCTCTTGGTTACATTGTCTCTTTCTTGCCAGCATTATTCTGATTAAATAAATAAAGTTTCATTATTATCTATTTAATTACTTAGTTATCATTCCCAAATAATAACTAATACCACAACAAGCACATTAAACAAAAACTTCATTATATTAATATGCTTTCGTAGTCAAAACTATTTACACTTTGCTTCCATAGCCAAAAAGCTATTACATTACTATCCCGCGATTGACTTCTACAAAAATTGGGATTTACAAAAAGACTACCCTTTAATTATATAAAAGTGGGTTTTACGTCACTACCCATATACTAAAGATCTAATGATCTACTAACATTGCCTTACGTCATTCTCATGTTTCTGATTTGCTAAAATTGAAACAATATCTTAACTAATCATATGTTGAGTCTTCCCTGACTCAATAGAATAACAAGCAATTTTCAGCTTGAAATCCTCATGAGCACAATCATGGATGTACGACATCCGTGCTATTTTCTGGTCTTTTTCAACCAGTTTCTTTCGAAGCTCTATGGCCTCTTCCTTATAATCCCTTGCTTTATCCGTCATCAGCACTTTCTCATCGTGCTCTGACTCAAAAGCTGCCTCTGCAGACTCCTTCGCCTCATATAGGGCGGTAATCTCCTCATCTCGCAGGTTCGCACCACGCGTGCACAGATGCACATTCCTATCAAGCACACCAGTACAATGATCTCATCAGATCCGGAGGTGTTGACTCCTGAGTAGGTACCACCGTATTAATCGATGTTACCTCCATATCCTCCTCCACATCTATCATCATATTCAGATATAATGCTATTCCCATTGTTTCCTCAGAGTAATCCTCCCCATAAATGTACTCTTCTGGATCATAATCTTCTAGAACCACTATCGGTACCTCCGCCACTGGCATAGGTACTATCTCCACTCGGTTCACTAACTCTTCACTCACCACGTGAATGTCTCTATACATCAAGCTATCGTTTGACATCTACAAAACACATAACATGTTGATTAGTACATAATACACAATAGTATAAGCATAAACTATATTTAATTTATTTAGGATTAATTTCCATCTTTTAAATCTTTCGGTACTGAGTTTTCTCAATACCTCATTAACTCATTTGACTCGAATTTACTTTCTTTGGACTTTATCTTCCTTACGAGGTTATTAGCCTAAGGTTTTTCCCCCCTTAAGTTTTATAACCTAATGCTTTGATACTAACGTGTGACGCCCCCAAATTCGGGTATCTTCCAACTCGACATATGGTGCTACACGATACTCATAACTATACAATCATTCCATTGAAAACACCACACAATGAATGTATTAACTATATTCTTATTACAATCATAATAAAAGCCTTTCCCAGGTTCATAAATCGATTACAATATTCGCTATTCGTAATGTATAATACATACAATCATACTACTCTATTACAAGACGTTTAACCATCCAACTTAGCTTTGCCTTTATCTCTCTTAGAATTCTCATTACGCTCGGTTTTAACTGTAATCATATAATTCATGCAAAAAGTGAGCATAACAAGCTCAGCAAGTCTAACAAGGAATAATATCAATACCACATTCGTGAATTATATGACAATATTCTATAACTGAATAAATAGTCATGAAGTATTACGAAACATTAATACTTAACAATTCATAACATCAATTCCCAAAGTATATAATAGTTTAGGAATTCTGAACCGATCGAAAGACCATGAACAGTATCTTTCTATTTTTATACTTGAAAAGGACGTTACAGCACTAAGGTTGTACATTCGGCATTTCTTATGAGCACTTCTAGGTGATCAGCCTATAGTACTCTATGTTGATCAACATTCATCCGTTAAACATATTTACGTTTAAGTTTTGGCAAACTCGCGTGCCCATCGAATAATCAATGAAAAATACTTTTGTTTGTTCATAAATAAACTTACCTTTGAATCCATACCAAATACTTGGCATAGGATAGCGTTATCATTTCTATATAGAAACATATGTATATAAATCAATCTATCTCTTATGAATAGTATAGTCGAGTTAAAACTGTCATTGACCCTTTCTTTAAAATCATACATGCAACTCATTACGATGAATCCCAGAGAACTTGAATAACACGAAAGTTAGACAAACGTTAAGAAAACATGCCTTCAAGCATCTTCGAATAATTTATTTGATAGTTCTCAATTTTTACAGAATCTACATGATATATTCACATAGCACACTATAATTATCTACTTCACAATCAATCACATTGTTTCTACCAACTTCTTTCTCTTCTATGTTTTAATTGACTTTATTTCATTAATAAGGTCAATTCATCTTACTACCCTTCATTGCGGCTTGTTAGTGATCTTACGTTACTAACCGAACCCAATCATCATTGGTGAAGTACCAATGTCGATTATCATTCACAGTTTAATTATTAACACTTCTTGTTCTTCGTTACCATACTAACAACTCGCGTTCAATTCCTAAGTTCATCAGCATATACACTAGTATATATAATATAGGAATGGTTTTAGTATGTTCATTAAGTATATAAACTTATCTTATATTGGTCTTAAAATAATTGAATTCAAAACCTAACTTGTCTAACAACCGATGCCATGGCATGGCATCTATATTTCTAACATCTAAGTATTGCTACGCCAGGTTTAAAGACGTAAGCCCCGATCCCGGTGTTGGACGACGAAAACCTATACCTCTGAATGGCGCTACGGTGCCACTCTTGAAGAGGTCATTACTTTGCACCTGCCAACAGAACGCTTTTGAGAAAATCGGATTTTTATGACAATTAAATTTTTATTTGATTATATGAATTAAATGAATTTTATTGATTATTATGTGAGTAAGCTATGTGAAGGTCATTTTATGACCTAGAATGTGATAACGTGGTTAGTATTCTGGCTACGTGTTAGAAATAATTGTTTAGAATTTCCAAGACGAAAATAATTGTTTTCCGAGAAATTTCCGTAAAAAAACTATTCATTTGTTTTTGTTCGGGGAATTATTTTGAAATTCCAAGAAACGCGTAACGATAGAATATCGAGATTAGATGGAATATCTGATAATATTTCATTTATGGCAAACACAGTTTTCGCCTACAGACTTAAAACCTAAGGGTTGAGTATATTGATTTCCAAAAAGGAAATAATATGCGTAGAAGAAATGGCGTTAGGGTTAATGCGAGTATTATACAATCATGATACTTTTTAGTGTCTATGTATAATACGTTGGATAAATACGAAGTACAATACGATTATTGTACGTAGGATATACGAAGGGAATACGTGAATTGTACGTGTGGAATACGATGCGTATTGTAGAATAAACCTAAGTCTCAATGATTAATTCATTGGACTTAGATTATGTTTGGTCCAAATGATTTAATGACCAAGCCTAAGGAGTTTAATGGGTTAAGCCCAAGTCTAGGCCCAATGCTTAATTGGTTAAGTCCAATTCATTTAAACCGAACCGTGGATCGAACCGGCGGGTCACCAAATGTGTAAAACCCATGGGGCAACCCATGGGATGACCCATGGCTAGTGGGGGCCGGCCACTTTATGTGGTAGCCAAGAAAAATGCTTGGTCACCAAGCATTTTACTTGGTGACCAAGTGTGAATAGTAAGGAGGTGGATGGTGCTTTGTCTAAATTTCCCTCCATCTCATTCGCTTATAAATAAGAAGGCAAGGCTAGCCATTTGAGGGTTTTCAACTTGCCAACTTAGATCATTTGAGAGAGAAAAGAGAGTTAGACTCATAAAGATTTCTAAGAAAGTTTTATAAGAATCCTTAAGGTATAATCCTTACCTTTTCTTTCCATCTCTTTTTAATTTTCTTTTACATGGGAGAATCATAGATGGGTGGTATATATCTTGTATGAGAGCTTAAGGATGACTTATTATAGATTCAATATCTATAAGTCATGAAATTTTAAGAATCATAAGGTTTGAAATAGTTTTGAACCATTGGAATATTGTTTGTTGAGATTAATCGTTTATAAACGATTGAGCTCCATCAATACGTTAGTTTATGCATCTTGATTGGTTAGGGTGTAGATATGAAATCCATGAAGTATTTCATGTGATTTGGCTTAGAGAACGATAGTAACGAAGTTATGGTGAATTTTACGAAAATAGACGTTTAAACATCGAAAACGTTGAATTCTGGATTAAGGGTCAAAAGTTGTCGTGAGACTTAAAAACGTTGGTTTTAAATGTCAACACGTGAGATAAGGTGATTAAGAGTTGTGGGTTCGAGAATCGTCGAATTCCGACTTAAAACGAAGAAAACGAGCATTGAACGCTCATTAACGTTTCTGAACGTATAGAAAATGAACTCAATGGTCAATTTTGAGTTAACGGATTCAAAAGTGTTGAATTCTAATATGAACACGTAGATTACATCATTTGTGACGTGTAGGCTTTTGAACGGACCAAATCGAGCTTAAAAGGAAGAAGTTACGGCCCCGGAAATCTCACAAAATTTTTAAAATTTCTGAGAAATCTGCATGCGAGGGTGATTTACCGTGTACTTGTCATTGAGTTTAAGCTTCGTCCATCGCTAACTAATGGTACAAGAAGACTAGTCTAACACTATAGGTGTTGCGCCACGGCACGAGTTTGGGACTTCAGACAGTGACTTAGGTTTTGAACTTCGTTTGTTCAGGGACCTGAAGGGATGATGTTTGTACACTTTATAAGTGTATTAAAGTTATTCCTATACTACCTATACTAAGGTATATGGTATGAAACATAGGAATATAATGCGTATGAATAAGTTCAGAATGTTGAACAACGTTGGTATTTCACCGACAATGTTCAAGACCGGTTAATAATTGTCAGTTGATTAGTAGACCGGGACGAAGGGTAATAAGTCTTGTTGACTTTAATAATGATATTAAGTTAATAAAGACATAGAAGAGAAAGAATCTTGTATAAACAATGTTAATAGTTGTTTGATAGCTAATTACAGTGTGCTATGTGAATATATCATGTAGATTCTGTAAAGGCTGTGGTCAGTCGGGTAAAATATTTGAAGACGCTGAAAGGCAAGTTTATCTTAACGCTTGTCTAACTTTCATGTTAGCCAAATTGTATGTGATTCGTTGAACTGAATTGCAAGCCTTGTTTTAAAGAAAGGGTCGATGCCAGATTTTAACTCAGCTAGACTATTCGTAATATATAGATTGATTATGATTCATATCTTTCTATATAGAAATGTTAACGTTATCCTATGCCAAGTGATTGGTACGGAGCATGAAGGTAAGGTTTGTCTATGAACATACAAAAGTATTTTTCATCGATATTTCGATGGGCACGCGAGTTCGCCAAAAATATTAAACGTAAACACGTTTAATGAATGAGTGTTGATCAACATAGAGTACTATAGGCTGATCACCTAGAAGTGCTCGTAAGTTATCAGATGAACGGCCTTAGTGCTGTGGACTCCTTTTCAAGTATGAAAATTGAAAGTTACTGTTCAAGTTCTATTGACCGGTTCAGAATTTCTAATCTATTCTATACTTTGGGAATTGATGTTATGAACTGTTAAAGTATTATTGATTCATAATACTTCATAACTATTGTTCAGTTATGTCGGAATTGTTATATGATTCACGAATGTGGTTTCCTGTTATTCTTGCTTAAAACTTGCTGAGCTGTCATGCTCAGAGAGATAAGGGCAAAGCTAAGATGGATTCTTAGGCATTATGTAATAGTATAGTAAGTTTATATGTATTATACATTATGAACAACGAACGATGTAATCCGGTTATGAACCTGGGAAGGATTTATACTTTGATTGTATTAAAAGATAGTAATTACCTTCATTTTGTTGTATTTCAATGGAATGATGCGCAACACAACAAGCCTTGGCTGGCGCTGCGGCGCCAGACCTCAGCACCAAAAAAATTTATAGATAAAAAATTTAGTAAACTTCCTGGCTTCATAACTTCTTCATTATTAGTCCGATTTGGTCCGTTCAAAAGCGTACAACTCCCATTTTACATACTCTACGCGTTCGTATAAGAATTTTACATTTCTGAATCGATTAACTCTAAATTCACTTCTAAGTTCATTATTAAGCGTTTGCTAAACGTTATTGAGCGTTCAATACTCGTTTTCTTTGTTTTAAGTCAGAATCCAACGATTCTTGAGTCCACGACTCTTAAATACCCTATCTCATGTGTTGACATTGAAAACCAACATTTTCAAGTCTCACGACAACTTTTGACTACTAATCCGGAATTCCTACGTTTTTGATGTTTAACGTCTATTTCCGTAAAATTCGCCATAACTTCGTTACTAGTGTTCTATATGCCAAATCAAATGGAACAACTCTATTGATCTCATATCTACGTCCTAACCAAGCAAGATGTACATATCCTAATAGTGATGGTTTTCAATTTGTCCATCAACAACCAAATTCATTATTCAATATTCTCTACAGTTTATACTTACGTAAACCCTTACGATTTATATTTATACATGACTTATAATTGTTTTACTCATTACAAGCCATCCTTATTCCTCCATAAGAGGCATCCTCCACCAAATTATGATTCTTCATAACAAAGAAATCAAAACGATGGGAAAACTAATATTTAATGGAATATTACCTTTCTAATCTTTGTGTTGTTAAAATCTCTAATGAAAAGCTTCAAAGTGAGATGATTGCTTATGTCCAGCTCTTTCTCTCTCTCAATATAAGTTGGATAATCTCTTGGAAAACCAAAAATAACCAACTTAAGCCTTCTTTTTATAGGCAGTTCAAATGGAGGTCTTTTTGGTCTTTTCTCCCCATCTCCTTACTATTCACTACTTTATCACCAAGTAAAATACTTGGTGATCAAGTAGTTCACTTTAATTGGCCACCAAGTGGCCAGCCCACATGCCCATGGGTCATCCCTATAGGTTGCCCCATGGGTTTTACCCATTGGGTGACCCATCGGTTCGATTCACGGTTCGGTTTCTTGGATCGGGCTTAATTAAACATAATGTTGGGCCTTGACTTGGGCTTAAACGCATAATTCATTGAGCTTGATTACTCAATTACTTAGGCTTGATATAATCCAAATCCAATTGGATTATACTAAGTCCTAAACTCTAAATCCAGTACACCAATCGTATTCTACACGTATAATTCACGTATTCTCTTCGTATAATACTCGTACGATAATCATATTGTACTTTGTATTAAATCTTAATACTATACTCGTATACTAAATAGTATCACACTCGTATAACATACGCATAATCATCGTAATTCATTATACGTATCTCATTTCCTTCTCGAAAATCATTCTTCTCAACCCTTAGGTTTTAAGTCCGCAGGTGAAAACTTCATTTGCCATAAATGAAATATTATTAGATATTCCATCTCGTCTACGTATTCTATCATTACGCATTTCTCAGAATTTCAAACTTAATTCCCGAGCAGAAATGGATGAATAGTGTTTTTACGAGAATTTCTCGGAAAACTTTTCTTTTCGTCTTGGAAATTCAAAACAATTAATTCTAGCACATAGCTAGAATACTAACCACATCCGCACATTCTAGGTCATAGAACGACCTCCACATAGCTTACTCACATAAATAATCAATTAAATTCATTTAATTCACATAATCAAATAAAAATTTAATTCTTATATAAATTCGATTTTCTCGGGCGTTACATTAAGTATTTCCCATAAATTAGGAAAATAAAATTAATAAAACAGTCGCTATAGGCTATAGCGACAGTAACCGTCGCTATTGGTGTTCTCGAGCTCAAGAACACTGACAAGCAGATAGCAAGGGGTCACATTTGACCACCTTTAATTTTATGTTCATGCTTGTTCTGGGCAATCTAAGACTTCAATCTTGTAGTATACATGTAGTACTAAAATTATCAACCGTCACCTTGGTCACACAACCACTCAATTGCAAGATCTGAGCCTTTAAAACCGTTGTCATAATTTTTCTGGGTTTTCTGGGTAACCCAGAAACCCAGACAATTTCATGGTGCTATTTTGAAGCTCGATTTCTTCCAGGTTATGGTCATCAATATGTTGTTATTAAGGTCCAAGTCTATAGTCCTTATGTCAAGGAACACATATTTAACATTATTTCAGTCCGAGTACAAAACAATCACCAGATTTTATCTGGTCAAATCCTGTCAGAAGGTTCATGCTGATAGTTTCTAGAAATTCCAGAAACTTCTTACGTGATTGAATGGACTAGTTTGACCATTCACTCTATTCGATCTGTTGACTGCCTTAGTGTTATAAAAGTATGGATCTAGAACCAGGGATCATTCGGTATAATCATGACCGTAATATTATAAATGATGTGGTAAAAGTCCTCATTGGCCCATAGTGCATTGATGGACAGTTGTTGGCATAATCATGACCATTAATGAATACACAAATATCCTTGGTCGTAGTGCATGGATAATTTGTGGTCGTGACACTAAAGAATATCCTTGGCCGTAGTGCAGGGGTGATTCGATGATGTGGATTATTTATTAAGCTGAGTCTCAGCGATAAAAGTGATGAAAAACCTTTTAAATCATAGAAGATAGTAGATTTTATTCTCTACTTGACTCTTCTAATGGATTGCTTGTTCTGCTGCAGTTAAACCTGATGTTTGTTATATTATATTAGTTTAACACTGTTGTAGGCTAACAATAAATTATTCTACATTATCTTAGTCATAATATTCTTACTGGGCTAGTTGAGCTCACCCTTTCTTTCACTGTCGAGACTAGTCGAGGAACAGAGTGACGGTCCAGATGATAGCATTAGTAGTCCTCACTATTCTGTTAAATAGTGTGACAATAAATGTAATGAGGACTCCATTGAGTGTGGATATTGTCTAGATGACAATATTTCTGTTAAAACTCTTAGATTATGTTTTGTCGTATTTTACACGACTGTTGTATAATTGAGTTTTTATTTAGATTTATGTACCATGTGTCTGGCGACCCAAGATGGGTGATGTATACTTGTTTTGGGGGCGTCATAGTTGGTATCAAAGATTAGGGATATGATCCTTGGCTGAGATGTGAGATAAGAACTAGGAGGGGAGAGAAGGGGAATTCTTTCGCTAGGATGGCCTACCTAAGGTTATTTGGTATTTAATTGGTCGGTCAGAGTATAGGGGTAATATGTGATATGTTAATTAACCCTTGTTTTGTGGAAGTATTTAAAAATGACATCCAAGACTGTTGAGAATAGCAATGGAGCACAGGAGACCGTTGAGTCACCACCGATCAATAATCAGGATAATGTGCAACAGGAAGACAATAATCCTCAGGTAAACAATAACACCGATCAGATGATGAACGATGGGATGTTCAAAGGCTTTATGCAATTCATGCAACATCAGGTAAGAGAGACACTTGTTCAAAATATAGGTGGAAATAATGGCAACCCACGGCTGGTTACTGCTAAGCAGTTCAAGGAGCTGGGACCGCCGGAGTTTTTGGGAAAGCCAGAACCACTTAAGGCGGAGACGTGAATAAAGCAAATTACCAAGATATTTAATGTCTTGGAATGCTCAGAGGAGCAAAAGGTTCCTTTCTCCACCATTATGTTGCGTGAAGAGGCAGATTATTGGTGGGAATCTATAAAGCGTACCCAGCCTGACGCACTCAAGATGTCTTGAAAGAAGTTCCAAGAGTTGTTCAACGACAAGTAGTTTCCTGAAAGTATTCATCACATTAAAGAGGTAGATTTCATCAAGATGGAGCAAAACAACATGACCGTGTCGCAGTACGAAGCCAAGTTTGTCGAGTTGTCCCGGTTTGCGTCCCATTTAGTTGAAAATGAGGAGAGAATGACGTGAATGTTTCTAAGAGGTTTGAAACCCGAGATACGTCAATATCGTATCTCTCATAAACTGTGTTTATATTCAAATGTTGTGAATATGGCTCAGTTATTGGAGCGCGATAATGAGTCAACACAACCAAAAGGTAACGACCAACAACACAATAATAATAAGACGTGGCGGCAAGCCACCATGAACAACGATAACCATTGTGGAGGAAATTATCATGCCAGAAATGGTAACCACTTCGGTGGTAATCATGGCCAAGATAATAAAAGTGGAAATTTTAAGAAGAGAAGGTTCAATAATGATGGAAAGACACCCGTTTCAAAGGAAGGAGAATGACCACCGGTCGTATGTTTTAAATGCGGAGGGGAGGGACATATCAGTCCAAACTGTGTGATGCAGTCCAAAGCATGTTACAATTATGGAAAAGAAGGTCACCTAGCCCAATTTTTTCGTGCACCAATGTCAAGTCTAGCTGGGATGGTGGCACCAAAGGCGGATACGAACAAAACAAAGTTGGTGGTTTCAGGAAGAGCGTTTTTTGTGACTTCTCAAAAAGCGAGTAACCCGAACGAAGTTAGCACGGGTTAGTTAATTATAAATTCTTGCGAAGTCTATACCTTATTAGATACCGGTTCTACCCATTATTTTATCTCTCTTGCTTATGCTCAACGTTTAAATTTGACCACAGAGAAGCTAGACTTTGACTTATTGGTTTAAATTTTATTAGTAGAAACCTTCGTTACATCCATTGTTAATAAATTTTATTTAATTCAAATCGACACTTTCACGTTACGTGTCGATCTTATCTCTTTGAAAATACTTGCCTTTGATGTGATTTTAGGAATCAATTGGTTAACTACTCATCAAGCTTTTCGTAAGGTTGTTAGCTTTCATATTCCTAACCAACCTTTTTTACGAATTCAAGCAACCAAACCACTAAAGTCAATCATTGTCATATCAAGCCATAAATAAAGAGCCCTGAGCCTTTCGCTGGTGACTTCCAAGTCTTGGAATACACCGAAGCTAGACTTTCCGTAGGCAACGCTGTGAATGACGATGGCAAGTTGATAGGTATCAATGTGAAGTGCTATCCAAGTCTTGGATGAGAGTCACAGTTTTGAATGATATTTCTATTGTTAATAAATTTCCTGATGTATTCCTGAAGACTTCTTAGCCTACCCCTAAAGCGTGAAATCGAATTTTGTATTGACCCCAATACAAAACCCATTTCTAAAACCCTCAAATATTTCTTCACCTAGAACGAACGTAACATGCGCCAAAGACATTGGCTCGAGCTATTGAAGATTATGATCGTACCATTTAATATCATTATGGAAGAGCGAACGTGGTAGCTGACGCGTTGAGTAGAATATCGTATGCCTTTACGAGTGCAATGTTGTTAACACAAAAACCCATTTCGTATAACTTACAAATGATGAAGATAGAGTTAAAGACTCTAGGGACCCACATAAAGATAACGAATATACGATTAGAATCGACTTTAATCGATAAAGTTAAAGGCCGCTCAAGCTACACACCCAGAGCTGATGAATGTGAAGAAGAAGGTTCAAGAGGGCGTTATTCTAAAAGCAAGAATCAACGAAGAGAGGAAATCTTAACCCTCAATTTAATTAGCCCATTTAAAATCCTCGATGGAGTAGGAACTGTGGCCTATAAACTCATTTTACCGCCAAGTATATCGCGTGTTCATAACATTTTTCACATATCGATGTTACGTAAATATGTTGACGACCTGAACCACATTATTGAATTAGAATTATACGAGATAGCAGAAGATTTAAGGTATGAGAAGATACGTGTTAAAATCTTGGATAAGAAGGATTATATTCGACACTCAAAGGTTATACCTCAAGAGTTAGAATCTGAAATGAAGTCAAGGTATCTTCATCTCTTCGACATACTAGGTACGTACGTAAATTTTGAGGAAGAAATTTCATACGGAGGGGAGATTGTGAGACCCCAAATTTTATGAATAAAGATTTAAATTTCTCGAAATATTTTTTTGAATATTATGGTGTGGATTTGATATAATGTTACAGATGTGGGTAATATTCATAAATTTTGCAAAGTATGCAAGTTGTTATAAAATATTCGTTTGGTCGGGGAATATTCTTTTTATCGGGGAATATCCGTACGACGGCACAATCATTAGTGGACCCCACAACAGAAGTATTGTCGTAGTTAGAAAATGACAAAATTATCTTTTTATAATAAATAACGGCGATAGTGTTACCGTTAAAACTGTTGAACTACCCGGTAGTAAAAGTACAGTAATACGCGTGGTTGCATAGTAGCATACGGTATAGATTATTGATGCTTATGTATGAAGTCACTCAGTTATACTCAATTATTGCTACAGTAATTGCTGCATCATATCTCTCATATTATTGATTCAATTATTGTCACAGTATCATCTGCATAAAATGATATATTTATTAAATCAATAATTGAGACGACAAAGTTATTCATATTATTATTTGCAATATTGACAGTGTCTAAAAGTTCTGTCAAGGAGAGGTTTGGTCATCTAATTGTGCGCCAATAAGGAGAAATCCTTATCGAAAAGCCCCCTCTTTCCTGGGAACGACCTGGTTGTTAAATATTGTGAATTATAATATTAATGATGAATAAGTTCATGTTGATTAAAGATGAAATTGACAGTTTCATTGTGTTGGAATTATTAGTGTTAGTGAAAATTGACATTTATTTCGATAATAATTGATGTCTGGAGGTTATATTGACCAATCGGGTAATTAACCGGATAAATGAGCAATTAATTGCTATTAATTCACATGATTATAACTATTTGTTCACATGTGTGTACTATTGATTCACATTCTTGTTAATATTAGGGGAGTTGGTGCAAGATTGATAATACTTGCATGACTAAGTTAAAAATGGAGGTATAGATGGAGGTACAATACTGTAATTCGTATTTTCACATGTCTAGAACTATTGAGTCACATGATTTACTATTGATTCACATTATTTACTATTAGAGGAGGTGGTGCAAGTTTGATAATACTTGCAGGGCTAAATTAAAAATAAAGGAAAAGAGGAAGGTATTATACTGTAATATTTTGTGCCCCAAAATGTGCAATTATCGAAACTATATTTTCCTATAAATAGAAGCTCATTTTATCATTATTCTTCACCAATTCACTCAAGCTATAGAGCATTTATTATAGAGAGAAATTATAGAGAGAAAGAAGAAGAGAAGTCTACTACCTCACTATTCCAGTATCCAATTGTTCTAAGGTAAGGGGTATTATTTCTTTCGTGTTCTTGAAGAGTGCTTTTGTTATTCCATCCCTTATTATTCTGTTGGAATAACCTGTATATGTGGACTACCGTATACATGGTAAAATTCTTCTGTTATTCCATTATTTATTATTATATTGGAATAACCTGTCTATACGAAGTACCGCATACATGGTGAAATTCTTCTGTTATTCCATTCTTTATTATTCTGTTGGAATATCTTGTCTGTGCGGATTACACTAAACCTAGTTCTATTCTTTATTATTTTGTTGGAATAACCTGACTGTGCGGTCTATCGCATGCATGGTGAATTCTTCTGTTATTCAATTATTTATTATTCTGTTGGAATATCTTGTTTATGCGGATTACGCTAGACCTGATTCCATTCTTTATTATTACATTGGAATAACTTTGATTGTCTTGATCTCATCGCATGATGGTGAATTCTTTTTGTTATTCCATTATTTATTATTACATTGGAATATCCTCGTTCGTATGCGTTATTTAATTACGGTTTCATTATTTATTATTCTGTTAGAATAACCTGTCTGTGCGGTCTATCGCATGCATGGTGAATTCTTTTGTTATTCCATTCTTTATTATACTCAGTTGGTTAAAGTTTTGGCTTCTATACTCCATGAAATTAGTGGAATATCCTTGATATTTGTGCTTCATCCAGTATCTTTTCATGGAAATATTCTTTTGAGCATTCTTGAATTTTACTCTACAAAGAAGTATCATGTTGACAATTTGGACATTATTGATTTTTGGATAAGTTAGATTATAAATCTTTTATTCTTGAACTTGTTTTATTGAATTCCTATATCATTGTCATCATCCTCATGTTTATTTTCTGTTGAAAGTCATATGTGGCCTGTAGTGCATAGATGGACTTGGTATGATTATGACCAGGGATCATTCGGTAAAATCATGAGCGTAATATTACAAATGAAGTGGCAAAAGTTCTCATTGGCCCGTAGTACATTGATGTACAGTTGTTGGCATGATCGTGACCATTAATGAATACACAAATATCCTTGGCCGTAGTGCATGGATAATTTGTGGTAGTGATAATAAAGAATATCCTTTGTCGTAGTGCAGGGGTGATTCAATGATGTGGATTATTTATTAAGCTGAGTCTCAGCGATAAAAGTGATGAAAAACCTTTTAAATCATAGAAGATAGTAGATTTTATTCTCTACTTGACTCTTCTAATGGATTGCTTGTTCATTGCAGATTAAACTTGATGTTTGTTATATTATATCGGTTTAACACAACTTTGTTGAGGCTAATGATAATTTATTCGCATTATCTTAATCATAATATTTTTCTTCTTGGGCTAGTTGAGCTCACCCTTTCTTTTCATTGTTCTCTTGTGAAATGAAAATGTAGCCCGGACTAGTCGGGGAACAGAGTGACAGTCCAGATGATAGCATTAGTAGTCCTCATTATTCTGTTAAATAGTGTGACAATAAATGTAATAAGGACTCCATTGAGTGTGGATATTGTCTAGATGACAGTATTCTTATTAAAACTCTTAGATTATGTTTTGTCGTATTTTACACGACTGTTGTATAATTGAGTTTTTATTTGGATTGATGTACCATGTACCTGGCGACCCAAGATGGGTGATGTATACCTATTTTGGGGGCGTCACAGAATCCATTTAGAACATTGATCAAATCGTTAGTAACGAAGTTATGCCGGAATTCACACAATTGGACATTAAGCGTCGAATTTGTGAAATTCTCGGAATGGAAGTCGTATTTTGTGTTTGAACTCAGAAACGTTGGTTTTCGATGGAGACAAGTCATATTTGGCATTATAGAGTTGCGAACTCGAAAATGACCGAATTCCGACTTAGAACGAAGAAACGAGCGTTGAACATTCACGAACGTTTATCGTTTCTGTTAAAAATGAAATAATAGGTTAAATTTTAGCAAACGAAGTCAAATAGATAAAATTCTTGCATGAACGTGTAGAATATGTAATTTGTGAAACGTAGGCTCTTGAACGAGCCAATTTGGACTTATAACGAAGAAGTTATGCGTCTAGGAGTTTTGCAAAATTTCAAAGTCTGTCAAAATTTTCTAAGGCACAGAGTTGGCGCCGTGGCGCCAACGAAGGTTAAATGATGAAAGCAAAGAACAGCCAAGCAAGCATAGTGTCACAACATATCGCAGAGTCACGCATGCATGCCGATGTAAGAGTAAAGTGTGGCGCAAATGGCCAAGTCCGGATGCTTAGTATCGCTAACTCGCATGGCAGCAAATATGAGATGAAGAGTAATGATCGGTGGCAGCATGCTTTAGTCCTAGGGTTACGATAGACAAAAATGTTTATAAGTATAGAATGGAAGATAACTCATAAGTAATTAACTAAGATTTAAATACAACATTGTTAAGATGTAAAGCCCCCAAATCTGGGTACTTGAAACCCGAACTCGGTGCTTCACGATACCATTTATTTGAGCGGAATAATACTAATAATAATAACAATAATATAAAGATCAACTTAATTTTCATATCATCAGAGTTTAATCCCTAGGTACGAGACCTTTAAACATTCATTACATAATATTAGATAATTAGATATCATAGTATTCATAATCTCAAAATATTACATAAAATTGTACTGCATTCACTCAACAACTTTCCCCTTTCCCTTGTTCTTAGTGGAGCCTTCAGGTTGTTCGCACTTAGCTAAAAACATTTAAATTAAGCAAGGATAAGCATTTGAGTGCCCAACAAGTATTTACAATTATATATATATATATATATATATATATATAAGCTGAAAGAATTTAAATTTTTTCTTTATACTACCCTTCTACAACAAATCAATAGTTGTGAAGTAATCTGAACCAATAATAATGACATAACAACCCTCTTTCAAACTTTTGAAACTACGTACTGACTATAAATAGGGTTAAAGTGACATACTATGAACATTATTTTCATTTTTGAAAAGATTAAACAAAACTTCATCTGTAAATCGTCATAACTTACGGGCATGGTGGTGATCAACCCGTTGTACCCTGTATTGATCAATACTACATAACAAGAACGATGTGATCGTTCACTCTGGCTGCCTTGGGCACATAAAAATTTTCCCGTGAATGGGATGTTCATACCTGTCAGGGTTCCAAACCAAAGGTTTTATCTTGATCAACAATAATCTATAGTTCAACATATATATATATATATGGGTAATTGACAAAGGTGTATCAACATGTGGTTAACTGCAATGATTATCCAAGTGGGGACACTTGTATAACTATTTTATAGAAATTAACGAACAGAATATATATTTGAATTACCATATACTAACATGTTGATAATCAATAGGCATATATAATATAGGGTTAATAATCTGTACAGTAATAATATAACTCTAAAACATTCTTATTCATGTCCATTGCATAAAGGAAATGCAAAGGTATGATACTTGCCTGATGCGCCGCTTACAATATGCAACTTAGTTCTATCTCTTATATCACGACCTATCATTAATCAGATCATTCATTCGATTAGAACAATATACTATAACACATAGTACTGCATAATATAGTCAGCACATAACCTAATCACATTGTCACACATGTTCAATAGTCATTAACTCATAAACAACACATATCTAATCAAATTATCTAAGTCCAGATCAATTTCTAAAACATGTCGGTCTACCGACCGCTTTATCGGTTAAGAATCGATTCTAAGACTCTATCTCGAAGTTCAACATCCGTAAGTATCAGTCATATTATTTTAAATGACTTAATAAACATTTATTATAATATATCATAAATTTTCAAACATCGGAATCATTATCAAATGATTTAAACATTACATAATTCTATTATCATTAATATTTAATTAATATTAATGTATTAATGAAACCATTGCTTAAAATATTAAAGTTATTTATAATAACTTAGAATATTTTTAAAGTATTAATGTTACCCTTAAATGATTTTTAAAATATTTAAAATCATTTTTAAATAATTACCATTAATATTAAAATATTAATGTATTACTTATCCAAATATTTAAAAGTCATTAATTATAACCTAAAATATTTTTAATTCATTTATATCCTTTTTAAATGATTTTTAAATCAATAAAATCATTTATAAACCATTTATTTAATATAATTATTAAATATCATTAACATTAAATTAATATCATTAATATTAAATTATTAATGAAATTATCCTTAAATATTAAAAGTTATATTTTATAACTTAAAATATCTTTAAACACCTTATTATTATTTAAAATGATTTTTAATAAAATAAAATCATTTTTAATCTATTTATTTAATTCATTATTAAATAACTAAATTATCATTAATATTAATTAATTAACAAATTTTATCACAAAATATTAAAAGTCATTAATAATAACTTAAAATATTTTCTCATTCCATAATATAATTTTTAAATGATTTTAAAGTATTAAAACAATTTTTAAATAATTTATTTAACATAATTATTAAATAAATTAAATACCTTTGATATTCCAAAAATATTAAATATTTGTGAAATATATCCAAAATAATTAAAATATAATTTTTGGACTTTAAAATAATTTTTAATAATTTATTTTGTATTTTTAATAATTAACAACTAATTAATACTAATTATTTAATAAAAATATAATTTTTATACAAAACTGTCGCTAAAGACCACCTATAGCGACAAAACCGTCACTATAGGTGTTCTTCGTGTTCTTCATGCAAACCCATAAAATTATGTCAGAAACCGGGCTAGCTACTTTGACCGAGCTTAATGTTCTGTCTAATTTGTTTCTGTCTAATCTAAAGCTTAGATCTTGTAGTACTCATGTAATACTACACAATACAACCATCAATAGGTTCAAAATATAAGAAACCAAAGAGATCCAGGCTTTAGAAAACCTTGTCAGTAGCTGTTCTTCATTTCCGGGTTTCCAGAAATGAAGAACAGTCCAAGTAGGCAACTTATGAACTTCATAACTTGCAACACATAAATTGTTTTTGCGATCTATCATTTCCAGCTTGTAGACAACACATATGACTACAAATCTATCATATAACCTTGTCATAACATCAATAAATAAAGCAGATACACGCCGGTCAAACTATGTCAGAAAATCGTTTGATGGTTTTCTGGGTTTGCCTAGAAAACAGCCCTCGTGACCTTTTTGCTTACTTTGACCGGTCACTGAAGTCAGCATACTTGATTCTTAGGAGATTTTAAGGCATAATATCGGAGTTCATATACAAGACTACCATTTAGAGGCAACAAAAACAACAAATAATGAACCACCTGACAGATCTAGGCACACAAACATGCTGTTAGACCGATCTGGGCATAATCTGGGCTGTCCAGATTTCTTCCGGTCAATGCCGGTCAACGTTATTTGACCGTTATTAACTTCCATTCTAGACATCAAATAACCCTGGTTCTTTTTGCAGATTAAAGATCACATTACAAGCTACCAAGAACAACTTAAAAACAACAACAAACATAATCGAGCAAGGACCTGTGGCCACTGACATTCGTTGTCAGACCACAGAACCAAATTTTTCCAAATTTTTAAAAATCATCAATTTGAAGACATAGATGTTATGGATCTGTATACTACCAACCCAGATCATCAAAATAGACTATAACTAACATATTTTAACAATTAAACATAACATCTAACAACAGAAAATTGTACAGATTTTTTAGTAGGGTTTTATACCTTTCTAAGAAAATTTTTGATTTAATGATTCTGAGTTTGATGTAGTTGTTCGTGGGGCTGGTCTGGGGACTAGTTTGTCTTATAATTTCGTTGGTTTGGATTGAGAGAAAAGGATTGAGTGTTGTGCATAAAATTGGCTAACAAATGCAAGCTTCTCTCTCTCTCTCAATCTATTTATAGAAGTCTTGGATGCATGAATGGTTGATCTAGAGGTTAATTGCTGTCAATTTCAACCACATGGGGTTGTTGGATTAGGTCACCAACTACACCTATTATCAAAACCTACATATTAGCTTCATTAATGCATAAAAAGGGTAGAATAGTCATTAACCTTACAATTTTAATAGCACATTGGTCAATTAGCAAACCCTTAGGGTTTAACCCTAAGGTTTAGCACAAAGCATTTGTAATATCTAGCAATTAGGGTTTGTACAAAATAAAAATTTTAGTTTCTAAAATTTGTAATTAGGGTTTTCTTAATTAGGTTAACTTTCTAATTATGCATGAACATTAGGTTATTATATAATAATTATAATTAACTTTTCTAATTTAGCAATTAGGGTTTATAATTTCGGTAATTAGGGTTACCAAGAAATTAATGTGACGCCCCCAAAATAGGTATACATCACCTATTCTGAGTCGCCAAATACATGGTACACAATTCAAATACAAACTTAAGTAAACAACATGAGCTGTGAGTTTTAATACAATCATTGTCTTCTAGACAGTATATAAACTCAAAAATAAGTCCTCAATACATTTATTATCACACTATTTCACAGAATAGTGAGGACTACTAATACTATCATCTGGACCGTCACTTCGTTCCCCTACTAGTCTCGGCAACGTTCTCATTTCTTTAAGAGAACAATGAAAGTAAAAGGGTGAGCTCAACTAGCCAGTGAGAAATACTATGACTAAGATAATGCAGGATAAGTTATCATTAGCCTTCAACAATGCTAAACTGATAAAATACAATAGACATCAAGTTTAATAGCAGCGGAATAAGCAATCTATTAAAAAAGTCAGGTAGAGAATAAAATATACTATCTTCTATGATTTAAAAAGTTTTTCATCAACTTAATCGCTGAGACTCAGCTTAATAAATAAACCACATCATCGAATCATCCTTGCACTACGAGCCAAGGATATTCATTAAATCATCAATGGTCATGACTATACCGAATAATCCTTGGTCATAATCATACCAATTCCATCTCTGCACGTAAGCCAAAGATATATAATTCAATAAACAATAGTCCATCTTCGCACGTAAGCCAAAAATAACTTTCATCACCAATGATCAAATCCCTCATCAAAAATATGCATATACCTTATATAGGATTTTCAAGCCATAAAATCCTATTTTCCCAACTTTGTTACTTCACATAACATATTTAACTCATATGTTCGTAACTAAACTATTTTCATGAAAAATAACAAATCAGTCCCAAAAATATTTCTTTTCTGGGATTTAGCAGTATATAGTCCAATAATGAACATACATTTTTCTAGGAATTTTTAAAATTCATTTACTATTTTTCAAAAATCAATTTCTAATTAATTCCTTAAGAAATTAGCTACCTCAAGTTTAACTCCAAAAATTCCCAAATCTTGGCAGAATCTTACACATGTTAATGTGAACTTCCACTTGAAATTTCATGGTCATCGGAGTTATAGAACTCCAGTTATAGCATTTTTTGTCGGAAAAACCTAAATATTGAAATGGTCATAACTTGCTCATTTTAAGTCGGAATGAGCTCATTTTTGGACAGGATGTTCTTTATACCATATAATTTCATGTTCCAAAAGGCCGGAAGTTTTCTCACAAATTTAGTGGTAAAAGCGCCCTTTTAAAAATCAGGCGAGAGCATTTTTTGGTATTTGCAGCTTTTGACTCCTTTGCTAAAATCAGTCCACACGAAAATCTACAACACCTTTTACAGTGATTCCACTTGGAGATGCTAAAAAACTCATAGATCTAACTCTAAAACTTAACCACACTCAAAAATTTAAAATATAATAGGAGATATGGTCAATTGAATTTCATATTCCGTTTTCACCAAAATCTGATTTTTCAACCCTTTATGATTTCTAATAAACTTTCATGTTTTCACATAATAACCAACATAACACATCATAACACTTACTAATACTTCATATACCCATGATTTTCATCAGTCCAAAGTTTTTATTATGACTCTCATCATAATCAACATAAACAGATCTTTTCCATAATTTAATAAGGAATGAATATAAAGGATCATTCACCATGCATGTGGTAATTCACATAGACAGGTTATTCCAACAGAATAGTAAAGAATGGAATAACAGAAGGATTCACCATGCATGCGATAGAGACCGCACATATAGGTTATTCCCAGTAAAATAATAAAGAATGGAACTAGGTCGTGTGATATACGACCAAGCGGGATATTCCAACGTAATAATAAAGAAGCGGAACTAGGTCAAAGTGAAATTGCATCGCAAGCGTGATATTCCAATGAATAATAAATAATGGAACCAGTCCAGCGTAAATGCACGTATGTGATATTAAACGAATAATAAATAATGGAACCATGTATAAAGTGAAACGCATGCGAAAGGATATTAAACTGAGAATAAGTAAAGAATAAAATAATAGAAGAATTTCACCATGTATGCAAAGACTTTTTGTATACGCAGTTATTCAACATAATATTAAAGAATGGAATAATGAAGTTCTCTTTATGAATAAGAAAGAAATAATACCACTTACGGTACAACAAATAATATCCCTTACCTTAGAATAAAAGTGGATCTTTGGAATAGGAATGTAGAGACTTTTTTTTCTTTTTCTCTCTATAGATTTTCTTTCTATAGCTTCTCTCTATAATTTTTCTCGTATAATAATTGCTCTATATCTTTGGTGAATTGGTGAGAAATGAAGGAAGAATGAGCTTTATTTATAAAAAATATAGTTTCGATAATTGCACGTTTTGGGGCTCAAAAATTCTGAAGACAATACCTCTAACTTTTCCTTTATTTTTAATTTAGTCATGCAAGTATTATCAAACTTGCACCACCTCCCCTAATAGTAAATAATGTGATTCAATAGTAAATTATGTGAATCAATAGTTCTAGAAATGTGAAAATCTAATTACAAGATATAGTACCTCCATTTATACCTCAATTTTTAACTTAGTCATGCAAGTATTATCAATCTTGCACCAACTCCCCTAATAGTAACAAGAATGTGAAACAATAGTATACACATGTGAACCAATAGTTATAATCATGTGAAATAATAGCAATCAATTGCTCATTTATCCGGTTAAATACCCGATTGGTCAATATAACCTCCAGACATCAATTATTATCGAAATAAATGTCGATTTTCACTAACACAAATAATTCCAACACAATGAAACTATTTTTATCAAAAATATAAATTTTGAAATTTTGAAGTTTGACTTTTTCCGAAAAAGTCAAATGTTGACTTTTTGACCAAATAGTAAAACCCGAAAATTTTTGTGTTTATAGTCTATTTTTACTAATTTCATCGTTCCGGACTCAAATATCACGTCCGCATCTCCATATTCAACTCCGAACAAAACTTTAGTTTTAATAACATTCGTCATTAATATTATAACTCACAATATTTATCAACCAGGTCGTTCTCAGGAAAGAGGGGGCTTTCCAATAAGGATTTCTCCACATTGGCGCGCAATTAGGTGACCAAACCTCTCCTTGGCAGAACTTCTAGACATTGTAAATATTGCAATTTAATAATATGAATAACTTTGTCGTCTTAATTATTAATTTAATAATATAACATATTATGCGAGATGATCTTTGTGACAATAATCGAATCAATAATATGAGAGATATGATCAAAGCAATTATTGTAGTAATAATTGAGTATAAGCGAGTGACTTCTCACGTAAGCATCAATAACCAATACTGAGTATTGCCACTATGCAACCCGCAGCATTACTACGTATTTTTTACTACTAGGTTAGTTCAGCAGTTTTAACAGTAAAACTTCCACCGTTATTTTCATAAAAATATTTTTGTCGTTTTCAATCCGATAATAATTAGTTGTGGTTTCCACCAATGATTGTGCCGTCGTACAAATATTCCCTGTTAAAACGAATATTCCCCAACCAATCGAATAATATATAACAACTTGCGTACTTTGTAAAATTTATAAATATTACCCACAACTATAACGTTATCTCAAATCCACACCAAAATTTTGAAAAAAATATTTTGAGAAAATTAAATCTTTATTCGTAAAATCTGGGGTCTCACAATCTCCCCTCCTTATGAAATTTCTCCCTCTAAATTTACGTACGTACCTGCTATGAAGAAGAGGTGAGGATACCTTTAATACATTTATCATCGAAAACATTAAATTCATCTTTGCAATACGCCCAAAGATATTCATTGACAATTCATCTTTGCACTACAGGCCAACTGTATAACCAATAATGCTGAGACTCGGCTTAATAGTATCACGACCATGAATTATCCATTCACTATGGGCCAAGGATATTCGTGTTTTCAATTACGGTCATGATTATACCGAATAATCCCTGGTCATAATCATACCAAATCCATCTATGCACTACGGCCAAAGATGACTTTTACCACATCATTTGTAACATTACGGTCATGATTATACTGAATAACCCCTGGTTATAATCATACCAAGTCCATCTATGCACTACGACCAAAGATGACTTTTACCACATCATTTGTAACATTACGGTCATGATTATACCGAATAATCCCTGGTCATAATCATAACAAGTCCATCTATGCACTACAGGCCATAGATGACTTTCAACAAAATATAAATATGATGTGTGGTTAATCAATCGATTCCTAAAATCACATCAAAGGCAAGTATTTTCAAAGAGATAAGATCGACAGGTAACGTGAAAGTGTCGATTTGAAGCAACAAGATTTATTAACAGTGGAGGTAACGTAGGTTTCTACTAATAGAGTTTTAACCGATAAATCAAAGTCTAATTTCTCTGAAGTCAAATTTAAACATCGAACGCAAGCAAGAGAGATAAAATAATGGGTAGACCCAGTATCTAATAAGGCATAGACTTCGCAAGAGTTTATAATTAACTTACCCGTAATAACTTCGTTCGGGTTTCTCAATAAACGCTCTCACTTAAACTACAGAATTTGGCATTGCTATAGAGTACATTCCACCCTTAGTTGCTTCGTCACATTCCTGATCCATGATTTGAATCATTATTCTCTGATCCATATCGAATTGGGGTTGACCGCTCTGTACAGGGTAATTCTGAATTCGATATTGGATTCTCCCAATTGTTGTCCAAAAAGCGAAATCCATTTCATCTATTTTGACTTTATTGGATCGGACGTCTTTTTCTATACTATCAACGCGTCATGCGGCTGTTACCCACGCATTATCTATTCTTCTTCGTTCAACTTTTTTTGCTTTCATCAGCTCTTTGATCATAGCGTTCTCAGATTCTAGCTCTAATATCTTATACTCTGCCAAAGAGTGCTTCTGTTCAAGCATCGCACATCGGGTAACACAATTTTGAATTGTTGTATCTCTTTGCTCCACAATCGCTTGCCGTTCTTCAGCCTGCTCTTCCAACTCATGAATACGATTTTGTAATTCTAAATTTTGATCATAAACTTCTTATAATTTTGGTAATTAGGGTTACCAAGAAATTAATGTGATGCCCCCAAAATAGGTATACATCACCTATTCTCAGTCGCCAAATACATGGTACAAAATTCAAATACAAACTTAAATAAATAACATGAGCTGTGAGTTTTAATACAATCATTGTCTTCTAGACAGTATACAAACTCAAAAATAAGTCCTCAATACATTTATCATCACACTATTTCACAGAAAAGTGAGGACTACTAATACTATCATCTGGACCATCACTCTGTTCCCCGACTAGTCCCGACTACGTTCTCATTTCCTTAAGAGAACAATGAGAGCAGAAGGGTGAGCTCAACTAGCCAGTAAGAAATACTATGAGTAAGATAATACAGGATAAATTATCATTAGCCTTCAACAATGTTAAACTGATAAAATACAATAGACATCAAGTTTAAAAGCAGCGTAACAAGCAATCCATTAAAAGAGTCAGGTAGAGAATAAAATCTACTATCTTCTATGATTTAAAAAGTTTTTCATCAACTTAATCGCTGAGACTCAGCTTAATAAATAAACCACATCATCGAATCATCCTTGCACTACGGGCCAAGGATATTCATTAAATCATCAATGGTCATGACTATATCGAATAATCCATGGTCATAATCATACCAATTCCATCTTTGCACGTAAGCCAAAGATATATAATTCAATAAACAATAGTCCATCTTCGCACATAAGCCAAAAATAACTTTCATCACCAATGATCAAATCCCTCATCAAAAATATGCATATACCTTATATAGGATTTTCAAGCCATAAAATCCTATTTTCCAACTTTGTTACTTCACATAACATATTTAACTCATATGTTCGTAACTAAACTATTTTCATGAAAAATAACAAATCAGTCCCAAAAATATTTCTTTTCTGGGATTTAGCAGTATATAGTCCCATAATGAACATACATTTTTCTTGGAATTTTTAAAATTCATTTACTATTTTTCAAAAATTAATTTCTTAAGAAATTAGCTACCTCAAGTTTAACTCCAAAAATTCCCAAATCTTGGCAGAATCTTACACATGTTAATGTGAACTTCCACTTTAAATTTCATGGTCATCGGAGTTATAAAACTCCAGTTATAGCATTTTTTGTCGGAACAAACTAAATATTGAAATGGTCATAACTTGTTCATTTTAAGTCGGAATGAGCTCATTTTTGGACAAGATGTTCTTTATACCAAATAATTTCATGTCCTAAAAGGCCGGAAGTTTTCTCACAAATTAAGTGGCTGAAACTTCCCTTTTAAAAATCTAGGCAATAGCATTTTTGGTATTTGTAGCTTTTTACTCCTTTGCTAAAATCAGTCCACGCGAAAATCTACAACACCTTTTACAGTGATTCTACTTGGAGATGCTACAAAACTCATAGATCTAACTCTAGAACTTAACCACACTCAAAAATTTGAAATATAATAGGAGATATGGTCAATTGAATTTGATGTTCCGTTTTTATCAAAATTTAATTTTTCAACCCTTTATGATTTCTAATAAACTTTCATGTTTTCACATAATAACCAACATAACTCATCATAACACTTATTAATACTTCATATACCCATGATTTTCATCAGTCCAAAGTTTTTATTATGACTCTCATCATAATCAACATAAACAGATCTTTTCCACAATTTAATAAGGAATAATAACAGTAACTTATAATATCGAATATTTTTTAAGTCGTTTGGACGCACAAAAACCCTCCCATTTTTCCCCTAAATCATTTCAATATTTTCACTCCCATTTTTCCTCCCAAATCTTCAGTCCTCTCTCCCCTGTACTCTCGTTACTCTTCTTCTACCGTTAGCTCTCCTCTATAACCCAAATCATTTTCTATTTCTCGTTACTCTATCAGGCGCTCTAGTATCATCTATCGCTCGGTACTCGATCAGATGCTCGTCATCTTATACTCAGATTGGCCACAATTCTTCAAATCTTGAAACCCTAGGCATCAGACTATCGCTTCTCATCTTGGCACTTCTGATTCAAATCTCTCACTCCCACATAGGTGATTCGCAAGTTGCAATATCTCTGAAATTTTCCTAAGAAATTTTAGTTGGATCACCGAATCAGTTTCATCATTTGGGTAACTGTTTCTGTTCCTATTTCATTCAATCATTTTCTTCCTCAAATTCATCCCAAATCGTTGGAACCTACTATTTTTTTGCATTATAGTTGTTTTCTTTAGCATTTGTGTATACCCATTTGAGTTCTCAATCATTACTGTACTGAGTTGAGATTTAAATGTGGTCTGAAGACTCTGAGCTTGAATTCTTGAGTCTTGAGTACTTGGATTGGATATAGCCTTATAAGGATTATTTGGATCTTTTGATATTTTCACTCTTGGAATTTGTGTAAGGTGTAGTTTTAATGATTTAAAATGGTTGTGTGTCTTCAAGCTTGATGTATTTGTGATTTTTTAACTGAATGTTGTTGGGTATTCACCATTGGGTTGGTAATCTCTTGTTTTGTTCTTTGATTGATGACTTTGAGATTTTAGAAGGATTGGGTTCATTGGTTGACCTATGGTGATAATCATTACACTATTGACAAGGGTTATGTTAAATTTTATTAGTATCAATGATTGAGATGATGAAGAGTTTCAGTAGAAGTATATCCTTTAGGGGGGCCTCGAGTATTGGTAGTCTAAAAGTTACTTGGACAAATGATAGTTTTGGTAGTCCAAGAGTTACTAGGACAAGCTGGATATCGAGATGGTTTCACCTGCTTGTTGTAATTGGACCAGTGGTTTCCTTTTCTGTAGCCTTTGGCATGTATTTCTATGTATTGTCCAACCTTACTCATGCTTTTCATGGATATGGTGTATCCCCCTTTGATGGTTTACCAGGCAGTTGTGATGTTTTTGATGGAAGTTAGGTAGTGGATGATGGTTATCCATTGTACAATGCTTCAAAATGCCCTTTTATAGAGCATGTATTCAATTGCTTGGCCAATGGTCAGATTGATAAAGATTATCTTAAGTGGAGGTAGAAACCCAAGAGTTGTGAAATTCCAAGATTCAATGTGCGGAGTATATTAGAAATGCTTCGAAGTAAAAGGGTTATTTTTGTTGGTGATTCAATGAGCGGAACAGAGTGGGAGTCTTTGATATGCTTGCTTATGACTGGGGTGGAGGATAAGAGAAGTGTTTATGAAGTCAATGAGAACAATATTACGAAACAAATTAGATTTTGCTGCGGGGATTTTCTCTGATAGCAAATTATCAAACAATTCAAGTTGTTGAAGATTTGAGCAGTTTTCGATTTCTGCTGGCATTGCACATTTGAGCAAATTCCGATTTCTGCTAGCATTGCACCTTTTAAGGAATTTGAATTCAATGATAATTGTTGCAGCTCAGCTAACTTTCCAATTTCAGGTGGTATTTTTCCTGTTAGTGTGACGCTCCCAAAATGGGTATACATTACCCATTCTTAGTCGTCAAATACATGGTACATAAATAACTACAACTTTATTAATACAATTGTCGTACAAAATACGACAACATATAAACTGTGAGTTTAAATACAAATATTATCTTCTAGACAATATCCACACTCAAATAAGCCCTCATTACAATTATTGATACATTATTTTACAAAAATAATGAGGACCACTAAAATAACTTTCTAGAACCATCATTCCATACTCCGACTAGTACTCGCTACATTCTGGCCTCCTGAGAAGAAAAATAGAACAAAAAGGAAAAGGGTGAGCTCAACTAGCCCAGTAAGAATATTATGACTAAGATAATATATAACAAATTATCGTTAGTCCTCAACAAGGAAAAATCTGATAGAATATAATAGACAACAAGTTTTAAATCAATATTCGCAGCGGAAATAACAATTCATTTAGAAGAGTTTAGAGAATGAAATCTACTATCTTCTATGATTTTAAAGTCCATCATCAATATTTTATCCCTGTAATATCAATCAATATACATTTTGAATCAAATATCCATCTTTGCACTACAGGCCAAAGATATTCATCAGTTGGTCATGTTCATCTCAACACCTGTTCATCTTTGCACTACGGGCCAAAGATGTTCATCAGGAAATAATTTATCTTTGCATTACAGGCCAAAGATATTCAGTTATATCATCATTTAGGACCGAGGATGATGAAAAATATTTTAAAGAAAACGAATCCAGTGAGACAAAAGAACAAATATTAGGGATTCATACTTCGGTTTATCCATGTTAAAAAACACCTCATAATATACTATGGTGGAGTAAAATTTAAGAATGAATATCAAAACATGGATGCAATCAAAGATAGTAACAAAAATAGACATCTGAGACAAAGAAGAGAAAATTTCATTTTTCGATAAATAGTGTTGTATACGTGAATAGTAATCCCGACACAAAAAGGCAAGAATTTCACAAGAAAAATCTTACCAATATTCCGTCATAATGATATTGAAAGAAGTAATATCATTTAAAAAATAACATTCATTACCTCAAAAGGACAGTACTTCTGACTGGAATACCAGATATAGTGCTGAAGGGAAATTGTATAGCAACAATCAAAGTATCAAAATACTCACAAGAATACGCTCGATAATATAGAGAGAGAAAACTTCAATTTCTGGTGTTATATTCAATTCTAACCTAAACAGCCTATTTATAGGAAAATGCTTAGAAGACCAAAGCAAAAAATTTAATAAAATATTAATATATTTTAAAAATTTCACGCCCACCTTAGAAAATCTGAATTCAGCATGTTTACCACTCATGTGGGGCCCACCCAATTGCAAAAAACGTTTTCCTTAAAATAAATATTTTAAACTCCAAAAATCAATTCTTCAGGAACTTCAATAATTCATAATAAATAGCCCTTTTATCAGAAAAATTCGAATCTTATGTCCATTCCATTGGAAATTCAATTCTCTACAACTTTGTAAGTTTAAGTTTTCCAAATTCCAAGCAGAAATTGACCGAAATCCACATACGGACGATTTTGCAGGCTATAATCAAATTTTAGTCAAAAATGGGGCCCACCAACATGTTTAACATGTTTTTAGCATTTATTCTAACAAAAATACTTTTCCTCCTCATTTATTCATATATCACACATTCATTGTAAAAATATCACCATTATTATATCATTGTAATATAATAATATATTTAAATGAATTATTTTATCAGAAAAGATAAAATATCAATTTTCAATATTTGTCTCTTTTCTAAAAATTCTTCCATTTATATCCACATAAATAAATATTTTCCTTATCATATAAATCAATAATTAATTATTCATAAATAATATTACAGAATCACAATACTGATAACTAGGCCGTTCCCAGGAAAGAGGGGGCTTTTCGATAAGGATTTCTCCTTACTGGCGCACAATTAGATGACCTAACCCCTTTCCCTGAAAGAACTTTCTAGACATTGCCAATAATGCTATCTAATAATATTATTCAAATACTATGAATTATTGATCTGATAATTATAAATATTGTGCAGTAAAAATTATTGAACAACAATAATATAAAATATCAACATAGTAATTATTGAATTAATAAAATAAAATATAAAACAGTAATTAATATAACAATTATTGAGTAGTGCCTTCTTACTTAAGAATCAATAATTTGTGCAATCTGCAGTGTAATCGCAATGCGACCGCCAGCGTATTCTTGTGTTTTAACCACCGGGTAGTCCAACAGTGTTAACGGTAACAACTACGTCATTATTTATCAAAAACTCATAGTTGTCGTTTTCTTCATACAATCGCTTTCCGTTATGGGGCCCACACAAGGTTGCACCGTTGTACGAATATTCCCTGACAACAAGAATATTTCATGACCAAATGAATATTCCCCGACAACAATGAATATTTTATAACCATTTGCTTATTTAAGATATTTGCGCATTTTACCCATAACTAATCACATTAATCAAATCAACCCTTACTATTTCAAAATAATAAATAGAGGAAATTCAATTTCATTTATAATAAGTTGGGGTCTTATAACCTCCCCTCCTTATGAAATTTTGTCCTCGAAATTGACGTACGTACCTGGTATTTCAAAAAAGTGAGGATACCTTGCTTTCATTTCCGTTTCCAACTCCCAGGTCATTTCCTCTATAGCATGGTTCCTCTACAAAACTTTGATTTGTTGTATGACCTTTGTGCGTATGACATGTTCCTTCATATCCAGAATCTTTATAGGTACCTCCTCGTACGTTAAATATTTGGCTATTTTGTCTGGTTCTAACTCAATAATGTGGTTCGGGTCTTTCACATATTTACGAAACACAAATATGTAAAAAACATTATGAACACGAGACATGCTTGGAGGTAATGCGAGTTTATAGGCCACATTTCCTACTCGGTCAAGAATCTGAAATGGACCAATAAATCGTGGATTGAGCTTTTTTCTCTTCCCAAATCTTGTAACTCCCTTCCATGGAGCAACACACAACAATACATGATCCCCGATACTAAATTCCACGTCCTTTCGATGAAGATCCGCATAACTCTTTTGTCAATCCTATGCCGTTTGTATACGTTGTGGAATCATTTGGATCTTTTCTGTAGTCATACGTACCAATTTTGGTCCCAATAATGTTGCTTCACCCACCTCATCCCAACATACTAGAGAGCGACACTTTCATCAATACAATGCTTCGAATGGAGCCACACTTATACTTGCCTGATAACTGCTGTTGTAGGAGAATTCCACAAATGGTAAATACTTATCCCAACTCCCTTTGAAGTCTAGGACACATAGTCTTAATAGATCTTCAAGAGTTTGAATAGTCATCTCTGATTGTCCGTCTGTTTGAGGATGGTATGCCGAATTAAATCGTAAATCTATGCCCATAGATTTCTACAAGCTAACCCAAAATCATGAAGTGAATCTTGGGTCACGATCTGAAACTATGGATACTGGCATGACATGTAATCTCATAATCTCATTTACGTATATACAAGCATGACGTTCAAGGGAATAAATCTCCCGTATCGGCAAGAAATGAGCAGACTTAGTTAATCTCTCACATCATATTGTTCCACCAAAATGTTTGTCGAAGATCACGATACATTTTGGTACTCCCAGGATGGATTGCAAACGGTGTATTGTGTGCCTCCATCATGATCTTGTACTTCAAATCAGAGTCATTTGGAACACAAAGTCTGGAGTGGACTCGAAGTATTCCTTTTTCATCAATTCTTGCTTCTGGTATAACACCTTCTTGTACTTTTTTCTTCATACGCATCAGCTTTGGGTCTGTGGCTTGAGCAACTTTAACTTTATTGATTAAAGTTGGTTCTATGCGTATACTTGACATCATCGCATGGGTCCCCGGAGTCTTGAATTCTATCTTCATCTTTTGTAAATCACACAAAATGGGCCTTTGTGTTGACAATATCACACTCGTTCCCTCATATGATCTTCTACTCAATGCGTCAGCTACCACATTCGCTTTTCCAGGATGGTATTGAATGGTATAGTCGTAATCTTTCAACATCTCAAGCCAACGTCGTTGCCACATATTGAGTTCTTTTTAGGTGAAGAAATATTTGAGGCTTTTATGATCCGAATATATCTTCACTTTCTCCCCATATAGATAGTGCCTTAAGATTTTTAGCGCGAAAACGACTGCTGCCAACTCTAGATCATGAGTAGGATAATTCCTCTCATATTCTTTAAGTTGTCACGAGGCATAGGCTAACCCTTTGCATGAGAACACAGCCTAACCCTTTGCCTGAAGCATCGCTGTAGATAACAAATCCATCCGAACCAGATGGTATTGTCAAAACAGGTGCCGAAATAAGTCTCCTCTTAAGCTCTTGAAAACTCTTCTCGCATTTCTCGCTCCATACGAATTTTGTATCTTTTTGAGTCATTTGAGTTAACAGCGTAGCGATTTGAGAAAATCCTTCCACGAACCTCCGATAATAACCAGGTAAGCCTAGAAAGCTACGGACTTCGATCACCGACTTCGGTTGCTCCCAACTTTGTATTGCTTCAATCTTCGCCGGGTCAACAGATACTCCATATTTTGACACCACGTGCCCAAGGAATGCTACTTCCTCAAGCCAGAACTTGAATTTCTTCAACTTGGCATATAATTTGTTTTCACGAAGCCTTTGAAGTACCAGCTTCAAATGGTGCCCATGATCTTCATGACTTTTGGAACATATGAGGATGTCATCAATAAAGACAACAATGAACTGATCCAAATATTCCTTGAATACTCGGTTCATCATATCCATGAAAGTCGCAGGAGCATTAGTCAATCCAAAAGACATGACTAAGAATTCATAATGCCCATACCGAGTTCTGAAGGCAGTCTTTGGAATATCCTCTGTTCTACTCTTTAGCTGATGATATCCAGAATGAAGATCGATCTTTGAAAAGAATTGTGCTCCTTGCAACTGGTCAAACGGGTCATCAATGCGAGGTAGCGGATACCTACTCTTGATGGTGACATGGTTCAATTCCTAGTAGTCAATTCAAAGTCGCATACTCCCGTCTTTCTTCTTTACGAATAAAATAGGAGCACCCCAAGGAGATGTACTAGGACGAATGAAATCGATGTCCAATAACTCCTGTAGTTGGACCTTTAACTCCTGAAGTTCAATAGGAGCCATTCGATATGAGGTTTTAGAAATGGGTTTTGTACCAGGTTCAAGGTCAATAAAGAATTTAACTTCACGTTCTTGGGGTAGACCAGGAAGTTCCTCAGAAAATACATCAAGAAATTCACTAACAACAGAAATATTATTCAAATTTGACGTGTCTTTATTCAAATCCATAACATAGGCTAAGAAAGCTTGACATCCATTTTTTAATAAACGAATGGCTTTATGATTGATATGACATTGTTTGACTTTAGTTGTTTATTTTCTTGAATTCGCATAGCAGGTTGGTTAGGAATATGAAAACTAACAACCTTACAAAAATAATTAATTTTAGCATGATGAGTGGCTAACCAATCAATCCCTAAAATTACATCAAATGCAAGTATTTTTAAAGAGATAAGATCAACAGGTAATGTGATGGTGCCAACTTGGATCAAACAAGATTTATAAACAGTGGATGCAATGAAAGTTTCTCCTAATGGAGTCTCCACAGATAAGTCAAAGTCTAATTTCTCCGGAGTCAAGTTTAAACGTTGAGCACAAGCAGGAGAGATAAAAGAATGTGTTTGAACCGGTATCTAGTAAGGTATAAACTTCGCAAGAGTTTATGATTAGCTTACCCTTGATCACCTCGTTCGGGTTCCTTACATTTTGGCCAATCACAACAAACGCTCTTCTAGGAACCGCTGACTTTGACTTGTCTGGGACAGCCTTTTGAGTCACCATCCCCACTAGACTTGGTTTCACTACCGTACAATCTCGAGCGATATGACCTTCTTTTCCATAATTATAACATACCTTGAACTGTTGTGGGCAGTTTGGGCTGATGTGTCCCTCTTTTCCACATTTATAATATACGACCGTTGGTCGTTCTCCTCCCTTAGAAATAGTTGATGCTGGTGCTGAAGTCTTCACATTATCATTGTTGTACCTTCTCTTTTTAAAATCTCCCCCGACTCGCTTCTTCTATTATCATGGCCACGATTACCACCAGAGTGGTTGTCGCTTTTGTCCGTATTCTTTCATCCCCACTGGTTATCATTGCTCCGATGACTGCTGCCATCAGTATGACCCTGGTTGTTGTCCCTTAGTTGAACGTACTCATTATCTCGCTCTAATAATTGAGCCCTATTGACAACATCTGAATATAGAGAAAATTTGTGAGAAATGAGGTATTGACGAATGTCGGGCTTCAAGCCGCTCAAAAACATCCGCGTCATACGTTCCTCATTTTCCACCAAATGAGGTGCAAACCTGGATAAATCTGCGAACTTAGCCTCATACTAGGACACAGTTATGTTGTTCTGTTCCAGTCTGATAAACTCTACCTCCTTTATATGACGAATACTTTCAGGAAAGTATTTGTTATTGAATAGTTTCTGAAATGTTTCCCAAGATATGTTAAATGCGGCTGGCTGGGTATGCTTCACGGATCCCTACCAGTAATCTGCCTCACCACGGAATATAAAAGTGGCGAATGGAACCTTCTGTTCCTCCGTGCATCCCAAGACATCAAATATCTTGGTAATTTGCTTGACCCGCGTTTGTTCTTTAATCGGATCCGGCTTTCCCCAGAATTCCGATGTTCCCAACTCCTTGAATTGCTTAGCAGTGACCAGCTGTGCGTTGCCATTGTTTCTACCTGCATTTTGAAAAGGAGTCTCCCTCGTCTGGTTTTGCATGAACCGCAAAAAACTTCTAAACATCTCATCGTTCATCGTCTGCTCAGTGGAGTTGTTTACATGAGAAACATTGCCATCCTGTTGCATGTTCTCCTGGTTGGTGATTAAAGGTGTTTCCACGGTCTCATTCACTCCATCATTAATATTTTTAGCTACCATTTTTAAATACTTCCACAAAACAAGGGTTCATTAAAGAAATTGACATGCAACATAATAACCTTATACTCTGACCAACCAACAAATAAGCTTAGGTAGGACACACTAGCGAAGGATTTACTCGTCTCTCCCCTCCTAGTTCTATTCCCCGATCTCTGCCAGAGACCATGTCCCTAATCTCTGACACCAACTGTGATGCCCCCAAAATAGGTATACATCACCCATTCTAAGTCGCTAAATACATGGTAAAGAAACAACTACAACTTTATTAATACAATTGTCGTGCAAAATACGACAACATATAAACTGTGCGTTTAAATAAAAATATTATCTTCTAGACAATATCCACACTCAAATAAGCCCTTATTACAATTATTGATACATTATTTTACAAAAATAGTGAGGACCGCTAAAAAAACTTTCTAGAACCATCATTCCATACCCCGACTAGTACTCACTACATTCTCGCCTCCTGAGAAGAAAAATGGAACAAAAAAGGAAAAGGGTTAGCTCAACTAGCCCAGTAAAGAATATTATGACTAAGATAATATAGAATAATTTATCGTTAGTCCTCAACAGGGAAAAATCTGATAGAATATAATAGACAACAAGTTTTAAATCAATATTTGCAGCGGAAATAACAATTTATTTAGAAGAGTTAAGTAGAGAATGAAATCTACTATCTTCTATGATTTTAAAGTCCATCATCAATATTTTATCCCTGTAATATCAATCAATATACATTTTGAATCAAATATTCAACTTTGCACTACAGGCCAAAGATATTCATCAGTTGGTCACGTTCATCTCAACACCTGTTCATCTTTGCACTACGAGCCAAAGATGTTCATCAGAAAATCATTCATCTTTGCACTACAGGCCAAAGATGTTCATCAGAAAATCATCCATTCCATAGTAAATTCAATTCTCTACAACTTTATAAGCTTAAGTTTTTCCAAATTTCAAGCAGAAATTGACCGAAATCCACATACGGACGATTTTGCAGGCTATAATCAAATTTTAGTCAAAATGGGGCCCACCAACATGTTTAACATGTTTTTAGCATTTATTGTAACAAAAATACTCTTCCTCCTCATTTATTCATATATCACACATTCATTGTAAAAATATCACTATTATTATATTATTGCAATATAATAATATATTTAAATGAATTGTTTTATCAGAAAAGATAAAATATTAATTTTCAACAATTGTCACTTTTCTAAAAATTCCTCCATTTATATCCACATAAATAAATATTTTCCTTATCATATAAATCAATAATTAATTATTCATAAATAATATTACGAGAATCACAATCATCGATAACCGGTAGTTCAGAAAGAGGGGCTTTTCGATAAGGATTTTTCCTTACTGGCGCGCAATTAGATGACCTAACCCCTTTCCTCTACAAAATTTTCTAGACATTGTCAATAATTCTATCTAATAATATTATTTAAATAATATGAATTATTGATCTGATAATAGGAAATATTGTGCAGTTACAATTATTGAACAACAATAATATAAAATATCAACATAGAAATTATTGAATCAATAAAATAAAATATGAAACAATAATTACTGTAACAATTATTGAGTAGTGCCTTCTTACGTAAGAATCAATAATTGGTGCAATACCGTGTACTATTGTGCAACACCGCGTATTACTATGTTTTAACCACCGGGTATTCCAACAGTGTTAACGGTAAGAACTATGCCATTATTTATAAAAAACTAATACTTGTCATTTTCGTCATTCAATCGCTTTCCGTTATGGGGCCCACAGAAGGCTGCGCCATCGTACGAATATTCCTCGACAACAAGAATATTCCATGACCAAACAAATATTCTCTAACAACAATGAATATTTTATAACCACTTGCTTATTTAAGATATTTGTGCATTTTACCTATAACTAACCACATTAATCAAATCAACCCTTACTATTTTAAAATAATAAATAGAGGAAATTCAATTTCCTTTATAATAAGTTGGGGTCTTACAGTTAGAGCATTATAACTGAGGTCCATGGTCATCAGCAAGGACTAGTTTTCGATGGAAGGTGGATTTCTCTGGTGAGGTTTCCATTTGAAAGTATAAGACTGGTGAGAAAGTTGAATGAGAGAAATTGAGTGGGGAAAGTTGTGGGAAGATTGATGGAGCTGATTGTGATTTGGGAAATAAACCCATTTTTAGCACATACAATGTAGTCCCATTCACATGGGTTTTGATCTGTCAGATTCCATAATGAGAAGAAATTTGCAGAAGAGGAAGAGATGAAAGTCGAAAGCCAAGATAGGAGAGATAGTCCTTCTTGGTTCAAAGCAGAAATGGCTGGGAACCAGAAGATATTAAAAAGCAATAAGAATAAGGTAATTCTAGATCTTGACATATTGAGGTTTGTACCATACTTCTATTCTACCTCATCTAATCCTAGTTAATGGAATGACTCGATCTTATATATATTGTCAGCCCTATAATATTTTATGGGATGTCAAAAATCAAAATTCTTCTGGTTTCAAGAAGTACAAAAAAGAATTTATAACCTTGAAACTCTTTCACATATTTAATGAATTTACTGTGTTTTAAACTGAGATTGTGTTACTGACAGTAAGGAATTAGAGAGACTAGTAACTGAATGGTATAAATGCAGTGATGGGTAGCAAGATTTGTGTGAATGTGTGATTATACATCTGCTCACGACGTTCTATGAATTTAAGGATGATAAGGTGTTATATATATATATATATATATATATATATATATATATATATATATATATATATATATATATTCCATGGAGATTTCCTACTATTAATTTTTTTTCTATTTTTGAGTTGGTCTATTTCTGTCTTTTTTATATGGTAAAATGTTGAAATTTGTTTTGGTGTACTTCAATAGCCAAACAAGAAACTAACCTTCGAATTTAAAAGAAAACGTATGTATTACATTCCCTTTCAACAACAGGCTAATGAGGTGGTGGCAACACTTCCCTGGGTTAAAAAGGTCAGTGTAACAATGTCAGCTCAACCAACAAGAACGGTTTATAAAGAGCATCTTCCCATGGGGCTACAAACAATATCAAACATAGTGGAAGTTTCAAGTTGCAAGGTAAACACCTCCACACCTTTCTGCAGGCATGACTTTTATCTGGTGCATTGCAGTTTTTTTTTAGATTTTATATGCTTAATTTTCAAGCTTGTCTAGAACTTGTTTTCGCACAATAACCTCAAGGGATCTCTTTGTGATCTTAACAACTTTCTTTTGGTTGCCATTAGAAACACATTTTGTATAGTGATAAACTTAGTGCAAACTCATTAATTAATTATTCCTTATGGATTTTACAAGAGAGGATCTCATGTTTATATAAAATAGCTGCTGATCATACTTCAGGGTTAAGAGTATCTTGTAGGAAAATTGTAATTTATGATTTGGGCACCAAAAATACTACATCTTTAATATACAACATGAGCGGTGAATTTTAATACAAATATTGTCTTCTAGACAGTATTCAAACTCAAAATAAGTCCTCAATACATTTATTTTCACACTATTTAACAAAATAGTGAGGACTACTAATACTATCATCTGGTCCATCACTCCGTTCCCCGACTCGTCCCAGCTATATTCTCATTTCCTGAAGAGAACAGTGAAAGAAAGGGTGAGCTCAACTAGCCCAGTAAGAAATATTATGACTAAGATATTGCAGAATAAATTATCATTAGTCTACAACAATGTTAAACTGATAAAATACAATAGACATCAAGTTTAACTGCAGCGGGACAAGCAATCCATTAAAAGAGTCAAGTAGAGAATAAAATCTACTATCTTTTATGATTTAAAAGGGTTTTCATCACTTTTATCGCTGAGACTCAGCTTAATAAATAATCCACATCATCGAATCACCCCTGCGCTCTAGCCAAGGATATTCTTTCGTATCACGACCACAATTTCCATGCACTACGGGCCAAGGACATTCGTGTATTCATCAATGGTCATGATCATGCCAACATCTGTCCATCAATGCACTACGAGCCAATGAGGACTTTTACCACATCATTTGCAACATTACGGTCATGATTACACCAAATAATCCCTAGTCATAATCATACCAAGTCCATCTATGCACTACAGGCCACAGATGACTTTCAAAAATTATAAACAAGAGGATGATGACAATGATATAAGAATTCAATAAAACAAGTTCACGAATTAATTTGTTTAGGAACTAATAACGTCCAAATTGTCAACATGATACTTCTTTGTAGAGTAAAATTCAAGAATGCTTAGAAGAATATTTCCATGAAAAGATACTGGATGAAGCGCAAATATCAAGGATATTCCACTAATTTCATGGAGTATAGAAGTCAAAACTTTAACCAACTGAGTATAATAAAGAATGGAATAACAAAAGAAATCACCATGCATGCGGTGCCAGCATAGGCAGGTTATTCAACGAATAATAAATAACGGAACGGTCGCGTAAATTTACATGCAAGAAAGGATGTTCCAATGAGAATAATAAAAAGCGGAACCAGTTAGGTAAAAAGCCTTGACGAGGATATTCCAGCGAGAATAATAAAGGCGAGAACCGGGTTTGGCGTAAAAGCATGATGCGAGGATATTCCAACGAGAATAATAAATACGGAACCCGAGGTCGGTAGTAAAATGCATGAGACGAGGATATTCTAACATAATAATAAAGAATGGAATAACCGAAGAATTTCACCAAGTATAGGGTAGCCCACGTATACAGGTTATTCCAATAGAATAATAAAGAATGGAATAACAGAAGTTCTCTTCATGAAGATGAAAGAAAGAAATAATACCCCTTACCTTTGAAAGAAAATGGATATAGGAGTAGTGAGCTAGCAGGCTTCTCTTCTTCTACGGATTTTCTCTCTATAATTTCTCTCTATAATAATTGCTCTATAGCTTTAGTGAATTTGGGAGAAATGAAGGAAGATTGAGCTTCTATTTATAGAAAAATATAGTTTCAATAATTGCACGTTTTGGGGCTCGAAAAATTACAGTACAATACCTCCAACTTTTCCTTTATTTTTAATTCAGTCATGCAAGTATTATCAAACTTGCACCACCTCCCCTAATAGTAAATAATGTGATTCAATAGAAAATCATGTGAATCAATAGTTCTAGATATGTGAAAATACGAATTACAGTATAATACCTCCATCTATACCTCCATTTTTTAACTTAGTCATGCAAGTATTATCAATCTTGCACCAACTCCCCTAATAGTAACAAGAATGTGAAACAATAGTATACACATGTGAACAAATAGTTATAATCATGTGAAATAATAGCAATTAATTGCTCATTTATCCGGTTAAATACCCAATTGGTCAATATAACCTCCAGACATCAATTATTATCGAAATAAATGTCAATTTTCACTAACACAAATAATTCCAACACAATGAAACTATTTTTATCAAAAATATAAATTTTAAAATTTCGAAGTTTGACCTTTCCCGAAAAAGTCAACTGTTGACTTTTTGACCAAAAAGTTAATCCCAGAAAATTTTGTGTTTATAGACTATTTTTACTAATTTCATCGTTCCAGACTCAAATATCACGTTCGCGTCTCCAAATTCAACTCCGAACACAACTTTAATTTTAATAACATTCATTATTAATATTATAACTCACAATATTTATCAACCAGGTCGTTCCCAGGAAAGAGGGGGCTTTCCAATAAGGATTTCTCCCTATTGGCGCACAATTAGGTGACCAAACCTCTCCTTGACAGAACTTATAGACATTGTAAATATTGCAATTTAATAATATGAATAACTTTATAGTCTCAATTATTGATTTAATAAAATAACATATTATGCAGATGATAATATGACAATAATCGAATCAATAATATGAGAGATATGATGCATCAATTACTGTAGCAATAATTGAGTATAACTGAGTGACTTCTCACGTAGGCATCAATAATCAATATCGTGTGCTACTTATGCGACTAGCGCCATTCATCGTACTTTTACTACTAGAGAGTAGTTCAACAGTATTAACGATAAAACTTCCTCCATTATTTTTATAAATATATTTTTGTTGTTTTCTCAATCTGACAATAATTCTGTTGTGGGGCCCACCAATGATTGCGCCGTTGTACGAATATTTCCTGCTAAAATGAATATTCCCCGACTAATCGAATATAATATAACAACTTGCATACTTTGCAGAATTTATAAATACTACCCACAACTATAACATTATAACAAATTCATACCATAATATTCAAAAAAATATTTTGAGAAATTTAAATCTTTATTCATAAAATCTGGGCTCTCACAATCTCCTCTTCTTATGAAATTTCACCCTCGAAATTTATGTACGTACCTGGTATGCCGAAGAGGTGAGGATACCTTGACTTTATTTCATATTCCAACTCTTGAGGTATAACCTTGAATACTTTTATCATTGAAAACATTACACGTTGCATACGTGCATGCCCGATGTCCTCCAATTGCTTCCAAAAACACAATAGTCCCAAACATAACCATTTTTATCCCTTCTAACGATCTCAAATTAAATAACTTAAAGAACAAAAGTTGTAGTTCTATTCGTCCTCGTTCCGGATCATCTTGAATCACCTCAATCCAAATTTGTATGAAAAAGTTATGCTCAATTTACTAAAGGACGTCCGAACAGATTTTGGCTTAACACTAGACCATCGCTTAGGCGCCCAAATTTGGCCTTGAACAAGCGCCTAGGCGTCCAAAAATAGAATGTGAGCGCCGAGTCTAGCGCCTAGGCGTTCGACCCTTGGCACTTAACTCCAATTTTCCAGATTTTGTAACTTTTGACACACATACTTCAAATCTTCATAACTTCTTGATCTGTTATCGGAATTAGTCCGTTTTCGAGGCTATGGAATATGCTCTACCAAACCCCAATGATTTCATAATTTTTCAGATTCATTAATTATTCTGAAATTTGGCTCCAAAGTCCCCCAAGACTAAGTTTTTACTAACAACGATACGTGAAAAACGTTATGAATACGCGACATACTTAGCGGTAAGGCGAGTCTATAGGCCATAGTTCCTACTCGATCGAGGATTTCAAATGGGCCAATTAAATTGAGGGTTAAGATAACGCCTTCTTGAACCTTCTTCTTCACATTCATCAGATTCGGGTGTGTAGTTTGAGCGACTTTAACTTTATCGATTAAAGTTTATTCTACTCATATATTCGTTATCTTCACGTGGGTCTCTAGAGTCTTTAACTCTATCTTTATCATTTGCAAGTTATACGAAATGGGTTTGTGTGTTAACAACATCGCACTCATAAACGCATACGATCTTCTACTCAACGCGTCAGCTACCACTTTCGCTCTTCCACAATGATATTGAATGGTATGGTCGTAATCTTCAACAGCTCGAGCCAATGTCCTTGGCGCATGATACGTTCATTTTGGTTGAAGAAATATTTAAGGGTTTTAGAAATGGGTTTTGTACTGAGGTCAATACAAAATTTGATTTTACGCTCTAGGGTAGGCTAAGAAGTCTTCAAGAATACGTCAGGAATTTTATTAACAATAGAAATATCATTCAAAACTGTGACTCTCATCCATGACTTGGATAGTACGTCACATTGATACCTATCAACTTGCCATCGTCATTCACGACATCGCCTACAGAAAGTCTGGCTTCGGTGCATTCCGCACAAGGAAGTCAACAACGAAAGGATCGGGGCTCTTTACTTATGGCTTGATATGACAATAATTGACTTTAGGGTTTTGGTTGCTTGAATTCGCATAACAAGTTGGTTATGAATATAAAAGCTAACAACCTTATGAAAAGCATGATGAGTAGTTAACCAATCGATTCCTAAAATCACGTCAAAGGAAAATATTTTCAAAGAGATAAGATCGTCAGGTAACGTGAAAATTTTGATTTGAATCAACAAGATTTATAAACAGTGGAGGTAACGAAGGTTTCTACTAATGAAGTTTCAACCAATACGTCAAAGTCTAACTTCTCTGGGGTCAAATTTAAACATTGAACGCAAGGAAGAGAGATAAAAGAATGGGTAGAATCGGTATCTAATAAGGTATAAACTTCGCAATAATTTATAATTAACTAACCCGTGCTAACATCGTTTAGGTCACTCGCTTTTTGAGAAGTCATAAAAAACGCTCTTCCTGAAACCACCGACTTTATTTTGTCCGTATCCGCCTTTGGTGCCACCGTCCCAACTGGACTTGACTTTGGCGCACGACAAAATCGGGCTAGGCGACCTTCTCTTCCGTAATTGTAGCATGCTTTGGATGGTAATGCGCAGTTTGGACTGATGTGTCCCCCCCTCCACATTTGAAGCATATGATAGGTGGTCGTTCTCCTTCCTTAACGACAGGTGCTGATGCTGACGTCTTTCCATCATTATTGAATCTCCTCTTCTTGAAATTCCCATTCTTGTTGTTTTGGCCATGATTACCACCGAAGTGGTTACCATTTCTGGCATGTTGATTCCCACCACGCTTATTATCACCGCTTCGATGACTGTTTTCACTGGTATTATCATTTTGTCGGCTGCTCTCTTTTGGTTGGGTTGACTCATTATCGCGCTTCAATAACTGAGCCCTATTAACAACATCTGAATACAAACACAATTTATGAGAGATAAGATATTGACGTATCTCGGGTTTCAAACCTCTTAGAAACATTCGCGTCATTCTCTCCTCATTATCAACCAAATGGGGATATAAACGGGACATTTCAACAAACTTGGGCCGTCTTTGTGACACGGTCATATTGTTTTGTTCCAGTTTAATGAACTCTACCTCTTTCATGTGACGAATACTTTTGGAAAGTACTTGTCATTGAACAGTTCATGGAACTTCTCCCAAGACATCTTGATCGCGGCGGAAGTTGAGTACGCTTCTGATTCCCACCAAAGAACGCCTCTGCGCATAACATGAAGGTGGCAAAGGAACCTTTTGCTCCTCGGAGCATCTCAAGACATCAAATGTGGCGCCCCAAAATAGGTATACATCACCTATTACGAAAGTTGTCAATACATGGTATGAAACAACTACAACTTTATTATTACAACAAGAAAAGCTGTGAGTTTGAATACAAATATTATCTTCTAGACAATATCTATACTCAAATAAATCCTCATCACATTTATTGATACATTATTTTACAAAATGGTGAGGACTACTAAACAATCCTTTCTAAAACCTTCATTCCATACCCAGGCTTCGTACTCGCTATATTCTCGCTTCACGAGAAGAAAAATGGAACAAAAAAAGGAAAAGGGTGAGCTCAACTAGCCCGATAAAGAATATTATGACTAAGATAATATACAACAAATTACCGTTAGTCTTCAACGAGGAAAAATCTAATAGAATACAATAGACAACAAATTTTAAATCAATATTCGCAATTGAAATAATAATAATCATTAGAAGAGTTAAGTAGAGAATGCAAACTACTATCTTCTATGTATGAATTTAAAAGTTCATCGTCTATCTTTTATATCCTGTAACATCAATCAATATACATACGGAATCAAATATTCATCTTTGCACTACTGGCCGAAAGATATTCATTAGTTAGTCATGTTCATCTAAACACTGTTCATCTTTGCACTACTACCAAAGATATTCTTGAAATCATTCATCTTTGCACTCTGAGCCAAAGATATTCAATAATATCATCATTTAAGACCGAGGATGATGAAAATATTTTAAAGAAAGCGAATCCGATTGAAACAAAATGACAAGGATTAAGGATTAAGGATTCGTACTTTGTTTTATCCATATCCAAAAATACCTCAAAAATAATTATAGTGGTGTAAAATTCAAGAATGATCAAAACATGGATACAATCAAAGCTAGTATCCGAATAGATATTTTAGACGAAAAGAAAATTTTTCATTTTTAGAAGAATAGTCTTAGTATTCGTGAATAAGATCAGTATCGTGAATAAGGCCAGTATCGTGAATAGTAACTCAGACACCAAAAGTTCCAAATTTGATAAAAACTTCAGATCAATATTTCAACATAATGATATTGAAGAAATAATATCATTCTAAAAAAAAATAATATCCCTTACCTCGAAAGATTAGTACTTTAGCTAGAGAATCTAGGGTATAGTCTTTGAAGGGAATTTGCATAATCTAACAATACTCAAAGTATACTCAAAATACTCACAAGAATATGCTCGATAATATAAAGAGAGAAAACTTGAGTTTACGGTGTGATTTTCAATTCTAACCTAAGCACCCTATTTATAGGAAACGCTTAGAACACCAAAAGCGAAAATTTAATAAAATATTAATATATATTATAAATTTCCTTAGCCCATCTTTGAAGATCTGATTTCAGCAATTAATATCACATGTTAGCCCACTTAAATGCAAAAAAACGTTTTTCTTTAAAATAATAATTAAAACTTCAAAATCAATTATTTGAACTTACGAACTTCAATAATTCACAATAAATAGCCCTTTTATCAGAAAATTGAATCTCGCGTTTTTATAGGAAATTCAATTCTCTACAACTGCAGAAGAAAGTTTTTCGAATTCCAAACAAAGATTGACCGAAATCCACAAGCGGGCAATTTTACTGTGCTATAATCAAATTTCGATCAATAAATGGGGTCCACCGAGCATGTTTAACATGTTTTAAACATTTATTGCAATAAAAAATACTCTTCCTCCTCGTATACTCATATATCCCACATTCGTTGTAAAAATATCACCATTATTATATTATTAAAATATAATAATATATTTAAATGAATTATTTTATCGAAAAAGATAAAATTTCAATTTTCAACAATTGTCACATTAAAAATTTTCTCCATCTATATCCACATAAAATTAATATTTTCCTCATCATATGAATCAATAATTAATTATTCACAAATAATAATATGAGAATCACAATATCGACAACGACGAGGCGGTTCACAGGAAGAGGGGCTTTCAATAAGAATTTCTCCTTCTTGGTAGCGTAATTAGGTGACCAAACCTCTCCTTGAAGGCAGAACTTTCTAGACATTGCCAATAATGTTATCTAATAATATTATTCGAGATAATATGAATTATTGCTTCGATAATGAAAAATATTGTGTAATGACAATTATTGAAACAACAACAATATAAAATATCAACGCGTGACAATTATTAACTCAATAAAAAATCTTTGAGCGATAATTACGTTACCATTATTGAGTAGTGTCTTCTTTACGTAAGAATCAATAATTGGTGCAATACCGTGCTACGTGTGTTTTAACCACAAGTAGTATTTTAACAAGATTAACTTGAATAACTACGCTGTAGTTATTTTTAACCAACTCATATTTGTCGTTTTCTTTCATCCAATCGCTTTCAAGTTATGGGGCCCACACATGCGGTTGCTGCCGTCGCATGCGAATATTCCCTGAGCAGATACGAATATTCCACGACCAAACGAACATTCCCCGACAACAATGAATATTTTATAACTACTTGCTTATTTTGAAATATTTGCGTATTTTACCCTAACTATCCACATTAATCACATCAACCCTTACTATTTCAAAATAATAAATAGAAAATTAAATTTCATTAATAATAAGTTGGGGTCTTACAACCTCCCTCCTTATGAAATTTCGTCCTCGAAATTGACGACACGATACTGGTGTTTGAAAAGGTGAGGATACCTTCGCTTTCATTTCGTTTCCAATTCCCCGGTCATTTCCTCTATAGCAAGATTCCTCCACAAAACCTTAACTTGTGGTATGACCTTTCGGGCGTAGGACATGCTCCTTCCTATCCAAGATCTTGGCGGTACCTCCTCATACGTTAAGTCTTCTATATTTCGTGGGTTCTAATTCTATAACGTGGTTCGGGTCTTTCACATATTTTCTGAAATACGGATATATTAAACACATTATGAACACGAGACATACTTGGAGGTAACGCAAGTCTCATAGGCTACATTTCCTACTCGGTCAAGAATTTGAAATGGACCAATAAATCATGGATTGAGCTTTCCTCTCTTCCCAAATCTTGTAACTCCCTTCCATGGAGCAACTCGCAACAATACATGATCCCCTACACTAAATTCCACGTCCTTTCGATGAAGATCCGCATAACTCTTTTGTCGATCTTGTGCCGTTTGTATCGTTGTCGAATCATTTGAATCTTTTCGGTGAGTCATACGTACTTAACTTTCGGGTCCCAACAATGTTTCTTCACCCACCTCATCCCAACATATTGAGAACGACATTTTCGTCCATATAATGCTTGAATGGAGCCACACCTATACTTGCACGATAAGCTGTTGTTGTAGGAGAATTCCACCTGATGGTAAATACTTATCCCAAGCGCCCTTGAAGTCTAGGACATAGAGTCTTAATAGATCTTCAAGAGTTTGAATAGTCCTCTCGATTGTCCAGTCCCTTTGGGGATGGTATGTGAACTAAATCGCAAATCCGTGCCCATAGCTTTTTGCAAGCTAACCCAAAATCTTGAAGTGAATCTTGGGTCACGATCCGAAACTATGGATCTTGGCATGCCATGCAACCTCACAATCTCATTCACGTCACATACTAGCAAGGCGTTCAAGGAATAAGTCTCCGTGTCGGCAAGAAATGAGCGAGACTTGGTTAATCTATCAACAATAACCCAAATAGCATTGATGCCTTGAGAAGCCGTAGGAAGACCCGTAACGAAATCCATGGTAATGTGTTCCCACTTCCATTTCGGAATCTCAAGTGGTTGCAACGGACCCTTAGGTACCGGATGCTCGCCTTTACACGTTGACAAGTTAAACACATTGAGATAAACTTTGCAATCTCTCTCTTTATATTGTTCCACCAAAATGTATGTGAAGATCACGATACATTTTAGTACTTCCGAGGATGGATTGCAAATGGTGTATTGTGTGCCTCCATCATAATCTTGTACTTCAAATCGAGTCGTTAGGAACACAAAGTCTAGAGTGGACTCAAGTATTCCTTCTTCATCAATTCTCGCTTAGGAATAAGCTCCTTCTTGTACTTTCTTCTTCATACGCATCGACTCAAGATTCGTCGTGGCTTGAGCGACCTTAATTTTTCTATTAAAGTTGGCTCTATGCATATACTTGACATCATCGCACTTTTCGTCGTGATATGATCTTCTACTCAACGCGTCGGCTACCACGTTCGCCTTTCGGGATGATATTGAATAGTGTGGTCGTAGTCTTTCAATAGCTCGAGCCAGCGTCATTTGCCGCATGTTGAGTTCTTTTTGAGTGAAGAAATATTTAAGGCTTTTATGGTGCGAATATATCTCCACTTTCTCCCCATATAGATAGTGCCTCCATATTTTTAGCGCGAAAACGCATTCACGCTAACTCTAGATCATGAGTAGGATAATTCCTCTCATACTCTTTAAGTTGTCGCGAGGCATAGGCTATGACTTTCCAATGTTGCATGAGAACACATCCTAACCCTTTGCCTAAAGCATCACTGTAGATAACAAATCCATCCGAACCAGATGGTATTGTTAGAACAGGTGCCGAAATAAGTCTCCTCTTAAGCTCTTGGAAACTCTTCTCGCTTTCTTCACTCCAAACGAATTTTGTATCCTTCCGAGTTATTTGAGTTAATGGAGTAGCGATTCGAGAAAACCCTTCCACGAATCTCCGATAATAACCGGCTAAGCCCAAAAGCTTCGTACTTGATCGGCCGACTTGGTTGCTCCAACTTTGTATTGCTTCAATCTTCGTCGGATCAACAGATACTCCATGTTTCGACACCACGTGCCCAAGGAATGCTACTTCCTCAAGCCGAACTCGCATTTCTTCAATTTGGCATATAGTTTGTTTTCACGAAGCCTTTGGAGTACCGACTTCAAATGGTGGTCATGATCTTCACGACTTTTGGAATGTATGAGGATGTCATCAATAAAAGAACAATGAGGCCGATCCAAATATTCCTTGAATACTCGGTTCATCATATCCATGAAAGCCGCGGGAGCATTAGTTAGTCCGAAAGACATGACTAAGATTTCATAATGCCCATACCGAAGTTCGAAGGCGTCCTTGGAATATCCTCGGTTCTAATCTTCAATGATGATATCCAAAACCAAAATCGATTTTTGAAAAGAATTGTGCCCTTGCAATTGGTCAAACAAGTCATCAATACGAGGTAGATGATACCTATTCTTGATGGTGACATGGTTCAATTCCGATAGTCAATACAAAGTCGCATACTCCCGTCTTTCTTCTTTACAAATAAAATAGGAGCACCCCAAGGAGATGTACTAGGCCGAATGAAACCGATGTCCAACAATTTCTCGTAGTTGGACCTTTAACTCTGAAGTTAAATAGGAGCCATTCGATATGGGGTTTTAGAAATGGGCTTTGTACGGGTTTAAGATCAATAAAGAATTCAACTTCACGTTAAAGGGTAGGCAAGGAAGTTCTTCAGAAATAACGTCCAGGAAAGTCAATAACAACAGGAATATTATTTAAATTTGGCGTGTCTTTATTCAAATCCATAACATGGGCTAAGAAAGCTTGACATCCGCTTTTCAATAAACGAATAACTTTATGATTAGATATGACGGTGATTGATTTTAATGGTTTAGTTGCTTGAATTGCATAACAAGCGGGTTGGTTAGGAATATGAAAACTAACAACCTTACGAAAACAATCAATTTTGGCATGATGAGTAGTTAACCAATCAATCCCTAAAATCACATCAAAAGCAAGAATCTTTAAAGAGATAGGTCAACGGGTAAGGTAATGGTGCCAACTTGAATCAAACAAGATTTATAAGCAGTGGATGTGATGAAAGTTTCTCCCTAACGGAGTTTCCACGAGAAGTCAAAGTCTAATTTCTCCCGAGTCGAGTTAAGCGTTGAGCACAAGCGGAGAGATAAATGAATGGGTAGCACCGATGATCAAGTAAGGTATAAACTTCGCAAGAATTTATAAATAGCTTACCGTGATCACCTCGTTTGGGTTCCTCGCATTTTTGACGATCCACAACAAACGCCCTTCCGGAATCGTTGACTTTGACTTTTACGGGACGATCTTTTGAGTCACCGTCCCATTGAACTAGGTTTCGCTACTGCATCTGATCTCGAGCAATATGTCCTTCCTTTCCACAATTATAGCATACCTTGAACTGTTGTGGGACGGTTTGGGTGATATGTCCCTTTTCCCGCATTTATAGCATATGGCCGGTGGTCGTTCTCCTCCCTTAGAACCGATTCTTGCCAAGACGCCTTTATCGTCTTCATATGGTCGTTGTTAAATCTCCTCTTTTAAAATCTCCTCGACTCGCTTCTTACATTTTCATGGCCATGATTACCACAGAGTGGTTACCATTTTTGTCCGTCTGTTTCTTTCTCATTTGGTTATCATTATTACATTGATCGCTATCTCTCGGTACGATCTGGTTGTGGTCCCTCGGTTGACCGTACTCGTTATCTCGCTCTAATAGTTGAGCCCATTTACAACATCCTGAATAGAGAGAAAGTTTATGAGAAATGAGATCTTCGACGTATCTTGGGTTTCAAACCTCTAAGAAACATCCGCATCATCGTTCCTCATTCTCCACCAAATGAGGTGCAAACACGGATAACTCTGTAAACTTTGCCTCGCATCTTTGAGACACCGTCATGTTGTTTTGCTCTAATCGATGAACTCCACTTCCTTCATACGACGAACACTTTCGTGAAAGTATTTGTCATTAAATAGTTTCTAAAAGCGTTTCCCAAGACATCTTTGAGTGCGGTGGATGGGTACGCTTCACAGACTCCCACCGGTGAGTCACGCCTCACCACGGAACATAAAGGTGGCGAATGGAACCTTATGTTCCTCCGTGCATCCCAAAACATCGAATATCTTGGCAATTTTGCTTGACCCATGTTTCCGCCATGATCGGATCGGCTTTCCCTTAAAATCTGGTGGTCCCAACTCTTTGAGGCTGCTTGGTTGTGATAACCCGTGAATTGCTATCATTTCCTCCTCGTATTTTGAACACGAGTCTCCTCGTCGATTTTGCATGAAGCGCAAAAAGCTTCTAAACATCCCCTCGTTCATCATCTCGCTCGGTGGTGTTGTTCACGGGAGGAACATTGCCGACTGTTGCACGTTCTCCTCGTTGGTGAGTACAAAGCGTCTCCACGGTCTCATTTCCATTGTTAATATTCTCATCGACATTCTCAAATATCATCATAAAACAAGGGTTAATTAAGGAAATCAATATATCACATAATATCCCTATATATCTTGACCAACTAAAAAAATAAGCTTAGGTAGGACACACTAGCGAAGGATTTACTCGTCTCTCCCTCTTAGTTCTATTCCCCGATCTCATGGAGAGATCATATCCCTAAGCTCGATACTAACTGTGACGCCCCCAAAATAGGTATACATCACCTATTACGAGTTGTCAATATAGTGGTATGTAAACAACTACAACTTTATTATTACAACAAGAAAGCGTGAGTTTGAATACAAATATTATCTTCAGACAATATCTATACTCAAATAAATCCTCATCACATTTATTGATACATTATTTTACAAAAATGGTGAGGACTACTAAACAATCCTTTCTAAAACCTTCATTCCATACCCCTACTGCGTACTCGCTATATTCTCGCCTCCACGAGAAGAAAAATTGAACAAAAAGGAAAAGGGTGAGCTCAACTAGCCCAAGTAAAGAATATTATGACTAAGATAATATACAACAAATTACCGTTAGTCTTCAATAGGAAAAATCTAATAGAATACAATAGACAACAAATTTTAAATCAATATTTGCAATGAAATAATAATTCATTAGAAGAGTTAAGTAGAGAATGCAAACTACTATCTTCTATGTATGAATTTAAAAGTTCATCGCTCATCTTTTATCCTGTAACATCAATCAATATACATCCGAATCAAATATTCATCTTTGCACTACAGCCAAAGATATTCATCATTGGTCATGTTCATCTAAACACTGTTCATCTTTGCACTACTACTACCAAAGATATTCTTGAGAAATCATTCATCTTTGCACTACTGTGCCAAAGATATTCAATAATATCATCATTTAAGACCGAGGATGATGAAAAATATTTTTAAAGAAAGCGAATCCGGTGAAACAAAATGACAAGGATTAAGGATTAAGGATTCAGTACTTTGTTTTATCCATATCCAAAAATACCTCAAAAATAATTATAGTGGTGTAAAATTCAAGAATGATCAAAACATGGATACAATCAAAGTTAGTATCCGAATAGATATTTTGACGAAAAGAAAATTTTTCATTTTTAGAAGAATAGTCCAAGTATTCGTGAATAGATCAGATATCGTGAATAAGGTCGATACGTGAATAGTAACTCGACACCAAAAGTTCCAAATTGGATAAAAAAAATTCAGATCAATATTTCAACATAATGATATTGAAGAAATAATATCATTACTGAAAAAAATAATATCCCTTACCTCGAAAGATTAGTACTTTAAATTTGGAATAAAGGGTATAGTCTTTGAAGGGAACTTACACCGTCTAACAATACTCAAAGTATACTCAAAATACTCACAAGAATAATTCGATAATATAGAGAGAAAACTTGATTTCGGTGTGATTTTCAATTCTAACCCTAAGCACCCTATTTATAGGAAAATGCTTAGAACACCAAATCGTAAAATTTAATAAAATATTAATATATATTATAAATTTCCTTAGCCCATCTTTGAAGATCTGATTTCAGCAATTAATATCACATGTTAGCCCACTTAAATGCAAAAAAACGTTTTTCTTTAAAATAATAATTAAAACTTCCAAAAATCAATTATTTCGGAGCTTCGGAACTTCAATAATTCACAATAAATAGCCCTTTTATCAGAAAATTCGAATCTCGCGTATTTTTTATAGAAAATTCAATTCTCTACAACTTTGCGTAAGAAAGTTTTTCGAATTCCAAGCAGAAATTGACCGAAATCCACAAACGGGCAATTTTATAAATTTATAATCAAATTTCAAATAATAAATGGGGTCCACCAACATGTTTAACATGTTTTAAATATTTATTGCAACAAAAATACTCTTCCTCCTCGTATACTCATATATCCCACATTCGTTATAAAAATATCACCATTATTATATTATTAAAATATAATAATATATTTAAATGAATTATTTTATCAGAAAAAGATAAAATTTCAATTTTCAACAATTGTCACATTAAAAATTTTCTCCATCTATATCCACATAAAATTAATATTTTCCTCATCATATGAATCAATAATTAATTATTCACAAATAATATTACAGAATCACAATATTGACAACCAGGCAGTTCCCAGGAAAGAGGGGGCTTTCCAATAAGAATTTCTCCTTACTGGCGCGTAATTAGGTGACCAAACCTCTCCTTAGACAGAACTTTCTAGACATTGCCAATAATGTTATCTAATAATATTATTCAGATAATATGAATTATTGCTTCGATAATGAAAAATACTGTGTAATGACAATTATTGAAACAACAGCAATATAAAATATCAACGCAAACAATTATTAACTCAATAAAATCTTTGAAGCGGTAATTATCGTTACCATTATTGAGTAGTGCCTTCTTACGTAAGTAAGAATCAATAATTGGTGCAATACAGGTATACTTCTTGTGTTTTAACCACCAAAGTATTTTAACAAAGATAACTCAGAATAACTACGCCGTTATTTTTAACCAACTTATATTTGTCGTTTTCTTCATCCAATCGCTTTTCAGTTATGGGGCCCACACATTCTTTACTTGTCGATACGAATATTCCCCTACAAGCATCACGAATATTCCACGACCAAAACGAATATTCCCCCACAACAATGAATATTTTATAACTACTTGCTTATTTTGAAATATTTGCGTATTTTACCCCTAACTATCCACATTAATCACATCAACCCTTACTATTTCAAAATAATAAATAGAGAAAATTAAATTTCATTAATAATAAGTTGGGGTCTTACATCAAATATCTTGTTGATCTGCTTTATTCATGCCTCCACCTTAAGTGGCTTTGGCTCTCCAAAAAACTCCGGTGGTCCCAGCTCCTTGAATTGTTTGGCGGTGACTGTCCGAGAGTTGCCAGTGTTTCCACCTGCATTTTGGACAGGAGCCGCTCTCGCCTGATGTTACATGAATTGTATGAAATCTCGGAACATTCCATCGTTCATCATTTGGTCAGTGTTGTTGTTTGCATGAGGATTGTCGCCTTCCTGATGCACATTATCCTGATTATTGATCTGTGGAGACTCAACAGTCTCTTGTGCTCCATTGATGTTCTTAACATTCTCGGATGCCATTTTCAAATACTGCCACAAAACAAGGGTTAATTAACATATCATATATTATCCCTATACTCTGACCGACCAATTAAATACCAAATAAACTTAGGTATACATATACTTTACCTTGCACATATTCCCACCTTTTAAAAAAAAATTATACGCAAAAATTCTGATTTAATTATATAAAAAATATCAGGTTATTACATCCACCCTCTCTTATAAAGATTTTGTCCTCGTAATCACCGTTTTAAAACTTATACATATAAGGGTACATAGCATACACAATCATTTCAAGTAGATCTCGATCAGATTCGATCAAACCGATCTTTAACTATTTAACGTAAAGCTTGTCTATATGATTAAACGAAAATTTGATTTCTAATAGAACTCAAATTCCTCCTTCAAAATTTCTTTATAAAGTAATTGACTATATATAGGAAAATCATGTATAAGAAAATAAAAGTTATACGAATAATACCTGGAGTTCCATCACTAGCTGTCACGGTATCTTGAACTGTCATGTTGAAGACTCTTGCGGTTGATTTTGTTGGCTTGCTTGATGATGTTGGTCCCGTAATTGCCAGAGTCCCACTGCCTTTCCTCGTAGTTACGCTTCCTGCCTCTATTCTCCTTTTCAGACAATCTTTTACCTTATGTTTCGTCGACCCACACAAAAAACACCCACTGTTCATCCTAGGATTGGGGCAGTTGGGAGAGATATGGCCCTCTTGTCTGCACTTATAACACACAAACTTACCTTTCAGACATTCACCAGAATATTTTTCCCGCAATTCTTACACTGAACCACCTGCTTCTTCACACCTTCCTGCTTCACCTGAACATTCCAAAAATTGTTCCCTTTTCTCTTTTCACCCCTATTCCTACTATTAGTTTCCACCTTCATAGCTCCCTCGACTTTGCCTTTGTTCTTCTTCTCCTTGTTGTAGAGGCTCATGGCCTCACTCCCCTCCTCGGCTACGATAGCCTTTTTTAAAAGTGATGTAAAGGTATTGATCTGCAACACCGCCACCTTGATATAGAGCCAGGGTTTTAATCCCAGCTCAAACCTCCTTGCCTTCCTAGCCTCCGTATTAACTTGATGCGGAACAAACCTAGCTAATTCATTAAACTTTACGGCATACTCCGCAACAGTCATGTTCTCCTGCTTTAACTCCAGAAACTTCACCTCCATCCTAGCCTGCATACTAGATGAGAAATAATTCTCAAAAAATAGAGTTTTAAACCTAGCCCAAGTTACCATACCTTCTCATGCCCTCGCCTGATTTGTCTCCCACCAAAAATTCGCCTCTCCTTTCATCATATAGGTGGCAAAAGCTGTCTTTTTCCCCTCAGCTACCCTAGCTATCACAAAAAAATTTTCAATTTCCTTAACCCCAGTTTGGGCTTCTACAGGGTCAGTTGTACCTCTAAATTCTGGTGGTCCTACAGCCTTAAAATCTTAAAGTTCGCTAAACGATTGTCTAGCTGGTTTCCTGTGGCTGGCATTCCCTGATGCATAGCCTGGGCTACCATGTTTGCAAAGTTCTGCATCGGGTCTGGTTGTTGTCCCCCAGCGCTGTTGACAAATTCTTCTGCCCTTTGATTTCGAGTTTGTTGTCTTGGCGGCATTATCTGGTTAAATAAGACCATAAATTATTCTTTACATTCTAAACTTTTTTATATAAGTTTCACGTATCAAACTTATTTCATAAATCAAACATAGATTCACATTCATTCAACTAAGTCATGGTACTTTACATAACATAGCACATACTGCTATCCCTTTGTGACCACAAAAGTCAGGATTTATGGCTTTGACTTACACAAAACTTGAGAATATTACATTACACAAACATACTTATCACATATATTACATCAAACACACCTACTCAACCGAACCTATACTACTTATTCACTATACCTTTTTCTTAATCTTGGACAACCTTTCGCCTGATGACCTTCTATCCCACAAATAAAACAGACACCTTGCTTCAGATTGGAACAATGAGGAGACAAATGTCCCTCATGTCCGCAATTGTAGCAAACATTTTCCCCTATTCGGCACAAGCCTTTATGTTTCTTGTTACAGTTTGTACACTTTTCTATTCTGTTAAGGTTCTCTTGGTTGTTATCAGAATATCCTATATCGCGATCTTTTATCTTTCTTTTCCCCTTCTTGCTCGGAGCTGCACCCGACTTGTTGCTTTTGGCTTTCATTTGGTCAATTTAGATTTTAAGCTTATCTTGTTCTTCCATTGTTTCAATTAATGCTTTCCACAATTGACTATTTAATAGCTTTTCTATTTCCCACAACTTTTCCAGAGAAGAAACCTTGTTCCTCAGATTCTGCACTTCAGTTGATCCTTGATCAGCTCCAACTTTGGTGTCCGAATCACTATCTGTTAGTTCCATCGTTTCCAGATCTGGTACTATGTTTTTCACAATAACCACCTCATCAAGGTTGATTTCATTATGAGCCTTAATTTTAGCTATTGGCTTTGATATTGGCTCCTTCTTTACGATCTGAAGGTATCCTAATTCTTTTCCACCTGACATTTACACACATACATTATCCTGATTAGCATATAGTATATATACACACAGCAAATAATAGTTTTATATAGGTTATCTTTTATTTTATTTGATGATGAATTTATTCAATTAATCTCTTTTTAAACTCTATATGAGTTATTTGTATTTTCAACGTTTCCCTCTGTTATAAAGTTATAGCCTAAGGTCTATCCCACCTAAGATTTCTAACCCTAAAGCTCTGATACCAACTTATAACGCCCCCAAATTTAGGTACTTAAAACACGAACTCGGTGCTTCACAATACCATTTCTATGAGCTGAATAATACTAATACTACTAATAATAATAATATATACAAAACTTAATTTACATATATCAGAGTCTAATCCCAGGTACACGACCTTTAAACATTCATTACATGATAGTTAATAGATATCATTGTCTTAATAAAGTTAAACTATTACATAAGATAGCATAAACTTATTCGGTCAGCTTTCCCTTCCCTTTATTCTTGGCCGAGCCATTTGGTTGATCACACTTAGTTGAAAACATTTAAATTTAAAATAAGAATGAGCATTTGATTGCCCAGCAAGTAATAGCAACAATAAATATTAGCTGAAAGGATTAAATGTTTTCTTTAAATGACACTTCTACAACGACTCAACAATTGTGAAGTAAGCTGAAGCAACAATAAACACCATATCATTTTGATTTCAAATTTTTGAAACTACGTACTGACTGTAATATCCCCAAATCGGGGTCCCAAATCACCACGGATCTGGTATACTAATTCTATAACTATTGCGGAAGATATAAACATAAATTATTTATACAATAAACTTTATACATTACACCAAGGTCGAAAACCTTCATATAAAACCTGAATCAATATCCTATCTAACAAACATTGTTATTATAATACATTTCTGTTACAAATCTAGCTGCACAGATAGTCCCAAGCTGAACTTTGTTTTGTCTTTTCTTGTATCCGATGTATTCGTCTTAATCTGCAATGTTTTATCATGATATAGCAAGGGTGAGCATAAGTTTGCCCAACAAGTATAAGTTTATTTAAGGATATATCATGATTGAAAGAATTTGAATAATAAACTGGCTATAATTCAACAATATAGTTGTGAATTAGCATGAACAAATTTTTATAACTGAACGAGCATTTAACATGAACACATATATCTGGACCGAATGGTAATGAAGGTGATCAGCCTTTCATAGCTGATGAATACATGCAATACGCACAGAGTGCAAATACAAAATTCATAGACATGGCAATCAGAAATGATTAACCACAAGTATATTTGAATGAAACAACTCGATGTCGAGTTAAGAAAAACTTTCACAATAAATAAGTATAAAAAACTTGCCTGTTTGATCGATTACTGTTACACAATTTATTAAGATTTAACTGAAGACCTAATATATAAATAATATCAATATACAAATTAGAATAATATCATCACAGTATAGTACTATTATATATATATATATATATATATATATTCATAGAATAACCTAAACACATAACACATAACCCTATCAGTCCATAAACTACTAAGACTCGGTATCAAGTCAAACTCTTTAAGTTTGAGCTGAAACCAACACAAATCTGACATCCCGACGGTCTAGTTAGATAAATCTCGAGTCTAAAATCACTAAGACTTGGTCTAAACTGGTTCACAGATATTTTAGATAATTTATTATCAGTAAAAATATTTTTCATAAGCTCGTAATAATTTTCAAGTAATTATTACCATTTATCATAATTTTTCAATCACTTATATTGTATTTGTATAATATAAAAACCACATTATTCTCTTATCATTAAAATTTATTTAATATTAAATATTAATAAAATTATAATATAATATTATAATATATTTATAAAATATCAAAGTATTTTTAATTCCTTAAAATCATATTTATATAATTTTTAAACATTTAAATCCATTATCCAATAATCAAAATTAATATTAAAATATTAATATTTTCATGAAAAATATCAAAAGTTATATTTTATAACTCCAAATATTTTTCTAACCATTAAATCATTTTTATAAGATTTTTAAATCATTAATTTTATTTTTCCATAATTTATTTAATATATTTATTAAATAAATCAATTACCATTATTATTAATTAATTAAGTGAAATTCATCACATAATATTAAAAGATATTGAAAATAACTTAAAATATTTTCTTATACCATAATATATTTTTTAAATAATTTTTAAGTATTAAAATTATTTTTAAATAATTTATTTAATATTATAATTAAATAAATTAAATACCATTATTATTCCAAAAATATTAAATATTTATGAAATATATTTAAAATAATTAAAAATCCATTTTTGGACTTTAAATAATTTTTAGGAATTTATTATGTATTTTTAATAATTAAAAACAATTTTTTTTATTTATTAAATAAAATAATTAATTTTCAGAAATTAACCATCGCTAAAGAAGTTTTAGGCGACAAAACCGTGGCTAAAGGTGTTCTTGACCGAAAACCTAGATCTTCATAACAGTTTGCAGGGTAGGTGGTTTGACCACCCATAAATTCATGCTCGTTAAGTTTCTGGTTTGTCTAAAGTGTTAGTATTGTAGTATTTATGTAATACTACAATCCAAATCAAGTTTCGTGGCCAAAACATAACGAATCAGAGAGATCTTGACCCTCAAAAACCTTGTTAGATGCTGTTCTTCATTCCTGGGTTTTCCAGAAATGAAGAATAGTCCAAGTGACTACTTTTTGATTCTTTTAACATGCATCCAAAGCTTGTTTTTGTGTGATATGAAGGTTCACATTTGTAGTGGGGATTTCATTGTACAATTCTGGAACATTAAACCATCATAACAACAACAAATCTAAGAGATTATGGCCGGTCAAAGTAGGTCATAAAACTGCCTTTAAACATTTCTGGGTTTTCCAGAAATGTTCTTTGACAGATTGTCAACCCAAGTTTGACCATGAATATCTTTTAGCCTGATCATGAGTTAAGTGTCCTAAGGACTTGTATGTGTAGTCGGCATGTTATACAACAACTCTAACACAACAACATGGTCCAAACACATAAAAGTGGCAAGATCAAGCGCCTACAAAATTGTTGCAGGCGTTCTGGGAAATTATGGGCTGCCCAGAAATAGCCAGTCAATGCTGGTCAACGTACTTTGACCCTTATTAACTGACAATCTACACATGATCTGGGCTTGATTAAAGTTCCAGATCAAAGCCCTTACAACATACTACAAGTCTATAACTTAAAACAGAACAAATAATTAACAGAGAAGGATCTAAGGCGTCTGACATTCGGCTGTCAGAAAACAATTTTCCAGTTTTCCAAATTTCTAAAATCTTCAATTTCGAGCACTTTGATGTTATGGATCTGGGATCTAACAACCCAGATCACTAAATAACATCTTATTACACAACATTAAACAACAAACAACAAAATCTAACATCAAATCATAAGATTTTCAAATTCTAGGGTTTATACCTTTAAAACTTTGATCGTTGATTCTGACTTTGATGATCTGATCTTGTCAAGTTAAGGACTGATATTGGCTTATCTTATCTCACTCTCTCACTCTAAATTTCGAAGTTTGAAGAGAGAGAAGGTCTAGGTTGCTTTTCTAAGTAAAGTAAGAGATGTTTCTTACTATCTAAATTATAAACTTTGATGCAATGTATATGGCTGAGGTAGCTGTCAAAAATTGGTTGAATGTTGTCATTTTTAGTCACATGGTAGAACTAGGTTTGGTGAACAACTCACCTAAAGTCAAAACCTACACACCAACTTTTTTAAAAAAAAATACAAAAGTGGCATTATGGTCATTTGATTCTTAAATTTAATGGCATAATTGTAACATGTGTAAACCCTTAGGGTTTGACCCTTAGGGGTTAACCCTTAGGGTTTAAAACCCAAGGTTTTTAAAAACCAATTTTCTAGGATTTTCTAATTAGATTTAAAAATAGAAAATTATGATTCTTAAATTATAATTAGGGTTTCCTAATTATATTATAATTTCCGAATCACATTAGGACTTAAAAATTAGGATAAATATTTCCTAATTAAAAAATTAAAATTACCTAATTATCAATTAGGGTTTCTAATTTACAAATTAGAGTTTCTAATTATTAGGATTTCAAATAAATCATTAGGGTTTTCCCTAATTAGGTTATAATTAATAACGCTTCAGCCTTATACTAGCATTTGAATTCCCAAATTAGGGTTTCAGATTCCCAGAACTGAAATTAGGGTTTCCAGAACCGATTTCTAGGGTTTCTTATCCATTGCTAGGATTTTCTAACTGAGCGTTGACGTTCTTAATACATTCTTAGGGTTTGACACAAATATAGTTTATCTGGTCAACCCTTGACCCTTCACCACATTCTGTACACATACATAACCATATACACATAACATATACACTTATATACTTAATCCTGAATAATGCACCACAAAATATTTTAAATCCATAAAATTTCTTTCCAGAAATGTCAAATCCATTCACTTATTTTCTGTCTAGGTTCTAATATTGAACCTTAAATCAATCAATTATGATTTCAAAATTTTTCTAAATTCTCGGGTTGTCACATTCACTCCTTCTAAGAATTTCGTCCCCGAAATTCACCTTACACCTTACACTATACTGCTTACACCATTCATACACATCATCACATGCTACCTAATACACCACTCACAAGAGTAAAAATTTTCAAATTGTGCTGAGGAGTCATATAGACTATGATTTTTCATTTTCGCAAAGGTTTTATGGAAATTCATCCGCAAACCGTCTTACCCTGAAGACATAGAGGGTGATTAGCCCGGTATGCCCAGTACTGGCCCAGTAATACTGGTTTTATCTATTTCTCGTCACTGCCATAGGCACAAAAATTTTACCTCGGTCTTATTGGATTCCGCACCAAAATAATTTGGTTCGGGAATTTTTTTTCAATGAACACTTAGAGTTTTCATAAACATTAGTCTAGCTGAATCGGATAGCGTAGACTCATATCAATAATCAATTTCAATCGATATACGAATGTGTATAGCCAAACGTCGTTGGCAAATTCAATTTTTGAAAATATTTTTGAGAATGATGTCATGATGCCGTACTGTATTAATAGTCCGTTTGAGGATGTCGTCGTTGTATAACTTTGTCATAACACATCACACAATAGTGGAACAATGATTTTTAGATCAAATTCACACTAAGTATTCCTGTATTTATAACTCTGTAAACTTTTTATCATCTCTGCACCAGGTTACATGGTACATAATTGATAAATAAAAAAATATATTTTGATATTTCAAATCATTATCGTCTAGCCGAAACAAGTAGCATAGACTATAGTTTAAACCGTTCAAAAATCATTATATATATATATATATTCAAAAGCACATAATGCGTATTTAGCTTGATGTCAAAATTTCGAAGTCTAGCATAGCTAGGAGTTTTGGAAAACCTATGTCTCCACTAATAATCATTTGCTTAAACAGTCCATCTATTCCTATTATCCTTAATACTCCATTCACACAAAACTATACCCAGTTCGTCAAACCACACTTATGAGTTCATGAACTTTCCACAATCATATGAGTTTAAGAACTTGTCCTAGTCAGATCTTTGGCATCCATTTACTGAGGGGTTCATAAACATTTCATATAACTATGAGTCACGAACGTTATATAAGTATGAGTTTTAAGAACTCGTACTTATCCTTATATTCTCTACCTATAACCTATCTATCTGTTATACACATGAGAAAGGAATCACCCTCTTAACATGCATATAGCAAATAGTGAGACACAAACATTTCATAATCCCCACTTAATCCTAATTCCCTTCTTAATACGAATTTCATTCAACTCGTATTCATAATCATTTCCTGAATCTGTACCAATTCATAGTACAACTGTCACACAACAATCTTTCCTGTAAACTTTTCAATCATTAGATTGATTCTTTTCCCTGCTATCACCTTATCAGATCACAAGGTTATCTCATCGTATATATTACGATTCATTTCTATACCTTGATTGTTTTGTTTTATGATCTCTCATCCCTTTACTTTTAGTCTTTTAGACTATCTATTCACCACTACTGTTCACCTTTATTATCAGAGTTGGGGAACTCTATATCTTTACAACTTGTCGAGATTCGTCTTTGAATCTTTCCGACCAACTAATTATATGTGAGTTAGATCTTATTCTAATCACTGCGGTTATTGGTCTCAGGTATTCCTACTTAAGGTTCATAACCAACAGCTTTGATACCAACTATAACGTCCCCAAATCTGGGTCCCAAATCATCAAGGATCTGGTATACTAATTCTATAACTATTGCGGAAGATATAAACATAAATTGCTTATACAATAAACTTTATACATTACCCCAAGGTCAAAAAACTTCACATAAAACCTGAATCAATATCATATCTAACAAACATTGTTATTATAATACATTTCTGTTACAAATCTAGCTGCACACATAGTCCCAAGCTGAAATTTGCTTTGTCTTTTCCTGTATCTGATGTATTCATCTTAATCTGCAATGTTTTATCATGATATAACAAGGGTGAGCATAAGTTTTCCCAGCAAGTATAAGTTTATTTAAGGATATATCATGATTGAAAGAATTTGAATAATAAGCTGGCTATAATTCAATAATATAGTTGTTAATTAGCATGAAATTTTTTTAATAACTGATTGAGCATTGAACATGAACAAATATATCTGGACCGAATGGTAATGAAGGTGATCAGCCTTTCATACCTGATGAATACATGCAATACGCACAGAGTGCAAATAAAAAATTCATAGACATGGCAATCAGCAATGATTAACCACAAGTATATTTGAATGAAACAACTCGAGGTCGAGTTAAGAAAAACTTGCACAATAAATAAGTATAAGAAACTTACATGTTCGGTCGATTAATATTACACAATTTATTAAGCTTTGACTGAAGACCTAATATATAAATAATATCGATATACAAATTAGAATAATATCATTACAGTATAATACTATTATATATATATATATAGAATAACCTAAACATATAACACATAACCCTATCAGTCCACAAACTACTAAGACTTGGTATCAAGTCAAACTATTTAAGTCTGAGTTGAAACCAACACAAATCTGACATCCCGACGGTTTAGTCGGATAAATCTCGAGTCTAAAATCACTAAGACTCAGTCTAAACTGATTCACATATATTTTAGATAATTTATTATCAGTAAAAATATTTTTCATAAGCTCGTAATAATTTTCAAGTAATTATTACCATTTATCATAATTTTTTAATCACTTATATCGTATTTATATAATATAAATACCACATTATTCTCTTATCATTAATATTTATTTAATATTAAATATTAATGAAAATTATAACATAATATTATAATATATTTATAATATATCAAAGTATTTTAATACCTTAAAATCATATTTATATGATTTTAAACACATTAAATCCATTCCATAATTCTATTAATATTAAAATATTAATATTTTCATGACAAAATATCAAAAGTTATATTTATAACTCAAAATATTTTTCTAACCCTTAAATCATTTTTATATGATTTTTAAATCATTAATTTTATTTTTCCATAATTTATTTAATATATTTATTAAATAAATCAATTACCATTATTATTAATTAATTAATGAAATTCATCACATAATATTAAAAGTTATTGAAAATAACTTAAAATATTTTCTTATATACCATAATATATATTTTTAAAATATTTTTTTTCAAGTATTAAAATCATTTTTAAATAATTTATTTAATATTATAATTAAATAAATTAAATACCATTATTATTCCAAAAATATTAAATATTTATGAAATATATTCAAAATAATTAAAAATCCATTTTTGGACTTGAAAATAATTTTTAGGAATTTATTATGTATTTCTAATAATTTAAAACTGTTTTTTTCTATTTATTAAATAAAATAATTAATTTTCAGAAATTAACCGTCGCTAAAGGACTTTTAGGTGACAACCGTGGCTAAAGGTGTTCTTCGTGTTCTTGAGCGAAAACCCAGATCTTCATAACAGTTTACAGGATAGGTGGTTTGACCACCCATAAATTCATGCTCGTTAAGTTTTTAGTTTGTCTAAAGTGTTAGTATTGTAGTATTTATGTAATACTACAATCAAAATCAAGTTTCATGGCGAAAACATAACGAATCAGAGAGATCTTGACCCTCAAAAACCTTGTCAGAGGATGTTCTTCATTCTAGGTCTTCCAACAATTAAGAACAGTCCAAGTGACTACTTTTTGATTCTTTTAACATGCATCCAAAGCTTGTTTTCGTGTGATATGAAGGTTCACATTTGTAGTGGGGATGTCAGTGTACAATTCTGGAAGTTTAAACCATCATAACAACAACAAATCTAAGAGATTATGGCCGGTCAAAGTAGGTCAGAAAAACTGCCTTTGAACATTTCTAGGTTTTCCATAAATGTTCTTCGACAGATTGTCAACCCAAGTTTGACCTTGAATATCTTTCAGCCTGATCATGAGTTAAGTGTCCTAAGGACTTGTAGGAATGTCATACAAAAACCCTAACACAACAACATGGTCCAAACACATAAAAGTGGCAAGATCAAGCGCCTACAAAATCGTTGTCGAGCGTTACGGGAAATTCGGGTCGCCTAAACGTTTAATAATCTTTGGTCAACGTACTTTGACCCTTAATAACTTACAATCTACATGATCCTGGCTTGATTTAAGTTCCAGATCAAAGCCCTTACAACATACTATAAATCTATAACTTAAAACAGAATAAATAATTAACAGAGAAGGATCTAAGGCGTTTGACATTCAGCTGTCACACAACAATTTTTTAGATTTCTAAAAACATCAATTTTGAACACTTTGATGTTATGGATCTGGGATATAACAATCCAGATCACTAAATAACATCTTATTACACAGCATTAAACAACAAACAACAAAATCTAACATCAGATCATAAGATTTTCAAATTTTAGGGTTTATACCTTTAAAACTTTGATCCTTAATTCTGACTTTGATGATCTGATCTTGTCCAGTTAAGGACTGATATTGGCTTATCTTATCTCACTCTCTCACTCTAAATTTCGAAGTTTGAAGACAGAGAAGGTCTAGGTTGCTTTTCTAAGTAAAGTAAGAGATGTTTCTTACTATCTAAATTATAAACTTTGATGCAATGTATATGGCTGAGGTAGCTGTCAAAAATTGGTTGTTTGGTGTTATTTTTAGTCACATGCTAGAACTAGGTTTGGTGAACAACTCACCTAAAGTCAAAACCTACACACCAACTTATTAAAAAAATACAAAAAGGGCATTATGGTCATTTGATTCCTAAATTTAATGGCATAATTGTAACATGTCCAAACCCTTAAGGTTTAACCCTTAGGGTTTGATCCTTAGGGTTTAAAACCCAAGGCTTTTAAAAGCCAATTTTCTAGGATTTTCTAATTAGATTTAAAAATAGAAAATTATGATTTTAAAATTATAATTAGGGTTTCCTAATTATATTATAATTTCCTAATCACATTAGGACTTAAAAATTAGGATTAATATTTCCTAATTAAAAAATTAAAATTACTTAATTATCAATTAGGGTTTCTAATTTACAAATTAGGGTTTCTAATAATTAGAGTTTCGAATTATTAGGATTTCAAATAAATCATTAGGGTTTTCCCTAATTAGGTTATAATTACTAAAGCTTAAGCCTTATACTAGCATTTGAATTCTCAAATTAGGGTTTCAGATTCCCGGAACTAAAATTTGGGTTTTTTAGAACCAGTTTCTAGGGTTTCTTATCCATTGCTAGAGTTTTCTAACTGAACGTTGACGTTCTTAATATATATTTAGGGTTTGACACATATATAGTTTATCTGGTCAATCCTTGACCCTTAACCACATTCTGTACACATACATAACCATATACACATAACATATACACTTATATACTTAATCCTGAATAATTCACCACAAAAAATTTTAAATCCATAAAATTTCTTTCCAGAAATGTCAAATCTATTCACTTATTTTATGTCTAGGTTCTAATATTGAATCTTAAATCAATCAATTATGATTTTAAATTTTTTCTAAATTCTCGGGTTGTCACACTGACTATAAATGGGGATCATTTGACAGACTATGAACATTGTTTTCTATTTTTGAAAAGGTTAAACAGAAATTCATCTATAAACCATCATAACTTACTGGCACGGGGGTGATCAGTCTGTTATGCCATTTATTAATCAATACTACATGTTTGAACAATATTTTCGCCCAAAGATATCCGCTTTAAAGTATACAAAAGTTTCCCAGATTCGGATGTTCATATTTAGTCAGAATCCGAACCAAAACAATTCGGTTGGATACAATAAAGTTCTATCTTATTCAATAATATTTTTAAATCTGTGTCTAGCAGAATCAAATAGCTTAGACGTCTTTTAAGTCAATGTATACATACTGGAAACCAATAAGTATGTATCAACGTGTGATAAAATATATTGATTATCCAAGCTTGGACACTTTTATAACCATATGTAGAAATAAACGAACAAAATAAATATCTGAATTATATAATAATACTGCATTGATAATTAATGATCGGATAATTTAAGAACTTGTATGAATACAAATGTTTGGATACATAATCAATAATAATAGAGTTAATAATCTTGCATAACGATAATATAATTCTGAAACTTTCTTACTCATGTCCAATACATAAAGTAAATGCAAAGGTAGGATACTTGCCTGATCTGCTTCTTATACAACTTAGTTTTATCTTTATATCAAGACTTATCATTAATAAGATCATTCTCTTGATTAGAATAATATATCATATCACATAGTACTGCTATTTGCAGTCAGCACATAACCTAATCACATTGTCACATATGTTTAGCAGTCATTGGATCACAAACAAACACATATCTAGTCAAATTATCTAAGTCCAGATCAATTTCTAAAATATTTCGATGTACCGACAGCTTTATCGGGTAATTATCGAGTTTAAAACTATATTCTATAGTTCAATATTCACTTAAATAACTTAAATATCAGTTATATTATTTTTAAATGACTTATAATAATTTTTAAACAACGATTATAATTTATAATGATTTTTCAAACACCAGAATCATTATTAAATGATTTAAATATTAAATAATTCTATTATCATTAATATTTATTTAATATTAAAATATTAATGAAACCATATCCAAAATATTAAAGTTATTTATATTAACTTAAAATATTTTTAAAGTAATAATATTACCCTTAAAAGATTTTAAAATAATTAAAATCATTTTTAAATAATTACCATTAATACTTAAATATTACTACATTATTTATCAAAATATTAAAAGTCATTAATTATAACTTAAAATATTTTTAATTCATTTATATCATTTTTCAATGATTTTTAAATTAATAAAAACATTTTTAAACTATTTTTTAATATAATTAATAAATAAATCTAATATCATTAATACTAATTTATTAATGAAATTTACCTTTAAATATTAAAAGTTATATTTTATAACTTGAAATATTTTTAAACACTTTATTTTCATTTAAAATAATTTTTATAATATTAAAATCATTTTTAATTAATTTATTTCATATAATTATTAAATAAATCTAAATATCATTAATATTAAATAATTAATGAAATTTACCTTAAAATATTAAAAGTTATATTTTATAACTTAAAATATTTTTAAATACCCCTATTATCATTTAAAATGATTTTTAATATAATAAAATCATTTTTAGTTAATTTATTTAATGCATTTATTAAATAAATTAAATATCAATAATATTTAAATAAATACTAATATTTATGGAAAATATGCCTAATTATTAAAAATTAATTTTTTATAACTTAAAATAATTTTTAAATATAATTTTATAATTTTCAGAAATTAATTTCTATTCTTAAATGATTTTTAGAAAATAAATTAAATAAAATTAAAAAGTCTGTCGCTATAGCCTTTAGCGACAGAAATCGTCGCCTAAAGTGTTCTTGAGGCTCAAGAACATTCATATCCGGTTGCTAGGTACCTACTTTGACCAAACATTAATCATTGATTCAAAGTGTTTCAAGGAAAGCTATGATATTGATCTTGTAGTACTAGTGTAAGTGTAAGACCCCGAAATTTTTTTTAAATAAAAAGGAATTTCCTTTATCTATTATTTTGAAATAGTAAGGGTTGATTTGATTAATGTGGATAGTTAAGGGTTAAATACGCAAATATTTCAAAATAAGCAAGTGGTTATAAAATATTCATTGTTGTCGGGGAATATTCGTTTGGTCGTGGAATATTCGTGATTGTCGAGGAATATTAAATACGACAAGCTAAATGACCATGTGGGCCCCATAACGGATAAGCATCGGATGAAGAAAACGACAAAGTTTGGGTGGTTATAAATAACGGCGTAGTTATTGCAATTAAGACATTGGAATACCCGGTGGTTAAAACACACTAATACGCGTTGTCGAACAAGAAAGAAGATACCAGATTGCATCAATTATTGATCCTTACGTAAGAAGGCACTACTCAATAATTGTTACAGAAGAATTCTTATTTAGTATTTTATTTTATTGATTCAATAATTCTTTGCGTTGGTATTTTATATTATTCTTTGTTTCAATAATAATCACACACGCACAAAGATTTCCCATTATCGGATCAATAATTCATATTATTTGAATAATATTATTAGATAACATTATTGGCAATGTCTAGAAAGTTCGCTCTAAGGAGAGGTTTGGTCACCTACCTAATTGCGGCGCCAAGAAGAGAGATCCTTATCGAAAGCCCCTCTTTTCCTGGGGAATGACTGGTCATCATAAATGTGATTCTCGTAATATTATTTGTGAATAATTAATTATTGATTCATATGATAAGGTAATATTTATTTTATATGAATATAAATGATGGATTTATTTATGTGGTTATTAATGAAGGAATTAATCTTTGAGATGTTTTGTTTGTATTTTGTCGGATTGGAGGTATTAAAAGATCAAATCATTGTTATTACGACTTTATTGTGTGAGTTATAATATTTAATCCAAATGGGTGGATCGTTGTAATTTTTGGATATGTTATACATATATAAGTTGAGTATATGTCCACAAATTTTGAACCGTTAAAAATGAGCGATAATTTATTAAGAATTTTAAGAGGTGTTGATTGTAAATTAGGTTATAAATGATTTTGGTGGAAAATTCTAGAATTGGTGGGCCCGCTTTTGGTTGGTGAAAAAATGTGCTGAATTTTATTTCAAATGTGGTGGGTGGCAATAGTAGTAGTGTAAAGCCATCAGTAGCATGTCAAGTCCGCTTTTGCCGTGCTAACATTTTCCTATAAATAGAGGCTAAGTTAGAATTGAAAATCACACCGAAACAAAGTTTTCTCTCTTTCTCTCTATATTATTGAGCGTATTTTGTGAGTATTTAGATACTTTGAGAGTTCATTGCTCAAAGACAAGTTTCATTCAAAGATCACTTTCGACCTTTCCTTAAATCTCGATTCTTTGAGGTAAGGGATATTATTTTTTTCAGTAATGATATTATTTCTTCAATATCATTATCTTTGAAATGTTGATCCAAGTTTTATCAAATTTGGAACTTTTTCATGTCTGGGTTACTATTCATGAGTTACTATTCACGAGTTACTATTCATGAGTTACTATTCATGAGTTACTATTCACGAGTTACTATTCACGAAAGTTACTATTCACTTAGTACTATTCATGAAGCGTGAAGATGTTTTTGTGGAATTTCTATCTTTTGGTGTTTGAGTTACTATTCACGATACAAGACTATTCACGTATACGACACTATTCATCAAAAAATAAAATTTCTTCTTTTCGTCCAAAATATCTATTCTGGATACTAGCTTTGATTGTATCCATGTTTTGATCATTCTTGAATTTTACTTGATATGATTATTTATGAAGTATTTGTGAACTCCGGATTGTTTAAAGTACTTAATCCATAATACTTGTTCTTTTGTTTCAATCGGATTCGTTTTCTTTAAAATATTTTTCATCATCCTCGGTCTTAAATGATGATATTATTGAATATCTTTGGCTGTGGTGCAAAGATGAATGATTTCTGAAGAATATCTTTGGCCTCAGTAAAAAAGATGAGCAGTGTTTAAATGAATATGGACCGATCGATGAATATCTTTGGCCTTTAGTGCAAAAATGAAGCAGTGTTGAGATGAACATGACCGATTGATGAATTTCTTTCGCCTCAGTAGTGCAAAGATGAATATTTGATTTGAGATGAATATTGATTGATGTTACAGGATAAAATATTGATGATGGATCGTTAAATTCATAGATTATAGTAGATTTCATTCTCTACGTAACTCTTCTATGAATTATTATTTTTCACCGCGAATATTGATCCAAACTTGTTGTCTATTGTATTCTATCGCATTTTTTTTCCTCGTTGGAGACTAACGATAATTTGTTGTATATTATCTTAGTCATAATATTCTTTTTATCGGGCTAGTTGAGCTCACCTTTTCCTTGTTGTTCCATTTTTCTTCTCGTGGAGGCGAGAATGTAGCGTGTACTAGTCTGGGTATGGAATGAAGGTTCTAGAGAGAGTTGTTTAGTAGTCCTCACCATTTTGTAAAATAATGTATCAATAATTATGATGGGGATTTATTTGCGTGTGGATATTGTCTGAAGACAATATTATATTTAAACTCATAAGATATATTGTCGTATTTCACACGACATTTGTATTATGAAGTTGTAGTTTGCTTCTTGTACCATGTATTTGGCGACTCAGAATGGGTGTTGTGTATACCTATATTTTGGGGCGCCACAGATGGTATCGAGCTTAGGGATATGATCTCCGTGGAGATCGGGGGGAATAGAACTAGGAGGGAGAGACGAGTAAATCCTTCGCTAAGTGTGTCCTACCTAAGCTTATTTGTTAGTTGGTCAAGATATAGGGATATTATGTGATATATTGATTTCCTTAATTAACCCTTATTTTATGATGATTTGAGAATGTCGAATCGAGAATATTAATAGTGGAGTAAATGAGACCGTGGAGATGCTCAGACTCACCAACGAGGAGAACGTGCAACAAAGTCGGCAATGTTCCTCCCGTGAACAACACCACCGAGCGAGATGAGGAACGAGGGGATGTTTAGAAGTTTTTGCAGTTCATGCAAAATCGACGAGAGGGAGACTCGTGTTCAAAATACTGAGGAGGAAATGATAGCAATTCACGGGTTGTCACGGCCAAGCGATTCAAAGAGTTGGGACCACTAGAATTTAAGGAAAACCAGATCCGATCATGGCGGAAACATGGGTCAAGCAAATTACCAAGATATTCGATGTCTTGGGATGCACGGAGGAACGAAGGTTCCATTCACTACTTTTATGTTCCGGTGGCGAGGCGAGATCATCTGGTGGGAGTCGTGAAGCGTACCATCCATCCACCGCACTCAAAGATGTCACGGGAGACATTTCAGAAGCAGTTCAATGACAAGTACTTCCCTCGAAAGTATTCGTCATATGAAGGAAGTGGAGTTTATTAGACTAGAGCGTAATAACATGACGGTGTCCCAAAGACGAGGCGTAAGTTCATGAGTTATCCAGTTTGCACCTCATTTGGTGGAGAATGAGGAACGATGACGCGGATGTTTTTAGAGGTTTGAAAACCCAGATACGCCAAGATCTCATTTCTCATAAATTTTTCTCTATTCGGGAGATGTTGTCAATGAGGCTCATTGTTAGAGCGAGATAATGAGTACGGCCAATCGAGGGACCATAACGAGGATCGTACTCGAGATAGCGATCCAATGTAATAATGATAACTGCGGAGAAAGAAACAGACGGACAGAAATGGTAACCACTCTGGTGGTAATCATGGTCATGAAAAATGTAAGAAGCGAGTCGGGAGGAGATTTTAAAAGAGGAGATTTAACAACGACTATGTGAAGACGAATAAAGTCTTAAGCAAAGAATCGGGTTCTAAAGGAGGAGAACGACAACCGGTCGTATATGCTACAAATGCGGAAAGAGGGACATATCACCCAAACCGCCACAGCAGTTTAAGGTATGCTATAATTGTGGAAAGAAGGACATATCGCTCGAGATCAGACGATATCGAAACCAGATCCAATGGAATGGTGACTCAAAAGGATGTCCCGCAGAAAAGTCAAAGTCAGCGGTTCTTGGAAGAGCGTTTGTCATGACCGGTCAAAAATACGAGGAACCCGAACGAAGTTAGCACGGGTTAGTTAATTATAAATTCTTGCAAGTTTATACCTTACTAGATAATTTGGTTCTACCCATTCTTTTATCTCTCTTGCTTGCGCCAACGCTTGAACTTGACTACGGAGAAATTAGACTTTGACCTATTTATGGAGACTCAAGTTAGAGAAACTTTCATTACATCCGTTGTTTAGAAATCTTGCTTGATTCAGTTGGCACTATCACATTACTCGTTAACCTTATTTCTATAGAGATATTTGCTTTTGATGTGATTTTAAGGTTAACTACTCATCATGCCAAATTGATTGCTTTTGTAAGGTTGTTAGGTTTCATATTCCTAAGTAACTTTTGTTATTGAATTCAAGCAATCAAACCATTGTAATCAAACATTTTCATATCAAGCCATGAAGTCATTCGTTTATTACGGATGTCAAGTTTTCTTAGTCCATGTTATGGATTTGAATAAAGACACGCCGATTTGAATAATATTCTTGTTGTTATTGATTTTTTCCGACGTATTTTTCAAGAATTTCTTGGCTTACTCCCAAAGTTCGATATTAAATTTTGTATCGACTTTGAACCCAGACAAAACTCATTTCTAAAATCTCATATCGAATGGCTCCTATTGAACTTCGAGGAGTTAAAAATTCAACTATAGAATTTGGTACCGAGCCTTTATCTTGTGACTTCCTTTGTGGAATTCACTTAAGCTTTACTCTCTGTAGGGACGTCATATTCAAAGCGATAGTAAATCGATAGGTGTCATTGTGACGTGCTATCCAAGATTGGGATATGAGTCACGATTTGAGAGCAACCTAAGTCAAGAATCGAAATACGTAGCTTTTAAGCTTAGTTGGTTATTATCGAGATTCGTTGAAGGATATTCTCGAATCGCTATTCCATTAACGCAGCTGACTCGTAGAGATACAAAATTCGAATGGAGCAAGGATTGTGGGAAGAGCTTCGAAGAACTCAAGAGGAGACTCATTTCAACACATGTTCTGACCATGCCATCCTGGAAAAGCGAACGTGGTAGCTGACGTGTTGAGTAGAAGATCATATGCGGGAACGAGTGCGATGATGTCAAGTATACGCATAGAGCCAACTTTAATAGAAAAAGTTAAGGTTGCTCTTGCCACCCACCCGAGTTGACGATGCGTATGAAGAAGAAAGTACAAGAAGGAGTTATTTGAGGCGAGAATGGATGAAGAAGGAATACTTGAGTCCACTCTAGACTTTGTGTTCCTAACGACTACGATTTGAAGTACAAGATTATGATGGAGGCACACAATACACCATTTGCAATCCATCCTCGAAGTACTAAAATGTATCGTGATCTTGACATACATTTTGGTGGAATAATATGAAGAGAGAGATTGCAAAGTTTATCTCAATGTGTTTAACTTGTCAACGTGTAAAGGCGGAGCATCTAGTACCTAAGGGTCCGTTGCAACCACTTGAGATTTCTGAATGGAAGTGGGAACACATTACCATGGATTTCGTTACGGGTCTTCCTACGGTTTCTCAAGGCATCAATGCTATTTGGGTTATTGTTGATAGATTAACCAAGTCCGCTTTCATTTCTTGCCGATACGGAGACTTATTCACTTGAACGTCTTGCTAGTATGTACGTAAATGAGATTGTGAGGTTGCATGGCATGCTCGTATCCATAGTTTGGATCGTGACCCAAGATTCACTTCAAGATTTTGGGTTAGCTTGCAAAAAGCTATGGGCACGGATTTGCGATTTAGTTTAAGACATACCATCCCCAAACCAGACGGACAATCGAGAGAGGACTATTCAAACTCTTGAAGATATATTAAGACTCTGTGTCCTAGACTTCAAGGGTAGTTGGGATAAGTATTTACCATTGGTGGAATTCTCCCACAACAACAGCTTATCGTGCAAGTATAGGTGTGGCTCCATTCAAGCATTATATGGACGAAAATGTCGTTCTCCAATATGTTGGGATGAAGTGGGTGAAGCAACATTGTTGGGACCCGAAGTTAGTACGTATGACTCACCGAAAAGATCCAAATGATTCGATTAACGTATACAAACGGCACAAGATCGACAAAAGAGTTATGCGGATCTTCATCGAAAGGACGTGGAATTTAGTGTGGGGATCATGTATTATTGCGAGTTGCTCCATGGAAGGGAGTTACAAGATTTAGGAAGAGAGGAAAGCTCAATCCACGATTTATCGGTCCATTTCAAATTCTTGACCGAGTAGGAAATGTAGCCTCTAAGTATGTCTCGTGTTCATAATGTGTTTCACATATAAATGCATTTCAGTAAATATGTGAAAGACCCGAACCACGTTATAGAGTTGGAACCAGGACGAGATAATAGAACACTTAACGTATGAGGAGGTACTGTCAAGATTTTGGATAGAAGGAGCATGTCCTACGCCAAGAAAGGTCATACCACAAGTTAAAGTTTTGTGGAGGAATCATGCTATAGAGGAAATGACCAGGGAATTGAAACGAAAATGAAAGCGTAGGTATCCTCACCTTTTCAAACACTGTGTACGTACCTCAATTTCGAGGACGAAATTTTATAAGGAGGAGGTTCAGAAGACCTCAAATTTTTTAAAATAAAAGGAATTTCCTTTATCTATTATTTTGAAATAGTAAGGGTTGATTTGATTAATGTGGATAGTTAAGGGTTAAATACGCAAATATTTCAAAATAAGCAAGTGGTTATAAAATATTCATTGTTGTCGGGGAATATTCGTTTGGTCGTGGAATATTCGTACTGTCGGGGAATATTCGTACGACGGCGCAGCCATGTGTGGGCCCCATAACGGATAACTGTCGGATGAAGAAAACGACAAAGTTTGGGTGGTTATAAATAACGGCGTAGTTGTTACTCAATTAAGATCATTGGAATACCGTGGTGGTTAAAACACACTAATCGCGTTGTTGAACAAAGAAGACATGGTATTGCATCAATTATTGATCCTTACGTAAAAGGCACTACTCAATAATTGTTACAAGAATTACTATTTAGTATTTTATTTTATTGATTCAATAATTGTTGCGTTGGTATTTTATATTATTCTTTGCTTCAATAATTGTCATCGCACAAAGATTTCCATTATCGGATCAATAATTCATATTATTTGAATAATATTATTAGATAACATTATTGGCAATGTCTAGAAAGTTACCTCAAGGAGAGGTTTGGTCACCTAATTGCGCGCCAAGAAGAGAGAGATCCTTATTGAAAGCCCCCTCTTTCTCGGGAGCGAAACTGGTTCATTATAAATGTGATTCTCGTAATATTATTTGTGAATAATTAATTATTGATTCATATGATAAGGAAATATTTATTTTATATGAATATAAATGATGGATTTATTTATGTGGTTATTAATGAAGGAATTAATCTTTGAGATGTTTTGTTTGTATTTTTGTTTGATTGGAGGTATTAAAAGATCAAATCGGTGTTATTATGACTTTATTGTGTGAGTTATAATATTTAATCCACCCCGGTGGATCGTTGTAATTTTTGGATATGTTATACATATATAAGTTGAGTATATGTCCACAAATTTTGAACCGTTATAAATGAGCGTATAATTTATTATGAATTTTAAGAGGTGATGATTGTAAATTAGGTTATAAATGATTTTGTGGAAAATTCTAGAATTGGTGGGCCCTACTTTTGGTTGGTGAAAAATGTGCTGAATTTTATTTCAAATGTGGTGGGTGGCAATAGTAGAGGTAAAGCCATCGTGTAGCAGTCAAGTGCTTGCTGGCGTGCTAACATTTTCCTATAAATAGAGGGCTAAGTTAGAATTGAAAATCACACCGTAAACAAAGTTTTTCTCTTTTCTCTCTATATTATTGAGCGTATTTTGTGAGTATTTAGATACTTTGAGAGTTGCTGTTCAGTACAAGTTTCATTCAGCATCACTTTCGACCTTTCCTTCCGAAGTACTGATTCTTTGAGGTAAGGGATATTATTTTTTTCGTAATGATATTATTTCTTCAATATCATTATGCTGAAATGTTGATCTGAAGTTTTTATCAAATTTGGAACTTTTTCATGTCGGGGTTACTATTCATGAGTTACTATTCACGAGTTACTATTCATGAGTTACTATTCATGAGTTACTATTCATGAGTTACTATTCACGAGTACTATTCATGAAGCGTGAAGATGTTTTTGTGGAATTTCTATCTTTTGGTGTCGGAGTTACTATTCACGTATACTAAGACTATTCACGATACGACTAATTATTCACGATATCGGACTATTCATCGAAAAATAAAATTTCTTCTTTTCGTCCAAAATATCTATTCTGGATACTAGCTTTGATTGTATCCATGTTTTGATCATTCTTGAATTTTACTTCAGTATGATTATTTATGAAGTATTTGTGAACTCGGATTGTTTAAAGTACGAATCCATAATACTTGTTCTTTTGTTTCATTGGATTCGCTTTTCTTTTAAAATATTTTTCATCATCCTCGGTCTTAAATGATGATATTATTGAATATCTTTGGCCCTGTAGTAAAAAGATGAATGATTTCTCAAGAATATTTTTTGGCTCAGAGGTGCAAAGATGAGCAGTGTTTAAATGAACATACGACCGATCGATGAATATCTTTGGCCTTTAGTGCAAAAGATGAGCAGTGTTGAGATGAACAATACCGATTGATGAATATCTTTGGCTCAGAGTGCAAAGATGAATATTTGATTTGAGATGAATATTGATTGATGTTTGAGGATAAAATATTGATGATGGACTGTTAAATTCATAGATTATAGTAGATTTCATTCTCTCACGTAACTCTTCTATGAATTATTATTTCACCGCGAATATTGATCTCAAACTTGTTGTCTATTGTATTCTATCGCATTTTTTTTTCCTGTTGGAGACTAACGATAATTTGTTGTATATTATCTTAGTCATAATATTCTTTATTGGGCTAGTTGAGCTCACCCTTTTCCTTGTTGTTCCATTTTTCTTCTCGGGAGGCGAGAATGTAGCGGGTACTAGTGGGGTATGGAATGAAGGTTCTAGAGAGAGTTGTTTAGTAGTCCTCACCATTTTTGTAAAATAATGTATCAATAATTATGATGGGGATTTATTTGCGTGTGGATATTGTCTAGAAGACAATATTATATTTAAACTCACAAGATATATTGTCGTATTTCACACGACATTCAGATTATTGAAGTCAGAAGTAGTTTGCTTCTTGTACCATGTATTTGGCGACTCAAAATGGGTGTTGTGTATACCTATTTTGGGGGCGTCACAGTAAGACTACATGATCCAACAACAAACATGGCCAAACAGCATAACACCAACGAGATCAAAGCCTTCAAAGTGATTATCGGAATCGTTCTTCATTTTACAGGTTACCCAGAAATGAAGAAACGATCGATCGCCTCTACTGGGCTTCCACAACTTGTGATCCTTGTGTTCTTTTTGTGATTTAAAGGTTTCAGTATGTAGCCAGCATGGAAATGTATAGATCTATTACATAAAATCACTATAACAACAACACATCAAGCATATATGGTCCGGTCAAAGTATGTCAGAAGGATTGTTCTTTCGGTTTCTGGAAATTCTAGAAACTTAAAATCAAGGTCGAGTAAGCTACTTTGACCATTGATTACTTTTCGTTAACTTAGTCATATTCCATCCTTGAGTTTTGATGATGAATTGTTCATATACTAAATTGTTTCATGGCATTTCAGGTATATTGATGATAAAGAATATTGGTTGCATTTTTAAGTGGTTGAAGAAGTTTTTCTTTACTAAGAAAACCAAGTGTAAGGTTAATTGCATAATAATTGATTTTTCAATTAAAGGCTCTAGGACATATCATTGGCATTTAATTTTATATGTCTTAAATGAAAAATGTTTTAAAATCTAACGAAAAAGGCTTTTCTAATATAGATTAATATTTTATCAAGAATGTTACTTGATACATGTTTCGCATGCATGATAGTATTGGATATTTTTGGTTTATATCTTGAAATTAGTTGTGTATATATATGCATGCCTAGAAAGTCTAAAGGACAGTAGCTGTACATCCGTGTGATATGATGCATGAACGATTTTCAAGGAGTAGTAATTATATATCTTGGGACTCTAACACCTTGAAAATTGAAAAGATAAAGGAAGTTTGAAAGACTGTTGTACACACCAAAGATAAGAGAGATAAAGTCAAAGATTGTTTTGAGTAGGTTAAATTTTTAAAGAGTCTTTGATTTTTATCCAAAGAGTATAACTAAAAAGGTTGTTCATATTTACTGTTGTGAGCTTGTTCCATTATCTATAATGTATTATCAAGCCGATTTCTTTGGGGATAAATAGATTAGATGATAATCTCGAATTAACGATAACATTAATAATTGGGTTTGCTCTAGCCGATCTTTTTGGGATTAATTAGAACAGGTACTTATCTTTTTATGGAACTACAATGGGAATTTATTTAACGGTAATAAATTGGCTTGTATAAATTGTGGTTCTTGTATAACACAGAATACACAGAGAATATTTATTTTGCACTAGTCACTGATATTATCGAGTAACATATTGTTAATTGGTGCAACTTTTGTTCAGCTAAGCATTTATATTTCTGACATTTTTATAGCTGGTAATTGGTAAGATTTAAGTGTTTATCTTCCTGTGCTAATTGATCATTTCATATAGTTGAGCCTTTAATTGTTAAATTGATTATTCTTGCATTGATCATAGACCTCTATATTTGTATTCAATTTTCTGTTTGGACTAAGTGTAGTCTAAAGGTGTTAATCCTAGTGGATTAGAGAAAAGGTTTACTAACAGGTTCAAGGAAACAAAGGTGCTTGAAGAGTGCATAGGTGCACAAGGAGCAAGAGTGCTCAAGAGAAATTAATTTTTATTAATTCTTGTAAGAATCTGTTTTGTAATCAGTGTTTATTTATAAAGAAATAAATAAAGTGAGTCTCCAATACTAGTTGGTATTAGACGTGGACTAGACTATTATTATAGAGGGTAATAGCTGAACCGCGTAAAAATCTTGGTGTTAATTTTATTGCTTTACCTTAATTACTCTCATAAGTTATTTAATTATCTTAATAATTAAAATTTGAATACTTGCATTATCTTAAGATAATTCTTTAACACTAAGTAGTTTATTCAGCAAAATATTTTATTAAAAGAATAATCAGTAAATTCGGTAAGCCATAATAGTTCAGCAAGCTAAATTCATCAATCTAGTAGCCTGAAACTAATAGTTTGTTTTAAAGTTTGAAAAATTGGTCATAGATTGCTCCTACACTTATTCAACCCCCCTTCTAAGTGTGCCCAGTTAAATTTAATTTGGTATCAGAGCTTGGCTCTACTTATCTTGGTCTTAAAGGTGACTTATAGGGAAAGATTCTGACATGGCATAATTCGGGAACAACAATCAAGAAGGACAATCAACCAATAGACCTCCTTTGCTGTTTGGGATAGAAAATTACAACTTCTGGAAATTCCGAATGAGGATCTATCTCAAAAGAGATCCTTGGGAATGGTGGGCTGTGGAGAACGGACCAGTTATTCCACGAAGAGATGATGGGATACTAAAGACTGCTAGAAATGGATTCAACCGAAACCTACATGGTTTTATATGATTCAAGGGCAATGAACACACTTCTCAGTGGTATGGTACAGTCCGAGATTGACAAAGTTTCCTCATGCAACACAGCTAAGGAAATTTGGGATACTCTAGTGGTAAGTCATGAAGGAACATCCAAAGTACGAGAAGTTAAACTAAGCATGCTTATGCACGATTATGAAATGTTCAAGCTCGAAAAAGATGAAACCATTAAGCTAGCTCAAGCAAGATTTCAAGTCCTTATTAACTCCTTGAAATTGTTGGACAAGACTATTCCTCAAAGTGAGATTAACCGTAAGTTTCTTCGGGCTATGCCCAAAAGGTTTGCTTCTAAAATAACTATTCTTCAAGATTCTGCTACTATTTCTTCCATGGATACTTTAACTTTGTTTGGTGAATGAGAAGAATATGAACATCATTTAAAGAGATATGATGATGAGAAAGAAACTCCTCGAAGAAAGGTCTTAGCTCTTACTGCAGATAATGAGGAAGAGCTTGATGATGACTTAGATGAAGAAATAGCTATGATGTCAAGAAGACTCAAGTGACTATTACAAATGAAGAACAAGAGAAGAAACAATTTCAATTCAAATAAGTCTAAAGGAAAGCAAACTGAAGAGACGTGCTTCGAATGTGTGGACGTCCAGGTCACTTCAAGAAAGATTGTTTTCAATTGAAGAATAAGAGGAAGACAAACTACAAAGACAACAAGAAGAACAAAGCCCTTGTTACTTGGAGTAATGAGGAATCGGAAGTGGAGATCGATGCTAAAGATGAGATTGCTCAAGTATGCTTCATAGGTATTGAAGGTGAATCTAATCAGGTACCTCTTCATGAACTAAATTCACTAGAACAAGAAAATAAGAAATTAAAAGAAAAGAATGCATGCTTGAAAGGTTTAGTTAATACATTAATGAGTGAAGTAAATTCACTAATGAATGAAAAGAAGGAATTTGAAAAAGAATCATCATGTAAAGATGAAAAGATTTTGATTGCTAAAATTTATTACCTAGATAATTATAACAAAATACTTTTCAACAAGGTAAATTATTTAAATAGTGAGGTTCAAAAATTAACAAATGAACTAAAAATGATAGATATATGTATTGATGCATTTAGTGATAAATCACATGATAAAATTCTTCCTGACAATGAACTTCAAAAAGAAATTAATTCACTAAAATTATCTATTGCTAAATTTGTTCAAGGTGAAGAAAATTTGAATGTCATATTGGGTAAATAAAGACTTAGCTTTGAAAAACATGGAATTGGATATAATCCTATGTATAAAAAGGGAGATGTGAAAAATACTAAAATCAAAATCTCGTTTTAAATTAAATTATTGTTCTCCTTTCACAACATGTAAAAATTGTGGTATAAAAGGTCACTTGGATATAAACTATTTTAAGAAAAATAAGATTAAAAAGGTATGGGTTAAAAAGGATGATTTGCGTACAACTAACACCAAAGGTCCAAAAAAGATATGGGTACCAAAAGGATGATTTAGTTTTCCTTGACAGGTGTGTCTCAAGGCAAGGGGTCCATGTGACACCCCAAAATCTGGACCCTTCAATCCCACAGATTTGGTGTTCACTGTCCAATTAAATCATAACTAACTACTCATAACAAAGGATATAACTAAACTCACAAGTTTAAACAATCAATCTCCCATTAAAGGGTTACATGATCTAAAATAAATCTCAGGTCATCTAACCTTTATTACAATCATCAGCGGAAAATTAAAACATGAACATAACTAAATCTATTACATAAGCTTCATAAATAAAAGATAAATTAAACGTTGTAGTCTAATCAAGAACTTTATCCTTGCCCTTGCTTGTAGAAAGCTCTTCAAACTTCTTAACTTCATCTACATTATTTTGTGCAAGAGTGAGCAAACAATCGCCCACAAGAAGGATAATATACAATAACATTTTATGAATAACAATTAACTGAGCTTTCAACGGTAAAGTATTCTTACCGGAACAAGAAACTTTAATTCAACAGCTATGAGTTCAAAAGAATAATGAACGTTTAAGTTAACAATAGATAACAACATCAAAGAATACACTGAGGTTCACAAGAGCACGAACTCTATTTTAGGTTTTCAATTATTTGTACTTTAACCTTTAACAGTCTAAAAGACGATACTCGTCATCTATGTCCTAGGTACGCAGGTGTTTCTATTGTAATCTTTTACTATCTAAACGCCTATACGGACCATCATTCCGTACTCCAGGTGACCAGCCCTTTGTACTATGTATTTCACAAACATTTTAATGCTATTGCGTAGCTCTAAAATAATCCCCTGATATAGGGTTGTTCATCTCAGCTTAGATTATCAGGTTCCAAACCAAAGGAAGTTTAGTTGGGAATTAACTTCAAAGGAAGTCTAGATTTTTAGAATGCTCGTCAACCAAGTACTGGTTGAATCAGATAGGAACCAATAACTATTCAAGGGTTTTATTACAATATCTTCATGGACAAAGTATATCGATCAATCAATAAGAGCTAGAGTATTAACAATTTCTAAGTTGAACAAATGTTATCATCGACAACACGCTTTCAAAATTGTGTGAGTACATAAGCAAACCAAAGGAAGCTTGGTTTGGGTTGACTTCAAGGGTAATTTAGAGTTTAGAACATCCATCAACTAAGTATTAGTTGAATTGGTAAAGAATCGCTAGGCAACTTAGAGTTTGGTATAGTAATGTAAGATAGTACAATGACATTGGAGAACGAAGATCAAACAACAGTTACTAGTAGCTGAATAAACACATTTCTTATAACAAAATTACAGACTTTGAATAACCAAAGTAGTCTCGTTCGGAATAAAGAAATAAAGATTAATTAACTTGCTTAACAGTAGATGAGAGTTTAAGAACTTGCATAACAATAAATTGCTCAACAAGATATTAGAAATAGAGAACTTGCAAAAGTATATTATAATAGTGAAAAGTAACCTTGCTGAATAATAAAGTAGCAAAGGTTAGGGAACTTGCCTCTTGCGTAAGCTATAATATTAAAATTCACGTTCACCTACACATTTTAGTGCAATCACACTATCTATTAGATATGCTAATATACAATAACATGCACATTTCTAACTAAACTTATCATTTTAGCACAAGTCTTATGCTACATATATATATTAGAATTCCCAAGTGTTTACATCACAACACTTATCTAACATTCATTGTGTATTCTAAGTTATCAAATAACTCGTTTGTAACTTACTAATCAATTTTACAACTTTGAATTTACAATCCACATAGCACGACTCTGTTTAACCTTGTTGTTACATGGTTCTCACATTATCCTAACATTAAGCTAAGTTACATTGAACGTCCAAAGTCTCAGAAATTAGCGAGACTTCACTTTGTCTGAGATCGGTAATCGGCGGTGCGCCGCCGCCAGATTTTACTATCGGGTTCGGTTTGCAAGCGCTTGACGGAAGTCACATACCACGTAATCTATGGGCTACTGTACCGCTTACGCATTATATTTTAGTTTTGCAGAACATGGTTACGACACTTTTCATAAGCCAACTAACACGAATTTCACCCACCAAACAGTGATAATAACACGTACAAATGGTATAGAACTATCACAAGCATGTTTCCTCACATATATATCAATATTTTATAATTTAACAACAACTTAAGCTAGTTTAATTTCTCAAATTCTATATTTTCATATGAAAACTCCATTTTTGACATCCTTTACAAAAATTCATCACTGTAATCTCTATACTTGATTAAATCACTTCATTCAAATTACGTTATCTTCGTTTCATAATTAACTAACATAATCAAGCCTCAATTCACATATTAACATACAAATTGACCACTAAAATTGGTACTTTTCACAAGCTATATAAAATTACAAACACTGTAAATAGTTTTCTTCCTTTTTTAACCGTCATTAGCATACAAATCCTTGTTTAATTACTAGTTCTAATCACCACGAACACATACAATCGCATGTAATAAGTTCTATAATAACAATTCCGATAATTGAATTCACAGAATTTAAGAATTATGTCGTAGAACTCACATATATACATATATATAAACATATAACATTAAGGTTACGAATAATACCTTCAATTAGCTTGGTAATCACTGAAATTGTTGTGAATCACAGACTTTCTCTCAATTCTCTCCCTCATTTCTCTTAGTTTCTCTGAATTTTCTTCCTTCTTCTCTTCTTAGGCTTAAGCCAATTTTCTTTAACGTAAAACACACTAAACCTAACACACAAAATCAAATGTCTATAACCGACATTGTAATAAAAACAATAATACGTTATTAGTTATAAATATATATTATATTATTTTAATTTATTTTATTTATAATTCAAATTTTAAAAATTCAAAAGTCATAAGGCTTTATTTGGCAAAAAGTCTTTAAAATAAAGACTTAATATATTTAAGCCTTGTTTCGTCAAAACTAAATTAAACTATTATAATTTTATTTTAATAAACCATTTAATTTATAATTTATTACCACATATGACTTATTTGGATTTCTATATCCAACATTAATCAAATAAAATAATTATACATACTATATTTTAAATAAACACTCCACTTAAATAAATATTACAAAATTATAATTTTATTTAATAATTTAATATACCACCTTAAATTATTAAATTAAAACAACAATATAACATCTCATGTTATATTACAATTATCTAAATTATAAATTTAATTCATAAATATTTAATAACAATAATCACATCAACATCAGTTAAAATATTTATTTAATTTAATAAATATACCATATTACCATCAATTAAAAATATTTATTCAACAATAAACACCTCAAATAAATATTTAGATAATTAAATAAATATTTAAAATTTAAATTTGAAATTCCGGATTGTTACATCCTTTGCTCCTTACAAGGATTCTGTCCCCAGAATCACAACTCAAACAATCAAATCGTCACATTTCTCAAACAATCAAATCGTCACATTCTTCCCTCCTTACAAAGATTTTGTCCCCAAAATCGAAGACATAGACTAAACAAATAACTCAGGGTAATTCTTCATCATATCAGATTCGAGTTCCCACGTAGTCTCTTCGACATTATGGTTCCTCCATATCACCTTCACAGAAGGTATCACTCTACGCCTGAGCACTTGTTCCTTTCTGTCGACTATCTGGATAAAAATTCCCTAGTGAGACAACCATAATAGTTCGTACTTGAACACATGATTGCAGTCGAGCTTGTTCGATTATACCATCGAAACATGAAAATATTGCAAATGCGCTCTAACTGTAGAGGTAAAGCTACCTCAAAACCATCTTTTCAACTTCATCAATGCTTCCTATACTATAACTGATTTATACCCAATATAGTTCATCAAACTTACCACACTTTGGAAATTCAGTAACTTGCCATAATCATATAAGTTTAGGAACTTATCCTAGTCAGACCATAGGCGTCCATTCACTGAGGGTTTCAAAACATACCATATGATTATGAGTCACGAATTTACCATATGCTTTAGTTTTAAGAACCGAACCTAACCTTGATAACCTCTAACTATCAAATATATACATGAGAAAAGAATCACCTTTCCACCACACATACATTGATAGCGCGATACCGATATTCCAATGATTATCAATGTGATAAACCAAGTATATGCACAAAACCTCTACCCATACAAAAGTTTATACGACTTAGTTACCATATGAGTCCTCAATTGAAATCCCACCTACATTATCTTACTCTTAAATTATTTTTAACTTGCCCATAACTTGCTCAAAGCAGATTCCTCGTATGACATTAACGAAAACTTCTTGTGCGCTTAGCATGCCTTCCGATGTCTGAATTTCCTTTTATTTTGGCAATTGATTTGCAGATGATATGATATACTTACTTTTAAATTGTGTTCCACGCGTTCATGCAAACCTTTCTGAACATTCAATGTAAATCATGAATCTCAGTTCGACACAATTGACGCTAAAACACCGTGCCTTGAAACAATTTCGTTAACATATAACTTCACACACTGTTCGATAGGTAATATGCGAAGTTCGACATACCATAGAATTTATCACCATATCTTACCACCAATAGTATTATCGAAGGAAATATATAACCGTGCTTCCTGTTCAATTTTCGATACTGAAGAAACCTAGTTTACTCCTTCAACATTCAGTCCTCCTTTAATATCAATTTTGAATTGACACCTTCATCTTGGAGTTACTCTTTCTTTACTCTATCCAACAAAGCTGTACGATTTTCCATCTGAATAGCTTCTCCTCTGACTTTTCATATATCTTACCTCCTACCACAAATTCGTCATTTCTATTATGAACCCATCTTGTACAGTTAACAAAAAAAACTACTACCTTTTTCTTAAGACGTCGGCAACCACATTCGTTTAGGATTTTGCAGTCATAATCCTTGAGCAACTTCAACTATCACTTTAAACACACGCTTAAATATCACTGTGAGAGGATATACTTTAGAAACTTATAGTCTTTTATGTCTCACACCATTTCCCAAAATAATACCTCTAAATCCTTATGGTAACCACTACTACCGCTAACTCTAAATCTTGATTCGAATACCCTTTCTTATAAAATTTTAATTAACGCGATGCGTATAAAATGACCTTATCATTCTGCCTAAACACACAACCTAGTATTATATATGATGCGTCGCTATACAACATAAAATTTCCTGCCCATATAAATTCCACCGATTTCCTGCCCATATAACTCTACCATACAGATGTCTTTCAACTAAAAGAATAAAATACTACCTTTGCCTTCCTCAGAGTCTTAAGGTTTATGCACTTTCTTTGACAATGACTTATCACCACATGGTTTAACAACTTCAGAGTTTCATAAATCAAATCGGAAATAAATCCATTGACATCACGTGGCCTTTAATACCAATACGGCAATTCTACACATCAACTAAAAAGGAATCACTATTCACACTTTCTATATTTAAGGAATAGTCTAATTCTTCCCAAAATGAATCTAGTTTCTAAACGAATTCCTCAGGCATAAACTAACAAGTGACATTTAAATTAAATAACATGCAGTCGTATAGATAACTGATCGGAACCATACCTTGCATTGCGTCTTGGATCGTCATGTTGGCTGATTGTTCGGTTGGTCGACTCGGCGAAGTTGATTTAACAATAATAAGTTTTTCCACTGCCCCATTTGCTTCCACATGCTTTTCCTACCGCTTTCTTTGGGCACCCTCGAGCCAAGTGCTCCTTCGATCCACACGTGAAGCAGGCTCCCTTCCTCGGTCTTAAACACTTTGGTGTAATGTGGCCCTTCAAACCATAATTAAAGCATAACCTTTTTCCCTTCAAACAAACACCTACATGTTTCTTTCCGTAGTTGCTACACGCCTCCACCTTCTTCTTTTCCTTCCCTTGCTGATTTTCAGTGTTAATATTATTTTCCCACTTTCTTTTCCAGGCGTTACCGGTATGATTATCACCCGCCTTATCATCTTCACTCTTCTTTCCCTTCTGCACTTGTTTATATGTCAGCGTATTTCCTTCCCCGTCCATATCCATCGATCTCTCCAATCCTATTGTAAACGAGTTTGGTTGGAACATCGAGACTTGATTATATAGCCAAAAATTCAGTTGATTTGTCAATGCTCCCATCAGCAAATTCACCAATTGTGGCACTGGATTTGCGTTAGCTTCCCTATTGTATGCATATTCCTCGGAGCTCTACTGACGTTGTTGTCTTCTTCTAGGCGGCATCTTACTGTTTAAAACTCGAACTATTAGATCATCATTTATCCATAAATTAAAATTTTCAAGTTTATCTCAACCACTTTTAAACAATACAAAATATATCTTACTAAACAATGATGCCTTATTCATTTATTACATCACCACATAACAAAATAGCCTCACTGCTATTTATACTTGTAATAATAAAATTTTAGGATTACTTCATCATATCCCACTAATTAATTCGAAAGTCAGGATTTAAATTTTATTAATTTTTATTGTGATTTATATATAATCTTATTATTTTTCTTGCAATTTACAAGAACATTCCACGTTATACAACTGCATTGCGCTCTTGCTCCAGGATACAAATCATCAGGAGAGTGGAAGATTAAAATCTAAGTTCCATCATTCTCTTGGCCTTCTTCAAGTTGTCTTCAACAAGATCATTGCGTTTAGAAGCGTTCACCCATGCGTCTTCAGCTCTCGCCCGCTTTGCTGACTTCTTTCCCCAATTACTCTTGCGCAATCTCATTCCTAGCTAATAACTATCCTCTTTAATATTTTGAGTGAGCTAATATCCGCTCTACATCTGCAAGTCGTGCGGTAAAGTCTTGAGTCGCGACATCTTTTTATGCTAGCTCCATGGCTTTCCTAACTCCTCTAACTCATACTTCATCTTTACCTTCTAAAATTTATCTTCACGATCAAACTCAAGCTCATACCCAAGTTCTACAATAGAAAACAACGGGTATGGCTTTCCCAATACCAACCATACTCATACTATACGAACTTCTCAGGCGCCTAATCCTTATCATCCTTTGTCAGTCATTCTGACAACAAAGTTTTAACAACCCCACAACTGGGTGTGTATAATACTCGCTACTCCTTAGTACTCACGAACACATAACTCATTAACACATAAACACATAAAGTCTTTTATCATTTTATCTTCAATGAATTTCCCTCAATTCATTCCTTAGATCTCGATAAGAGTTTATCACCTTTATATTTTTGATCTCCTAGAAGGTTATAGCCTAAGGTTTCCCCACCTAAGGTTCATAACCTAAAGCTTTGATACCAACTTCTGACACCCCCAAATCCGGACCCTTCAATCCCACAGATTTGGTGTTCACTATCCAATTAAATCATAACTAACTACCCATAACAAAGGATATAACTAAACTCACAAGTTCAAACAATCAATCTCCCATTAAAGGGTTACATAATCTAAAATAAATCCCAGGTCATCTAACCTTTATTACAATCATAAGCAGAAAATTAAAACATGGACATAACTAAATCTATTACATAAGCTTCATAAATAAAAGATAAATTAAACGTTGTAGTCTAATCAAGAACTTTATCCTTGCCCTTGCTTGTAGAAAGCTCTTCAAACTTCTTAACTTCATTTGCAGTGTTTTGTCTAAGAGTGAACAAACAATTGCCCACAAGAAGGATAATATACAATAACATTTTATGAATAACAATTAACTGAGCTTTCAATGGTAAAGTATTCTTATCAGAACAAGAAACTTTAATTCAACAGCTATGAGTTCAAAGGAATAATGAACGTTTAAGTTAACAATAGATAACAACATCAAAGAATACACTGAGGGTTACAAGACCACGAACTCTATTCTAGGTTTTTAAGTATTTTTACTTTAACCTTAATATTCTAAAAGACTATATTCATCATCTATGTACTAGGTTCACATGTGTTTCTACTGTAACCTTTAACAGTCTAAACGACTATACGGACCATCATTACGTACTCTAGGTGATCAGCCATTTTTACTATGCATTGCGTAAACATTTTAACGTTATTGCGTAGCTCTAAAATAATCCCCTGATATAGGGTTGTTCATCTCAGCTTAGATTATTAGGTTTCGAACTAAAGGAAGTTTAGTTGGGAATTAACTTCAAAGGAAGTTTAGATTTTTAGAACGCTCATCAACCAAGTACTGGTTGAATCAGATAGGAACCAATAACTATTCAAGGGTTTTATTAAAATATCTTCATGGACAAGGTATATCGATGAATCAATAAGAGCTAGAGTATTAACAATTTCTAAGTTGAACAAATGTTATCATCGATAACACGCTTTCGAAATTCTGTGAGTACATAAGCAAACCAAAGGAAGTTTGGTTTGGGCTAACTTCAAGGGTAATTTAGAGTTTAGAACATCCATCAACTAAGGATTAGTTGAATTGGTACAGAATCGCTAGGCAACTTAGAGTTTGGTATAGTAATGTAAGATAGTACAATGACATTGGAGAACGAAGATCAAACAATAGTTACTAGTAGCTGAATAAACACATTTCTTATAACAAAATTACAGACTTTGAATAACCAAAGTAGTCTCGTTTGGAATAAAGAAATAAAGATTAATTAACATGCTCAACAGTTGATGAGAGTTAAAGAACTTGCATAACAATAAATTGCTCAACAAGATATTAGAAATAGAGAACTTGCAAAAGTATATCATAATAGTAAAAAGTAACCTTGCTGAATAATAAAGTAGCAAAGGTTAGAGAACTTTGTTGATAGATTTCGTAATCAATGAATACGTGCAAGTATACACGGTCAATAAGTAATAAAGTGAAAGTAGAGTATCGTTCCCACGAGGAATTATTTAATAAAAATCACCGAGTACTAATTCTTAACCAAACTAATTTTATTTAAACAATCTCAAATCGTGATTTTTCTAATTAAGAAAACTAAATTAACTAATTAAATTGAAATGCTTTATAAATGAATTCAAATAAATAAAAGTTAAGACTCCAATATCCCCAATTATGAACTATAAACCAATTATCCAAATATCCTAATTATTATGCCTACTGAATTGTTAACAAGAATTCTCAAATGCCAAAAGTCCTTCTCCAAGTGATCAAATGACTTCTATTTAATCCAGATTAATCTTACTATATTCCTTATGTGTTACATGCGGTGAACAGATATTTCCATTCAATTCACAAACCTAATTATTCGTCATGCAAATAACTAAGTCACATGTTATCATGCCCAGTTCTAACCATAGAATTCCTCTTTCAATTCCTTCTTGAGTAACAAGGTAATTACTGATCAGATAACTAATCAATAAGCTCAAGACAAGATAAACAATTCACTTTGACATAAATAATTGGAATAAATCGAATAACTAATTTATAGACATAAAAGGTTCAATTGAAATCTTAGTAAAAGAGTTAGTTCATAATTAATGAATTAAAACCAAGAATCCACAACTGAATAGACATTAAAAGATAAAAGTATGATAAGAGAAGAGAATAGAATCATTGTCAAGAAATCGATGCTCCTCTCTTGCTCTTGCTCTTCGATCTTCGTTGTTCTTCAATTTGCTTCAATCTCCAATAGCTAATTAAGAACTAGGGTTTATATTCTAATCTAATGGAGTGTTTTTTCTAGTCTAATCTATGTAATCCCCCCTTATTTTATGCCTTACATCAAGTATTTATAGGTTACAAGTCCAATTTTTAGCTTAGGAACAAACCCAATCCAATTTGGAGTCAAAAAGGTGTCAAAATTCGCCTCAAAACACGTCCAAGCCTTACCAGGCTCTTCCCCCAGCGCTAGGCACGGCGTTGGAACCCTACCCCCTAGTGCCCCTATAAGACCCCAATTTTTTTTTAATAAAGATGATTTTTCTATAAATATCATTTTTGAATATTATGGAATGAATTTGATATAATGTTATAGTTGTGGGTAATATTTATAAATTTAGCTAAGTATGCAAGTTGTTATAAAATATTCGATTGGTCGAGGAATATTCTTTTTGTTGGGAATATCCGTACGACGGCTCAATCATTGGTGGACCCCACGACGGAAGTATTGTCGTTTTTAGAAAATGACAGAATTATCTTTTTATAAAATAACGACGGAAGTTTTACCGTTAATACTGTTGAACTACCCGATAGTAAAAGTACAGTAATACGCGTGGTTGCATAGTAGCACACGGTATTGATTATTGATGCTTACGTAAGAAGTCATTCAGTTATACTCAATTATTGCTACAGTAACTGTTGCATCATATCTCTTATATTATTGATTCGATTATTGTCACAGTATCATCTGCATTATATGTTATATTATTAAATCAATAATTGAGACGACAAAGTTATTCATATTATTAAATTACAATATTTACAATGTCTAGATGTTCTGTCAAGGAGAGGTTTGGTCACCTAATTGCGCACCAATAGGGAGAAATCCTTATTGGAAAGCCCCCTCTTTCTTGGGAACAACCTGGTTGCTAAATATTGTGAGTTATAATATTAATGATGAATAAGTTCGTGTTGATTAAAGATAAGTTACTATTTATGAGTTACTATTCACGAGTTACTATTCATGAGTTACTATTCACGAGTTACTATTCATGAGTTACTATTCACGAGTTACTATTCATGAGTTACTATTCACGAGTTATTATTCACTCGATTGCTATTCACTCTAGTATTGTGCATTCGGGTATTTGGGTACAATATTATTCCATGAGGAAATGTGCTAATTTTTCAGACAGTTGGTTGAAGTTATATTAGTGAATCATTATGGACCGCTGGTGGAAAGTTATAATAGTGAATCAATATGGATCGCTGGTTTAAAGTTTTAATAGTAAATCAGTATGGACCGTTGCTTTAAGTTTTAATAGTAAATCGATCTGGACTGTTCGTTTAAAAGTAAATCGATTTGGACCGTTCATGAATTAGTTACTATTCAATCCATTCTTCTATAAATAGAAGCTCATTCCTTCATTATTTCTTACGAATTCACTGAAACTCTAGAGAGAGAAATTATAGAGAGAAAGAAGAAGAGTATTCGCTACTTCACTACTTCACTATCCGATATCCAAGTGTCTTTACGGTAAGGGGTGTTATTCTTTCTTATTCATGAAGAGAACTTCGTTATTCCATTCTTTATTATTCTCATTGGAATAACTCAGATATATGCGATACCCTATACTTGGTGAAATCCTTCATTATTCCATTCTTTATTATTCATTGGAAGAACTCGATATACGCAGATACCCTATACTTGGTGAAATCCTCCGTTATTCCATTCTATATTATTATGTTGAATAACATGTTTATATCAATACCGCATACGTGGTGAAATTCTTCTATTATTCCGTTCTTTATTATTCGCCGGAATATCTTGTTGGTCTTAATTTCTCCGACTGGTTCCATTATTTATTATTCGCATTTATTATTCTCGCCGGAATATCACGCCCATGCGTTTTCGCATGGGACACGGTTCCATTATTTATTATTCGCATTTATTATTTCATTGGAATATCTCACATGCATGCGCTTTACTGCGGGACCGGTTCCATATTTATTATTCTGTTGGAATAACCTGCCTGTGCTATCTATCACATGCCTGGTGATTTCTTATGTTATTCCATTATTTATTATACTCAGTTGGTTAAAGTTTTAACTTCTATACTCCATGAAATTAGTGGAATATCCTTGATATTTGCGCTTCATCCAGTATCTTTTCATGGAAATATTCTTCTGAGCATTCTTGAATTTTACTCTACAAAGAAGTATCATGTTGACAATTTGGACGTTATTAGTTCTTGGATAAATTAATTCGTGAACTTGTTTTATTGAATTCTTATATCATTGTCATTATCCTCATGTTTATATTTTTTTTGAAAGTCATCTGTGGCCTATAGTGCATAGATGGACTTGGTATGATTATGACGAGGGATCATTTGGTATAATCATGACCGTAATGTTACAAATGATGTGATAAAAGTCCTCATTGGCCCGTAGTGCATTGATGGACAGTTGTTGGCATGATCATGACCATTGATGAATACACGAATATCCTTGGCCCGTAGTGCATGGATAATTTGTGGTCGTGACCCTAATGAATATCCCCTGCCGTAGTGCAGGGATGATGTGGATTATTTATTAAGCTAAGTCTCAGCGATAAAAGTGATGAAAAAAAAATGTTTTAAATCATAAAATATAGTAGATTTTATTCTCTACTTGACTCTTTTAATGGATTGCTTATTCCGCTGCAGTTAAACTTGATGTCTATTGTATTTTATCAGTTTAACATTGTTGAAGGCTAATGATAATTTATCCTGCATTATCTTAGTCATAATATTTCTTACAGGGCTAGTTGAGCTCACCCTTTCCTTCACTGTTCTCTTCAGGAAATGAGAATATAGCTGGGACGAGTCGGGGAACAGATTGACAGTCCAGATGATAGCATTAGTAGTCCTCACTATTCTGTTAAATAGTGCGATAATAAATGTAATGAGGACTGAATTTGAGTTTGTATACTGTCTATGAGGACTCCATTGAGAGTGGATATTGTCTAGAAGGCAATATTTTTGTTTAAACTCTCAGTTTATGTTTTGTCGTATTTTACACTTCAGTTGTATAATTATGTTGTATTTGATTTATGTACCATGTATTTGGCGACTCAAGATGGGTGATGTATACCTATTTTGGGGGCGTCACAGCCTCGGCGCTGCAAATAGGCATGAAATGGGCGCCCCGACGCTGGCCACTTTTCTGACATTTTCTACTCCGACGTCATTTGGGAAAATAGCCATAACTTCTTCGTCCAACTCCGATTTTGATGATTCAAGATTTTCCGGAAAGAGGAGAAGTAGATCTACAACTTTCATTCTTTGAATTTTTCAAAATAAGGTCCGGAGCAATACTCAAATTGGCTCTGAAGTGACTGTTGTGTAAATGGCAAGCCAAAAACGCGAACCTGTCATCAATCAATCCAAACCTGTCATCACCCATGTTGTACGTGTGTGCTTGTTAACCATTCTAACCAACAACAGTTCAAGATAATCACATAACAAACTTCTTAGAAGGAAAATTTCAGTTCCAATTCAATTACTTTTGTGAACATGATAACTCCAGTTAAAACTAAGCAATTACCAAGTCTAAGGGTAAATACAGGATTTATTTATACTTTTATTCAACCACGAGGGCATTTTTGCTCTTTCTCGAGTTTTATTCATTTTTTTTTCTCATGGTTGTGCAATGTCTTATTCCCTTAGGCTTTTCAGTGTTACCTTAACGAACTTTCGACCAACGACTCCTAAGCCATTAAGACCTTAGGGCGCTAGGTGTAAAGACAATCCCCTCGGGCTTACTTACTCAAGTAACAAAGGCCACAAAACTAGACAAGTATGCCACGGTGTTTATTCTCTCTCTTTTTTCTTTTTTTTTTCATCATTTCTTTCTTCATCTTTTTTTTTTCATTTTCATTTTGTATATATATACCCCATAGATTCCCCCAAACTCAAGCTTTTACGTCATTCTAACCTTTACCGCCAGTTCACTAATTTCCTTAAATTTTAACTAAGATTTTCCCTCAGAAACAAATTCTGCACCCCTTGAACCAAGTGGATTAAAACAGTTAAACTTTAAGTGCTAACCAGTTACATAAGTTTCAGACAGGCTCAGATTATCATCAAGATCAAAATTAGAACTCATCATCAATTATCAACATTGTTCAAGTTAACATGCAAAACCATTCTTATCATAGGCCGAGCTAAGACCACACCAACCGATCACACAGATTCATGCAAAAAAAAAAATTGCAATTATACTACATGAACACATACTACTGCAACACATATATGAATATGCAACTAACTACCATGTATTATATGCAACCTAAAAAAACACAATGCTAACACATAAAAAATGAACTACTATGCAGTTAACTAACTATATGCAATACGACACTAAAATGCCCCCAAACTTAAACTAGACATTGTCCTCAATGGCTGAAATATATATAAAAAAAATAAAGAAGAGGACTTCCCTGAAAATATAGCAATCTTCCTCCTTGTCCACTTAGTTTGAAGAATAGGCTAAGCACCTAGAACAAATTGGGCACCACTCTTGAATTTGACTTGGATAACCTGTAAACCATGATAGAAACAATTTTATTAACTTCTAAATAAATGCAAATTCAAAACTACTAATATAAAACCTAATAAAAACTAAATATAAAAATTAAACTTGGGTTGCCTCCCAATAAGCGCTTGTCTTATAGTCTCAGCCTGACTTCTTCAATTCTCTATCCAATTCCCCTACGAAAATTGAGGAACCCTCCATCCATCAGAAGTAATGTCTCTTTTGGGAGGCTCCCATTAGCAATGACCCTTGAATGAAAGTCACCTAGCATGCTCTTTATATATATGTTCCCCATTAAGAACGTCCAAAAACTAGGTGTTTCCTCCATTATGTCGATGATCAGATTAGGGCATTGAAGCTTAATAAACATAATGGAATCTTCCTCTATCTTCTCCTTTTCATTCCACCATGACTCCATAACTGTACTAGCTCTTATGTCACAAAGAGTTTTGCCGACGACAAGACTACCAATTGGGCATGGTTTTGCAAAACTGCCCGGATTATTGAACTTTGGTGGAGGAGGCACATGGGATACTAATGAAATCGGTTCATCTTCGTTGAATCTCACAGTTAAATCTTCATCAATCTCCTTTTCTTGGTTCCCAATTATTTCCTCTCTTTCAACATCTTGTGGCTCATCTAGTTGCAGATTTTGTTCGGGCTCTCCATCAGTCTCGGAATCCATGTCATAGAGCCAAGTGTATTGAGGACAAATGTTTGAGGCATTGGTTAGTTGTTCCATTTGGTTCGTAAAATTTTGACTCAATATCTCTTGATTAATCCTCCTCTCCTCACATGAAGTTATGTACTTGGACAAAACTTCCTCCAAATTTGAATGTTCTTCTTGTTGTAGTAGAGGTGGACACGAGAAATCCAGTAGGTACGTTGGACTTGGAGCATAAAATTGATCTTGATGAGTATGGTTCCATGAAACACCTTGGCTTTTCACATTCATATCTACTTGACTCAATAACTTATCTTGTTCACCGATCCTTTTGTCAGTAGTTAAAATGAATTTTTCCAAAGCTTCTTCCAAACTTGTTTTCCTCTCTGGCTGTTGTTGAGTCTAATTTTGAAATCTGAATGTGTTTTGCTGTCTAGGTGATTGAGCTTGATATATGGGTGATACCCCTATTCCTGATGATAGTTGTTGGGATAGACATAATTATTGGGGTAATCACCACCATACTGTACCGGCTTGAAACTGATGGTGCATTGATGACTCATATGATTTCCAGCACAATAATCACAAGTAACCACCACACTTTGACGACGTTGTGCTTCAAAAGTGTCGACCCTCTTTGAAAGTGTCTCAATTTGTGCTGATAATGCAGAAACTTGTTGCGTGGATGGTGGACTCCATGTTTCCATTTTCTTAGCTATTGCGGACACCTGTGCTGCCAATGCTGAAAGTGTCATGAGTCCGTTAATCTCTGTTTCCATTGGTTGAGTCATGTTTTACATCCTTCGCTTTCGTTGGGCTGCGATAACCTCCAAGGTCTTCAAATTTGCCTCAATTTGTATTGGTTCTATAGAAAATGTATTAAGTCCATCAATCCATGTTTCCCTTGGTTGAGTCATTGTTGATTAATTCACGTTCTAGCCTAATGTTTAGATGATGACTTATTCATTGGTTCTAAATTCTTCATTGTGAATTTCAGGAAATTGTTTCAAGAATTGTATGTTGGATTATTCAAGAAGAATGAAGATGTTTTGGGTCTTAGGAAAAACATGTAAGGTCATTGCAAATATTTGATTTTTCAATTCAAGGCTCTAGGACATTTTATGTGTGCATTAAATATGATCTTGTGCATGTCTAAAAATATGTTATTCATTACTATCTGCTAAGAGAAATGATTTTACATGCATACGTAAGAGTCCTGACTGAATTAATTAATTAAGTGTTACATATAGATAATTCATGTATTGGTAGCTGAAAAGTTGTTTCTGTCATTTAAAGAAATTGTCATTATCTATTAGTGGTAAATTATATATGACGGTAGAGTGTTTAGCTTATTCCTTGAAAATGGGAAATCATGATTATCTTTGGAGAGTTGGAATTTGTTCCGTTACTATCATGATAAGTGATGACTGCAGACTTTATGGAAAATAGTCTTGAGTTACTCTTGTTGTCTGACTTAAACTCTATCTTGAATCATAATTACAGGTCTAGTCATAGTTGACTTGGTCTCTATCTAGATAATTTTTGAGAGAGTCCAACATTTATCCGAAGGTTATTAGGTTTGTTATGATTGTTTTCAACAGAAAACCTTTGGAACGTTGCCTTTTTTATTGTACAACGTTAATATTTTTTTTAGCAATGGTAATATATGTTTGGGCTATAAAAAGAACTGAGATTAGTGATTATACTACAACACTTACAACACTTGAATTAATATTTTGCACTCGTATACTTTGAAAGCTTTTCTATTCTTGGTGCAAATTTTGAGCTGCTGATTCGTTGACATATTCAGTCAATTTTTGTGGGCATTATATTGGTGATATCTTTTACTATTTCTATTTGATCATTGCATTCATTAGTTGAGCCTTGCATTGTTAAATTTCTTATTTGCTTTGATCATTAGACCTCTATCATTGTAATCTTAAATTTTTTTTTTAGACTAAGTGTTGTCTAAGGGAATTTAATCCAGGTGGATTAAGGTTTGTTTACAAAAAGGTTCAAGGAAGCATAGGTGCTTAAGGAGTGCATTGGTGCACAAGGAGCAAGAGTGCTCAAGTGAATTATTGTAATTAAATTTTATAGAATATGTATTGTAACAAGAGACTTTTAAAGAAATAAAAGTGAGTCTCCAATACTAGTTGGTATTGGACGTGGAGTAGGCTATTATTATAGAGGGTAATAGTCGAACCACGTAAAAATCTTGGTGTTAATTTTTATTACTTACTTTAACTTAATATCTCTCAAGTTAATTGACTTTCTTAATAAACAGAAATTATTTGTTTGTGATATCAAGAAAGTTTGTGTTTACGTCAAATATTTTTTTAACTTATAAAATCACCAAGATATTTTCTTAAACAAAAGTTCAAATCAGTAGATTACATCCATCCAGCAAGCTGCATTCATCAATATAGTTGACTACATTCAATAATTTGGTTTAAAGTTTTTTAATTGGTCATAGTTTGTATCCACACTTATTCAACCCCTCCTTCTAAGTGTGCCTTATCTGAATTTCAGTCATGTTCGTGTATGGCCATTGATACGCAAAGTCATCCATGGTACCTGAAAAGAGAGAAATATAGGAAGATAATTAAAAATAAAAATAAAAATGCTTAAATTAAGACTAATTTGATTGAAATTAATATTGGTAAATAATTATTAAATTAATTCCCCGGCAACGGCGCCAAAAACTTGTTGATAGATTTCGCAATCAATAAATACTTGCAAGTTTACACGGTCAACAAGTAATAAAGTGAAAGTAGAGTATCGTTCCCACGAGGAATTATTTAATAAAAATCACCAAGTACTAATTCTTAACCAAACTAATTTTATTTAAACAATCTCAAATTGTGATTTTTCTAATTAAGAAAACTAAATTAACTAATTAAACTGAATTGCTTTATAAATGAATTCAAATAAATAAAGGTTAAGACTCCAATATCCCCAATTATGAACTATAAACCAATTATCCAATTATCCCAATTATTATGCCTACTGAATTGTTAACAGGAATTCTCAAATGCCAAAAGTCCTTTTCCAAGTGATCAAATAACTTCTATTTAATATAGATTAATCTTGCTATATTCCTATGCAAAAAAATTGAATTAAACTCCTTCAATCCCAATTCCTTATGTGTTACATGCGGTGAACAGATATTTTCATTCAATTCACAAACCTAATTATTCGCCATGCAAATAACCAAGTCACATGTTATCATGCCCATTTCAAACCCTAAAATTCCTCTTTCAATTCCTTCTAGAGTAACAAGGTAATTACTGATCAGATAACTAATCAATAAGCTCAAGACAAGATAAACAATTCACTTTGACATAAATAATTGGAATAAATCGAATAACTAATTTATATACATAAAAGGTTCAATTGAAATCTTAGTAAAAGAGTTAGTTCATAATTAATGAATTAAAACCAAGAATCCACAACTGAATAGACATTAAAAGATAAAAGTATGATAAGAGAAGAGAATAAAATCTGTTGTCAGCAAATCTGATGCTCCCCTCTTGCTCTTGCTCTTGATCTTTAGTGTTCTTCAATTTGCTTTAATATCCAATGGCTAATTAAGAACTAGGGTTTATATTCTAATCTATAAGAGTATTTTTTTCTAGTCTAATCTATGTAATCCCCCCCCTTATTTTATGCCTTACATCAAGTATTTATAGGTTACAAGTCCAAATTTTAGCTTAGGAACAAACCCGATCCAATTTTGAGTCAAAAGGGTGTCAAAATTCGCCCCAAAACTCGTCCAAGCCTTACCAGGCTCCTCCCCAGCGCCCCAGCACTGGGCACGGTGCTGGAACCCTGCCCCCTAGCGCCCCGGCGCTGTAAATAGGCATGAAATGAGCGCCCCGGCGCTGGCCAATTTTATGACATTTTCTGCTCCAACGTCCTTTGGAAAAATAGCCATAACTTCTTCGTCCGAACTCCGATTTTGATAATTCAAGATGTTTCGGAAAGAGGAGAAGTAGATCTACAATTTGTATTCTTTGAGATTTTCGAAATAAGGTACGAAGAAATACTCAAATTGGCTCTGAAGTGACTATTGTGTAAATGGCAAGCCGAAAACGCGAATCTAGCCACCCCAAACGTCGATCCAAGTAACTTTTGTCCCAATTCCTACAAAACAACATAAAACATGCATGAATAGACACAAACACTTAAAATCAACCAAAAGATTAAGCTCAGACGCACTCAAGTATGAGTATAAAACTCACTCATCAAACATGCCTCTTGCGTAACGTATAATATTAAAATTCACGTTCACCTACACATTTTAGTGCAATCACACTATCTATTAGATATGCTAATATACCATAACATGCACATTTCTAACTAAACTTATCATTTTAGCACAAGTCTTATGCTACCATATATATATATATATATATATATATATATATATATATATATATATATATCAGAATTCCCAAGTGTTAACATCACAACACTTATCTAACATTCATTGTGTATTCTAAGTTATCACATAACGCGTTCGTAACTTACTAATCACTTTTACAACTTTGAATTTACAATCCACATAGCACGACTCTGTTTAACCTTGTTGTTACATGGTTATCACATTATCCTAACATTAAGCTAAGTTACATTGAACGTCCAAATGCTGCAGAATTAGCAGAATTCACTGTCTGAGACTGGGCACTGGCGCGGCCGAGCTAGTTTTACACTAGGTTTTTCAGTGCTACGCCACAGCAATGCAATGCCGCAAGACCATTACTACATATTACATATTCTAGTTTTGCAGAACATGGTTATGACACTTTTCATAAGCTAACTAACACGAATTTCACCCACCAAACAGTGATAATAGCACGTACAAATGGTATAGAACTATCACAAACATGTTTCCTCACATATATATCAATATAGAACAATTTAACAACAACTTAAGCTAGTTTAATTTCTCAAATTCTATATTTACATATGAAAACTCCATTTTTGACATCCTTTACAAAATCCATCACTGTAATCTCTATACTTGACCAAATCACTTCATTCAAATTACATTATCTTCATTTCTTAATGAAATAACATAATCAAGCCTCAATTCACAGATTAACATACAAATTGACCACTAAAATTGGTACTTTTCACAAACCATATAAATTACAAACACTGTAAACAATTTTCTTCCTTTTTTAACCGTCATTAGCATACAAATCCTTGTTTAATTACTAGTTCTAATCACCACGAACACATACAATCGCATGTAATCAGTTCTATAACAATAATTCCAATAATTGAATTCACAGAATTTAAGAATTATGTCGTAGAACTCACATATATATATATATATATATATATATATATATATAAACATATAACATTAAGGTTACGAATAATACCTTCAATTAGCTTGGTAATCACTGAAATTGCTGTGAATCACAGACTTTCTCTCAATTCTCTCCCTCGTTTCTCTTAGTTTCTTTGAATTTTCTTCCTTCTTCTCTTCTTAGACTTAAGCCAATTTTCTTTAACGTAAAACACACTAAACCTAATGCACAAAATCAAACGTCTATATCCGACATTGTAATAAAAACAATAATACGTTATCAGTTATAAATATATATTATTTTATTTTATTTATTTTACTTTATTTTATTTATAATTCAAATATTAAAAATTCAAAAGCCATATGGCTTTGTTTGGCAAAAAGTCTTTAAAATAAAGACTTAATATATTTAAGCCTTGTTTCGTCAAAACTAAATTAAACTATTATAATTTTATTTTAATAAACCATTTAGTTTATAATTTATAACCACATATGACTTATTTGGATTTCTATATCCAACATTAATCAAATAAAATAATTATACATACTATATTTTAAATTAACACTCCACTTAAATAAATATTATTGTTGCCTCATTTTTAGTTCTAACACAAGGATTCTAACTCATGCAAGCATACATGGGTCAACAAGTAATACAGAGTAAGTAGAGTATCGATCCACGGAGAAAGGTTTCAAATTAAATTAGTATGCATCAACTATATCACTATTTTTATTTGCTTAAACGAACGCTTATGATTTTGAATTACTCTAAACTCAACTAATGAATAAAAGAAGAATAATAAATCAAATTTGGAAATAATGAGATTCTAACTTCAATTCATATTTCATCAAAATAATTCCCTCATGCAAAATCATTCATGTATAATGGAAAATTATCCAAGAGCACAAAACTAGACAATCATTTTTCAATGCATTATGACCTACTCACATAACATCCATGTGCAATAGAAATCATGTAATCCAATAAAACCAAAACCACTATATTTCTATGTGACTTTGCAGAAATATTGAATTAAAGCGTAAGCTCTTATGAAACTACACACGGTGAATCAGTATATTTCTATCTGGTTCACGAAATATAAAGTTAAACAATTCAGCCTCATAAACGCATGCAATCATGATTACAACCATAGTCACATGTCATTTTTCAATTCCATATAAGTACATAAGATGAATGGTGATCAAGCATTCATGCAATCAAATCAATCATAACAGAATTTCCATGATAACTACACAGCCAAGCATTCCGTCCATTAATAGTAGATTACATATCAATATCCGTTAGAATCCCATAATGGAGTTTAGTTCATCGCTGAACCAAAAGCCATTATGGGATTAAAGCAACACATGAAAAATAAATAGAACAATTGAGAAATAAGATAGAATTGATCAAACCCAATTGCAGATTATAATCCAAAATGTTATTCCAATATCCAATAATTTCCAGCAAAATAAAAGTAGTTCGTAGTCAATGATTCAATCCCAAAAGAAGATGGAGAAAAATATTCAATGTATGGTCAACCCTCTTTGGAATCGTATTCAACGCTTGGAACCCTAGTTCTACAATACGAAAAACTGATAAAAATTGATGGTCGCGTCTGGTACCAACCAGAGTAGTTTATACCAACTAAAACACTTCAAATTTTAAAAATAAAATAAAGTCAGCAACTGCAGTCTATGACGCGCGCGGCCGCACGCGATCCCTTTGTAAACATGGCACGGGCGCGCATGTGCAAAATAAACTCTGTTCGATTGATGGCGCGGGTGCGTGTGTTCCAGCTTATATGATCAGCAAGAACCATGCGGCTCCTCGTGACTCTGCGAGTCTTGTGTTCGCTTTTGCTTCCTTGTATGTCGCTGCTCTGATTCTTTGACATGCTAATCTTGCCTCTTTGTCCATCAATGCTTAGTTTCTTTTGTCCACTCAACCCTCTTGTCATGTCATCACTGATCTTATGCCACATACCAACGCCGAGCTATGCCATTTTCCTGCACTTTCACACCATTGGAGTTCTTAGTATATGCAATGCAAAATAACACGAAATGCAACTAAAAACACACTAAAATGTACTTGAGATGGGCATAGTTCACGTGAATTGATATCCAATAAGTAGGTATAAAACCCACTTATCAAATACCCCCAAACTTGAACTATTTCTTGCCCTCAAGCAATGCATATTACATAAAACACTAAAAATGCAACTACATTCTATGCAACTAGATTACTATGCAAATGAGTCTCACATTTTTCAGCTATAACAGAATTTCAGTCCAAAATACCTCAGCGAATTATCCGGATTCGAGAATACAAATTCAAACCAAACTATAGGCATAATATCATATACTCAAATAATTCATATATGCTATAAAGATGTTGTGTGTGTGTGTTATGTTCACCAAAACTTGATTAAAGCAAAAAATACACATGCTAAACTACTCAAAACAGAAAATCACAGTCTAAATCAAGAATCATATATACTTGTGCAACAAAGACCATTCCAACATATCAAAACAAACTAAGGTTCAAAAATGGATTCAACTGCTTTATTTCTACTCACGAGGGCAATTTTCGCTCTTTTCCGCGGTGTTTATTGCTATTTTTCTCTTCTTTTTTTTATACAACGAGTGCGTTTTATGCTCCATCTCGCCCCTTCAAAAGAGTCAATAATTCAGCTCAAGACGATTTCAAGATAGCTATTTTTTTTATATATATAGCATACACATGTGTCCCCAAGGTTTGATTATCAATGTTTTGTACAGGCTAAATCCATTTTCCACATAATTGTCTTTTTGAAACCACATTTTCTATCAAGCAATGCAACACATAATTCTTATACCTACAAGCAATTGTAAACACGGCAGTGCAAATCGAAAGCATCTAAATAGCATCATGGATTACATCATGTAAAACATTATATCTAAGCTCATGTTATCCAAAATACTTAACAATCCTTCAAAATTCACTTTCATCATAGGCTAGACAAAATTTCCATAAAGCTAGAACTGTGAGACATGCAACTAAACATAGAATGCAACTAAACATATACTAACACAAGTAATGATGACTAAAAAATAAAATAATATAACATGCAATTATTATCTGATACAAAAACTTGCAAACTTTTAAACTAAACATGAGACTTTAAACTAAACATGCAAATACTATATGCAACTACCCTACTACCCCAATACCCATAAACTTATAATATTCATTACCTCAATGAATGAAGGTATAGGGTTAGAGAAACTCCTCTACTGCTCAGCTGCACCACCCTCGTTGGGTGGTGAATACGGTGGTGGATATGGCACGGTGGTCCCAAACTGTGGCCACTCAAACATAGTCTCTTGCTGTTCAAACGCCTCCGCGAGCGACCTTGTCAGACCCGTAGCAAACTATGCAAATTTGTCGTATATTGCGTCGACCTTTCACTCCAACCTTCGGAGCTGTCGATCCCCAGTAGCAGCTGTTGCTTAAGCCGATGTTCCCGCTTCAGTTTCTTGTGTGGGCTATGGTGGAGGCACTAAGAATCAGTTGTTTGTGGTAAAAGGGGAAGTGTCATGATTTTCAGACTATGCGAACAATTTGGTGGGTAAGATGGTACCTTCTGACTTGGTGGGTCATCAAAAGAAAAAATTTCTGCATGATGTCAAATGGTATATATGGGATGAGCCATATTTGTTTAAATAGTGTGCTGATCAAATGATAATAAGGTGTATCCCATATAGCGAGACCGAGGGGATTTTGCAGGATTGTCATGCATCTGTGTATGGGGGTCACTATGGTGGAGAGCGAACAGCGGCTAGAGTGCTACAAGCAGGATTCTATTGGCCGACAATTTTCAAGGATGCGTACAGTTTCGTCCAAAGATGTGATAGATGTCAGAGAGTCAGGAACATTTCAAAGAGAAATGAAATGGCCTTGAACACAATCCTCAAAGTGGAAATTTTCGATGTGTGGGGATAGACTTCATGGGTCCTTTTGTTTCTTCATGTGGAAATCTTTACATCTTGCTTGCAGTGGATTATGTGTCGAAATGGGTAGAAGTGGCAGCTCTTCCAACAAATGATGCCAAAGTAGTCCTCAGGTTTTTGCAAAAGAGTATTTTCACGAGGTTTGGGACTCCTAGGGCCACCATTAGTGATGAAGGTAGTCATTTCTGTAACAGGCAATTTACAGCTTTGTTGGCTAAGTATGGGGTGAACCATCGCATTGCTACAGCTTATCAGCCACAAACAAATGGCCAAGCAGAAGTGTCAAATCGGGAAGTTAAAAGAATTCTGGAAAAAGTTGTGAATCCCACTAGAAAAGATTGATCTTTAAAGCTTGATGATGCTGTTTGGGCATATAGGACTGCGTACAAGACTCCGTTGGGCATGTCACCTTTCCAGCTAGTCTACGGCAAAGCATGTCACCTTCCTATAGAGCTAGAGCATAAGGCATATTGGGCGATTTGGAAGCTCAATTTTGATTTGAAAGCTGCAGGGGAGAAACGCCTACTCCAACTCAACGAGTTTGATGAATTCCAATTACAAGCGTATGAAAATTCTAAGTTGTACAAGGAGAAGGTGAAGAAATGGCATGATCGCAAGATCATAGAAAGAATATTTGAGCTAGGATAAAGAGTTTTTCTTTTCAACTCCAGACTTAAACTTTTTCCCGAGAAGCTAAAATCAAGATGGTCAAGGCCATTTACAGTGAAAACTATTTTCCCACATGGTGCGATAGAAGTGTTCGATAAGTTCCCGGACCAGCCATTTAAAGTGAATAGACAGCGGCTGAAGCATTACTTTGGTGGCGAGGTGGACAGACAAAAAGTCACCTCAATTCTCTCTTCGACATGGGATTTAGAGACAGTCAAGCTAATTGACTATAACTTACGCTTGATGGGAGGTAACCCATCATTTCTATCTCTTCTTTTTATTTATTCAGTTTCGGTTGTTTTTGTTAGTTCATCTTCATTTTTAATTGTGACAGATTATTGTGTTTTGCATAAGTGAGTGTGTAGCTGAATTTGCATTAGACTTTGTTTGAGATTAGTATAGCGAGTATGATAATTAGATGGTCATTGTTGCGTATTCATTATTTCAAGTATTGACATGGTTAATTGGTGTATATTTTGGTGCATTGAAACAAAGTAATCACTGTGTGCTATATTGGGAAGATGCAATTGGAATTACAGGATTCAGGGTCGAGCGGTCGCGCCATGTTAGTAAAGATAAAACCCAAGGCGCTACCAGGCTGCATGCATACCGTAAGAGAAAAAATCCACACGTCGCCGCGCCTAAATCCTATCGACAAGCTGCCATGGCCGCGACAAATCGACAGTTAAAAAAATTTTGGGTTTTAAAACGTTTTGTGACTCATTTGTTCTATCAATTGAAATAACAAAAGTCGTATTCTCTTTTTCTCCTCAATACGCATGTCTTCTCATCTCTAATCAGTTACGAACTGAAGCCATAACTCTCTTCTCCATTACGTGATTGTCGCATAGGTTCTCATGCCCACGATCAATATCTGCATTATAAAACTAGGGTTTTAGACTGGGTTGTGAAAAATCAGTTTGGGGGTAATCAGTCATCGGCTATCACTCAATATCAGGCAAGTAATCTTTCTCTTCTCTATCAATTTCAAATGGGTCCTAAGAGAGAACGTTCTATCACTTCGTCATCATCATCTTCCTCCAGTAAGCAAGGCGAAGATGTTGTAGATCATACAAAATTTCTAAGTTTGGAAGCACAAATGGAGTATTATAGAATCGTGGCAAAGACGTTTGTGAAGGAACGCGGGTTCAAACCTGAGAAGTAGGATGGCCAACTGTGGGATATGATTCGAGAAAGGGGATGGGTTGGACTGACTGCAACTCCTATGGCTGCCCCCATGGGTATTGTTCGAGAATTCTATGCGAATGCAAAAGACACTATGAGTGGGTTATCCATGGTTTGAGGAGTTCAAGTAGATTTCTGACCTCCCGCAATCAGAGCAATTTTTAGAATACTCGACACACCACCGACTGGGTATGATAATTGGGTCGAGGTTGCGCGGTTGGAAATTGATCTGGAAGTAGTCATTACTGAATTGTGCGTTCCAGGAACAAAGTGGAATTATAGGGCAGGAACGAATCAGCCTAGAACTTTCCCAGCCTCAGCCTTGAATCGGTATGCTAAAGCGTTGAATTTATTTATATGTGCCAAGCTCGTTCCATTGTCTCATCAGCACGAAATCACAACTAAGAGAGCTATCATTGTATGGGGAATAGTCATAGGCAATTACATTGATGTGGGCCACCTTATTCATTAAAATATGTTACGTTATATGCGGGGGAGCACTACGAGGAGTATTCCACATACGTCTGTTGTAGCTAGCCTGTGTGCCCATCAATGAGTTCAGTGGGGTAATGAACAACTGCAGAACCCAAGCCAAGATATCACTCATGCGACTATTGCCAAATTTGAGGATTGGGTGGGAGGCATATCGCACCCGAGAGGAAAAGACTTTATCATTCAATCTAGAAAGGATTCGTTAATTACAACTTTGTCGTCTGTCATCTGAAAGACATCCTTCTGAAAGCAAATGTGCCGTATGGACATGTGAAGGTTGTCTTTTCCTGGCCTTCTGGAGCTATAACAATTTGGTTATAGCCTGAATATCCTTCCAGAAGGCAATAATACTCATGACCTGCTAGTCTGTCCAACATCTGATCGATAAAAGGCAGTGGGAAATGATCTTTCCTCGTAGTTTTATTAAGCCTGCGATAGTCCATGCAGACACTCCACCCCGTCACTATTCGTGTTGGAATCAATTCATTATTTTCATTTGAAACCACAGTCATACCACCCTTCTTCGGTACATATTACACTGGGCTCACCTATGAACTGTCTGAAATCGGATAGATTATGCCCGCATCCAGCCATTTCAATACTTCTTTCTTGACCACTGCTTTCATTATCGGATTAAGTCTTCTTTGTTGCTCCACCGATGGCTTACTACCATCTTCCAACAGGATCTTATGTCTACAAAAAGAAGAGCTGATCCCTTTTATGTCTACTATAGTCCATCCAATAGCTGACTTGAACTCTCTAAGGACTCGTAGCAGTTTTTCTTCCTGAAAAGATGTTAGTGCAGAAGAAATAATCACAGGTAGCTTTGAATCTTTATTTAAAAATGCATACCTCAAATGATCTGGAAGTGGTTTTAATTCAAGTTCTGGAGGTGTCTCAAGAGATGGTTCAATTTTACTGACATTTCTCCAACTTTCTTCAATAGCTCAACTGGTGTTTTAAATTTTCTGAATTATGGAGCAGTATCAAGCAAGTGCATAAGTTCTTCAAATTCCTCATCCTCTAATTCTGAATTTTCAGTAATGACACTTCTCAACAGTTCATGACCCATCAAACTCTCTACTTCATCATTTAAGATCTGATCCACCAAATCAACCCGGAAGCATTCCTCTTCATATGTCAGAAACTTCATCGCCTTAAATACGTTAAAGGTAACCTCCTGATCATAAACACGCATAGTGAGTTCCCCTTTCTGCATGTCTATCAAGGTCCTTCCTGTGGCTAAGAATGGTCTCCCCAGTATGATTGGTATACTCTTATCTTCTTTGTAATCCAAAATAATGAAATCAGCCGAAAAGATGAATTTATCCACTTTTATCAATACATCTTCAACAATTCCCTATGGATAAGTAATGGATCTATCAGCTAAATGTAAAGAAATATTTGTCGGCCTTGGAGCCGGCAATCCCAACTGATTGAATTCTAACAAGGGCATCAGATTAATACTTGCCCCAAGATAACATAGACATTTATTAAAGCTCATCTTTCCGATCGTGCATGGAATTGTGAAACTGCCCGGATCCTTCAGCTTTGGAGGTAGTTTGAGCTGAAGCACTGCACTACATTCCTCTATCAAGGCCACTATCTTAAACTCTTATAATATCCTCTTCCTTGATAATATACCCTTCATGAACTTTGCATAACTCGGCATCTGTTCCAATGCCTCAGCGAAAGGTATATTAATCTGTAACTTTTTAAAGACCTCCAAAAACTTACTGAACTGCTTGTCTTCCCTCTACTTATTCAATCTCTGTGGATACGGAACCGGAGGGTGAACTAGTGGTGTTTTTTTACACAAGCCATGATGAACCGCTTTGTTATCATCTTCCAGCTGTAACTCAGACCCTTCATGATTTTCTTTCTTCTAAGACACAGTTTCTGCCTCACGCGGCCACGCGGCTGCCCCTTGTAAACATGGCGCGACCGCGCCATGCTCATTTTCTGCAACCTTTTTCCCAGACCTTAATGTGATCGCTTGACATTTTTCCTTCCCTTCGCTTCGTGGATTTATCTCCATAGTACTTGGCAATGAACCTTGGCTTGTTGTTAAGCATGCTCGCCATTTACCCCACTTGAGTTTATAGATTTTTAATAACTACTGCTTGGCTTTTAATCATCACCTTTGTGTTCGCCATATACTTCATCATCATCTCCTCCATTTCTGATTTCTTTTCTTGATAAGGTGAAGATGGAGTGTGATGTTGGTGTTGTTGAGAAAATCCCGGTGGAAAAGGTGGTCTTGGTGTAAACTGTGGCTGCGCTGACTGTGACTGAAATTGATTATTCGGTTGGAACTGATTCTGTTGATTTCCTTGGTTGTTCGACCAACTGAAGTTTGGATGGTCACGGTTGTTAGAGCTGTATGTGTTCTAAAATTGTCATTGATCCTTCCTGTAGTTGCTCATATACTGTACCGACTCTGAGCTAATAGCGCATTGATCCGTTGAGTGTGACCCTGCACAAATTTCACATACAAAGGCAACTTTCTTTGCCTTAGTCTCTGTCAATGAATCAATTTTCTTTGCCATGGATGTCATCTGTGCTGACAACTGAGTGATAGCATCCACTTCCAACAAACCGGTAACTCTGGGTTGTGGCATCCTAGCTGTAGAATTTTGAAAATCATTCGCTGCCATTATCTCTATAAGGTTATAAGCTTCCTCATAACTTTTTGACCATAACGCTCCTCTTGCAGCTGCATCTACAATCAGCCTTGACTGCCACCCCAATCCATTATAGAATGTGTTGATAACCATCCAATCTGGCATACCATGGCGTGGACACTTTCTTAGCATCTCTTTATATCTCTCTCAAGCTTCATATAGAGATTCACCCTGTTGCTGCTCAAATTGGGAGATTATTGTCCTCATCTTCGCAGTCTTAGCCATTGGGAAAAACTTAGCTAAGAATTTCTGTGCTAGGTCCTCCCACGTAGTTAAAGAACCTGAAGGTAAAGAATGAAGCCAACTTCTCAATTTATCCCTCAATGAAAATAGAAACAATCTTAGTCTAATAGCATCCTCCGTCACCCCGTTATATCTGAATGTATCACAAATCCCAATAAAGCTCAATAGGTACTCATTAGGATCATCTGCAGCAGCACCCCCAAACTGTACCGAATTCTGTATAATTTGAATAGTGCCCGGTTTTATTTCAAAGGTGTTGGCTGCTATTGCTGGTCTGACTATGCTCGACTGTAGTCCACTAATATTCGGCATAGAGTAGTCTCTCAATGCCCTATGCTCCTCTCTTTGCTCTTCCCTTTGTCCCTCGGCTGCCATGTTAGATGTAGTACCCTCTAGCTCTACTTGTAAATTTCTACGCACTCTCGCTTTCCAACCTTTCCCGTTAATATTGTCCTGTGCTGGTATCAACTCTGAATTGGATGATCGTGTGTGCATAAAAATTATACAAGTACCTGAAACAAAAACAAAAACAAAGATAGAAATGAGATAAGATTAGATTTGTTTAAGTCATACAATATAGCTTAAAACTAATGATAATAATAAAAATTTAAACGCCTTTCCCCGGCAACGGCGCCAAAAACTTGTTGGTAATTTTATCGATCAATATATGTGTGCAAGTATACACGGTCAACAAATAATAAAGAGTAAGTAAAGTATTGTTCTCACGGAGAATTAACTAATAAAGTTTACCAAGCACTAACACATAACCCTTTCAGCCTTATTTAAACGAATGATTTAATATAGTGATGAAAAATATAAAATTAAATAATACAAACTATCCCTGGGATGAAACTAGATAATGAAGACTCGAGATTACAATTGCCCATATTGAATCATTTAAATCGACACACTTCCTGTTAAGCCAAAATAATTATAGTGGATTGTTAGTTGAGAACACAAAAGTGAAATATAGCCACCTCTCGATGTACCATACCCATATCACATGTAATCCATAATTGATAAAATACACATGAACACCCACATTATCTAAACCGCTATATGTCTATGCAATTTATAAATAAATAGGATTTAAGCCCAAGCTCTCAATTGACTACGAGTGGTGCTTCGGTATATGTCTATCCTAAGCATGAATCATACATTCCATCACCATGTAGAACATACAAACACAAGCTATCAAGATCAGATTTAAACTCATACTTCATTTTTCAAGTTTATATGGATTATCACAATAATTGATGGTCAATCAACTAAGCAAATAAGAATGAATCTTAATAAAAAAATCTCATAACAATTAATAAGACTAACAATGAAGTATGTCAAAATAAACTAGGCAATAGGTTCCATTGCAATCCCAAAATAGAGTTTAACTCATAGTTGAATTAGAATCCATGATCCACAATAGAATATACATTGAAAGATACAAATCGAATTAAAGAGAGTTAGGCATTAAGAATAGCAAATCTGAGTTTCTTCTCTTGTTTCACTTCTGAACTTTCAAGGATCTTCAATTGCTTTCCCCAAATCTTTGCTCTTCTAGGGTTCTAATCTACTCTAATCTAATAAGGAAATTAAAGAAAAGAAAGGGGCATATGTAATGTAGATTGATCCCCCAAGGGTGGAATCCCCCTTTACATCATGAAAATACGTCTCTTTTATAAGCCCTAATTGAACACCCCTCTAAGTTACGCTTCAATCGCACTATCTAGTGGAAAAGTCATCTCTAGTCAACTTCCGAAGTGGCGCGGCCGCACTGGAATTAGCCTGAAGTTGGGCGTGCCCACGCTCAAGTATCAAATCAAGTTTTTTTGCTCTAGGGATTGGCGCGGCCGTGCCTAAAATACACTGTAAATCCGCGCGCCCGCGCCGTATGTTTTCTACTGCAGTGTCCTCTGGTAAAACGGCCATAACTTTTGATCCGGGAGGAGTTACAGGGCCTTCCACCTATCAAATCGAAGCTCTCGACGAGATCTAAAACTCTCATTCTTTAAGAATTGAGAAATAATGGACGGATGAAGGCTGAAATTGGGTTTGGAGGGACAACTATGCACATGGCCACCCAAAACAGTGACGTTCAACGTTCGTTGGCACAAAGGTCATAACTCTTGTATCCGAAATTCAATTCGAATGATTCAAAATATTCTGAAAAGATAAGAAGAAGCTCCACAACATAATCCAAGTTCCAAGCCAAGAACATGAAATGAATATGAAAGCCCAAACTATGTCGGATTGCTTTTCCTTGCGTTTTCATACCAATAGCCACTCACACAGCTCCCAAGCATATGATCTACAAAATGAATACAAAATGCATGAAAAGTAACTAAAAAACATGAGTTGAAGCAACTAATTCAAGTAACAGATACCAAATAAGTATGTATAAAACCTACTTATCAAATACAAAAACTTGTTGGTCATTTTACCGATCAATATATGCGTGCAAGTATACACGGTCAACAAGTAATAAAGAGTAAGTAAAGTATCGTTCCCATGGAGAATTAACTAATAAATATTACCAAGCACTAACCCTTAACCATTTCAGTCTTATTTAAACGAATGATTTAATATAGTGATGAAAACTATAAAATTAAATAATACTAACTATCCCTAGAATGAAACTAGATAATGAAGACTCGAGATTACAATTTCTGTAACGCCCCCATATCTATATTCCCACGGTATCTGATATGGTGTTTATAGTAAATCAACATAATGCTTTTAAATCTATACACCCATGGTATCTGATTATAAGATTACATTAATTAGAGGGACTAGCAGATATAATTCCCAAAGATCAAAAATTCACAGTATCCCATAACAGATGTCAATTCTCAAGAGAACTTTTTCTGTGTTTGGATACCCTCACTTGGATATATGAACTATATCTGTGACTAGATTCTATCTATCCAAAATTCAGAGTATCAGTAATAACATGAGCAGTCCATATTTCTAATACCCTCACTGAGATGTATAGTTTAAGCCAAACGAATTTATACTATTGTATCGATAGTAACTATCTATCCAAAAACCAGAGTATCAATAACAACATGAACAGTCCATGCTATTAATACCCTCACTCAGATAAATAGTTCCCAATAATCTCAACTAGATTTAAAGAAGTCTAATTTTCCATCTATGTATGTAAAAAAACACGGTTGCGAAAATAAAGATGTTATATATATATATATATATCAATAAATATTAGGATTCGATTACATGATTCTCATAACAAGTTCTTATTACAAGGTATTCAAACAAACAAGAATATAATCTAATCTATGTAGGAACGCTTCCCTTTATCTACTCCAGATGTTCCAGGATTACCATCTAAAACTGCAAAGGGAATACTTTGCAAGGGTGAGCTATGACATGCTCAGCAAGTTGTGTATTTATAACATTATTGGATTTGAAGAAATATAACTGTTCAAATTTCGACTGATAGTTGTACCATTTCTGGATTTTTATTTATTTCAACCATTTTTGGAATTTTTCTTTATTTCTGTCAGTCACACAGACTTAGAAATTTTATTCAGATGTGAGATAGGGGATCAGCCTATTCAACATCTTAGGAGTATGCATATCATCCTACTAGTGCTCAAAATACATTAAAATTAATGTCAATATATGAATTCACCAAATCTCGATCCCTGACGGGATACCCAACTTCAGTATAGGATGTCTTACCAAAACAATTTGGTATGACACAACAGTTTATGCTCAATAAACAATATCATATGAATAAACAATTCATTTTTGAGTTATGCTGAAACTATAGCAATAACTTTACAATAATTGGTAATTCAAGTTTAGGTTTGGTATAACATATCAAAAATAATTCATGATATAAGTGTAGGGTTTAGAAAACTTGCCTGAGCATAGTTATGATATTCAATCGTTAATAAATATCTACGAAGTTCATATATATAAATCTAACACATTAGTATTGATAACAATACTCAATTATAACATTTATATAATATCGGGTTAGATTTAATAGGGTTTCAGATGTTATTTATTTTACCAATATTGAAAAAGTTGATATATGGATTTGAATTTTATTTATTATAATTTTAGATAGTTTATATATCTATTATAAGAATTTTTTAGAAATTTAAAACATTTATTTATTTTAAAATGATTTTTAAATCATTTATTTCTATTTATAAGAAATTAATATTTACTTAAAATTTTACAAAAACATTCATTATTATTATTATTAAATAATTTATATTCATTTATTATAATTTTTATATCATTAATAATATTTTTCCATAATTATTTAGTATTTATAAATAATTTATTCTAATTTCTTTATTAATAAGTTAATTATTAATAATATCAAAATAATATAAAATATTTATTAAATTTATGTAAAAATATAAGAATTTGTTTATAATAATTTAATATAATTTTTAAAACTGTTTTTATATTTATTTATTAATTATTTCTAATTTATTTTTAGAAAAATAATTTTTGTCTGTCGCTAAAGCCCTTCAGTGACAGAAAGTGTCGCTGTAGGTGTTCTTGAGTTTCTGGGCAGCAGTTTAGTCATGGTCAAGTGACTAGTTTAACCACTAATTAAAATGCTATTGATGATGATTTTTGGTTTGTTCAAGAGTTGATGTTGTAGTACTAATACAGTAGTATAACATGAAACACATTTTAGGCTTTAACTTAAATATAACAAGAAGTTATAGAGGCTCAAAGTCACTGTCAGAGCTGTTCTTGAGTTTCTAGGTAACCCAAAATAGAAGTAGTGGTCGGTCAACGATTTTGTGGCTTAAATATCTTTGATTTTGTGTATTAGATGTGTGTGATGTTTGTTGTAACGTGTAGTATATATGTCAGGATACATATATATAAATTTAACATGAACAAAGCATAAATCTAAGGTCTCTAATTATGCTGGTCAAAGTACAGCCAAACGTTGTTCTTCGTGTTCTTCAGTTTTCTGGAAAACCCAGAAAACTTGGTCAAGCTCGGTCAACGACTTTTGACCATTAATTCCAGTAAACCTATACGTTGTTTGTTCAATTAAAGATCATAGATATGTAGTACATATAACAGGGTATTGATCTATAACAAAAACTTACAAAAATCACAAACAGAAGATGATTAAACAGATTGGTCAAAGTAGTCGGTCAATTGTTTTGAGCTTTCGGGTAACCGAGAAAACCGCAATTTGTGAACAGTCAACCCACTTTGGCGCTTATAACTTGAAATCTATGGTCAAATGAACACATTTTTTTTTCGCATTAAAGATCTACTAATAGGCTACAAATACCAAACAATTAACGGACCAAAACATAAACACATATGAATCTATAGGCCCTGACATTAGACTGTCAGACTTAGTTCTCAAAATTTCCAGATTTCTTAAAACACTTAATTAAGGCATCTAAATGTTATGAAAACGTGTTCTATCAATCTAACATACTTTCTAACATACTAATACATAATTCTAAACATCTAAATAACAAATCTAACATAAGATCATAGAGCTAATTAAGAACTAGGGTTTGTACATTTTCTTAAACAATTTTTTATTGTAGCTTCTGATGTTGTTGCTGCTATCACCCCGGCTTGATTTGGTAGGTTTATAAGTGTATGTAGGCTTAGGAATTTCGTGAGTTTGCTTAGCCCTAAGGTTCCTATGTATAGAATTCTTCAACTTGGCTTTTTGGTCATTTTGAGCAACTTGCCTATACAAAGATCTCGATCGATGACTATTGTGATGCTTGGGAGTTACAAGCGTATGTCGTATGTGACACAGGAACTTGCAATGGTGACTCCTAACCTACTTGTGAGCTAGTTAGGTTTGTTTAGTAGCTTAATTAGGCTTTAATCTTCACTAATCTTGATTAGGGTTTTGTTTCTAATGATTAGGAATATTAAGTAATGTTAATTAGTACTTAATTGAAGTTTACTAATCATGATTAAGTGTTAAGATAATCTAATTAGGGTTTAATTAGCTAATTAGGGTTTAATTTATAAATTAGGGTTAGGGTTTTGCTAATTAGGGTTAGGGTTTGTTAATCTAGGTTTTTAACCTAATTTCTCACTAATCCTAACAAGCACGACAAAGCGTTTTGTTAGTGTAAGCACGACAAAGCAACTTGTCAAAATAATTTTACCGAAAACTCCGATTATAGAAAAAAAAATTTAAACACAAGGTGTCAAGCACGACGTTTTTCGGACAAAAATTTATTTGGTCAAATTTGTCAAACCAAGTATATATTAACACATAACACATTCAGAACGGAGATATTTTATTTATATAGTGGAATTTTTATACATACGAGTCTTATTAGGGTTTTGGGTTTTTATAATTTCCCCTATTAAATCATTTAAATCGACACACTTCATGTTAAGACAAATTTATTATAGTGGATAGTTAGTCGAGAACACAAAAGTGAAATATAACCATCTCTCGATGTACCATACCCACATCACATGTAATCCACAATTGATAAAATACACATGAACACCCACATTATCTAAACAGCTATATGTCTATGCAATTTACAAATAAATATGATTTAAGCCCAAGCTCTCAATTGACTACGAGTGGTGCTTCGGTATATGTCCATCCTAAGCATGAATCATACATTTCATCAACGTGTAGAACATACAAACACAAGCTATCAAGATCAGATTTAAACCCATACTTCATTTTTTTCAAGTTCATATGGATTATCAGAATAATTGATGGCCAATCAACTAAGCAAATAAGCATGAATCTTAATAGAAAATCTCATAACAATTAATAAGACTAACAATGAAGTATGTCAAAATAAACTAGGCAATAGATTCCATTGCAATCCCAAAATAGAGTTTAACTCATAGTTGAATTAGAATCGATGATCCACAATTGAATATACATTGAAAGATACAAATAGAAGTAAAGAGAGTTAGGGATTAAGAATAGCAAATCTGAGTTTCTTCTCTTGTTTCACTTCTGAACTTTCAAGAATCTTCAATTGCTTCAAACCCCAAATCTTTGCTCTTCTAGGGTTCTAGTCTACTCTAATCTAATAAGGAAATTAAAGAAAAAAAAGGGGCATATATAATGTAGATTGATCCCCCAAGGGTGGAATCCCCCTTTACATCATGAAAATACGTCTCTTTTATAAGCCCTAATTGAACCCCCCCCCCCCCTCTAAGTTACGCTTCAATCACATTATCTAGTGGAAAAAGTCATCTCTAGTCAACTTCCGAAGTGGCGCGGCCACGCTGGAATTGGCCTGAAGTTGGGCGCTCCCACGCTCAAGTATCAAATCACGTTTTTTTTGCTCCAGGGATTGGCGCGGCCGCGCTTAAAATACACTATAAATCCGCGCGCCCGCGTCGTATATTTTTTGTTGTACTGTCCTCTGGTAAAATATCCATAACCTTTGATCCGGGAGGAGTTACGGGACCTGTCACCTATCAAATCGAAGCTCTCGACGAGCTATACAACTTTCATTTTTTGAGAATTGACAAATAATGGACGGATAAAAGCTGAAATTGGGTTTTAAAGGAAAGCTATGCACATGGCCACCCAAAACAGTGACTTTCAACGTTCATTGGTACAAAGGTCATAACTCTTGCATCCGAACTCCGATTGGAATGATTCAAAATGTTTCGGAAAGCTAAGAAGAAGCTCTACAACATAATCCAAGTTTCAAGCCAAGAACATGATATGAACATGAAAGCCCAAACTATGTCCGGATTGCTTTTTCTTGCGTTTTCATACCAATAGTCACTCACACAACTCCCAAGCATATGATCTACAAAATGAACACAAAATGCATGAAAAGTGACTAAGAAACATGAGTTTAAGCAACTAATTCAAGTAACAGAAACCGAATAAGTATGTATAAAACCTGCTTATCAAATACCCCCAAACTTAAACTGTTGCTTGTCCCCAAGCAACACAACATAATGCAATCTACATGCTATGCAAGCTACGATACTATGACAATGAATCCCAAGATTTCCAGCAATGGTGAGAATTCCAATAAGATATGCCTCCGAGAAATATCAAGATCCAAGAACAAAGCATCAAACTAAGCTAAAGGCATAATGACATACAATCAGACAATCTCAACCTGCTATAGAGATGTTGTGTGTATGTGTTGTTGTGTTCACAGATAAGCTTGACAAAAGGTGAAGATTTCACATGTTATACTGTTTAAGAAAGAAAACTGAGGTTCAAATCAAGAACTATGCATATAAATGAAACAACAAATACTCCAACACATCATTACAAGCTAAGGTTCAACAAAGGGTTTATTCTGCTTTATTTTTACTCACGAGGGAGATTTTTGCACTTTCTCGTGGTGTTTATCGAATTTTTTATATATAGTGAGTGCGTTTTATGCTCCATCTCGCCCCTTCCAAAGATTCAATGATTCCGCTCAAGAAGGTTTCAAGATAGATTTTAATTTCTTTTTTTTTTATAGCAAGCATACCCATGCGTTCCCAAAACATGAGTTTCAGTGTCTAGCAGACATTACTCACTTCCTACACAATTCTGTCTTTGAAACACCGTTTTCCTCTCTGCAGACAAACAAGGAAATCTTAACCAAGAAGCAAATATGAACACTGACGTGCTACCCGGTAGCATCTAAACAACATGCATAAATTACATCATGTATAAAATTATAACTCAGCTCAAGATATCAACCAAGCTCAAGAATCTCTCAAATTTCTATGTCATCATTGGCCAAATTAGAATTTAACTAACTAAAAACCTGGGATTATGCAATGTTATGAAACTAAACAAATAATAAGCAACAAAAAGAAAAAAGAAAAAAAAGATTAAAATTAAACTAATAACTACTAACATGCAATTAACTATATGTAACATGAAATTACTATATATGATGCAATTACACTACATGCTCTAAACTACTAACTAAACCCAATACCCCCAAACTTAAAATGAACAATGCCCTCATTGTAATTAAAAGTGAAAGAATACTCCCCTAAGTGGCAATGCCATCTCCGTTTGCCTCCTCAAGTTCTGCTGGTATATCAGGCGATGGATAAGTTTGAGATAATCTAAAGTTTGAAACTGAGTGTGCACTTCTAACTGTCTGAATGCTTGAGTCATAAATTCTAAAAATTGAACAGTGTTTGTTTTCTATGACTGAGTTATGGCGCGGCCACACTATGTTTGGCTTGCAGTTGGGTGCAGCCGTGCTACCCTCTACTCTGGAAGCTTCAGGGTTTTTTTTTTACTTCTGTTTGATCTTGAATGCTTAAAGCAATTGTATTGAACCTGAGAGGATAAACAATAAAACTATTATTAAGACTTGCAACTATCAAAAATCTACAAAATATGGAAAGTATGAAGACTTAAACATAGCTAAAGAAGTAAATGGAATTGTAAATAAGAATTAAACAAGGAGGGAGAAAGATTGGATGGGTGCCTCTCATCAAGCGCTCGGTTTATAGTCTGTTAGCTGCACTCTTTTCTTGACACCGCTATCTGATTCCTCTACGATAAGCTAGGAACCCTCCATCCATTAGAACTGATATGTGCTTAGGTAGGATCCCCATCATGAGAGTCTTCGAATTCAAGCCACCTAGCATATTTCCTGTACATGATGTCCCAGCCCATTGCATTGCCAGTGCTTCTCCCATCAGATTCGTGTGAATAGATTTTTGCATTGATGCATGAAAGATATAACAAGATTTTCTTCTTCTATTATCTCTTCCTCAGCCCACCACGGTTTGTATGAGGCCTCATAATCGCAGAAATTCTTACTTTGGATGTAACTACCGAGGGACATGGGTGTGCAAAATTCATCGAATTTTTCAACTCTAATCGAGAAGGCACTTGGGGTATTATACAAGTCACTCATGATCTTCATTTTCCATACCCCAGCTTGTCTCTTCAATGTCCACTCCTTTCGGTTCATTCGATGGGTATGTACACTTCGGCTCCATCGGTTTCATCGTCCATGTCATAGCACCAATTGTTTGGAGGCGATTGTTCAAGGCTTCAACATTTGATCCATCGATTTCAAGATTTTAATTGACCTCTCTTGCTCAATCATCTTCTCCTCAGTTGATGCTATAAATTTGAACCATAATTCCTCCAGTCTTGAATTATCTTTCTCAGTTTCGAAATCCATGTATTGAGGACCATTCATTGACGAATTAATGAGTTATTCCATATGTCTGTTAAGATTTTGGCTTGTTAACTCCTGACTCATCATCATCTCTTCATGGTCTGCTATGCATTTTGACATGAATTCCTTCAACCTTGAATTTTCTTCTTGTTGCATTGGAGGTGGATATGAGAAATCTAATGGATGTGTTGGACTTGGGACATGGTATTGGTCTCGATAGTTATAACTCCATTCTGAATCTAGGTGATACCCCCAACCTTGATGATAATTGGTATAAACATAGTTGTTGAGGTAATCACCCCCAAACTGTACTTGTCCAACACTAATGTTGCAATTATAACTTGGATGCTCGCCAGCACAATATTCACATGTAAATGCTATCTCTCGAGTACGTTGGGCTGCAAGAACATCCAACCTCTCCGAAAGTGTTGCAATATGTGCTGACAATGTAGAAAATACATTGAGTCCTTCAGTTCTTGTGTTCCTTGGTTGAGTCATATTTGCATAAGGCCATTGATAAGCAAAGTCACCCATGGTACCTAAAAAGAGAGAAATATAAGAAGATAATTAAAACAAAAAAAATGTTTAAATTAAGACCAATTTGATTGAAATTAATGTTGGCAAAAATTATTAAAATAATTCCCCGGCAGCGGCGCCAAAAACTTGTTGCCTCCTTTTTAGTTCTAACAAAAGGATTCTAACTCATGCAAGCATACATGGGTCAACAAGTAATACAGAGTAAGTAGAGTATCGATCCACGGAGAAAGGTTTCAAATTAAATTATTATGCATCAACTATATCACTATTTTTATTTGCTTAAACGATCGCTTATGATTTTGAATTACTCTAAACTCAACTAATGAATAAAAGAAGAATAATAAATCAAATTTGGAAATAATGGGATTCTAACTTCAATTCATATTTCATCAAAATAATACCCTCATGCAAAATCATTCATGTATCATGGAAAATTATCCAAGAGCACAAAACTAGACAATCATTTTTCAATTCATTATGACCTACTCACATAACATCCATGTGCAATAGAAATCATGTAATCCTCAATAAAACCAAAACCACTATATTTCTATGTGACTTTGCAGAAATATTGAATTAAAGCGTAAGCTCTTATGAAACTACACACGGTGAATCAGTATATTTCTATCTGGTTCACGAAATATAAATCTAAACAATTCAGCCTCATAAACGCATGCAATCATGATTACAACCATAGTCACATGTCATTTTTCAATTCCATATAAGTACATAAGATGAATGGTGATCAAGCATTCATGCAATCAAATCAATCATAACAGAATTTCCATGATAACTACACAACCAAGCATTCAGGCCATTAATAGTAGATTACATATCAATATTCGTTAGAATCCCATAATGGAGTTTCATCGCTGAACTGAAAGCCATTATGGGATTAAAATAACACATAAAAAATAAATAGAACAATTGAAAGAGAAGATAGAATTGATGAAACCCAATTGCAGATTATAATCCAAAACTTTGTTCCAATATCCAATGATTTCCAGCAAAATAAAAGTAGTTCATAGTCAATGATTCAATCCCAAAAGAAGATGGAGAAAAATATTCAATGTATGATCAACCCTCTTTGGAATAGTATTCAACGCTTGGAACCCTAGTTCTACAATACGAAAAACTGATAAAAACTAAAGATGGTCGCGTCTGGTACCAACCAGGGTAGTTTATACCAACTAAAACACTTCAAATTTCAAAAACAAAATAAAGTCAGCAACTGCAGTCTATGACGTGTGCGGCCGCGCGCGATCCATTTGTAAACATGGCGTTGGCGCACGTGTGCAAAATAAGCTTTGTCCGGTTGATGGCGCGGGCGAGCGTGTTCCAGCTTATACAGTCGTGCGGCTCCTGCACTCTGCAATCTTGTGTTCTTCTTTTGCTGCTTCCTTGTCATGCTGCTACTGATTCTTTGACATGCTACTCTTGCCTCTTTGTCCATCGATGCTCAGTTTCTTTTGTCCACTCGACCCTCTTGTCATGCCATCACTGATCTTATGCCACATACCAATGCCGAGCTATGCCATTTTCCTGTACTTTCACACTATAGGAGTTCTCGGTATATGCAATGCAAAATAACACGAAATGCTACTAAAAACACACTAAAATGTACTTGAGATGGGCATAGTTCTCATGAATTGATATCCAATAAGTAGGTATAAAACCCACTTATCAATTACAAAATTATAATTTTATTTAATAATTTAATATACCACCTTAAATTATTAAATTGAAACAACAATATAACATCTCATGTTATATTACAATTCTCCAAATTATAAATTTAATTCTTAAATATTTAATAACAATAATCACATCAACATCAGTTAAAATATTTATTTAATTTAATAAATATACCATATTACCATCAATTAAAAATATTTATTCAACAATAAACACCTCAAATAAATATTTAGATAATTCAATAAATATTTAAAATTTAAATTTAAAATTTAAATTTAAAATTCCGGGTTATTACATTTCATCTCAAATATGGATTCTCGATAGTGGATGCTCTCGTCACATGACCGGTGATAAATCAAAGTTCATGGAACTAAGTGTCAAGAAGAAGAATGGAATGGTCACTTTAGGAGACAATAAAACCTGCGAGATAATCAGAAAAGGTAAAATCGGTAACGACAAGGTAAGTATAAATAATTTTCACCTTGTTAACGGTCTAGAATTTAATTTAATTAGTATCAGTCAATTAATGGATAATGGCCATCAAGTTAATTTTGAAAAAGATAAATGCACAATATTTCATGGTACTAACAGTACTAATCTAGTTGCACAAAGAGAGGGAAATATATATACTATTGATTTTAAGCAACAGGATGAAGAGCTAGGTCTTACATCCGTACAAGATGAGGCTAACTTATGGCATAAAAGGATGGGACATGTTCACATGGACCTAATCAAGAAATTATCTTCAAAGAATCCTGTCAAAGGTTTGCCAGAAATCAAGTTTGAAAAGAAAGGGATATGCATTCCTTGTCAACTGGAAAAACAAGTAAGAACTTCTTTTACGACAAAGATTATGGTATCAACCTCCTCTCCCTTACAACTACTTCATCTTGATTTATTTGGACCGGAAAGACATTCTAGTATTAATGGTACTAAATTTTATGCATTTGTAATTGTTGCCTCCTTTTTAGTCTTAATAAAAGGACTCTAACTCATGCAAGCATACATGGGTCACCAAGTAGTATAGAGTAAGAAAATTATCGATCCACGAAGAAAGGTTTTTAAATCTAAAATATCATACATCAATCATATCACCATTTTCATATGCTTTAACGAATACTCACAATTTTAAGTTAAACTAAACTCAACTGATAACTAAAAATATAATACTATAGTAATGAATCAAATTTGGAAAGAATGGGATTCTAACTTCATTTCATACTTCATCTAAATATTACCATCATGTAAGCTTATATATTCATCATGGAAAATTAGCCAGGAGCACAAAAGTAGACATAACTATTTTTCAATGAATTCTGACCTATTTACATAACCTCCACATTTGATAGAAATCATGTAATCGACAATATTACCAAAATCACAATATTTCTATGTGAAATTGTAGCAATAATGAATTAAAGTGCAGACTCTTACATTACTACATACGGTGAAATAGTATATTTCTATCAATTTCACGAAATACAAAGCTAAATATCTCAGCCTCATAAACATATGCTATTATGATTATATCCAAACTCATATTTCATTTTTCAATTCCACATAAGTATATAAGATGAATGGTGATCAAACATTCATTCATTACACTCAATCATAATAGATAATCCGATGATAAGCATACAATCAAATAATTAGGCATATAATCATAGACTATATATCAAAATCCGTTAGAATCCCATAATGGAGTTTAGTTAATTTCTGAACCGAAAACCATTATGGGATTGTAGTAACACATGGAATTAAATAGCACAAATGAGAGATGAAAGAGAATTGATTAAACCTAATTGTAGAATCGGTTCCAATGTGCTGTTCCAAATCACCAATAATCTCCAGGAAATGAAATGATTAATTATTCAATAACTAAATTCAAGAGAGGATATATAATATTTTCAACTTTGATCCAATCCTCTCTAGCACTAGTTCAAAAACTAAGAACCCTAATTACTTAGATAAAAACTGATAAAAACTCCCCCATACACGTCTGGTGACAAACAATGTTGTTCAGATAAGATTAAATGCTCAAAATTCAAATTTAAAAATAAGTCAACAAACAAATTTCAAATGACTCGCACGGCCGCGCATGATCCTAGTATAAAACGAGCGCAGGTGCGCGATGTTCCTTCTTGTTTTATGTGTGGCCGCGCGTGGGTGAAATTTTAGTTTCTATAGAGCATGCATAATGAGGAACGCGAGAATTGGCTTATTTAGCGGCTCGCACACGGCTACCGCTTCGTGGTCTGCCCTCTCGATGTTTCGCTATTATTCTTTGCTTGTTCGTTGTCTTTCCTTCATCTTGCCTTTTCTGCATAACGCTCATCCACTGCTTTAGTTCCTCATCTACCCATGTCCATCATGCATAGTCCTTGTTAGCTCGTGTCACCATGCTCATCCACGTCTTTCCTTGCCTTAGGAGTTCAACTACAAGAAATGCTACACAAACATAAACTACATAAAAACATAGTAAAATCTACTTGAGATGAGCATAATTCTCATGAATTGATATCCAATAAATAGGTATAAAACCTACTTATCAAATACCCCCAAACTTGAACTATTGTTTGCCCTCAAGCAATGCATACAACAGTAAACAATGAAATGCAACTACATGTTATGCAACTAAATTACGATGCCAATGCGTCCCAAGTTTTTCCAGCTAAATTGAAATTCTAATCCAATATGCCATAGTAAATTATCCATATTCAAGAATAAAATTTCAAACTAAACTATAAACATAATGTCATACAATCATATAACCCATATTTGCTATAAAGATGTCGTGTGTATGTGTGTTGTGTTCACCAAAAACTTGACAAAAGCAAAGAATACACATGTTAAACTGCTCTAAACAGAAAATTGCAGTCTAAATCAAGATTCATGTATACTAATGCAACAAAAACTACTCTAACACATCAATACAAACTAAGGTCCAACAATGAGTTTAAACTGCTTTATTTTTACTCAGAAGGCGATTTTCTCTCTTTCCCGCGGTGTTTATTGTTATTTTTTTATACAGCGAGTGCGTTTTATGCTTCATCTCGCCCCTTCCAAAGATTCAATAATTCAGCTCAAGAAGGTTTCAAGATAGATTTTCCTCTTTTTTTCTTGTTTTTTATACAACAGGTGTAAGACCCCAACTTATTATTAATGAAATTTAATTTTCTCTATTTATTATTTTGAAATATTAAGGGGTTGATTTGATTAATGTGGATAGTTAGGGGTTAAATACGCAAATATTTCAAAATAAGCAAGTGGTTATAAAATATTCATTCTTTGTTGGGGAATATTAAGATTTGACCTGGCAAGCAGTGACCATGTGTGGGCCCCATGTGAAAGCGATTGGATGAGGAAAACGACAAATATAAGTTGTTTAAAAAATAACGGCGTAGTTGTTCTTAATTATCTTGTTGGAATACCCGGTGGTTAAAACACACTAATCTGGCGTTGTTGAAAGAAGCACCGCAGTATTGCACCAATTATTGATTGCACGTAAGAAGGCACTACTCAATAATTGTTACTGAGTTCTTGTTCAATAGTTTATTTTATTGATTCAATAATTGTTGCGTTGATATTTTATATTATTATTGTTTCAATAATTGTCATCGCACAAGATTTTCCATTATCGGATCAATAATTCATATTATTTGAATAATATTATTAGATAACATTATTGGCAATGTCTAGAAAGTTCTATCTAAGGAGAGGTTTGGTCACCTAATTCTTGGCGCTTAGTAAGGAGAGATCCTTATTGGAAAGCCCCTCTTTTCTCGGGAACGATTTGGTTCATTATAAATGTGATTACGTAATATTATTTGTTAATAATTAATTATTGATTCATATGATAAGGAAATATTTATTTTATATGAATATAAATGATGGATTTATTTATGTGGTTATTAATGAAGGAATTAATCTTTGAGATGTTTTATTTGTATTTTGCCGGATTGGAGGTATTAAAAGATCAAATCGGTGTTATTCTGACTTTATTGTGTGAGTTATAATATTTAATCCAAATAGATTGGATCGTTGTAATTTTGGATATGTTATACATATATAAGTTGAGTATATGTCCACAAATTTTGAACCGTTAAAATGAGCGTATAATTTATTATGAATTTTAAGAGGTGGACTGATTGTAAATTAGGTTATAAATTATTTTGGTGAAAAATTCTAGAATTGGTGGGCCCCACTTTTGGTTGGTGAGAAATGTGCTCAATTGAATTTTCAAATGTGGTGGGTGGGAATAGTAGTAGGTAAAGCCATCAAAGTTAAAGTTAAGTCCTGCCTTTGCGTGCTAACATTTTCCTATAAATAGAGGCTAAGTTAGAATTGAAAATCACACGTAAACAAAGTTTTCTCTTTTCTCTCTATATTATTGAGCGTATTTTGTGAGTATTTAGATACTTTGAGAGTTCTTTGTTCAAGATAAGTTTCATTCAAAGATCACTTGACCTTTCCTTCCAAGAAATCTTGATTCTTTGAGGTAAGGGATATTATTTTTTTCGTAATGATATTATTTCTTCAATATCATTATCTTTGAAATGTTGATCTGAAGTTTTTATCAAATTTGGAACTTTTTCATGTCGGGGTTACTATTCATGAGTTACTATTCACGAGTTACTATTCATGAGTTACTATTCACGAGTTACTATTCACGAGTACTATTCATGAAGCGTTAAGATGTTTTTTTTGTGGAATTTCAATCTTTTGGTGTCGGAGTTACTATTCACGATATCGAAGACTATTCACGATACTAACACTATTCACGATACTCTGGCACTATTCATCTAAAAATAAAATTTCTTCTTTTCGTCCAAAATATCTATTCTGGGTACTAGCTTTGATTGTATCCATGTTTTGATCATTCTTGAATTTTACACCACTATGATTATTTTTGAGGTATTGTTGGACATGGATAAAACAAAGTACGAATCCTTAATCCTTAATCCTTGTCATTTTGTTTCACTGGATTCGTTCTTTAAAAATATTTTTCATCATCCTTAGTCTTAAATGATGATATTATTGAATATCTTTGGCCTGTAGTGCAAAGATGAATGATTTCTGAAGAATATCTTTGGCCCAGAGTGCAAAGATGAGCAGTGTTAGAGATGAACATGAATGATCGATTAATATCTTTGGCCCAGAGTAAAGATGAGCAGTGTTTAAATGAACATGAATTAATCGATGAATATCTTTGGCTCAGAGTGCAAAGATGAATATTTGATTCAGATGTATATTGATTGATGTTACGAGGATAAAAGATGAGCGATGAACTTTTAAATTCATACATAGAAGATAGTAGTTTGCATTCTCTACTTAACTCTTCTAATGAATTATTATCTCCATTGCGAATATTGATTTAAAATTTGTTGTCTATTGTATTCTATTAGATTTTTCCTGTTGAAGACTAACGATAATTTGTTGTATATTATCTTAGTCATAATATTCTTTTTGGGCTAGTTAAGCTCACCCTTTTCCTTGTTGTTCCATTTTTTTCTTCTCGTGAGGCGAGAATGTTGCAGTACTAGTCGGGGTATGGAATGAAGGTTTTAGAGAGAGTTGTTTAGTAGTCCTCACCATTTTTGTAAAATAATGTATCAATAATTATGATGGGGATTTATTTGCGTGTGGATATTGTCTAGAAGATAATATTATATTTAAACTCATTAAGTATATATTGTCGTATTTCACACGACATTTGTATTATTGAAGTTGTAGTTTGCTTCTTGTACCATGTATTTGGCGACTCAAGATTGGGTGTGGTGTATACTTATTTTGGGGGCGCCACGGTTGGTATCGAGCTTAGGGATATGATCTCTGGCGGAGATCGGGAATAGAACTAGGAGGGAGAGACGAGTAAATCCTTCGCTAGTGTGTCCTACCTAAGCTTATTTGTTAGTTGGTCAAGATATAGGGATATTATGTGATATATTGATTTCCTTAATTAACCCTTGTTTTTTATGGATGATTTGAGAATGTCGAATGAGAATATTAATAAATGGAGTAAATGAGACCGTGGAGATGCCTCGTATTTTACCAACGAGGAGAACGTGCACAGTGACAATGTACCTCCTGTGAACAACACCACCGAATGCAGGATGATGAACGAGGGATGTTTAGAAGTTTTTGTAGTTCATGCAAAATCGGATGAGGGAGACTCGTGTTCAAAATACGAGGAGGAAATGATAGCAATTCACGGGTGGTCACAACCAAGCCGATTCAAAGTTGGGACCACGAGCACTGGGAAAGCCGGATCCGATTAAAGGCGGAGACGTGGGTCAAACAAATTACCAAGATATTCGATGTCTTGGGATGCACGGAGGAACGAAGGTTCCATTCGCTACTTTTATGTTCCGTGGCGAGGCGGATCATTTGGTGGGAGTGCGTGAAGCGCACTCCATCCCACCGCACTCAAAGATGTCATGGGAGACATTTGAAGCAGTTCAATGACAAGTACTTCCACGAAAGTATTCGTCGTATGAAGGAAGTGGAGTTTATTAGACTAGAGCGAATAACATGGCGGTGTCCCGAAGACGAGGCGAAGTTCGCGGAGTTATCGTGTTTGCACCTCATTTGGTGGAGAATGAGGAACGATGACGCGGATGTTTCTTAGAGGTTTGAAACCCCAAGATACGCCAATATCTCATTTCTCATAAAATTTTCTCTATTCAGATGTTGTCAACATGGCTCGGTTGTTAGAAGCGAGATAACGAGTAAGTACTACAACCGAGGGACCATAAACAGGATCGCATCGAGATAGCGGTCAATGTAATAATGATAACCTACGGAGAAAGAAACAGACGGACGAAATGGTAACCACTCTGGTGGTAATCATGGTCATGAAAATGAAGAAGCGAGTCGGGAGGAGATTTTAAAAGAGGAGATTTAACAACGACTATGAAGAAGACGCATCTTGTAAACAAGAATCGGTTCTAGGGGAGAGAACGACCACCCATTATATGCTACAAATGCGGGAAAGAGGGACATATCACCAAACCGCCCACAGCAGTTTAAGGTATGCTATAATTATAGAAAAGAAGGACATATCGCCGAGATTAGACGATATCGAAACCCGATCCAAATGAATGGTGACTCAAAAGAATGTCGAGAAAAGTCAAAGTCAACGGTTCTTGGAAGAGCGTTTGTCGTGACATGTCAAAATACGAGGAACCCGAACGAAATTAGCGGGTTAGTTAATTATAAATTCTTTCATGAAGTTTATACCTTACTAGATATCTGGGATTCTACCCATTCTTTTATCTCTCTTGCTTGCGCTTAACGTTTGAACTTGACTACGGATAAATTAGACTTTGACCTATTTATGGAGACTCCGTTAGGAGAAACTTTCATTACATCCGTTGTTTAGAAATCTTGTTTGATTCAGTTGGCACTTATCACATTACACGTTAACCTTATTTCTATAGAGATATTTGCTTTTGATGTGATTTTAAGGTTAACTACTCATCACGTCGAAATTGATTACTTTTCGTAAGGTTGTTAGTTTTCATATTCCTAACTAACTTTGTTATTCAATTCAAGCAACCAAACCATTGAAGTCAAACTCTTTCATATTAAGCCATAAAGCCATTCGTTTATTAAAAAACGGATGTCAAGCTTTCTTAGCCATGTCATGGACTTGAACAAAAATAAGTCAGATTTGAATGATATTTCTGTTGTTAGTAAATTTCCTGACGTGTTTCCTGAAGAATTTCTTGGCTTACTCCCAAAGACTGATATTAAATTTTGTATCGAATTTGAACCCTAAGACAAAACTCATTTCTAAAATCTCATATCGAATGGCTCTTTTGAACTTCCAGGAGTTAAAAATTCAACTATAGAATTTGGTACTGAGCCTTTATCTTGTGACTTCCTTTGTGGAATTCACCTAAGCCAAACTCTCTGTAGGGGACGTCATATTCGGTGCGATAGTAAACTGATAGGTGTCATTGTGACGTGCTTTATCCAAGATTGGGATATGAGTCACGATTGAGAGCAACCTAAGTCAAGAATCGAAATACGTAGCTTTCAGGCTTAGTTGGTTATTATCGGAGATTCGTTGAAGGATATTCTCGAATCGCTATTCCATTAACGTGGTGACTCGTAGAGATACAAAATTCGAATGGAGCAAGGATTGTGGGAAGAGCTTCAAGAACTCAAGAGGAGACTCATTTCAAAGACATGTTACGACCATGCCATCCTCCGGAAAAGTTTAACGTGGTAGCCGACGCGTTGAGTAGAAGATCATATGCGAACGCGAAAGCGATGATGTCAAGTATACGACAGAGCCAACTTTAATAGAAAAGTTAAGGTTGCTCAAGCCACCACCAGGCCGGAGTCGATGCATATGAAGAAGAAAGTACAAGAAGGAGCTATTCGAAGCGAGAATTGATGAAGAAGGAATACTTGAGTCCACTCTAGACTTTGTGTTCCTAACGACTCGATTTGAAGTACAAGATTATGATGGAGGCACACAATACACCATTTGCAATCCATCTGGAAGTACTAAAATGTATCGTGATCTTGACATACATTTTGGTGGAATAATATGAAGAGAGATTGCAAAGTTTATCTCGATGTGTTTAACTTGCTTAACGTGTAAAGGCGGAGCATCTAGTACCTAAGGGTCCGTTGCAACCACTTGAGATTTCGGAATAGAAGTGGGAACACATTACCATGGATTTCGTTACGGGTCTTCCTACGGTTTCTCAAGGCATCAATGCTATTTGGGTTATTGTTGATAGATTAACCAAATCGCTTATTTCTTGCCGACACGGAGACTTATTCCTTGAGCGTCTTGCTAGTATATACGTAAATGAGATTGTGAGGTTGCATGGCATGCCCTGTATCCATAGTTTGGATCGTGACCCAAGATTCACTTCAAGATTTTGGGTTAGCTTGCAAAAAGCTATGGGCACGGATTTGCGATTTAGTTCTAACATACCATCCCCAAAGCAGACGGACAATCGAGAGAGGACTATTCAAACACTTGAAGATCTATTAAGACTGTGTCCTAGACTTCAAGGGTAGTTGGGATAAGTATTTACCATTGGTGGAATTCTCCTACAACAACGATTATCGTGCAAGTATATAGTGTGGCTCCATTCAAACATTATATGGACGAAAATGTCGTTCTCCAATATGTTGGGATGAGGTGGGTGAAGCAACATTGTTGGGACCCGAGTTAGTACGTATGACTACCGAAAAGATCCAAATGATTCGACAATGTATACAAACGGCACAAGATCGACAAAAGAGTTATGCGGATCTTCATCGAAAGGACGTGGAATTTAGTGTAGGGGATCATGTATTATTGCGAGTTGCTCCATGGAAGGGAGTTACAAGATTTGGGAAGAGAGGAAAGCTCAATCCACGATTTATCGGTCCATTTCAAATTCTTGACCGAGTAGGAAATGTAGCCTATAGACTTGCGTTACCTCCAAGTATGTCTCGTGTTCATAATGTGTTTCACATATCGTATTTCAGTAAATATGTGAAAGACCCGAACCACGTTATAGAGTTAGAACCGGACGAGATAGCCGAAGACTTAACGTATGAGGAGGTACCTGTCAAGATTTTGGATAGGAAGGAGCATGTCCTACGCGCAAAGGTCATACCACAAGTTAAAGTTTTGTGGAGGAATCATGCTATAGAGGAAATGACCTGGGAATTGGAAACGGAAATGAAAGCGAGGTATCCTCATCTTTTTGAAACACCAGGTACGTACGTCAATTTCGAGGACGAAATTTCATAAGGAGGGGAGGTTGTAAGACCCCAACTTATTATTAATGAAATTTAATTTTCTCTATTTATTATTTTGAAATATTAAGGGTTGATTTGATTAATGTGGATAGTTAGGGGTTAAATAAGCAAATATTTCAAAATAAGTAAGTGGTTATAAAATATTCATTGCTATCGGGGAATATTAAATATTTACAAGCAATGACCATGTGTGGGCCCCATAACTGAAAGCGATTGGATGAGGAAAGCGACAAATATAAGTTGTTTAAAATAACTTGGCGTAGTTATTACAAGTTAATCTTGTTGGAATACCCGGTGGTTAAAACACACTATCTGGCGTTGTTGAACAAGTAGCACCGCAGTATTGCACCAATTATTGATTAAATGCGTAAGAAGGCACTACTCAATAATTGTTACGGTGAGTTATCGTTCAATAGTTTATTTTATTGATTCAATAATTGTTGCGTTGATATTTTATATTATTATTGTTTCAATAATTGTCATCGCACAAGATTTCCCATTATCGGATCAATAATTCATATTATTTGAATAATATTATTAGATAACATTATTGGCAATGTCTAGAAAGTTCTGTCTAAGGAGAGGTTTGGTCACCTAATTGCGCCGCGAAGAAGGAGAGATCCTTATTGAAAGCCCCTCTTTCTGAGGAGCACTGGTCATTATAAATGTGATTCTCGTAATATTATTTGTGAATAATTAATTATTGATTCATATGATAAGGAAATATTTATTTTATATGAATATAAATGATGGATTTATTTATGTGGTTATTAATGAAGGAATTAATCTTTGAGATGTTTTATTTGTATTTTGTCGGATTGGAGGTATTAAAAGATCAAATCGGTGTTATTACTGACTTTATTGTGTGAGTTATAATATTTAATCCAAACCGTTGGATCGTTGTAATTTTTGGATATGTTATACATATATAAGTTGAGTATATGTCCACAAATTTTGAACCGTTAAAAATGAGCGTATAATTTATTATGAATTTTAAGAGGTGTGATTGTAAATTAGGTTATAAATGATTTTGGTGGAAAATTCTAGAATTGGTGGGCCCCACTTTTGGTTGGTGAGAAATGTGCTCAATTGAATTTTCAAATGTGGTGGGTGGGAATAGTAGCGGTAAAGACATCGAGTTGCGAGTTAAGTCCGCTTTGGCGTGCTTAACATTTTCCTATAAATAGAGGGCTAAGTTAGAATTGAAAATCACACCGTAAAAAAGTTTTCTCTTTTCTCTCTATATTATTGAGCGTATTTTGTGAGTATTTAGATACTTTGAGAGTTTTTCATTAAAGACAAGTTTCATTCAAGATCACTTTGACCTTTCCTTCCAAAGTACTCGATTCTTTGAGGTAAGGGATATTATTTTTTTTCGTAATGATATTATTTCTTCAATATCATTATCTTTGAAATGTTGATCTGAAGTTTTTATCAAATTTGGAACTTTTTCATGCTGGGGTTACTATTCATGAGTTACTATTCACGAGTTACTATTCATGAGTTACTATTCACGAGTTACTATTCACGTAGTACTATTCATGAAGCGTTAAGATGTTTTTTGTGGAATTTCAATCTTTTGGTGTCTGAGTTACTATTCACATATACAAGACTATTCACGATATCTGACACTATTCATAGAAAAATAAAATTTCTTCTTTTCGTCCAAAATATCTATTACAGGTACTAGCTTTGATTGTATCCATGTTTTGATCATTCTTGAATTTTACACCACTATGATTATTTTTGAGGTATTGTTGGACATGGATAAAACAAAGTACTAATCCTTAATCCTTAATCCTTGTCATTTTGTTTCTTTGGATTCGTTCTTTAAAAATATTTTCATCATCCTCGGCCTTAAATGATGATATTATTGAATATCTTTGCCTCAGAGTGCAAAAGATGAATGATTTTGAAGAATATCTTTGGCTGAAGTGCAAAGATGAGCAGTGTTGAGATGAACATGATCGATCGATTAATATCTTTGGCTGTAGTGCAAAGATGAACAGTGTGTTTAAATGAACATGATTAATCGATGAATATCTTTGGCTCGTAGTGCAAAGATGAATATTTGATTCCGATGTATATTGATTGATGTTACAGGGATAAAAGATAGGCGATGAACTTTTAAATTCATACATAGAAGATAGTAGTTTGCATTCTCTACTTAACTCTTCTAATGAATTATTATCTCATTGCGAATATTGATTTAAAATTTGTTGTCTATTGTATTCTATTAGATTTTTCCTGTTGAAGACTAACGATAATTTGTTGTATATTATCTTAGTCATAATATTCTTTTTACCGGGCTAGTTGAGCTCACCCTTTTCCTTGTTGTTCCATTTTCTTCTCGTGAGGCGAGAATGTAGCGAGTACTAGTCGGGGTATGGAATGAAGGTTCTCTAGAGAGTTGTTTAGTAGTCCTCACCATTTTTGTAAAATAATGTATCAATAATTATGATGGGGATTTATTTTGCGTGTGGATATTATCTAGAAGACAATATTATATTTAAACTCACAGTATATATTGTCGTATTTCACACGACATTTGTATTATTGAAGTTGTAGTTTGCTTCTTGTACCATGTATTTGGCGACTCAGAATGGGTGTTGTGTATACCTATTTTGGGGGAGTCACAATAGGCATACCCATGTGTTCCCAAAACTTGATTAGCAATGTTTTTATAGTCTAAGTCCATTTTCCACACAATTCTATTTTTAAAAACCACATTTCCTATTAAGCAATAAAAACACATTACTCTTATATCAACAAGCATTTATGAACACTATGTGCGAACTGAAAACATCTAAACAACATCCATGGATTACATCATGTAAAACATTATAGCTAAGCTCATGTTATCCATTAAATTCAACGATCCTTCAAAACTCAATTTCATCATTGGCTAGACTCAAACTCCACAAAGCTAGAAATTCAGGACATGCAATTAGACACATAACTATCACATATAATAACTACTAACAATAGAAAATTTTCTGAAATTATTAACTACCACATATCTGCAATTATTAACTACCACATAAACATGCAAACATGCAAAATTTAAACTAAACATGCAAACACTACATGCAACTACCCAATACCCAATACCCCCAAACTTAATATATTAATTGTCCCAATGAATGTAGGTTTAGGGTTTAAAAACTCCCCTACTGCTCAGCTGCACCACCCTCTTATGGTGGTGAATCCGGTGGTGGAAATGGCACGACTGTCCCAAATTGTGGTCACTCGAGCATAGTACCCTGCTGCACAAATGCCTCTGCTAGCGACCTCATCAAACCCATAGCAAATGCTGCAAAATTATCGTACATAGCGTCGACCTTTCGCTCCAACTTTCGGAGCTGTCGATCATCAGTAGCAGCAGTGGCTTGAGTTTACGTTCCTGCTTTATTCGTCTTTGAGGGCTGCGATGATGGCGTAGATAATGCGGGATGAAGGATGAAACCCTTTCCCCTTGGGTGCAGGGTACCCCCTGCCCAATCTTCGAATCTTGCAATTATAGGATGAGTAATATCTTGGCTAGGGTACTATAATTATTTGTCCGTCCATCGAACTCCTGCTCTAGCACACAAATGAGCCACAATTGATGCATGTGGTATACTTCCCGTAGTGCTTCCCGGCATGTATCACATCATATTCTGATTAAGGAGGTGACCAACGTCGATATATTTGCCCACAATAATCCCCCAAAGAATAATTGCTCGTTCAGTTGTAATGTCATGCTGATGGGATGATGGCATGAGTTTTGCACACACAAAAAGATTCCAAGCCTTTGCATAGTGGTTGAGAGTTAATGTCGGGAAGGTCTTTGGTTGATTAGTGTCAGTCGTGCAAGTCCATTGTGTCCCCGGGATACATAAATTAGTAATCACTACGTCGAGGTGTGTCTCCATGCGTTCTGCCTCAACCCAATTTGTTCATCCAGTTGAAGGTTCGGGTAAATTGAATACGCCATGAATTTCCCTCAGTCTATAATCCACTTGAATCCCTCAAACAAAAGAAAAACCACTCATCGTCTCTCGTGCATTTGCATAAAATTCCCGCACAATGGCCATAGGTGCAGCCATTGGCATAGAGCACATGTCATGCCAACATTTTTCCTTGATAATCTGCACCAATTGGCCATCTTGTGCCTCTGGCTTGAACCCTCTCTCTCAAACGAATGATTTCCCCTCAATGTGATAGTACTCTATATGTGCATCCAAGCTGACAAATTTAGAGAAGTCTACATTATCACCACTTTAGCTACTGGCAGAGGATGACTCGGGAGTGCAAGAGCGAGCACGCTTTGGTCCCATTTGTACTGATGAAGAAGAAAAAAAACCTGATTGATGAAATTTCACTTGTATTCTCTGACAAACGATGAAAACCCCCAAACTTGTATTCCAACACAACCACTGAAACCCTAGCTTTATCAGTGAAGACTTTGAACGTGGGTAGGAAACGGATGCGAGATACGCGTACTGGGATGAGAAGTTACAACTTTTGAATTGGAACGATTGGGAATGAAGAGTCGTGCATTTTGTGGAGAGAAAATGGATACGCACACTACTATTTCAACTAATATGAGAGATGGGGCTGGTCACGTCTTTAAACACTTAAAAAAAATTCAAAACCCCGGTCCCTGCACGGATGGCGATGTATTAAAGCGGAATATATGGCGGCTGGTGCGTGATTGGCCTTATCTTGACCGACTTATAAGCGGCGCGTGCAATTTTGTATAGCTTTTATGGTGCGGCCCTGTATTCTACAATACCATTCTCCAGCTCAAATATACCAAAACAATGACGAATTAACTCCAATACTCCTGCACAAATAACAATTATCAATATCAAAGTATGAACTACTGAATAAGCAAGAATGATTATCTTAAAACCAGACTTTCTATACTACGCTCAAACATCATCATATGCAAATTCAGCTCCCATAATACTTATGTAACACTAAGCAAGCTATAACAACTAATTATGAAAATGAAATAACAAATACAATCTAAACAGAGTAAACAAGTGATAAAGATAGAAATAATGGGGTGCCTCCCATCAAGCGCTAAGTTATAGTCAATTAGCTTGACTATCTCTGACTCAATCACGTTGAAGAAAGAATGGAGGTTACTTTTTGCCTGTCAACCTCGCCATCAAAATAATGCTTTAGCCGCTGTCCATTCACTTTGAACGGCTTGTCTGGGAATTTGTCGAACACTTTTACTGCACCATGTGGAAAAACTGTCTTCACGGTGAATGGCCCTGACCACCTTGATCTGAGCTTCCCAGGAAAGAGTTTAAGTCTTGAATTAAACAACAGAACTCGTTGTCCCGGCTCAAATACTCTCTCTATAATCTT